>JAGFMF010011760.1:10244612-10285335 GCA_019455555.1 Galemys pyrenaicus | reverse complement strand
CCTGGCCGGCAGCAGGGATCGAACTCGTGCTGCAGTGGCTGCGATTTGCTTCGTAGTGCGTTGCTTAACCCACTGCGCCACCAGGGGAGGCCCTCATGAGCATTTTAATTCACTATTTCTTAATCTGCCAGGTTAGAACTAGCAGTCATTTAGTATTGTCAACATTATAAAAATGAGGATAGTGGAACTCTAAAAAGTAAATCACGTGCTAAATTCCCCCAAGAAGGAAGTAATAGAGTAATATTAGAATTTAGAAGTGTCTGCTGTCACTATGTGTCTACAGTCCCTGTGGAAAATAGTGTAGCAGTTTCTCAAAACATTAAAAATAGATCTACCATATGATACAGCAATTCACTCCTAGGTGTTTACCCAAAGAATGCAAAAACACTAATTCGAAGAGATATATGTATTTCTACATTCACTGCAGCATTATTTATTACAATAGCCAAGTTATGGAAACAACCTATGTACCCAAAGACAGATCAGAGGATAAAGAAGATGTGGTACATATACACAATGGTATACCACCCCACTATAAAAAGAGACGAAATCTCGCCATTTGCAGCAACATGGATGGAACTTGAGGGGATTATGCTAAGGGGCAATAAGCTAGAAGGTGAAAGACAGATATTAGATCATTTCTAGAATGACTTTTGCTACTAGTGAAAGCAAATACACTTTTTATATTCCACTCATATGTCTTACATATGAGTGGAATATAAAGAAATAAAGCAAATGAATAGACAAAAAACAAAAACTGAGGCTTCCCTGGTGGCGCAAGGGTTTAAGCACCACACTATGCAGCAACTGCAGCACAAGTTTGATCCCCTGACAGGGAGGGGACCCATGTGGTGCAGCAGACCTCTCCTGCCTCACCTGCTGCTCCCCTCAGCAGTGTGTTTTGGTCAGTCTGCCTGTTCTGTTCCCCACTCTGTCTCTGGTGAACTCTCTTACCCCCTACATCTCTGGCCTGTATCCCAGTTCTTGTATGCATGAAAATAAAATAAATCTTTTTTAAAAAGGCAAACCAGACAAACCCTACCAAATCTTAATGCAGAACAGATATTTTCAGAAGGACAGACGGGATGGAAAGCGAAGAGGGAAGGGGGTTCAATGACTAGGGAAGAGGATTATTAGGGGCTTTGTAGGGGAAATGAAATGATAACAATGTAAAGAGGTGCGAACCTAAAACGTATACAGCACTGTAAACCAACATTACCCCAATAAAAATAGTTTAATTAAATAAAAGAAGAAATTAGGAGTGTCTTATTTCAAAGTTAGTCCCCTGTCTCACAGGTGTGCTACCCATCTATGATGATCATGCTGGCAGAATTTTCCAGGGAAATTGTTCCTTATACATTTTACTGTAAGATAGGAAAAAAAGAGAAGCATTCAAGTATTTTCTAGAAACTGCCAGGTCGACTTCTAAATCACAGCTTTGCTTTGAGAACTAGTCCAGATAAGAGATGAGAAATATCTCTGGAGAGAAAGTTAATTCTTGCATAATTTTTTAATTATGAGAAGACTGGGTACTTCTGAAGTATTATTTAAAAATTTTGTCAGAAAACAAAATAGAAACATATATATATATGAAAGTCATTATGCACTACAAACTAAAAGATGACAAATATTTGAGAAATTGACATAAAAGAAAAAAGTAGTATCCATTTGACCTGGATGTTAAGGCTAAAGAACCTAGAAATAATGACACTGCCAATAAGGCCCAGTGTGTTAATTCTAACACATTATTGGGCAGTTATGTGAAAAATAGTTCTAATTATGTAAACATCATTTTTTGGCTTTCAACTTTTGACATAAACATTATTCAAATCACAAAAATGTAAACATTACAAAAGTAATACAAAAAGCACTACTCACTCTGTATTGTTAATGATGGTGGTGATGAAGCTGTGCCAGTTATTCATCTAAGCATTTTGCAGGCATTGCCTACTTGTTTCTCACAATAACACAATGAGGTAGCATCTATTTTTCTGTATTATACAGATGAGAAACTGAGTCACAGAGAGACTACTTTGCCTCTCCAAATTTCATTAATGAATGTTGAGTAGAACCATGTTCAATTGCAGACACAGCTACAGACTTTGTTCTCCTAGCCAAAGCTCTATTGCTCTGATAAGACAGAATAAGAATAATGGAAAGATGAAAGTAAATGAATTATTGAAACTAATAGAAACTAAGATTCAGTTTAAGAATCTTAAGAAATGTAAGAATCTTAAACTTAAGAAACTAAGATTCAGGAAACAGAAGTTCTCTTCAGGAAGCAGTGAGGGGGAAATATTCTCATCTTGCTTGGTTTGTGTATTGCTTCCTACAGCTGCAACACAAATTACCACAGAATTAATAACTTAGGACAATGCCTATTTATTGTTTCATTTTTTTTTTTTTTTGTTGGTCAGAAGTCTTTGTATAGACTGGCTGGATTTTCTGCTCAGTATCCCAAGGTTGAAATCAAGAAATCAGCCCTTTTGTGATCTGATTATAATTTGGGGTCCTTTTCCAGGCTCCTGGCAGATTCCAAATTTCCTGAAATCTGAAATGCAAAGTTCAGTATCTTTTCATTAGAAGACTGGTGTCCACCATGAAATACTCAAGCAGTTCACAGCATGACTTTTGCTGTCCTCTAGGCCAGTTGCAAATCATCTCTCTCACTTCACCTTCTTTTAAATGACGCACCTGATTAGGTCAAGCCCATTTACAATGACTCCTTTTTGATTAACTCAAACTCAGTGGATTAGTGACCTAATTATGGGGGTGATATGCCTTCATATTTACTTATCCTGCCTACATTCAAGGGAAAGGGAAGATAAAGGGTATTCATGCTAAGGGACCTTCCTAGAACGTTACCTACCATAGCAACAGCTTCACAGTTCCCATCATGAAAATTATTTGTTTTGTCACAAGATGGTACAATTCCTGTAGTCTGTACAAAGTGAAATCCAAATCATAGAAGAAAATTAAGTATTTCTCAAGTGGTCAAGATTTTGATTCTTCCATTGATCACAACTGCAAAAAGAAACCAATTCTACCTACTACAGTTAAAAATCAGAAAAATCTCATCCAAAGTTGTTGGTAAAGAAGCAGATATTTTGTAGCTTGAGACACCACACCTTCCCTCCCTTGAGGGAAGAAGAGAGGGCAGAGGGAGGAATATTTAACCATATTTAAAAATAAAGACATTGAATAAAAATTTAGACACAGAATAACATAGATAAGATACAGATAAGAATGAAGAAAAATATGGAACACAACTAGTAAGTAGTGGGAGGTAAGAGGGAAGGATGAGATGTCGGATATAGGATAAATTAATTCTTAGCGCTGACCGTATCAGAATCACCTGACTATCTTCAAAAATGACTGGTGATATTAATCCCACCGAAGACCAATTAGATCAGAACCTCTGGGAGTGGGGTCCAATTATAGACATATTTTAAAACCTTCTCAAGTGGTTTTAATATGCAACCAGGTAGGAAACTGCTGAGTTAAATAAATCTTCATCTTTCTTAATGGAGAGTAAGTCATTTATGTTTTTCTTTAAAGTTGATAAAATAAAACTATAAAGGTCACACTTTATGCAGAGCTGTGAAGATACCATTCACAAGTCAGAGGTGGTCCATGTGCTTCCTCCCAGAAGAAGGGGTGGAGCTGGGGGAGAGAATTAACTTCGTCTAAACCTTTGTACTATTTGATTTTTTTTTTAACCACGTCTATATATTATGTCGATTTATAAAAAATGATTAAGAGTTTATTGTTCCTTCAACAAATGACAAATCACTGTTTCCTACTTGGTTGCTACTTAAACCTCAGCAGTCAACATGACCTGTGTAATACCTGCTTTTGTTTGGAGAAGTTGTACCTACTAACAATGAGAAAAGTACTGGGCTTTACTCCTTTGATATAGAAATGTATAGTTTTCAATGCTGCCTCATCAAAAAAAAAAAATCTCCTGTCCCCTCCCAGCTATTTTTACTCCCTGTAACATGTCAGCAAAAATTAATTCAGAATAGTTTCCTGAGTTACTTTCCTGGGGTGGTTGCAACAAACTATCACAAACTAGTTGGCTTAAAACAGCTGAGACTTATCCTCTGGCAGTTCTGCAAGCTTTGCAAGGAGTTCATGGTCACTTTCTGTACCATGAACGAGGTGTCTGGGGCAACTGGTCCTTCCTGCCTGGCCACTGCTGCTGGTCACCGGCATCCTGTGGCTTGTGGCTGTCGGGCACGAATTTCTGCCTCAGAAGTCACATCGCCTTCTCCCCTTCACGTCAAACCTCCCCTGCCTCTCTCTTAGAAGGACACAAGTGATTATACTCAGGGACCACCCGGAAATATAATCTCTTCATATCCAGATCTGCAGAGTCACATCTGCAAAATGCATTTTTTTGGCTCCATGATATTCACAGGCCACAGGGGTTAACACGACTGTCTTTGGGGAGCCAATATCGAGTCTCTCATACTTTTGTTCATTAGATTTTTATTTTTTAAAGATTATTTATTTATGCATACAGGAGCTAGGGTACAGGCCAGAGGGGGTGAGAGGATTCACTAGAGACAGAGTGGGGAGCACAACAGGTAGATCTACTGAAATACACTGCTGAGGGGAGCAGTGGGCAAGACAGGTCTGCTAGAGGTCTGCTGAGCCACGTGGGTCAGCTCCCTGGCAAGGAGCGAACCTGTGCTGCAGTGGCTGGGGATGGCTTGATAGTGCTGAGACTTTAACCCCTGCACCACCAGGGAGGCGCCCTCATTAGGTTTTTAATCATTAAGATAACTTCCAATGTTTATTCAAATTAAGGAACCATCTCTGAGATGAAAATGAAATTTTAAATTTTAATTTATTCAGGGACTGGACTCACTGGGAAAATAAAGTATATGATGGTGGTGTTTACATTTTTCAGAGTTAAGTATTTTACTTAACTATAGTAACTTCTACTTTAGCTGTACTTTCCCTATCTTATTTTAATATTTGACTTCTGTTTTCTACTCTTTAAAAGTACTTTACCTTCCACTGAGGTCTCTAACTTGGCAGAGGGTAGCTATGATGGATTGGATGAAAATAAATTCACAACTAATTCATGTTTTTGTTTATTCTTTGTTAATAATTACCTTGCTTAGGCCCATCATAGTTTTCCTCAGGCATTAACTTGGTTTTTTAAAAAGATACTTATTTGCTTTTAATGACAAGAAATTCTGTGGATATGAAGTCTCTGTTTACTTGTCCTCTCAAAGAATACCTCAAATCATTCTGTGTTTAAACCCCATCCTTTTACAAGAATAATGTTGTGTAACTTTAGTCACATCAGATACAACCACAGAGTTAAATATAAAAATCATCTCTTTTCTCTCAGATTTCCCTTTCCTTTACCTAAAATTCTTGAAAGGAAGCAAAGGAGGAAAGGGAGCAAAGAGGGGGAGAAAGAGGGAGGGAGGTGGGGAAGGAAACAAGAAAAGAAATTGAGAAAGAAATATTGGAAGGCGTTCCATAGGTCAACACCCCAAGACATTTACTTGTCTGAGTCCTTTCATTGGTTGGCTCCGTGGATGGCGTCTGAGTCTGAGGCAAGGAAGAGTCCATGATGGTGGCTGAGCAGTAGGTGAGTCTGAGGGATCCTGCCTGGACCTCGGAGGGAGAGGTGCCCTGTGCAAACACAGGTAAATCACACGCCTTGTAAATAACCGGTTATTAACTCCTTAACCTTGACGGAGACGAGCCTTCTACCAGGCATGAAGAGAAAGCCAGCCAGCTTCTTCTTCCCCGCAGGATCCCTGTCTAGCCGGGTGGTTCTGAAAGATCAATGTCCAGCATGACCTGCATGTGGGTGATGCCTGTCAGATACCGATTTGATAACAGACATCAAAGAAACACCACCTTATGTTTCACCTCGCTCTTCCTCTTGCGTTTTTGAGAAACTTCATCTTTCCAAATACCGAATGATAAAAACATTATGTATTTTCAGAATCCAAACTCAGTTGCTTCCTTAACCACCTATCTTCCATGTATGAGTGAGTGTGTGTGTGTGTGTGTGTGTGTGTAACACGTAGGAGTGGGAAATGGGATGCAGTTCACATCGCTGCATAGCTTACAAACTCCCGTGGCTCCTGAAACCCTTACATGACCTTCAAGGCCCTCTGCGGTCCAAGCCACACTCACCTCTCCATCTCCATCTGGTCACAGCCTGTCCCTGCAACAGCGATCGGGCCTCCTTCACCCTCTTCCTGTTCCTCTTCCTGCCTAACTCACTCCTGGGCACTTTCTCCCGCTGCTCGTTTAGCCTGGAATGCTTCTGTCCAGGTCACGGCAGGTCTCACTCCTCTCGTAGAGCCCCAGATCCAAAGCAGGCTCCCCATGTCATCCTCCCCATCCTGCCCTGCCCTCACTCACTCCCAGGGACTCTGCTCTTGTAGGTTGACTGCCACCTCAATGCTGCGTTTGTTTGCTTGTATTCTCATGGTCTGTCTCTTCCACACGAACATAAGCTCGTCTGTTTTAGGGATCTCTATACATCCAGCTCCTCATGTGGACACCGGCACAAAGGAGGTATTCAAACAAATGCATGTGGGAGTATTGAATCTTTTACATTTTCTTTCCTTCTTACCCTCATTTGTTATCCTGTGACCAAGACACATGGAGGTTCTGGGAAAGCTCGGAGCAGAAGGTACTCAGGGCAGAAGATTAGGAAGGACTTGGAGTGCACAGGTCTTGAAGCTTGGGGGCTGGGAAACGAGAGCTCACACATGCCCCTCTACCCACCAATGCCTGTCCACACCCCATCTCAGCTGGCCTCACACAAGCGAGAGACATCTTGGTCACTACTGCCCCCAGAGTCACCTGGAGTATGGAGTACCTAGGGATTCAAGGGTCCAAGTGCTTCTGGCCATTCTAAGAAGGAAGCTCCTGCACAGCGTGAGTAGGCGGGCGGGAACACAGTACAGGGCCTGCAGCTTGTCCCAAGCGTGCGGCCTGCTTCCACCCGCGAGGGCGGCTTTGCTGAGTCACTCTGGCTTGGGGTGAGGCTGGGCAGAGGAGACAGCTGCAAGGACAGCCTCCTTCTCGGCTGTTTTTCTTGCCTCAGAGGAGGCGAACTGAAATGGAAACTTCTAGCTAAATCGAGTTGAAAGGGTGGGGAGCAGGGAAAGCAGTCCCATCTTTCTGCCCTAGCCTGAATGACTTTTATTATTGCTCAATTCGAGTTAGGTTGAAAGCAGACAGATTATCTTTCGAGTCCTTTGTCTTTTTTAGTAGGTATCCAAAAGTCTAGAAATCGATATAACTTAAAGTTAATGAAAGGAAATTCAGCAGCTGCTTCCTATTTCATGCCATTCTTCCTTCTCCCTGGTCTGGCCTCTCCCAGCTCTCCAGCCTCTGTTGTGGTGCCAGGAGCACGCAAGGCTTGGAGGCCTGGCTGCTTGCACATGAGTCACTGGCTGGGGCGGCAGCAGAAGCCCCCTCCTCTTTACAAATGGAGCAGCTGGAGAAACGCCGATCCTTCTGGCAACATCACCACTCACGGGGCTGTCTCTGTTCTAGCCCCTGACTCCAATCTGCATGGGCTTTAAGTAGCATTTTTGATCCCTCCCTCCAATGCAGCAAGGGGGGAGCAGGGGCTTGCGACCCATTACTTGGGAAGAGATTACAGAACTCACACTGCCCCAGTCCTTGTGTGTCTGGTGTTGGCTTGGTGGACTTACAAGCCACACAGATAAAAGGAAAAGGGAACAGGTGGGCTGCGCTTAACACATGGTATCTTTGAGATACTTCGCTGCCCTTTCCTTTTCTCGAACACATTTCTATACTAGTCTTATTGTGATTTTGTGTTTTGTGCTTTTTGCTACAGAGCAATGAGGAAGGAGTGAAAGTTGAAGCCTGTGATTTGGTTTTGCACTAGGAGCAGACAGAAGTCCGAGCAGGGGAAGGCTCTCCTGCAGTAGGAGCCAGCTGGCCTTGTTGGGGATTCCCAGCACACTGGCCTTCAGAGTGCAGCAGAGTGAGGCCCATCTATTGCCACTGGAAATTTCCTTGAGATTCCCTGCCTATTTTTCTCCTTGTGTGCTGGTAATTACGTGACACCTCCTGACACGTTCACTGCAACCCCACTGAAGGCAAAAGGGTTGACAGCATGGAAAGAGCGATGCCCTGATGAAGGAGAGTCTTGTTTCTAGCACACTGACGCTGCTTGGGCAGCTCCCAGGGCTGCCCTGAAATCCTGGTGCTCTTCGGCAGTACTAGCTCAGCTCCCTAGAGGACCAGTCCAGCTTTGAAGAGGACATCCCTACACCACAGGGGTGTGACGGGAAGGACGAGCCAGTGCTTATTGGTAACTGGAGCATTTGGAGCTGAATCTCAAATAACCCCCCTTTTGTAGTAAAGCTGGCAGGCCAGTTGTTCCCTGCTGCACATCTGGTGCCACAGCAGGAGAGCCCAGTGCGTAGGGCTGGAGAGGCCACTTACATTAACTGAGACCAGACTGGGATCTGAAAGTTCAGAGTCTTCCAGGGCGTTCTCTCAGAAAGCACGTTCTGGAAAATGCTCTTTATGGGAAGGTTCACTGTGAGCCGTTACGGTCAGAGCTGGATTAGGGAGAAGCTGGATTAGCACAGTTGTCATCAGCCCCAGCTGTGCTATCTTCCTGGGTACCCGGCCCGATGGCGTGGCCGAGCCTGTTCTCTGCCATCTCTGACCCGTATTTGCAGACTCAAGATGACAGACAGTGACGACAGTAAACATGGGTTAGAATGTTCTGGGCATGTCTCTAGCCCGGTGCATCTGGTGAAGAAGCACCCGAGCTAGAGCGTTGCTATGCAATGGGTCTCCATGCCAACAGCCATGCCACGCCTTGTCGCCGACCCCTGCCTGGTCCTGGAGTCCCGGCCTTTGACGGGGGCAGGACAGACAGGTGGCTCCCTCGGGGGTGCAAGTCACCAGTGTCCTCTAGCCCCCGCCCGCCACCCGCGGCACATTCTCCAAGGCACAGGCTGTGAGGCCTGACCCAGGGTGCCCTCGCTGCCCCCTGGAGTTGCCCTCTCCGGCCCTCCACTCACTCGGGGCCATGGAGGCTGGGAACAGATGAGCGACGTCTAGGGTTTTATTTTGCTTTTTAAGATGTAGGCATGTCCTGGGACTGTCAGCATCATGAAAGTGGCTTTTTCACCTTGTTCCTGCAAAAATAAAACCAGAGTTGGTCTAGCCTCTGGGGCAGGGGCTTGCAGCTGCCTGAAATCAGAGTGTACATAACTGCAGGTCCCAAACAGTAAACTATTTTATTTTTCTCTGTGCTCTGTGTGTGTGTGTTCCTAATCTACAGAAACTACAGAATGTGTAAAAGTTCTTGTCCCTCAAGCTCACGTTATGGGAGACTTTTAAAACACCTTTTCTTTTCTGTTTTCCCACACTCCCCCTTACGCCCCATGAACACTCTCCCTCCTCCCCCCTTAAACTCAGAGACCTCAGCCCATTTACAATATCCACTGGGCTGTAGTTTTGCTTTGTTTATTCGCCTACTGTGACTCTTTGTTTTACTCATATAGATGAAAACGTGCATATTTGTCCTTGTCCTTCTGACTGGTTTTACTACTCATAATTCTCTCTAGCTCCTTCCGCTTTGCTGTAATGGAAGCGCGTCCTCTTCCCTCACGCTGCACAGTAAGTAGCCGTCACCCCACAGACCCCTCTCCTAAGTCCATGCTCCGTCAGTGGGCACTTGGGCTGTCTCCACGCCTCGGCTATTCTGGCCAGTACTAAAGGAAATATGCCAATACTATAGGAAAGAGTAAATTCAAAAAGGGGGAAAGGAAAACCAATCTCAATTTTAAGTCCAAGCTTTATGTGAAAAAGGAAACAGAGAGGTCAGGTCCCAGGTCTCGGTTTGCCTTCTTTGAGGTGCAAACTGGAAGCTTCCCCCTCTATTGCCAGCTGGTGCTGTTAAAACCAGAACTGGTGAGGAGAGGGCTGGTGTAAACTAAAAGGGATTGCAAGACACTTTCATCTTCTCATCATTGTTCTTCTTTACAGTAAGACAAAGGTAGTGAAGAAGTAAGTAACAACACTGAGGCCTAAGAGCGGAAATGCATCTCTCCCTTTCACGTTGTTAAGGGCGTGGACCACACCTGGAAAAATAGACATAGACACTGAGAATGGACGAGAGAGGAAAGGGGCAGGAAGAGGAGTACTGTCTCTAAAACACATTTTGAAATCTGGTAACTTCATGAAAACACAACAAAAAAAAACCCCAAAGCCGCCGTGAGTTGGATCCCTCTTACAAAAGTGTATGTGTGCACTGCTGGAAAATGCTAGGCTTCCCCAGAACAGAGTGTAAAAGCCGGAGCTCATCTCTAAGCATCTCACATGTTCATTCACGCTGATCTTCCAGCTCTTTCATCTGGAACTGTTTTTTGCTAAGGAGGAAAGAACAAAATACACAGGCGGCTCTGCCAGGTCTGCATGCTGATAGCTCCTTGGTCCCTCCCTTTGGCGGGAGAGTCTCCTCTGCATGAAAGGACCTTAGTAACTTGGGGCCTAAGAATGTTCTAGACGGGGAGAAGCTTTGGGGTTGTGTGATGTTGGCCTGGAGTCTCTTTGAGGTCACAGTTGCAAGACTGCGAAGGCGACAGGGTGGCTTGGCCCATGTGCACGGACAGATCCCCTTCCGTTTCTCCCGCAGGCAAGGAACACACCTCCCCCAACAGGACAGTGTGCTCCTGCCTGCATCTAATTTCTATTTTTAATTCTCAGGCATGCTGTGAATCTAAATCTTGTCTATCTTAGCTCTTCCGAGGCCCCAAGATATCAATTTATAGAATGCTACATTTAGGTGTGGACAGAGGAAGCTTGCGTTTCAAGGTCCCTTCTGCCACCAGCCCACAGGGCCTCTGCCGCCAGCAGCCGGCCCTGGTAAGAACAGCTTTGGGAAACCCCTTTGTGGGATTTGTCCTGGGTTCTGGTGCTGACCTCGACTTTCTAGACATGGATCCATCAGAGTCAAGGACCCCAGTTTGCTGTGACCCACCCCCTTATCACACAGAGGCCTTCCCCAAGGCTTTGCGATGTCCTGCCCGCATGGAGCCTGAGTCATGGCTGTTGGGCATGGGCTCGGCACCGATGGGCAGGTAGGATGAGCAGATCAGCCAGCGAGGCTTAAAGAAGTCCCATGTATGTGTGCAAACGCTTGGCTCGCAAACCAGCCGGTGTCTCCAAAGCCGAGGTGGTGGGTTTGCTCTACGCACGGCCCATCTCTGGAAGCATTTCGCACTCCCCAAACACTACAGGGAAGGTCTACTTATTATAATCTGGAGTCTCCTGTATCTGTGGGTTAGGGGGTGCCAGATGACTCTGGCCTCCAGGCGTCTCGCTCAGCCATCCTGTCCCCCAGACCAGTGAGCCTCAGGGCTCCTGGGTGCCCCTGGGAAGTTTTGACCCAAACTATGATTCACAACTGGGGAATAAACCCGAGGAAATCACCTGAATTGCACTCCCAGTGCTTGCAAGGGGCAGATGGACTACGGATTCGCACAGACTCCGGGAGACAGATACTGTTCATTTGTGTGCCGATCACATTGCTTTGCTTTGGAATTTCAGGGGGTATCACCATTCCTTGGTTTTCAGATGTGCCCCTGAAGTTCAGTCTGTTGAAGGTTTACATTCATCATCAAACACCTCCCTCGTGGTGCAAAGCACCACACTGTGGGCATCCACAGCCACTGGCACGGGTTCGATCCCTGGGCAGGGAAGGGACCCACGTGGCGCAGCAGCAGACCTCTCCTGCTTTGCACGCTGCTCCCCTCAGCAGTGTATTTCAGTCCATCTGCCTGTTCTCTTCCCCACTCTGTCTCTGGTGGATCCTCTCACCCCCCACACCTCTGGCCTGCACCCCAGCTCTTGTATGCATAAATAAATAAATCTTTAAAAACAAAACAGAGCACTGACCATAGGCACTGTTTTCAGTCTATTACAGATAGTTATTCATTCATCACAAAACCCTATTATTGTCCTTTAGATGAAGAAACCGAGGCAGGGGGGCACAGAGTGGGGAGTGGGGGGGGGGGTTGCCCAAGGCCACATATTGGAAGCCTAGCCCCAGGACCACACTCTCAATGACCATCATATATGGCCCCCCAAGCACAAAGACACTCAACCCAAAAGGTCCTGGGAATATTCTGGGATTTCCCAGGTCTAGTTGAAGAGGACCCTGCTTTTGTATGTTATTTTTATGTACATATTTAAAATATTTAGTCTATTTTAATGATGTATTCCTTTACAATTCAGTTCTATTGCTACCTTGATAATTTATTCATCTTTCAATTCTACTCCTCTCCACTGTCCCTTAACTTCCCTATTTAGATCCTGTTGCCAAAATTCCCTAAGCTAGGAGTATTTTTAGATACACAAGAGGCCAGCGGACACATAAGCAGGGATAACCACCACATTAGAATCTGTCATTTTGGAAAATTCCCATGATTTCCAGTTGGAATTTTTTTTTAATAACTCTTAGGTAGGATTTGCATGAAGTCATTCTAGAAAAGTAATTTTGCACTATGATATTAGTACTTTTCAGAAAAATTATTTAATATCCTGCAGGAATAAGGATTCTATAGGTTATACTTGGTAATTTCTTCCATCCCTTAAACATTTATAGTTAGGAACGTCTTCCATCCTGTCTTTTCTAAATCCTTCTTACTAGCACGCAGCATTAAAAAGGAAACATCTAGTAGCTTCCATGAGCTGTGCTGAGCACTGCCTTTCAAGTTCTTGTTGGGTAAGTATGGTCTCGCCCCGTTATCCAAAAGGGAGCTCTTTCTGTTTTATGAGATCTGGTAGGTTATTTTCTGGCTCTGGGAATGCTATTAATATTAACTTACATGCAAAATTCTTGAGTGTTCCCAGACCCAAAAAATAGCCTTCTGAATCATGTCAAAGCGGAGTGCTTTACTTTTGAACAGAGAGGGGAGCTGTGATCCCCTCATTTTTGGATGCAGGTTATATTCAAATAAAATGGAGCCTATTCGCCCTTCTGGGGGACTTAAACTCCATCCACCTTGTCTCCTGGAAATGAAAAAAAAAACAAAAGAAGTCACTTTTGTCTTCCTAGTTCATTGTTGGTGGGGGTTTCCAACTTACGTGCCCGAAACTGTTCCTGGTAACATAGGCAGGTAGCGCCCACAGGATTCTGGGCTTCAGAGATGCTGGTGGAACTCTTTCTCATACAGCTACAATGGAAGGGCCTTCTAGCCTGTTTCTTCGAACTCAGTGAGCTAAAAATGATGAGGCCCAAGCTACATCTGCTCAGAGAATTCAGCACAACAAAATTTTCTCCTGCTCTGTCTGGCTGCTCCATCCAGAGCCCCGTGCATTACTGAACGTGTGGAATGTAGGTCTACATACTACAGCAGGGTTCACAGTCGGGAGGGCGCTCAGGGATGTGGGCAGTGGTTGAAAGGGGGAGGCAGCCTTGTTCCTTCTCTCTCCACTGCTCTGAAGACTCACAAGGCAGTCGCAGATGGCTGCATCCCCCGGGGTTCAGAGACCCTCTCCGGAAGCTCTGCCGAGCGCTCCTCCCCGTCACCGAGCCGGGAGAGACATGTGCCTCCACCTGACAGTAATCACGTCCCTGGTCCCAGGTGAGGGGCGTCTGTGGCAGAAGAAAGGAGTCAGAGCCTCGAGAGCCCCTTGAAAGACGATGAGGTCCATGGGGAGGAGGAACAGGCTGGAGCACGCCGCTCCTCATCTCTCTCCGGCTCCTCTCCCCAGGGCCGCTCTGGCAGCGGAACCAGATGGAAATGTCGCCTCGCACAGAGCTGTGTTCTCCTGGTCTGCACCCCTGCCTTCTACCGTGAAAGCTGCCTGGCAACACCATGGAGAGGTTCTCTTCAATTTTAATTGAATCCTAAGAGGTCTATTTTTTTCTAGAGGTGCCAGCTTAAAGTAATTAACCGAATTCCCAACAGGGCTAATCAGAGATTCATAGAAAATAAAGATGGAGGACACCTTACCCAACGGGCTTCTGTCATTCTGCTCAGAAGACTCTTGCACTCAGGGGCAGGGACCCCAGTTCTTGGCATCGTGGGCTCTTCTTGGGGCCTCATAATAGATGCCCACGGAGGGAGGTAGGACAGGCCGATTTCACTGCCTGGGTATCTTCCCTCGGGTGACTGAACACCTTCCATTTTCATCAACTGTTTATCAAAACCAGATTAGTAAGAGAAGGATCAGCTCCAGATGGTTTATGCCTGTCTCTCTCGATCTTGAATTACAAATGACTCTCATGTGCTGCTTAAGCCCAGGACTGCGACCCTTTGATGAACTAGGACTTTGCATTTCCTGTGCCTTGTCCTGAACTTGTAAGCCCCCAGACCACAGTCTTGCACTGCGATGCTGATTATTGATCTAAGGTAGGTGAGGCTAGCCCCCGAGGGCTGTGCTGTGTGGGCAGTAGATTTTGTCTCGATGATAAGTCCTAAGTCACTAATGGGTTATTTTGAGCTCTCCCAAGTGGAAGACAATGGAGCATTTAGGAGGTTGTGCAGTTACGTAAGACATCTCTTTCCAAACAAAGAGGAGGCAGGACACCCAGCCAAAGGATTGAGCGCAGGAGGCTGTGTGGTCTGGTGGTTGCAGGGAGGGCCGCGGGCTGGGGCTTCCTGGGTTCAGCTACCAGCCGAGACACTGACTCAGGAGGGGCAGAGCCAAGTCTGTTGGCTGGAGGCAGCTAAACTGTAAAACCCGGAGAGAGAAAACCGCAGGTCTGTGCTCAAGAGCTCTGGGGGAAAAGCATATTTTGGAAATTAAAAAAAAAAAAAAATCACCCTGTTAAGTTACAATTGGGGACTTTTTCAACGAGAAATGAGCATTTTTCCTGCTTCTTGCCTGACACGTCCTCCTCCAGGCAGAAGGGGGAAGCCAAGCCAGGCTCCGAGGGTGTTCTGTGTGGGAGGAACAGCAAAGCCCGGGCTCTGGGCAAAGCCTGTCGGCCTCGGTGAAGCGTCACCAGCGGAGCTCGGGAACCAGTGCTGGGGCAAGGGCTCCACATGCGTGTTCCCTTTTCCTACTCACGCTGCCATCCACAATAAAATGCCCTCTGCCACCATGGGAGGAGAAACCCTCCCCCTCGGACTTCTGGATGCTTCCAGGAGCCTGCGCAGAGACTCGCCCAGCTGTAACCAGCAGTCAGTCCAGCTGCAGCCCTGCACCGGCGCCCAGGCCGCTGCCAGAGAGCCACATCACACGGGCCCTGAAGCCCACGGTTCTTCTCATCAGACAGAGTAGGTGTCTGCCTACGGGGCTGAGTCTGAAGGACTCCTGGACAGCAATCCCCTCCCCTCCTGGCCTCATTTCTCTGGGCCTGAAAAGCTCTCTGATCTTGGGGAATATCCTATTGAAACGAAAGTGGTATTTATGGTGCTCTCTCTATCGAAGGTTTTAACCCCAGCACTTGGGTTAATAACACCTTGATGGTTATTGGTGGGGAGATAAATGAGTGCCGCCATTATGAAAAGCAGTATGGAGAGTCCTCTAAGAAATAAAAATAGAAATTCTACATGATCCAACTACCCCAATTCTCAGTATTTACCTGAAAAACACAGACTAATTCAAAGAGATTTACACACCTCGTGTTCACTGCAGCATGATCTACAGGAGCTGAGAAATGCAAACAGCCTCGGTGCTCACTGATGGACAAAGAGACAGAGGATGTGGTCTCTATAAACAATGGGATACTATTCAGCTATAAATAAGGTGAGAGCCTGCCATTTGCAACAACGTGAATGGACTGAGAGCCTACTGAAATAAGTCAGATGAGAAAGACAAATACCATATGATTTCACAAACTGATGAACAAAATAAAACAAAACAAAGTCTTAGGCTATGAGACCAATTCATAGTTGCCAGAGGGCAAGGGGAACGAAGGTGGGTGAATCAGGTAAAATGGCGTCCACGGGTGGTGAAGGACAGAACTGGGCATTAGCGGGAAACTTCAGTCGTTAAGTATCACAACGTTAAGACGTTCACGGAACACAACGCACACCAGAAGCTGAGCTAATGCCACAATGCAGTGTCACGTCAACACGAAGCAAGCACGAAACACCTCAGTAGTAGGGTCGCGCAGAAACGAGACAGGGGATCAAGTGGGGCTAGGTTCTGCTGTGGACAGCGGTGGAGGGGAGACGGCCAGCTCTTCCCTGAAGACAAGGGCGCGCCCAGGAGCGGCATCCAGCACAGATGTGGAGGTGAGCTTGTGGTCATTTCACCCAGCGCTGTCCAGAGTGACTTTTCAAGCGGGAGGAAGTGAGGCTGCTCTTCCTCTAACACAAGCAAGACAAGTGAAGTTCAGGGCTTCGTTGTGGCCACCACAGCCAGGTGTGCAGACTCCTGCTGTTGCTCCTCCTGTATGTCTGAGCCCAAGTCCTAGTCCTTGGTTAAACAGCCAAGCCCACTGCCCCATGCCTTCAGCATCTCTAGCTTAAAATGAAGTAAACTCACTCTTTTTTCAATTGTGTAACCATCCTTTGGCCACTTTTGTTAGAAAGTAGAATAATTTTTTTCTAATTAAAAGTCTATTCTTGGCCATAAAGGTGTCTGAGGGAACACTGGTCATTCTGTAAGAAAACAGGAATTCTCCTGAGTAAGACGAAATGAAAAATAACACATTGAGGTCAGGCTGACTTCAATCACACCACTTCTGGCACTGGGTTCTCTGGCTTCTGACAGTTCGCTCTGGAGGCACATCTCTCAGCCTTCCTCATCATCTAGTAAACATGCACAGAGGACCCCACAGAGGGTGCATTCCACGAGGTCACAGCCGTCCTTGAGAGTCCGCCTCTGGCTCTCCACAGTCACACCTGGTCGGGCAGAGGCAACGCAGTGAGAGTTCCTGGGTCCAGGCAGGAAGTCAAACAGATTAAGTGGCACGCTGCCCAGAAAGGTGTAGTCCAAAGTCTCCAGGTTCGGGGCCCCGATGTGGCCCTCACATCTCATTGTTCAGCCCCCTCATTCACTATTTTCTGGGCCTGCTCCACAGTCCTGGCAGCAGCAGGAACTTCAGCCTGCTTCTCTAGAAGTCCAGACCTCCTCAGAACTCCACCCAGTCCTTGTGAAAATCTTGTTGAACAGAAGACTTCGTGACTCTGTTGAAATCTTTGTATTTGGATTTTTGCCCATGTGTCTGCTCTTCCCCAAGAACAGACGAGTGTATGTGTCACATCCCCTGACTAAAGGCTCTTTCTGATGACCTTCTCGAACAAACGAAAGAAGGCTTCCTCTAAGAATTCATGCTCACGAATGAACCAATAATCAAATATAAATATTTGTGGAAAAGAACTGAATGAATGAATTATTGTCTCTCAGCTGGCATCCTCCACATATTAGTTTTATTTTCATTTGCTTCTACTCTGAATATTCAAATATACAACAGTCAATACTAGACATGTATTTTGTGATTAATTTATATGTGTCAAATGAAAAAAGGCTTATAATAATTTATCATGTACTACAAAGATGGACTATCAAGATAAAGAGTAAATTCCTAGCTGTATAATTTCAGTAATTAAATTGGCCATAAACTGAAAGATTCGTGTGAGTGTTTTCATATCCAGCCTAAGGAATGGAGCTCTGGTTGGTACCTTGTGACTATGCTAAACAAACAAAACGAACCTTTTATTGTTCCTGAATGACAATCAGTGACTTGCAGAGTCAAGCCAAGCAATGGTGACTGATGGTGAGTTTTTAAATAATCCAGGGGTTGTACATTACAACTGAATATACATAATATACAGAGACTGAGAACGTGTCAAAGCTCGTAGAGTTTTCTTTTAAAAGTTGAGGTGGGTCTTCCTGGTGGCACAGGGTTAAGTCTTAGCACTATGCAGCTATCCACAGCCATTGCAGCAGGAGTTCAACCCCAGCCAGGGAGGGGACCCACGTGGCGCGGCAGACCTCTCCTGTCTCGCCCGCTGCTCCCCTCAGCAGTGTATTTCAGTAGATCCACCTGTTCTGCTCCCCACTCTGTCTCTGGTGAACTCCCTCACTGGTCCCTACCTCTGTCCTACATCCCAGCTCTTGTATGCATAAATAAATTTTTTAAAAAATTTTTTAAAAAATTGGAAGTCGAGTTTAAGCATACTTCTATCACACTGAAATATAAGTGATATGAGAAATGTCTCAACTTGTACTTCCTGGGAGAAGTGAGAGACTATGGCCCCATTCAAATAACAGCCAGATGTGCAGACTTACAAACACAAACCCAGCCAGCCCATCACCAGGCTGCACTGGCACTGTCATCTCTAAGCACTGGTGCTATCTTACTTCAAAGCAAACTTCCTCCCATTTGGTCGGTAAAGAGGAAGTCACAGAAGGGGAATGCACAGCAGGGTCTCCAGCTCAACCTGGGGATGGAGGCAGCACTAAGGCAGGGAAGCAGGCAGACTTTGAAGATTCCCTGGAGTAAGAAGCCAAATGCCTATCAAGCTCCCCGGACTAGCCAGTCACCTTGCTAAGTGCTGTTGCCCTGAACTTCCTGCAATGCCATGGGGCATTGTTGTTCTCCACTTTCCAGAGGAGAGAACAGAAGACTACATGGTTTGTTCCAAAATCACACGGACAGAAGTGGCAGTGAGATCTCCACCCTAGGACCTATGAGCTGCATGTGTTAACACAAAGGACTTGTGTCCTAAATTGTTTCCTTTCTTTTTGCACCCTACAAGCTTGTCTAACTAAATTAAACAGAGAAGCACTGCATTAAGCAGTGTAAGCCACTCCTTAAATCACCTCAGTCACTAAGAGAGGGTCCTTGGGCTCCTACTTGAGCGGGAATGTCTGTCCGTTTTCTATATCATTAAATGCAAAAGACAACCAACACACAACATATATCCCATTGTTCAGCTAACCCTGATTAATAGTGAGCACTTGAGGGTCAGCATTCTGGGTCCCTTTTGAGTTCTTCGTAGTTCAGGGTTGGCCGCGGAGCCCACGACCGCTTGCCTGCCACTGTGACTGCCAGCACCACTGGAGAGGAGTCTCTGGAACACAGGAGTCCAGACGAGCGTTCGTTCTCACCTATTCCAGACCCCATTTTTGAAGCGAACACCAGTGGGAGAGATTTTACATGCACCAGTTCACGCGCAGTGTGCTGCCACTTGAAAGCACACCCAAACACAGTGCTTGCAGAAGTTATGAAAATTTTATTAACAAAGAAAATCTGCATGACAAACATCCCCTTTAAAAACAACCACCTCAAATATGTAGGCAATGCCTTGTTTTCTGCTCACTAATGTGTCAGTGCCAGAAGAAGGAAACCACAGCACCAAGTACAGGCTGATATTTGTGAAGGGGATAATCATTTGAGATCATGAAGAACTAGAAAGTAGGAAGAGACGAATCAAAGCATTCATTTCACAGGCTGAATCACTGAGTCTTCGTCCAAACCAATGTTTCTGTTGCGAGTCCACAGATGCGGTCATCAGCTCTTTTTAACACTGTCCTGAACTCATGCAACATACCTTGGGAAACACCACAGGGATCTGAGAGGGAGCAAGAACAGCAGCCGGCAGGACTGACAGAAACGTATGGCTACACAGTAAGAGTTCAGACACTTTGTGAGAGGATACGATCCGATTTTCAGGACAGCTCTTGAGTCCATTTCTGATTAGCTCTAACTGCGCCAGTGTTGCTCATCAGAATCTCTTTTTGGTATTACTGAAAGTCTAGAAGCACATTCTAGATATACGGCACGCAAGAGGGGAGGGAGGTGCAAGCATAAGAAGAGATTCTGACATCCTGGGCGTGATGAGAAAACGTGAAAGGGTCTCACTGTCAAAACCACGTATCCGCGTGTGGACACTCCTCAAAAGAGATCACGCAGACTTTTAATCCAAAGTGGGGAGGAAGTTATGCCTGTTACTTTGACTACAGTTTCTAGGGCCTGTGTAGCTATATTTTTAGGCCTGGCTCCAAGGAGCTGCCTACACAAATTTGGAAGGAGCGAGGGAGGCACAGATGGTGGTCACGTGAAGGCACAGACCGACTGAGTGGGCTCGGTTACAGAGTCTGTACATTTAGGCTGCTGTATTCCTCCCTCCTATTTCAAGTATTGCCAAGTCCCGGTTGTTCCCCCTCTTTCCAAAGCCTTGATTCATTTAATTCTCCTTAAGGAGGTGGACGTGGAGGAGGATTGCGCAAATCTCCCTGTTTTATGGTTTGGAGGAGCCAGTCCCCGCCTTGGCTCCTTGTCAGATGTTAAACGTAACATTTTGCTAAGTGTAAAGCTGTGTATCTGTTCCTTCTCTGTTGCCGTTATTGTAATTTCAATATTTGCAAAACACAACCTCAAAATACTTCAAATCCAGCCCCAAACAGTTTGCTATTCATGCAACACGAGGCATCCACGAGGCATCCTCGAATCAATACCGGCGTGGCCACACCGGCATCGGTGGTGGTTGTTGCTGTTGCTTCTGCCTGACTGTTTTTCTTTCTTGGGGACTGAAGAATGATTCAGTCACGCAATAGCAAAATCCCCACGATATAGGTGTCTATCCTGATGACCATCAAGTTTATCATCCTGTGAGTTCTTACTGGTTGCATTATTTAGAAAAAGGAAGCACATAAGCCAAAGATCGTCTACTGTTTGAAATACCCTGTGATTGGTCTGTAAAGCATGGAGCACCTTCGTGAAGCATAGAATTTAAATTTTCTAATAAAGCCTCCCCCCCCCGGAGTGTTCACCATAAAAAATTATTAAAGGTATTCAGGGCATCCTTCTAAGTGAAGGCTGGTTTGTTACCATTAGCACTAAAGCACTAGTTTCTTGCTCAAAGAATAGCCTACAATATTCCAGATTCTTGGGACTTTTCTTCTTATGTCGGACTATCCAAATCAAAATGGATTCAGTGTTGGGACTTCTTAACAAGTCACCATCAGGATGCCTGGTATTGTGGCCACATAATTTTTTAATAAGCTCAAGCCTCCCGCCCCAGGGTCTCATCTGTGAAACCCTCAATATGCTTTCTTGGCCAGAACTAATGTGTAGGAGGCCGTTTTCAAAGCAAGTCAATACATAAACAGGTTTTCACATCTGTTTATCTGGAGGACAAAAAAAAGAGTCTCACAGTCCTTCCATTAGCTGATTTAACAGTTTCCTTTTTACTTGGCTATTTATGTGGGGTAGAAATTGACACTATGATCACATCAATGGAATTATTTATCTGTCTTCTAAGGCAAACAAGAGTGTGTTTTTCTTTTAGGGTAGAATTTCATGACTGGTAAAGTGTATCTATAGGCAATGCAGAGAGGGAAACTGAGCTCAGTTTCTATCTTGAATTTCAGTTTTCAACAGGGCAACTTTCTCTACTAGGGAAAGCTCTTGATAACATTTATGCTGTGTGAGTCTGCATTCTGAGCTCCTTCCTGAAATCACTGATAATGTCCGAACGATAGTAAGAGAAGTCTCCCGCTACAGGGGGCTTGCACTTTTTAAAGTCAAAGCACTTAAAAACAAAGCAGAAACTACCTGCCCCCCAATTCTGGGAGCTTATGCTCAAATCGGGACTTAAACATTAACGTAAGTCTCCTGGTTGACGCTCCGACTACGAATCAACAGCGGGATTCTGTATCAGAGTTTGGTGAATGGAACACATCGCAGTACCCAATCTTCTCAAAAGTGTTTAGCTGCCAACAGAGATCATTTACCACATATCGCAAATGTGCTATTTGTATAAACATTTCCCATTACAAATGCTCTTGTTTTTGTTTAAATGAGTATTTTTAACCTGAGAGCTATTAATAAATTTTTTCTTTCTTGTAAAGCTTGGCTTTCAGAAGAAAAGAATCTTCAAGCCTCCTCTCTGGTGAGAGCAATTTCTCCTAATACTGACAGCGCTACAGAAGTACAGCCAGGGCTCATTAAGTAGACTTCTGAGCATAATTATAATTAACAATTAGCTAGAAATTAGTTTTAATGATTTGTTTTAGATGATAGAATAGAAACCTAATGTAATTATTTTTAAAGCTTCTACATCATTAAGAATACAACTATCACTAGCTTTCAATTATTGAAAAACAGATAATCTTCCAAAACATTTCGTCAGTGATCTGCTTGCAGAGCCAAACCAGGCAGCCCGGAGTAAGACTGCCGCCTGGCCAGGGATAACCACGACTGGGCCTTCCGCAGCAGCTCTCCCTCCGCTGCTTCCCGCTGCTTCCCCACTGCCTCGCAGTAAGAGCTACACGGGGACAACAGCAGGGTGTCCCTGGCCCTCAGCACTTCCCCCGCCCCGCTTTTCTCCAACACAGTGAGGACCACGGGTGGGAGCAGGGGAGGCCTGGAGGCAGACTCTACAGAGTCCCCCAGGCGTGGGCCTACATTCACACCATCGCACCAGACCAACAGCAAAGAAGGGTGGAGGAGTCGCGGACACAGTGAGTGTGAGGGGTCCACTCAGACTTAAAGACACGTCTATGCCATTATGCCCACTCAGTGTCCCTTTTAATATCCTGGGGTCAATTTGGATCTTATTTTTACCACAAGAATTTTTTAAAATCCTATAGAAGCCTGAAGAAAAGCCTTTTCATTTCCTGAAAAAAAAATATATTCATTTAGAAACAGTGAATAATAGCTATGGCCAAACATCTTTTTTTTTTTTTTTTTCCCTTTCCTTTTCTTTCTTTTTCCCTCAGCTGTTTTCCCTCCCACTTTTGAGTGAGAATGCTAGACCTTTTGCTGCTGGTCTTCGGAAGGTGTGAGGGAGCACATCCTGACACCCACATAAAAGACCTGGTACCTGTGTTCCCACATCACACAGCAGGCCCGCAGGCACACGAGGCCGCAGACCAAGTTAAGAATCATCTGGATGAGTAAGAAGAGCTTGAGGGTTCCGGTGACACTGGCGCAGTCGGTCACGTCCCGGTACACAAAGGACCTGCTCAGCGGCTCCTCAGAGGGCAGTTTGCACTGGCAGGAGTCGAAGGCGGTCACACAGGTCAGCTGAGTGAGCTGCAAGTAGCGGTGAGCAGCAAAGGCTGCGGCCAGCACGCAGACCATCAGGCCCAGGGCGCTGAGCAGAAAGTACAGCAGCTGCAAGAAAGCAGAAAACCCTCCCAGTGAAAAGAACGCCACACGACTACCAACAAAGTGAATTCATGAAAACACTCTCTCCCCTCTCTCCCAGAAAGTTCACTGACGGAGCGGCTGTTCCCCCTCAAAAACACAGTACCCAGGGGATAGAAACGGCTCCACGTTCATTTGCTCATGTGCAATCCTTTGACCCCGGCCACATTTCCATACAGATGTTGGGCGCTTCTCATGGATGGGGCCGAGAGGATGAGGTCTGTGTGTGGCTCGTGCAAGTGAGTGGCTCGGGTGACCCTAGAACACCATAGATGTCCCCTGACAGACACCTGTGACTCCGCTGAACTCACGAGCTGCTGACACAAGGACAGAAACTTGACTAGGAAGTCACGAACAAGTCTCTGCAGTGCAAACACTGTGTTGGCCCAAACTGGCAATGACTGCCCACCAGCAACATGGATTAATAAAAAGATGTTTAAGGCAGCTGTTGCCAAACTGTGTCCAGGAATGCCGGGCTGGCCAATCAGCAGTTGCAGGGTGCGGGGTGGGGGGCTGGGGAGGAAAGATGATGGCTCCAGAAGGCAGGTGACTGGAGGTCAGCTTCATCGCCTACCAGTCTCATCCCAAGCCCATCTACGAGCCCGTACAGCTCCTTGAGCATGAAAAGAAATTCTGCATGGTTCCTTACTGCTCAGCCTCTGCTGGCCACACTGGTAGTCTCGGGATTACCCAAGAGTCCGGTACAAGTTCTAGCTCTGATGCTGAGGAGCCAAGGGGTCTTTGCACGAAGCAGAATACCCAGCCTACACCTGAACTATGTGGATCAAAATTGTCAGGACTTGTTGACGTGGCTGGGACAGAAACTCTGTCACAGTAAGAAATGTTTGCACCTACTGGAAATGTCTCTCTTCACGGCTGCCTGCTGAGGGTCCAGTTGAGCACCAGAGCCCCACGTTCTGGGGACCAGCGTAGTCAACACGGCTCTAAGTGCCAGACTGATATCTCTTCACAAGGAGCCATTTTGGTGACTGGGAACTCCTCATAGTCAGGTTGGTTCTGGTGATTTCCAGACTTAGGTCAAAGTAGCTGTGAGAAGACTGTCCCCCACCTCCACCAGTATGCAATTCAACATAAAAGACATATGTATGTGATCTTGTGTCACAATGGTCATGTAAGTGAGTGCTTTTCTACATTATGGCAATTTCAAGGATCTTCAGGTCTTCAGCATAGAATAAGTTAAACATTTTTCCTCTGTGGTGTGTGTGTGTGTGTTGGTTGCTGGAACACTAAACACATGTCTGGTCTGCCTGGAAGCCTGACTATAGGTCACAGGAAGACAGTGGGACTGTTGAAATAATTTTGCCTTAATAAGGCTAGACAACCAAAGAAGGCATATTTCATCAAAGATATATTAAATAGGCACACTATTTTTCAAATCATTTGAACGATTATCAAGCACAACTCAAGTTTCTTCCTGAGTGGGTGGAAGAGTTCATGGAAATAGCTTATAGGTTGGATATGCAAAAAGGAGAACTTACATTTAACATATTTCATCTCCACTGGAGGAAAGGGAGTCAATAAACACAAGTGGCCCTCTTATAAACACTGGAGGGGAAATACTTGTGACACTGAATGCATCACTTTGGTCCCATGACCAACATTTTCAGTGGCCATGTTTTCTGAAAAAATTGAAGTTTAGGCTAAAAACTATGGTGTGTGTGTGTGTGTGTGTGTGGTCTTTGGGGGCAGAACATTTAAAATATTCTAGGCTTTTCTGGAATACTCAAGCTTGATGACTGACTTCAAACACTTGCTGCCAAGAGCCAAATTAAAGCGTGCTGGTGAAGTCGTGCATGTGTACCCACCGAGGCTGCATTAGCAGGGCAATCAGCACAGGACTAGGAATCACTTGCTCTGGGAACATAGGTACATTGACGCCTTTACCAGCAGGGAAAACTCAAATTAAAGTTATAATTTCCCACCTGAGAGTCATCTGCTTAGTAGAATGGCCCCAACTGGTGTTTTCTCTACACATTTTACTGAGCTCAATGGCTAGAACCAGGGAGGTCCTATAATAATTTTCCTACCTCCAATACACCTGTACCTCCTTAAAGAGATTTCTAGAACATTCCTTGGTGTTACATCTTGAAGCAATGCAACAATCCCTCAATCTCAATCCATAAATATCTCAAATCGCTGAAAATGGTTTCTCTCATAATCATAAAAGTTCATTTGTTGAACTGAGGAGAATGTTGTCCATTTTTAAAAGAAGACAGTGCTGTATGATTTAATTTACATGTAGAAGATAAAAGAAATAAAGCGAATGGGCCAATAAAACAAGACAAAAACCAACCCTTAGATGCTAACAGAATGGTGGTTACCAGAGGGGGAGAGCGTGGCTAGGCGGTGGGGACAGGGGATATAGGTAGAGGGGTTCACTGTATGGATGGGGGGCTGGTAGCTATCTTCTGGTGGGGGGTAGATGTGACATGTACAGCTGTCCAGGTGTGAAGCTGTGTACCTGAAATGCAGTCTTGTAAACCAATATTACCTTAAAAATGATAAATAAAATAGAGCAATAGTGTTCTTTATATATGCTATAAATAAAGATAAGGGTCTGCCCTACAAAAAATTAAAATACAGAAAATAAGGCCTTTTCGCCCAAACACAGCAGTCCCGTGAAAAGTGAAGAGCAGCCCTCCGCAGCCAGACTGCCTGAGCCCCGTCCTCCCTGGCTCCCGAGCAAGGACCTGGGGCGAACTGACCCCCCACAAGCACCTGTCTCCGCCTGTGAACTGGGAGCGCTGGTCACAGCCGCACCTGCTCACAGGGTTAGCACCAGGGCCGGAGGAGTCACATCTGCCAAGGGCCTGGTGCTGTGCCTGCCACCTAGTAGCACTTTTAAAGAATTTTGTGAAGTAAACCAACAAATGGGCAAGGAAAGAGCGAGCTGCGGGTTTTCAGGGCTCAGCCTGGCTTTGTCTTCGTCATGTGGGAGGAACAGCGCATACTTGGCTTGTAGAAAGGATGTAAACACTGACACAAACACTGCGATTACTCAATTTTAACTGAGCATTTTAAACATGCGAGAAGTGAGTGAGTGAGTGAGTGAGTGAGTGAGTGAGTGAGTGAGTGAGTGAGTGAGTGAGTGAGGGCACAGACAAAAGCCGGGTCCTGGCTGCTCTGACTGGTTCCCTGATGCCTCACCCAGGCTTGGCCGCTGCCTCTCCCACCGGGTGAGTGCGTCTGACCAGTAAGCGCGAGCACCGCGGCATCAAGTTTCTCATCCACGGTCAGGCATAAATACGTGCTCGCCCCCCAAGGCCTGGGGCCACATCTGCAGCGCTGTGGCGTTTTTCCTCGCGGCATTTAACTCATCTGACAGCAACTAGCTTGGGGGCTGTAATCTGTAATTTAAAATCAAGTGACTTGTTTTACCTACCCGGCACGAATTACCGTCAATGAAAGTGTTTACGATGACCTTGGGAGGGCGAGCAAACCTATCTGGGGAAAGCCAGGCTGCGCGCGCCTGATTAGCTGGTGTCAGCCGTGAGTCCCGCGGGGGGGGGAGGGGGGGGAAGGGGGGAGGGGGCGCGGCCCGGCTTATGTAACTGCAGCGCCCGCCGGCCGCGCGCACCGCTAATTGGTACCCGCCGCAGCCTCAACGCTCGGCGACTTCGGCAGGAGGGCGGTTCGGCTGCGATTTAATTACCTTCCCCAGGGGCTGCTGAGGCCCCTCTGCAGCTCGCCGCGCAGGAGGAGGCGGCAGCACAGCCCCGAGGCCTCCTGGATGCGGGCACGAGGCAATTGCGCCTTAAATGCCCTCGCGGGGAATGTGTCTCGGAGGGTTTCTGCAGGCACATGAACAGGACACGTTTCGGAAAATCAAGCCGAGCTTTGAGAAAGCAGAGCCACGAGGAAAGGCAGGAGGCCCAATCCTCTGCGGTCTTACCCCTCCAGCCCAGGGTCTGCGCCAAGAGAAAGGACGTCCTGGTGGGGTCCCCGGCCTGACAAAGGGCCCCAGGAGAAGGCTGTTCTAGCTGGAGATTAAAAGACAAGCCCCTGAGGCTACTGCCTCTGAGAAAGAGAGGTGTGTGTGTGTGTGTGTGTAGGGTGTATGTGTTGTGGGTATGTGTACCTGTGTGTAGGGTGTATGGGTATGTGTGGGTGTGTGCACATACATGTGTGCTGTGCATGCACCTGTGTGGGTGTGCGCTTGTGTGTATGGGAATGTATGCACATGTCAGGATAGTGTCTGGTGTGTGCATGCATGTGTGGTGTGCATGCACATGTGAGGGTGTGCGCATGTGTGTATGGGAATGTATGTACATGCCAGTATAGTGCCTGGGGTGTGTGCATGTGTGTGCAGCGTGTGCTTGCACATACAGGCTATGTGACATGTTGTCATCCTCACCTGCTCGAGTGCCCTGGTGATCTGAGCCTCCCTGAGGGAGAAATAAATTCTCCAACAGAATCTAGGCCAGGGTGTCAACAGTGAGGCCCTGTGGCCCGGCTCTGCTGGTGAAAACGCCCCATGAAGACACACGTCATTCCTTCCCCAAATGGTGTGAGCAGCCCAGGGACGCCTGTTGTAACCGCTGAGCCTCCGGAAAACCTGGAGCCTGAATGAGACTCATTCCGACCTGAAGAGAATATCCCAGGCACTTTCTAGAGAGCAGCGAGTTTCAGAAAGGGTCACATTCAGAAGAGAAAGTGCCTCTGTAGTTGCCACTGCCTGTCGCAGGTAAAAAGCAAAGGTCGCTAATGAGGTCTTCCCTGTGGGGGACTCCACCCTGGCAGACACTGGCAGTGACTTGTTTGGGGGTTGTTTCGGTTTTTCGCTTTGCCCTCACTCCTGATTTTAAGTGCAGATTTGAGATGGTTTTTGGGGCCTCTGAGCCAGTGCTTTTTGCCTCTGCTGTTTTCCTGGACTCAGAAAACATTCCATACACTGATGCCCTCGGTCAGAGTACTTTTTACCTGGTGATGCTTGTTTCTCTGCTATTCTGGTTTATTATTCTATGTTTTATTATTTTTTAAGATTTTATTTTTTTATGCATACAAACCAGAGGCTCAGGGGGTGTGAGAGGATTCACCAGAGACAGAGCGGGGAGCAGAACAGGCAGACTGACTGAAGTACACTGCTGAGGGGAGCAGCGGACAAGGCAGGAGAGGTCTCTGCTGTGCCATATGGGTCCCCACCCTGGCTGGGGATCCAACTTGTGCTGCACGGCTGCGGAAGCCCCACAGTGTGGCGCGCAACCCTTTGCGCCACCAGGGAGTCTCTGGCCTTCTTTTAAGGAACACTATCACATAGAAAAAGTAAAGCTTCCAATTGTAGGCATATCTATCGTTTTTTAAAAATACCATCCATTAATTTTTAATTGAAAAACAGTCCAGTTAGTGAAGAACATTTTGACATTAGAGAGGAAAACTCCAAAATGCAGCTATACTCCAACCACTCAGAGATAACTCTATTTTCTATGCCCAAAAAAAGCTATATTTTTCTTCTGTAGGATCACACCATGCATTTGTGCAGTCAACTTTTTTTGGTTAATTAATAGAATGTAAATACTTTTATTCCATTAATTACTCTTTACATGATTGGCATATATTGTGTCTATCTGTATCAGCACATTGCTTTTTTTTTTATGTGAACAGTTTCAATGTAATAGAAGACCCTTGTATCTAATTTTCTACGCATTCCTTATTTTCAAATATAGTTAACTTACTCTTACACCTTATACTTTCTTGGTTTAGTGAACAAAGGAGGACCTAGCTTCTATGTGTTTTCTTGTAGAATAAAAAACAATGTGAATGGAGCCCTCCCCCCCCCCCCAAAAAAAGCACATCACACAAAGCTTTTTGTTCTCTGTTACAGCAGTTGAAAGAAAATGTAGGAATTTGATTTCTACTAGCTCTGATTGCTGAATTGAATGTTTATCTCCCTAAACTCTGAAAGGGTGGGTCTATATTTTCCTTTGGAGTAGATTCTACTGTGCAGTGAAAATGGTGTGTATTTGAATTGGCCCCAACCAAATGCACTATCTCTAACAAGAGAAAAGGCAGTGGCATAAGAAAGCACGCATACTTGCTAAACCAAGCGTAGCCCAGCCTCCCCCCTGCCCTCACACTCTTGGCACAGGTAACTTGGATGCACCCAATGTACTTTTTCTGTCTCAGTGATCCCACCTACAAAAGGAAATACACTTAGACGGCTTCATTACGGAAATAGTTTCAATAACCCCCAAGATATGGAAGTGGGCACAGAAAGGAGCTTTTTCTCTGGCCAAATGTTGTGCTGAACTGATGAATTTTCAATATTCCTTTTAAGGGCACCGAAGAACAGACTTCATTCATATGCTCCATGCCAACCCACTTCATGGAAATAAAAACTTCAAAAAAAAAAAAAAAACCCAACCCAGCATTACCTTTGGGGTCTGGATGAATGCCCTCCTGGGACATTTCTGGCCTGCCTAAAGATGCAATTTCTAGCCTAATCAGATATTCAACCCCTTAAAAGGCACTCCTTTATTGTGTGCTTATATCTCTTTCTACGTGATAATAAAAGAAAGAAAAATGACAACTCACTTTCATAGCAAACTGGATACACGTCCGTTCGTCAACTTGATACGAGACACAGAGCATAAACAACCCGAGATAGGCCACCAAGCAGACCTGCAGCAGGGAACAGGGACAAAAGGGTGTTATCAGGACACTCATGCTTCCGTGACATCAATCTTGATGCCCCTCCCCAGTTCCATCCTTGTTATCGAGGTGTGCATTTCATTTACTTATCTTTATGTGCTATTTTTTCCCTCAGCTTGGGGTACAGTTTTAAAAACAGAAAACACGGCTTTACTTCCAGTTAGCCAGTAATTGTTACATCGTCGTGAGGGGCCGGGTGCTGCGCTGTGCTGAGTGTGCACAGTGAAGAGCACAGTTCCTTCGACCTCAATAAGCACGAGGGCCACAGTGACCCGTCCAGTCCAGGCCAAGGTCAGTGCACACACTATCCCCAGGCGAGCACGACATGTTAGCCGCTATTCAGAGGAGCGTAAAAGCAGGATGAAGTAACGCCGAGGCAGGCAATTACAAAACGGCATTTCTCAAGAGTTGGACTTGAACTGGTCCTTGAAAGGGATGGGATAATAGTAGTGACCCCTAACACTTACTGACCTCTCACTCTGCTGGGGCTCTCCTGGGGGTACAGGCCTGTATGGCCTTCCTCATAGAATTATCACAAACACCTAGGAAGTAGGTGTTAACCAGGATCCTCATATTATAAATGGAACACAAGACACAGGCCTCAGGGTATTATCTAACCCATCTCAGCAAGGTTAGTACACCAGGTGGGCCAGAGCGCAGGTGGCAGCAGCAGAGCGAGTGAAAGAGGCGGAGAGGAAAGGTACAGGAGCTCTGCGTCGTGGCTGTGATGCGACTGACCGGAACCGCTGGAAAGATGACAGAGTGATCGCCAAGGTCTGTGTGTCAGTGACGGAAAGAAGGGGATTGCCTGGCTGGAGGAAGGCAGGCGGGAAGAATGGCAACTTGGAGAAAAAAAATACTCACATTTGGGAAACTGATTTCAAGTTTCTAGTCAACGAATTACCTATTCCCACTCAGTTCTGGCAGAGCTTAACATGTTGCTAAATTCTGCTCTGGGATAGAAAGCATAAGCCAAAAAATGGCATTTCCTGATAAGCACCATTTTCCTAGACAGATATTGGAAGGGGTCTGGGAGTCACCTGGAAACTCAGTTAAATGCTCTAAGTCCCTACCCCCCGGGCCGCTTCACACCAGGCGCCATCTGTGCTAGGCTGGCAGAGCTGCTCACCTTCAAAGCCAACAGAACGTTTTCTTAATATTTTGTTGAAATAAGATTGCATTAGCTCATGATGTAAGTTGCAGGTACATCGTCATTACGCATAAACATACGTACATGCACCGTTAAGGCCACCACTCAAAGCAACTCCACCCCGCACCAAACAGTGGGCCCCTGGACCTGACTTAGCTCTCCCCCTCCCTCCTTCCTCTGGTAACCACGAACTGGACTTCGAGTCCGAAAACCCATTTTTGCTCCCTTAGTGCATCTTTGTAACACAGCACATGAAGGAGCATCTCTATTCTGTTCTCTCCTTGATTACAAAAGCATGAGCCTCTTGGGCCTTTCTGGATCTCCAAGCTGAAAGGCGTTCAGGTTTCTACTGGGCACTGGAGCCAAAAGCCAAGCCTTATTTTAGCAAAGCAGCGTTTCCATCACCAGGATGGGCTGCCTGATTCAACTGCAGTAGGTAAGACCCCCGCGGAGAGGCACAGCAATAGGTGAGCTTGGCGTGGACTAGAGACAAGGCAAGGGAGACCTCAGCGTGTTGTTTCTGTAGCCTGCCAGGTGGCTGCTATTTCCAAGTGCGAGATGTTCTTTTTAAAAACATATATTTAATTAAAGGATCAGTTTGAGAACATGTCTAAGGGACTATGTATCTCACCTTCAGAATCCACAGAATTATAACAAGTGAAGAAAAGACTGGGTTGTTTTTTTTTGTTTGTTTGTTTGCTGACAACAAACCAGACGGCAGCTTCTGAACCTGCTTCTGTGGGGCTCCGTGAGTCCCCGAGCTCCAGCTGGGGCGCCCGTGTTCGTATCTGTCCACGGGTGAGCAGGCTTGGTTCACAGAACCGATCACTCCCAGGAGGCTGCTGTGCTGAAGTTGGCAAGTGCTGAGACTCTCCTCGTTGCTTTACAAGAGACACATTCCAATCATCTCATCCGAACTGAGAAGATTCTTCAAAACCAGACGCTTTCTTCAAAAAAAGACTGCTTTGCTTGAACACGTCTGCTTGGATTGTTTCTCCTGCTTTGCAGCCCTCGCTCAGCCTGCCTTCCCGCAAGTTGCTGCACTAGGACCTAGGACAGCATGCTCGAGCATTCGTCAACGCACAGAATTTTTTCAGGACATAACAGCCTACAATGAGTTCTCCACCCAGTGCAGGAGAGGAGAGCGAAGCGACAATATTGTGTAGGCCTGAAATCACATCTGCTGTCATAGACAGCAGCTTGGGAAACCTCCTGGAGGAAGTAGGTTTTGAAGGACAAGCAGAAATTAGGTGAGGAAGAGAGCGAGAGTATGAGGAGGCCCAAAATGTGGAAACACGCAGAGAGAATATGGGAGTATTCCGTAGCACTGGTGCAGAGGATGAGAGAGGAAGTTGGTCACAAGGAAGTTGGCTTTTCTTTCAAGCACACAATTGTGTGATCAATTTTGTCTTTTTAGAATGACCGATCCCTCTGGTTGTGAAGAACTGGATTTGGGAGGGAAGATGAGCTAAGAGGTTGTTCTTCATTTCAGGGCACCTGAGTTGTTGTAGTAAGGTGGAGAGTGGGTACATCTGAGTGACAGCAAGGAAGCATTCCAGAGGGTGTAGGAACCAGCTGGATGTAAGGGCTGAGGAGAGAAAGTGCTCAGCTGTTTGACTTGAACTGCCAGGATCATGGTGTTGAATTTGAAGAGACAAAAGATACAAGAGGAAGAAGCAGATCCCAAGTGGAAAACGATGACACCCATGTGGACTCAAAGATTAGCCTCGAGGGCCTGGAACTCAGAAAGGAATCTGCTCTGGAGATGAGCGCCATTAATCATGAGCACGGGTGAGCCCTGGGTTATCCAGCGAGGGTCCAGTAAGCTTCCCAGTTTTTAAGAAACTTTGACTCTTAGATTCTCATTTTGTTTGCATTTTCTTTTTTTTTTTTGAGGTAACATTAATTTATAATACTGTGTAGGTTTTAGAGGTACATCTACATTAGCTATATATACCATCCCATACCCACCACCAAATGCCCTTTCACCATCTACCACTACCCAGTTTGACCCCTCTACCCCCTTCCTCCTCCCCTTCTCCTCTGATAACCACCATTTTAGTGGCAGAGCCTAAGGGGAGGCTTTCATTTTCATTTTGCTTACTCAGTTGCTTTTTTCTTTATATTCCACAAATGAATGAAATTATTCAGTATTGGTCCTTCTCCTTCAGACTTATTTTAGTTAGCATAAGCCCTTCGAGGTCCATCCATATTGTTACAAATGGCAAGATTTCATCTTTTTTATGACTGAGTAGTATTCCATTTCATACAGAGACCACATCTTCTTAATTCACTTTGTCATTGGATACTTGGGTTGTTCCATAGCTTGGCTGTTGTAAATAATGCTGCAGTGAGCACAAGGGTACATCTATCTTTTCAAGTTAGTATTCTTCAGATAGATACCAGAAGTGTAATCATTGGATTATTTGGTAATTTTTTTCCATTGTTAAATTTTTCTTTTGTATTGAGGTAACATTGGTTTACAACACTATATGATTCAGAGACAGGACCATACCTCGTCCGACACATCCTCTGACTCTTTTGAATAGAAAACATCTCAAACACACTTGTTATTTTGGTTGTAAACCATGCATGTCGAAATAGTATAACACTGATCACCCTTTCGGATTTTAAAATAGAGCATTTGCTATGGAACTTGAATCAATTTAGCATATTTTAATTTCTTAGCCTTTTTCTAGGTCTCCATGGGCTTTAGGAGGGGGAGACTTCATTTTCTCACTTATAGCTTTGCACATCAGAGCAGTACTTCCTTATTGGAGAGTTTATTGGTATTCAGTGTAAGCACCTTCTAGAAGGGCAGTATTTACTGCATCCTGAAGGCTTTATGGCTATGGGCAGATTTCTCCTGCCAGACCAAAGCAGGCAGGACATGGACACGCCTGAAACAGAACATTCTGACTTCACAGGCACTCTACCATGTCAACCAGCAGGGCACCCCACCAGGCCTATGGGAACTAGCATTCCTGGAGCCTAAGCCTGAGCTCCCGTTGGATATGGTGAGGCAAGGCTCATGGGGTGGAGAAGAAGCAATTATGAAAGGTTTTTTTAAAAAGCACTCACTGGACCAGATACCCAGGCCTGAGATGGATGGTGTGTCACTCACTATGATGCCAGTGAGAACTGAGAAAAGCAGCTTGACAAGGGCAACGGGGCAGGGAGCCTTGAAGAGCTTGCAAAGATGAGGTTCATGTACAGATGGACAAATAAGAGGATCAGGAAATTCGACATCATTTTTAGTGGAAAGAGAAAAAGACCACCACCATTTTCACTGGCCTCTTTTGCCATGTATTTCTCCAACTTGTTTAGCATAAAGAGAAAACCTAAGTCCTGAATTCCACATTCTGCCGAAGGATATTCTTCGCCTGCACAGTGAGGACTGCATTCTCCCATGAGTTCGAAAGTCAAACAGATCGGGATGCTCTCTGAATGTTAAGTCCATCTCTAGATGCACAGGGCCCAAGTCTTGTCACACACTGCCTTTGTTTCTGTTATCTGGCCTACTGTAGCTGCGGGTGCCTTTTGAGGGCTGGCATTAGGAATGAAAGGTGTATCCTGGCCCAGTGTCTTAAAGATTTACCTACACATTATTCTTCCTTTTCACGTTGGCGTGACTAGAAATTATCACCTTAAAATTTTTGTGAGAATGTGAATTATTGGTATTTACTTCTCTCCATGTCATACATATTTACATTCTGGTCTTATGACATTCATACAACCTCCAATTTATTTGTTTTCTTCTTTGTGTTGTCAACAGAGCTGCTTGACAGCGCTACCAGGGGAATACAACCTTCCCCTGTCAAGTGTCTTTCAAGGTTTCTCCCCTCTTTCCATTCCCACCCCCTTTCAGTTGTGTACCTGAAATGTGACTCTATGTCTGCAAGTTAATCACCCTTCACCTTTCTATATTTAAAGTGCTTTAATTCAGTCAATACAGTGACAGCCTAAACTCTTCTCTCATGTTTGCCCAACCGATTTATCAACCGGAGATTAACAGAACCATAAGTGTTTCTCTGGGTGTTCCTTAAGAGAATTTATATGGATTTTCATTTATTTAATAGGAGTTAAAGTAGAATACTAGAAATTATTTTAACAAAAGAGAGATATATTGCAACCTGTCAATTGAATGCAGTCTAAAGAGAACTGCTGATTAACACAGTTTTAAATAATACACAAAGGATTTCGTAAGGCTCTATTAAAGGTTGCTTATTGAGTGAAGATTTCAGAAGGATTGGATAGAATAATTTAGCATAACTTGGGCATTGTTACTGCATTCTCAGCGCCACTGCCTGATAGATGATCAAGTCTAAGCCAGCCGTTCAGAGTTATATGGAGGGTCCAATAAACACAGTTCCATCCCCAGAATTTCTGATCCAAGAGATCTTGGGTGGGGACTGAGATTCTGCATTTCTAATAAATGCCAAGGTGTTAAATACTGATGCTTCTGGTCCAGGCCCCACCTTGAGGACCACCAGTCTAAGCTAAACACACAGTCTTCTAAATTCTCCTAAATGTCTTTATCTAAATTAGGCTACAGGTCCAGAGAGGCTCACTCTGTAGTGAGTGAGGGCAGTTTCCTGTAGAACCTCTTGTAAGTACTATTGAACTATAATAACAATAACAATATATAAAATGTGTAACATATAGTAACAGTAGTAGTTACCATATATGGACCCTTATAAAGTGTTAAGCCTGCATATTTGTCTGCATTTAATATTTCAAAAATGCATTTTACAAGGAGGAGAAAACTGCAGCTTCAAGACACGAAGAGGACGAGACATTCATTGCACCTGAATCTTTTTTTACTTTATGTAAAAAAAAGGTTTTGACTTTTACAGTTTCCTCACCAAAAAATGCAGTCTTTGCTATTGCAGAAACCCTTAAAATTGTCTGGGTTGGGGGCGGTTTCTCTTCTTTGCTTGTTAATGTTACCTGATTACAGAGCCTGTACCCTCAGTGTCTGCCTGGTGGTTTGGGAGGCGTGTCTAGAGCGTCCACTAGTGTCATGTGGTTCTCTGCTACTGTGGACGGGCACAGCTCACTCCAAGTCCAAAGGATTTCATAAAAATGGACTGAACCACCTCTACAGGAGGGTGCTGATAACCCTTTACAACTGACTGCTGAAGCGAGCTGCTACTTCTCACCTTTGCCCATTTCCATGGTGTAAATGCTTCTGCCACAGCTGGTTTCAAGCTACTGACGTAAAGACAGTGAACACAGAGTTGGACCATTGGCCTTCACGAGCCCAAGTGAGGTGCCCCTGGCCCTCTACGCTTCTTCTACATCATCTGCCTCCTCTAGCTCCTTGTCTTACCAAACACGTAGCTACCAGGTGGGGCTGGTTTATAACTACTAAAAAGCAAAGTTTGGAATGTTACCCTCTATTTATTTATTTTTAGGCAAGTCTAACGTTATTGCTTACAGTCCAATCTTTTAGACTTTACAAATCTGCAACTTCTTTTTCATGACCTACCTCTAATATCGCCCAGACACTGAGATACTGTTTGACTCAGAAGAAAAACTGGTGAGAATACAAAGAGTTTCAGGCCCCTGGGAAGAGCCAGGCAGGTGGCATATGACTCTTTACTAAATGGTTTGGAATCCCAGGAACCAGCCTACAAAAGTACTACATAGGTGAGGGAGAAATCCTCATTTGTGGGAAAAGAGTAAAATGGTTGCAACGTAACCTTTGAGACCTTGCTGTGGATGGAGAGCCCATGTCGGGACCCCTCCCAGATTGCCAGCCCACTACCCTCACTGCCATTGGCCCTGGAAGGGTGAAGAACAAGACAGGGTCTGTGCCCTCAACATTTACACTTTAATACTCACTTCGCAGGGCAACTGGGGGAGAGAAAAAGTAACTGTCATGGGTGATGTCCACAGACCGGTCTAAACAATGTACTAAAACGAGCAGTCAACAGCAGTACCTACAAATCCATCCTACTGCCCACACTCATCAAAATCCCTAATCTTCTTTATAAAATAAGGGACATGGAATATTTTCTTCTCCACCATGTATTATTTTTTAATGACCACTTGGTGTTAATCAAATAAGACTTAAATCTGGGAGAATTATAAACTTATCTCCTCCCTATGTTTTATTATTAGCATTATTATTAATTTTAATGATTAATTTTAGGTAAGTTAGATAAATACAGTTAAAAATACTCTTTTCTCTAATGAGCTAAAGTAATAAGAGTGAAAATAACTCTCAAAAAATGAAAATAACATTTAAAAGTTCATTCAACAAGAGGTAACTTAGTTCTGTAGAGATCAAGTATCAAGCTGTATCACGAAGAAGACAGTGCTACATGGTGGGGCAAAAATATGGGTTGTGGAGTTTGTTTCAATTTTGTTCCTGCACTAAGTGATCATAGACAAAATTATTCATCTTCTTAGCTCAGCCTCCTCAATCTATAAAATGGAGACAATATGATGCCTTCTTTTGATAGTCAATCCAAGGATTAATGTTGATATACATAAGATCAGAATAGTGCAAACAGATGAAGAATAACTGGTTGTGATTACTGTGCCCATCATTACTACAATCAGTCACTTCTAAGCCCGTGACAGCAGACCGTTTACAGTAGATTCAAGGGCTCTAAATGCTTTGTCAACGTGGCCATGTTTAGAATTGATAACACATGGGCTCTCTTGGTTACAAATATCATGCCTTCCACGCTGGAATGGCATGATCTTCACATTAGTGTAAGAAAAACTAACTGTGAAGTGGAGATGGTTCGACATTGTAATGTGAATCGTGAGAGTTTTATACACCAGACATAACTAAGCCCTTTCGGTAAACTATCCCATTTGGTCTCACAAGATATCCAATGGGGTAGTTGCTATTATTAGACTCATTTTGCAGATGAGGAAATGAAAGCTCTGGTGGTAGCTACTGGCTGCGCGCTTGCCTGAGGAATGCTGAGAGCAGTTAAGGGGAGCACTGCAGAGCCCTGGGGGACGTATCATGGGCTCCTCTCTGGAGCAGACTGACACACAGCACCCCACCTCTGGCGGCATGGCACGAAGAACAGACTTGGAGGCCTAAAATACCTTCCCACCTCTCGTGATGTATAAACTGGAGAAAATCATACTTTATAATTTCAAGGATCATAAATAATGCACCTGGAATTGTAGAGGGTTGTTGTTTTTTTTCATCTCATACACTCTCAGACTGTGTAGGAATAACTGACTCTGAAATTTGAGCTGTAATGACTCATAATATATAAATGTAGCCCTCGATCTCATCTCAGAAATAGTCCCATTCTGTTCACTTACCAGTTTTCTTCGTGTACCTATCACAGTGTGCCAGGTACTCCTTGAGGCTCTGGAGAGACCACAGTGAACAGAAGACATAAAAAAACCACACTGCCTTGACAGAACCAATGCTTTAGAATGGGGACCAGCCACAAACAAACACAGCAGGTACTAGATACGCTACTTGAGAAAACTCTGTGAGTTGCTGAAAAGCTCTATGAAGAACACAGCACCAAATATCGTGACTGACTGTTTCCACAAAAATGAAATAGAGTGATTAACAAATACAAATCATAAATCCTTAAGGTGACATATTCCCCCTAAAATATGCATTGGCAATGCCCAGCAACCGCTTAGAAAAACAACTCATAGAGTTTCCTTATGAGGGTTTCCTGGTCCTGTTATCCCCACAGCATGACCTATAAGTAAATGCAAGCCCTCTCCCTCCCAGGCTCCATAGTCAAGCCTGGGAGAAGAGGGTAACCACAGCAAGTTTTACAGCAAAATGGGCCACAGACCTCAGGCCAGAGACCAAGGAAGCACACCTCAGCTCTAGATCTGACTGAATCAGGTCCAAAAACCGCCTCTACTGTTTTCTAGCTTTTGATCTTGCACAGTAACCACCATAAGACTCAGTTTCATCATCCTGGATGATAACAACACGACTTCAGAAATCGGTGGTAGGAAGCTATGAGGCAGCACACAGAAAGGCCAGGTACAGTGCCAAATATGAAGCACTCAGTATATATTTGTCAAACAAATAAATGGATTCACTCAGTAATGACTTGGGCTACTTTTGTTTTCATAGTAAGGACCCAGTAATAGCAACATAAAGTACTTGCAAACATCCAAGAGTTATAAAACGTCTGCTTCTTTTCCTTTCTGCCACAACTCAGTGTCCTACGCTCTACCCCAGGAAATGTCAGTCTTGGCAGCCATGACAAGTTTATCTGTGTCTCTAATAATACTATTATGGTTTTACAAACAGCATTTAATTTCTGAAGGAAAAAACAAACAAACTTCTCCATATCTTCTGGTCATCACAGATCCAAAATTAATACTACTTTTCACAAAAGCATAATTGTTTCAGCAAAACTTAGTGCACAGATATTGATGGGAAATTCCCTCAGTGATAAGCATGTTGATACAAAGATTCAAAGCAAACTAAAGTGTTTGTAGCAGAACTGAACATCAAGATGAGGAGGATAGCCATTTTTCCTTAAACATCCCAAACATGAACGTGCAGACATTAAAATCCAGAGTATGAACTATAATTTTGTAAAAATGTTTTTCCTTGGTTTTCACAAAATCAAGTTCAAAGCAGTAGCTTATTTTCTAATACACACGGAACTACAGCTAGCAACCAAGTTTTACAGCAAGTTTTGCTAGAGTGTTGAATTGGCCTCACCGGCATCAAAAAGAGATTCAATATATTTCCATTTACTTAGGAAGCTACAACCCAGAGCATCATTGCTTTGCTCTTTTTATTTCTATTTTTCCATTAAAGTAAAAGCTGTGTATGGAAAGTTCTAGCACTGACACCCTCCCTTCACCATGGACCAACTGGGTTCCACCTGGCCCAAGAGCAGTTCCTGGGCCAGCTTCTAATATACATCCTACTTTGTGTATGTCACACCTTTCTGGGGGCAGGGGCGGGGAGTAGAGGCAATAATTTTGACTTTTACTTTGCAAAAACACCTAAGAGATTATTTTCAGAAGAAACTAGAGATTCAGGTCAAAATGTCTCAGCAAAGGGTATTTCTAGATGAACAATTCTATCACATCAAATCATTACTTTTTTTTCTTTTATTAAAATATTTTAAAATTTACATATACTTGCCATTAATTGTAATCCCCATGTATTCCCCATCACCATCTCACCAGTGCACCATCACCTCAGTCCCTCGTGTTCCCATCTTCCCTCAACCCTCCTCCTCCCCCAAATCATTACTTTTTAACATGTTTGCATGTTGCAAACCACACACAGGCTGACATCCACTGAATCTTCCCCCCCCCTTTGTTATTATATTTCAGAACTGGACACTGGATAGTTCTATGTCTGAGTAACTGTAAATATATGAAATTCTCACATATGAGTAAGCAAAGACATTCAAACTGGCCCTAAATAAATGAAGTATGTGCTAATTAAATTGAAAACCAAAAGCAGGTCTGTCATCACCTATAACTTTGAAAAATCTAGATTTGGAAAATAAATTGCAAAAATTAAATCTCTAAGAATGTTTGAAGCACTTTTAAGGAAATTCATTGCTCATGCAACTGCCAGCAATGAAAATAGATCTAACCTGTTCTGTTGTGGTAAAGGTGCTAATTAGTTGGTAAAGGAAATGGAGTGTTAAAGAGCATGACTATACTAGGCTGAAGTCCTAGTAAGATACATTCATTTTAATTGAAAAGTAGTGGGTTTTAAAAATGAGGAGACAAGGACAGACTGGTGGGGAGGGGAGGGGGAGGGTTGAGGGAAGATGGGAGCACGAGGGACTGAGGTGATGGTGCACTGGTGAGAT
>JAGFMF010011760.1:10030797-10244553 GCA_019455555.1 Galemys pyrenaicus | reverse complement strand
GAGGGGAGCAGCGGGCACAGCAGGAGAGGTCTGCTGCACCATGTGGGTCCCCTCCCTGGCCGGCGGCAGCAGGGATCGAACTCGTGCTGCAGTGGCTGCTGTTTGCTTCATAGTGCATTGCTTAACCCACTGCGCCACCAGGGAGGCCCGTATATGTAAATTTTAAAATATTTTATATTAATAAAAAAAAGAAAAGTAGTGGGTTTTATCATGATTTGAAATTATCCAGTCACTAAAATTGCATAAAATTATTTTATATATATGTATGTGTTTATAGACAGATAGGTAAATGAGAGAGAGACAGACAGACACACAGAGTAGAGATTTAATTTTTTAACCAATGTTGCATGTGATTTGCATTGCCATGCAGGTTAGTCAGGTCTGCCCTGCATGCATGGACGTGGGGAGGAGCTACACTGAAGTGGCTGTCCCAGTCTCTGCACACGTGGTACTCTGCAGACATTCACTTGTACCTTGTATACTGTCTAGAAGATAATAGAAAACCAAAACCGTCCTGATGGAACTGATAAAGAAGAATTGGAACCTATGAGCAGCAGCTGGATGAAGGGAGCTAGAATCCCCCAAATCCTGTGGATTTAGTGTGCTTTCCTTGATGTTCCTGCCAATGTGAGAATAGAAAGCTAGTGAGATTCCTGAGAGATGTGCCAGCACAAGTTGCTACAATTCATAAGTTCCAAGAATCTTGCTTGAAAATGGTGGTGAAAAGCTCATCGCTTTAAAGCAAGGAATCTCACAATTGAGTGTTTCATCAACTCACAGAAAACCGAGAGGAAATGTCTGACAACTATCCCAGGGTATGACATGTCACAGAACACTCAAGGAGAATTCCTTTGGTTTGGGTCTTATTTTAATATTGTAATTTTCTATGTATCTATGCTGAGATCCATATTTTATAGGAACTGCTGGAAGTTTTTACAATTGCAGCCTCAAAAGACTGAATAAGCACAAACAACAGATTTAGAAGCAATGAAGCTGAATGAAAATTGTCCTTCACTGTCAATAGACACAAATTGTGCTTTTGATCTAAAATGTTCCTTTACTTCTTTATTCACCTTTAATGGTTTAAAATCCACTAACACTGAATCTTCCAATGCTATTCAAGGACTACCCCCCTACCCAGAAAGGTGCCTTTTATGCATTATCCACTAGGTATACAATAGCTCATTTATTACCAAGCAATGCATTAAGTAGAAAAGTGCTAGTCCATTTTTTAGGGAAATTGTGACTTAGGAAGCTTGCAAGTTAATTTTTAAAGAGGTACGTTTTGTTTCTGCATAATATTAAGGACTAAATTATATGAAACCCATTTCCCTTTAAAGCACTTTAAAATTCTATGAACTTGTAAAAATAGAATCAAAACCATGGCGTCCAAATGGCACATCCTTACACAATTAGAATAATTAACCTACTAACACCAAGAGCCATTCAGAAAACTTTTCTGTTTTGGCTCATGGGGGTAGGGGTTTTAGATGGTCTTCCACTACCTGCACATCCCTGAAACTTACTAGAGTGGGAAAATACCAGGAAGGCCATCCTAGGGGAAAACTGCTTTTCCCCAACAGATACATTATAAGAGGAGAGCAAGCTAGGGAGAGTGGGATAAAAGGGAAAGGGAGGGAGAGAGAGGACACAAGGAAGGAAAAAGGATACATCTCTGAGTAAAGGAGATGTAAGAGATCTATGAGGCAATTGTCACCTGTGGGTCTTACTGGGATCCTGATTCCGACAAAGTCTGAAGAAATAGTCATGAGTCAGTCATGCATTTGGACACTGATCTGCTCCTGCCAAAAAACTATTAACTGGATCTATATGATTGATATTTTGATTATTTTTACTTTCTTCTTTTGGCTTATACAGTGAAGTACTTATGGATGAAATGACATAACATCTAAGATTTACTTTGAAATAATCCTTTGTGTGGTGTAGGGTGTGGAGGCTGGGGCACACAAATGAAGCAAGGTTGATAACGACTTGGTGATTTCTGAAACACAGTGATGAGAACACAGGGGTTCATTATACTGCTTTCCCTTACTTTTGCAATTTTCCATAATAGGTTAAGGGGGAGGGGGAGTGACTCTTGGCTCACGATATGACTGGGACACCTGGCAAGACAAGCAATCTGGAATGACTACCCCTTCAAATAGGTCACACCAAATTAACACATATAAAGACTCTTGGAAAAATGACCTTGAAAACCAATCAGAGTAAACACATGAAGAATCAGTTCATTAGCAAGGCCAGTACGTGCATGCATATGTATTTACACACACAGACACACACACACACTGTGTAAGAATTAAAGCCACATGAATTTAAAATAATAGAACTAATAAACAGTCTATAAGAAAGTACATTCAAAATAATTAAAAACATAAAAGGAAGGACATTTTTAAAAATACCATGGATATATTTTTTTAATGTCCATAACAAAAGAGATGTTCTAGAAATTAAAATTAACATTGTTACCAGGGGAAAAAAGTAAGCTCAACGGAAGAGTAAAAGGCTGATTAAACTCAACTGAAAGGGGAATTGTGATTTAGAAGATGGATCTGAGGAAATAATCCAAAATACAGCACAAAGAAATAAAGAGAGATGAAATAAATGGAGATATTCTTTGCTCATTTATACAAAGTGCAAATTGAATGAAAATATCAAATACATTTTTCTTGGAACTTCAAAAGCCAATTCTAAAATATGTAGGAAGAGAATTCGACCAAGGCTCACCAAGACAATTTTGAAAAAAGGATAAGACAGGGTAAGGGGGACCTCCCTGGTGGTGCAAAAGGTTAATTAAGTCTCAGCACTATGATGCTATCTGCAGCCACTGCAGCCTGAGTTCAATACCCAGCCAGGGAGGTGACCCACATGGCACAGCAGACCTCTCCTGTCTCTCCTGCTGCTCCCCTCAGCAGTATATTTCAGTCAATCTGCCTGTCTCACCCTCCTGCACCTCTGGTCTGTACCCCAGTTCTATGCATAAGTAAATCTTTTTTAAAAAGATAGGGAAGGGGGATTTGAGGGGGTTGCTTATGCTTACAGCTTTGTAACAAGATACACTGTACTTTTTAAGTTTAGTAATATGGTATTGGCACCATGATAGACAAAATGGAATTAATCCTCAAAATTAATATGGAAACTTGCAAGATGATAAATGGATACAGTAGTTCCATATATAAAGGACAAATCATTTATTAAATCTACTAAGACAATTTAATCCACATGAGAAAAAAATATGGACACTGCCTCAATCATAGGCAAAAAGTTAGATCATTAAAAGATATAAATATAAAAACAAACCTTCAACATTTTTAGAAAACAACATAGAAAAATTATCTTTATGCTCTTGAAGCAGGGAGACCTTTCTTTAAAATACACAAAAGCCCGGGCTGCCCTGGTGGCCAGTGGGTTAAGCAATACACTATGAAGCAAACCGCAGCCACTGCAGCATGAGTTCGATCCTTGCTGCGGGCCAGGGGGGACCCACATGGCGCGGCAGACCTCTCCTGCCTTGCCCGCTGCTCCCCTCAGCAGTGTTTCTGTGTTTCTGCCTGTTCTGCTCCCTACTCTCTGTGGTGAATCCTCTCACCCCCCTACACCTCTGGCCTGTACCCCAGTGCTTGTATGCATAAATAAATAAATCTTTTTAAAAAATAAATAAAATACACAAAACCCCATACCTTAAAAAAATTGATATAAATACATTAAAATTAATCTTTTTAAGAAAATCACTATAAGCATGTAAGATCTTATAAACATCTTACATAGATGTAAGAAACATAGCACAAACTAAGAAAAGATATTTATTGTATCCCAAACCACAAAATTAAATAACAAAAACACAAATTCTACAAATCAATAAGATACAAACAAGCCACAGAAAATAATTGTTGAATAAATGACTAAAAAAAATGGTCAATAAACCTATAAAATGCATTCAACTCCAGTAGCTATCAGAGAAATGCAAATTAAAACAAGATATCACTGCACACAAATAAGACAGGCAAAAATTAAAGCTGTGTGACAGTAACAAACATTGGTTAATCGTAGACCAGTGGGAACTATGATTTATGGTGGTTGGCAGTGGGAATTAGTACAACTTTGGGTTTGTGATACTGATTTGGCAATATCTAGTAAGTTGAAAATTTCTCTATCTTATAACCCAATAATTCAATGCCTAAGAACACGCTCTAAAGAAAGTTTGGAATACGTGCTTAGGGAGCTATGAAAAATATGTCCATTGCAACACTGTAATTGCAAAATAAGAAATCATTTTTGAAAACAACCTAAATTTTCAACCACAGGAGAATGAAAAAATTGTTATATATTCATATAATGAAATATATAGTACAGGAAAAAAACAAATGAATGGTATTCATGTATTAGTAAAAATAAATCTCAAAAACTACTGAACAAAATGATATTATGCTCCCATTTATATAGTTTAACACATATAAAGCACTGTTGATTATTGATTACAGCTAGAAATATATTAAAATTGTGAAAACATCCAGAACTGTGATAGATACCAAGTTCAGGACAGTAGGTGCCTTTGGAGGAGGAGGGTGGGTAGCACCAAATGATCAAGAAAGTAAACAGAATTCAGCGTGCTGCACTATTTCTTTCTTTAAAATACATTAAAATTTATGATAAAATACAAAAATTTGGCAGCCAGTTTATAGGGTGGGAATTGTTTCATCAATTCTCTAGATTTGATTATATACTTAATGTTTTTCATAATTAAAAAAATCAGAGAATTGCATAGATTTATTCAAACCCACACAAAAATGAGAATCATAAGCAAAAGATTTTGAACATGGCTCCCAATCACAGAGTCAGATTCTACCTATGTTTAATTTATTCCAGTGGGGACTCTTACAATTGCAGGCCCCTTCTCCTTGCCTGCGGTGCTGCTCCCAGACGGGGTTAATCAGGCCTTCCTCTCAGGGCACCCCCTTGCCTCTGCAGGGCAGCTGTCTGTGTGCCTCCTCCCACACACCCTGAGCTCCTGGACACTGGCTCTGCCACGGAAATGTTGAGGGAAAGTGACTAAGCTGGGAAAAGTTTCTGTTTTTCTTTTATCTTCCTTTCGTGGACTCTCATTTTGTTGTTTATCTGTCACCTAAGTCACTGTTCTAGTGACTTACAAACGAATCACTAACACGTTTTATAACATGTTAAGCAATCCATTTTTGCGAAAATAATCCCATTTTTCAAAGAATGTAAGAGAAACGGATTGTGTTTCTAGCATGTCTCATGAATCAACAGGAAAGCTAGAATTGTTACATTTTTGTGCAAAAAATAACCTATAGTTCACAAGTCTCACTGCGGGATTTTTCAAATCCTCAGAAGGGAAAGGAATCTTATAAATGTAGAGTTGGCCTGCTCTAGAGGAATGATTTATAGGCTGGATTTTTATTACTCGGGCATAATTAAGTAGGTTTTCAAATTAGGTCCCACTTTAGAAATGATTGCTGAGATAATTCTACATTAATACCCCTGGGTTCATACATTTGAAATAGTACAACAAATAAAACTTTATGAACTAGTGGAAATAGTACGGTGTATAGAAATGATACAGTAAATCAATATAAATCCAATTATATAACTTTGTTATTGGAGCAAAAATGAAAGAACCATTCTGCTAAATCTTCACAGATTTTTATTAAGTGGCTTTTCTAATTGAGAGCACTTCTTACCAAAAAAAAAAAAGGGTGGGGGGAGCCTTAAGTAATATATAGTAATATTGCTTTTCCTTTGAAAAGCGTTTTGTCCTTTCCAACACGAAGAGGTCAGTGTCCCCAAACAGCCTGCAGCCTCTCAGCATTTCTCCTCTTCCCTCCCATGGCAACATGGGTTAGCTAGACACTGAGCTTTTTGTGAAGTGTGTGTGAGGATGGGGGAGAAGGGCAGTGAGGCTTCAGGGAGGTCTCGAGGTGGAAAAATTTGTGACGCACTCGATTCAGAGACTGAATGAGAATTATTTATCGAGGGCTCTCCAACACAATAGCGACGGTCACTCCAGGTTCGCTTTTAAAATCAAACTTGGTTTCAGAACCTTCACCAGGCTCAGCGCCCTCCCCGGCAGGCCAAGCGACGTGTTCACAAGATTGTGAGAGAGTCCGACCCGCACGGGTCTGGCTCTCCTGTCAGAGCTGAGTAGCTGACGGCATGAGAGAATGCACACTTACCGTCTCGCGTAAGCCAAAACGTGGGTTCTGCCTTTCCTCTGCGCGCTGTCACGGGGAAATCATTTCTCCCGTCTGCGCGCCCACCCGTGGGGCGCGGCCTGCCTGGCGCGGCCTGCCTGCTCCTCCACTCTGGCTGAGGAGGGGCGCCGTCTGCGGGGTCCTGAATGGACGTCACCCTTCACCCCGCCGAAGCAGCGCTGGAGACCGCAAGGTTATCGCCCTCATCTCGGCAAAGCCTCCCTCATGGCTTTCCCGGCGCAGCCGAATGTGCGATAATGCTCTGCGAACTGAGTGGCCTATGTGTGCGTCACACCTGAAATTTCCCTGAGAGGATAGTGTGATTTTTTTTTCCCCCTAGCAATAGGAGTAAAGTCTCCCCCTAGTTGGGGTGTAGTTAATACCTTAATGACCCCCTCCTCTTTTTTGTCACCTGTCATTATCTTCCATGCAAGAGAGACACCTTGATAATAACCGATCTTAAAAGGATCTAGAATGCTCATTGCAACGAGTGCTGAACCCAACACTTTCCAAACAGCAGTTGAGTGGGAAGTCACAGAAACAGCTTCCTTGGGTTTCTTGTAGCCTCTCCCAGCACCAGAGAGCCAGGGGGCGTTGCTCATTTCTCTGACAACGAAGCAGGCCCGAGGGAGCGCCAGCAGCGTGAGAATGCTTACTTGTGAAGAACCTGTGCTTTCTAAGGTCCAGTCACTACTGGGCTTTCGCCAGTGCCCAGGAAACAGCAGTGAAGCCCACTCCTGACTGTGAGGGGAGGGGTGGCGCTGACAGCGTCAGATCAGATTTCCCCGCCCCTCAAATCTTACTCATTTGCCAGTCGTTTCTGTAACCACATAATTCTGAGAGTACAACTTCACACTTCTACATGTGCACATGAAAAAATGAGCATCAACGTTAAACACGCTCAAAAATCAAATTGGAGAAGTCCCAGGAAGCCTCTGGAACAATGCCCCTGCCTTCTGTTTGCTACTTGCTGTTTGGAACTGGGATTGGACCAAACTGTTGGAAGGTGACACATTGAACGAGTCAGGCTTCTCCCTTCCCTCTGGGATGTTTTGGGTTTGTACAATATTGGATTAAAGTAAAGTGGAGCCTGGTTCAGGATTTCTAAGCTGGTCAAATAGGATCCCACATAAAATCCTTCACGGCACACCAAGAGGGGCATCATCCGAGGCTGCTGCATCTGGGGCCAGAGGAAGGATTCTCACCCTTTTACCACAAAGGCTTTATCCTGACCCACCCCAAAGAACAAAGAGTGTCCCTTCTCCAAAATGTAAACAGCAGTACGGTATAAAAAGAACCTGGGAGGTGGCTTGCCTTGAGCGCTGGGCATACCGAGCAAGTGATGGCTGTCCTTCAGAGGGTGGCAGACTCACCAGACAGCTGCACATCGAACAGCCCCCTCAGCACTGCTCAGTCAATCACCCTCACCTCCATGTGTGAGAAGACAAGGCATCAACCCGCTGGCTCAGCGGCTGGCACCCAAGCTGGACGCGAAGTGACACCCTAGCAGTAAGGGGAGTAGAGAGTTCTAAATGGTGTTTCCTCAGTCTTAAGAGCTAATGCAGCAAATAAAACGCCTAAGCTACCTTAGAATTGTGCTCACGAGCTGAATCACCTTGATTTGATATTTTACAGAAAGTTGGCAAAAACGGCAATCTGCAAGCACCGTGAAAACAACCTCCTCCTCCAAATGTTTTGCGCCCGTGGGAGCACAAAGCCACGCCACCTGCCACCCTGTGGCATCACCACGTGTCAGTTCACTGGCTCAGAATCCTCATCAGAAGCGTTCCGCCTTCCGACTGTCCTGTGAAAGCTGTGGAGGCTCAGCATTCGCGTTTAAATCCCTCCCTGAAAGTGCCAGGGACTGGGCGGTGGGTCCTGATCTCCAGTGTTTAAGCCCTAACCCTCAACATTACTGCAACTGGAGATGAGGCTCTTCAGCGGTAATTACGGTTAGATGAGGTCACAGGGGTGGGGTCCTAATCTGGCAGGACTGGTACCCCTATAGGGAGAGAAAGAAAGGGCAAGCTCTCCTCTCTCCCCACATGCTGAGGAAAGCCCATGGGAGCAGAGCTGCCACAGGAGCATCTGAAGCTGGGAAGGGAGCCCTCACCAGAACTGGACTCTGCTGCGAAAAACGACGACTGAAAGAGAAATGCGTTTTAGTCACTGCCATGCGTGTCGGTGCACGCATACGAATTTTAAAGTGCAGGGTGATGGATGGAGAGCTGCCTCACTCTCCTGCATCTGACAGTCTCTCCTGCCAAGTTTTATCTCAATCCACCGAGATCTGAGGCAGCATTCAAACCACCTGAAAAAAGCTTTTATATAGTTTATGCTATAAATACTCTTCCAAACATCCATTTTTAAAAAGCGGTTCACCTTGTGCTTATGAACATGTTACAATAAGCCTAGTCTTGAATATTCACAGGGAGTAATAACTAGAAGATTAAAATATGATATGAGGAGCTCTCGTCCAGCTCTGGATTCCAGTGGGCTCTTTGGATCAATATTTCTCTAGTTTGCCAGGATCTATGTCCTAAAAATGAAGTGTGTTTTAGAGTGAAGTGATAACTAATCAAAGTGTACTGTCCATTCATACGGTTTCTGCATGTCCCACAGCAGCATAGAAACTGAACTCCCACGCTGTCCATGTGCATCTCTGAACGCTGATGTGATGCCTGCAGAATGCCATATAGGCAAGAGGCTCCAGATGAAGAACACCCTTAACAGAAATGTCATGGACAAGGCTACTGGCAAGAGAAAATTTGGAGGACAGCCACTTCCTCAAACCAAACTGAAAATGGACATCATGTTGGCAAACTATGAAACTGTCAGGCCAGCTATTAGGGTAACCTATCCCATTGCTTCCTTTGTAGTCTGTGAGGTTGGTGATTCTAACAGTCAGCATTCAGCCACCTCAGTCCAATTTGTCCTAAATGATTCTAACTGGGGGAATGCAAAATAAATCAAAATGACCTCTTTTTTTTTTATTCTGCACTCATTTTATGACATGAAATAGAACATCTCAGTAATGCTCACTAATATTGCTGGAGCCCAACTGGAGTAATAACACATTCCCTAAGATTACCTCATGGTTATTTTAAATGCTATCAATACACTTAAATCTGCTTGTATTGGGAAATACAACCACATGTCATTCCTTAAACCATATTTTAAAATGAGTATCCACAAGCTCAACGGCAGCTCTGTTTAATGGCAACAGATTTCAATTCAGCAATTATTGGGGAACCATTGTGTGCCCCAGGGACATATATACTGAATGGGAATAGTTATTTTACATGATTGTACCCAACTTTGAAGCATTAGTATTTCTATCATAAAGAAAATCAGAATAATTGTTATCATTTCAAGTTTCCAGAGTTAACTTTCTGAGTTGAAAATATTCACACTACAGGATGGAAAACTATCAGGACCTACCCTTTCTCCTCCTCCTTGTAGAAAAGAAAGTGGATTCAAGGATAACATCCTCATTATACCAGCATTCCTTTGGCCTCTGAGTAGCTGGCTGGGTAGCAAGCTAGTGGGAGAGGTAAAAACACATTTCCTCTAATGAATCTCAGCATTTAATGATTTGTTCAGTCTTAACATTCTTTATTCTCTATTTGGTATTCCTAAAATTCTATCAGGAAACATGCACCAAATTCTTGAATATTTTTTAAGTACATACACTTATTAAAATTAATCTCTTATGCTAAAGTAATTAAATTATACTCCATTTTTATACCAGCTATGAGAATTTCAGGAACCTATAAGATAAGTTTCCTATCATTATTTATTATATATACTCCATGGAGATCGAGTTAGGCCATATAATTATCACTTGTCAGTTCCTAACGATCCTGTGACAGTTGCTATAATAGAAATTATTTCCCAGTGGTACCAGAAGTGCAACATTAGATTTGGGAAGCATATTAAATTCCAATATGAAAAATAATATATTACCGTGCAACATATTCCTAAAAATGTAACTCCAGATGAAATTTCCCAAATGTCAATAAGACCTATATAGAAAATTGACGACACTTTTAAGTTCTTGGTTTACTTTAGGGGGTATCCAAAACCCCACTGCCAAACTTTCCTTCTTCTCGTTTCTCTTCATAACCCTGATCAAATCACTTAGTCAAAGCATCATGTCTTAGTTCCTCTCCTTATAAATTATGGATAACGACAATATTGGTTCCTTACTTGAGATCATCTATCTCATTGTGAATTTCAGGGTATATTCTACTTAAGATCAATAACCACCCAATTTTCCCTTTCATTAAGTCAAGATTAAAAATAGATTTTTGAATCTGAATAACCTGCTTTTTCAATTCCTCAGAGTAAGTTAACATGTGATAACTGTTATTGAAAATCTTGACAGGACTCTTAATCATTACAGATTCATACAGTTTTGTGAATGACATTAAAAGAAGGCAATATTCTTCCCGTCCTTTTAAGCTCTCTCCTTAAAATTTCTAATGTGATTAATGTGTTATCTATCTCAGGGTTTTTATTCCAGCTTGGTGGGGTAAAGGACGAATGGAGAGAATGTAGAAAACTGAAGACACAACAATGCAAAGAAAGTCCCACTTTTCATGAGGATATTCCCTACAAGGGCCAAGAGGCTAACAAGTACTATCCATCCCCACTGGGGATGAGAAACAGGAGTTTGTTTTTAAATTGACTTCAGAGTGGAGATGCCAAAGCAAATAAATCACTGTAAGTGAAATACTTTGAAAGGTAAATGGGCTTTAAAGATATCTATGCAGGTTAAATTTCATAATCAGAAGTATTCATTACTGTCAGAGATGATAAGGGCACGTGCGCATCAGGACAGCTGAACCTCCCCTCCCCGCCAGCTAGTGAGGCGGACACCCCCAGCAAATGTTACCGAATGAATAAAAATAAACCAGCGGTCAAACATGTGACGCTTTACCTAACCAAAAATTGTGTTCATTTGATAAGAAGTAAAAGTCCCCAAAGTTAGGGCCTCCCTGGTGGTGCAAGGGGTTAAGCACTGCACTGTGAAGCATCCACAGCCACTGCAGCACGAGTTCGATCCCTGACCAGGAAGGGGACACAAATGACACAACAGACCTCTCTTGTCCCGCCTACTGCTCCCCTCAGCAGTGGATTTGGTCAATCCACCTGTTCTGTTCCCTACTCTGTCTGGTGAATCCTCTCACCCACCATACCTCTGGCCTGTACCCCTGTTCTTGTGTGCATACATAAATAAATCTTTAAAACAAAAAGTCCCCAAAATTCTTAGATTCCTTCAACCCATACATAATTGTCATTGATAAAAATTTTGGAGTAATAAGCAAACTTGAATACCTATTTGATCCACTCACGAAGCCACTAACAGAATGAAAGGCAGAATGACCTGCTATTTCCTAGGAACCCATGCCTCCAGCCAAGCGCATCCTCAAGGACCCTGGGTCCCTTTGTATGTCACTGAGGCAAGACTTAGCAATTTCAAGCCACTTATAAAAAATGTGAGAGAAGAATAGCAATTTTAGAGGTTACATATTCTTCATAGTGACTCCATTTTATTTTATTTTCCCTTTACAGGAATCTTTTATAACTGTAGTAAAAAGACTTCAATTGTCTCTCCAATGGAGCATGAGGGATAGGTAATATTTAGGAATAGGTAAAATTCCACTGAGCATAAATCTCTTCTCATAAGTCACTAAGGGTCAATCTATAATCCGAAGTTCACTGATTAGTCACCAAGACACCCAGACATTAGCCAATAAAAAGAAGTCACCTAAGTGGATTTACCAGATACCCAATTCTGTTATGGGAATGGCAATTTTCAAGTCCCAAGGTAACGGGGTAGTAACCTTTGTCAAATGAAGTAAGGACCCTGTGGTAAGAGGCAACAAGGATAACGAGGAATAGAAGAGTGAAGCATTTAAAGCGGTAGCCGGGGTGGCTGCATCTGTCCTAAATTCTGGATTCCATCCACTGGGCCCCAGCCCCAGAGAGTGCTGGGAGCAATGCCGGTGCAGCCAGTCTCGGGGCAGGGCAGACGCTGTGGCTTTCCCGGGCCATACACCAGACCAGGTTTACTCCAGCCCCCTCAGGAAAATGACCCTGAGGAGGATCTTGTTCTCCAAGATCTCGGAGAAGGCAGAACTGAGCAAGCACTGGACTAATCCAGTGCCACTGAGATTGCTACACAGTGACTTGGCTGAGACAAAGAAAGCTGCGATGACCCACTGAGGCCCCTTCCCCGGGTCTGGGACGCAGAGCAGGTGGAAATGGCAGCGCCCGCTGGAGGGCCTCAGGGCTGTTTGCTTCAGCGACTTTGGACAGCACAGACCCAGGCTGCCCCTCCACCAGCCTCCACCCATTTTTCCAGTAGAAATCATCTCTGCCACCCTCTGCCTCTGGACTCAGCCAACAGCTGTTTGGGGTTGGGGTAGGGGTGGGAGGGAGGGGGAGGCTGGAGGGAGCAGCTTAGCTCCCTACTGAGTTTCGGCTTCCAGCAGGTGGAGGAGCACCTGGTCCCCTGCATCTGCGGGTCCCCTGACCTGCCTCTCTCTGGGCTCCTACTCCCAGCACCATGATGTGGGTAGAGGGTGCGGGGCGTGCAGGTGCCCGAGAAGCCGCTGCTCAGAGCTTTGGCAGCCCCTCCTCCAGCACCTGCAAGCGCCCCTACCAGTGGGGAAATCCCTGAGCACCACGAAGCCCAGGCGGTCCCTGGGGGGTGACCCACCTAGGGCCCCTTTGGAGCTGCAGGCCTCGAGTGCTCCCCATGGGTCCCCACCTCTGGGCTTTCCGAGAAAGCCTCATCCTGGGTGAGCAGGGGAAGCTCCTCGAGAAGAGGGGCGACACCCCTGACCCACCTGCACAGCCCGGGGCAGGGGAGGGCGGTAGGTGTGGAGCGTGTGTGGGGAGTCTCTGATGGAAAGGCTGCCCCTCAGCACACTAGCGCTGCCGAGCACCGAGCACCGTGGCCTCTGAGGGGCGCAGGTGGCCCCTGGTCTCCAGGGCTTCTGGTGAGCCTCTCCTGAGAGCCACGAGGGACATTTCCCATCACCCTGGAGCCCTCCCGCAGGCCATGGGCCAACTGGAAACAATAAAGCTGTTTGCAGTCAAAAACAAAACAGAACAACAATCAAAAAAAACAAACCCCAAACAGGTGTGGGGCTTGGGGTGTGGAGGAAAAAAGACCAACAATGAAAAGCAGGCATGCATCACGGCACAGGGTTGGGTCTCCCACCCACCAAGTAGGAGACGCATACACTGATGGGGCACAACAGGCTGGACCAGCAAGATCTGGGTAGTAACACCTGCAAAGGCCACCACAAGGCCTGCCTGTGCCTTTCTCAGAAGCGAGCGCTAGGCGACTCCCGACTCTGGAGAGCGTCACTGCGTCTGATCACTCTGTGAACTGCTGTAAGAAGCTACCGCACCCATGCTTACCGTGGATTGACACTGCCCTCAGTACCAAACCCAAGAACAAGAGGCGGAGTTTAAGGACAGCTTCCGAGGTAGGAATTACCATCATCCTGATTCCACCAATGGAGAAATGAAAGGCGAAAGAAATAACTTGCCCAGAGTTATTCTGCAAATAAACAGCTAGGCCGGCGCAGCAGCCGTGCATCCACACTCCACCAGCCTCCCTCCTGCCTGGCCTGTCCCTGAAGGCCCCAAGGAGCCCCCGGTCTGCAGGCTGCCCCCTTGGGGGACGGGGCGTACTCTCCTGCTTCCTCAGAGACCTTCGGGGACTCGGGAATCCCCAGGAAGAGCTCTGTCTCCATCTGAAGATAACTTCAGGTACAAGTATTATCAGGGTGACCCATGATGAGCAAACTGCAAGCAGGATTATAACCTGGCAAGGAGAGCGGCCTGCCTAGAATATTCTTTGTACCACACCCAGCGGAGCTTCCAGGGCCATGGGCTGTTCCTGATAGGAGCCCAGGAAATTTGAGAAAATTTCCGTTTCGTGATTTGTGTTCGTGCCTTAAAACTAATTAAGGCGATTTTTGCCTCAAATTTGGTTTTTGTTTATTTGTTTTGGTTCTGGGCTTTAAAGTTGAAATGAAGGACGGAAAACACATTTGCAAGTGATAATCAAAAACCACTGAATTAGAGAATTTCATTCTGTTTTTTTTTCAAGTTTCCCAGTCTTAAAGGACAGAAACTATTTTCACTCTGAGAATCTTGACAGTCATTGAAATAACTAAAATACTTGGTATATCTAAGTGACATGCTATTTTTAAAAGCACTTGATTTAGAAAACTCCAATCATGATAATTTCTTAAGAATTCTTAGTATACATTAAAACTTTTAAATTGCTCTGCAGGAATTTGTGAGTTAAAATAATCTCAATTAGAAAATACTTGCACTGGTGCATATTTATCAGGTGTTTTTAACATCTGTCCCTAATACAAAATTACTTCGAGGGTTGTTTTATGAGCTACAATTCCTCTGGCCAGTAACAGCAGAGGTGGTACGATGTGTGACAGAGGCAGAAGAGTCCATTCTAGTCTCCACGACTCCCTACTTCCTAAATCTCTGGGCCAGGATGTAATTTGATTTCTCTCAGTCTGTATCTTCCCATCCCAAGAGAAATCACAGGTCCTACGTCAAAGCGCTGTGTTTGGGATCAAAAGAAGTAAGGCACATGATTCCAGTAATTGGGAGGGACGAGACTGTAACATAACATTCAAATTATGAAGGAACCGGGGGTGGCCTTCTGGCTCAATGAGTAAAAAGCTGCAATCTGATGCAAAAAGACCCCAATGTGGCCGATTTGCTATCTCAGCTCATACCTGGATGAGTCTGGTCTCTGTCGTCTCATTTGAGAAATGGGAATGATAATAATTGAGCCGCAAGGATGATGCGGGATTAGCAGTAATACACATAAGGCCTCTAGCAGGGCAGGCACACAGTAGGTGCTCTATAAATGGTGCCGACTTCTCAGTGAAGAATCCACTGAATCAAGGCAAGTATGTTGTGTGTTTCAACACTCCCTCTCCACAGCTGAGCAATGTTCCACTTAGGCCATGCATTAGGAGAAGTCCCAAATATACTTCTGCCGGGCCAACGCCCTGGGCCTAGCCCACTTCAGATGCCAGGGCTTAAGGCTGTGCTTGCTGTGTTGCCTTTGCTGCCCTGGAGCACTGCTTTGTAAAACTCTCTAGTGGAACCTCAGATCTGAAAAATAAAATTACTGCTACCCAAGGTGACCGCTCCAAGTACAGACTTTTCCCTAAGCTGTTTCACTAGATGAACTGACTTCACTTTTTGCTACTTACTTAGGACGGGGGTGGCCCCAGGACTGGGGTAAGGAAAAAGCCCAAGGGAATCTGCAGTTGTTACTGAGGTTCTTGAGTGTGACCCACAGACGCCTCCTGGCCAACTGAGAATCGCTGCCCAGCTCCCCACGTGCGAGTCAGGCCCCTGGGAGGCGTCCACCCCGCAGGAGAGGGCAGGTCCCCCCACGCCCGGCCTCGCCCCTCAAGCCAAGTGTGGCAGCATGTTCGCCAAGCAGAGCGAGTTAGGAGTGGAGCCTGGGAAGGGCACATGCAGCTGGGTTAGTCTGAACTCGACCATGCGGCTTTGCATTCCTGTTTGGCAACCGCGCTCAGGCAAAACAGATGCTTACAATGATCCCAGCCCAATATGGAGTGTCCCTGACTAGCAGGGAGGAGCTGATGCTCGCCATGAGAAAGCCCATCACGGTCACGGCGATGCCCAAGGCCAGCTGCAGCAGGGCGAGCAGCAGCGGGAACCGGCAGCCGCAGCACTTCTGGGCCTCCTCCTCCCCGCTCTCCTTGGGCGCGCCCTTGCCCTTCTTCGGCCCCATGTCGTCGGGCTCGGCGGCGTCCGCGCCAAGCGCCCCCTGCCTCTGCGGGCCGCGGCGAGGCTTGTCCTTGCCCATGGCCGCTGCGGGGTGGGTGCGTGCGCGGCGAGCTGGGCCCCAGCGCGGCGCTGGGCGGGCTGAGCCTGCCCTGGTATTCGAATTACGGAGGCTGAACAAATATGGAAAACATTTGGAGCGACTGGCTGAGCCTCCAAAGGCCACAGGGAGCCCGCGCTTAGGGGGAGTCGAGGGGGGTCGCTAACTGCCAACGGGCCCGGGCTCAGCGCCTGCGGCCCACGGGCAGGGCTCGCCAGCTGCCGCGGAGCCGCGTGGGTCCTGGCCTCGGAAATCCTCGCACTTGTGTCTCAGAGGGAGGGGGAGGGAGCGCCTGTGTGTGCTGTTCTCCCCACTCAGAACCCCGGGACTCTTTTGGTTTTGTTTTTGTTTTCTGAGAGGTGCAATACAAGGTGATGAATGTTTAAGTCATTTGAGTTTAATTAATAGACAATTTAATCCAAAACAGTCATTGCTGGGCCCCAAGCTGTGAAGTCGTTTCCAGAAGTTAAATTGTTCTTATTTTCCAACCAAGGCTTAGGTGCTTTCTCTTTCTTTAAGTCCTGCGACCCAGCTGACAAATAAGGCATTTTCCCCGTTGAGGTATTTGCCTTTGAAATAACTGTTTATAGAGATGCTGGGCTAATTGTGAACCCGCTTTGCGTGGTGCATATGTTATTAAGAGCTTTTAATCTTTCATGGGGGGGGTCCCCAGCCAGCCTTGACTAATCTCCATAACAGTGCCTGGTAGGATTACTATACACTTTAACATGAATAGTTCAACTCACGAGTGCACATGTAAAAGTTTGAAAGTACCTACTGTGTGCTAGATCATAAGGATGTTCAGCAATAGATTAATCCTTGCCTAAAATCACTGAGCAAATCAGTAAAGCTGATTGTTCTTATTCCAAAATGCCTTCAACTTCGTAGCACTTACAGAAAATTTCAGTGAAACCACTAAGAAATGATCCCATCATTTTGGGGGGAGTATTTATATTTACTTTGATGATGCGGTCATTTTCACATTCAGAACACTGTTAAAAAATAAATGATATAACCAAAAATGCTAGGATAGGTAAAGCCTACTTCTCATTTAAAGCAAGTCTCACACCCTGCCTGGTTTCCTCAGAATTACACACCTGTCTTTCGCTCCCCTTGGAAACTGCCGAGTCCCCTGCAAAGGTACTTGAAGGTATGAAATAGATTCTTACTAATCTGATGAACTTCAGTGTTTTCCTTCTACCTCCCTTCTGGACAAATGCCACAGCTTCAAATGTAGAATCTAAACCACACATCCCAGGTTGGGGCTGGAAGCAGAAGCAGCAGCTTCCTCTTCCCCAGGCAGAGCAGAGCGGCTGGCGTCAGGTCAGGTCAGTGCAGAGCAGCTCCGTTATCAGGATTCCAGCGAGACAGATGGATGAAGCTGTGTGTCACCAAGCCGCCCAGCCCACAGGCCTGACTCAAAACAACCCAAACGACAAGCAGCACAATTTCTGCTATTTCCAACTTATGTGCCCAATAAGAGATAAGTGAAAAAGGTGTGTGTGTGTGTGTGTATGTGTGTAACACGGCTATAAGAAAAGGAACTCCTGGGGGCCCGCCCTGGTGGCACAGTGGGTTGAGCAACGCACTATGAAGCAAACCACAGACACTGCAGCATGAGTTCGACCCCTGTTGCCCGCCAGGGAGGGGACCCACATGGCACAGCAGACCTCTCCTGCCTCGCCCTCTGCTCCCCTCAGCAGTGTGTTTCTGTCGATCTGCCTGTTCTGCATCCTGCTCTGTCTGGTGGATTCTCTCACCACCCCCACACCTCTGGCCTGTACGTACCCCAGTGCTTGTATGCATAAATAAATAAATCTTTTAAAAAAAAAGAAAAGGAACTCCTGCCATTCGCAACAACATGGTGGACCTAGAGGGGACAATGCTCAGTGAAATCACTCAGGAGGAAGACAAACACCTGATGAGGTCACTCATATGTGGGGTAGCAAGAAACAAAGCAAAGGAACAGACAAACCCAAAGCCGAACAAACTCAAAAAATCTGACTGCAGCACTGAGGCTCCCAGAGGAGGAGGGTGGGGGGGGGTGAGAGCAATGTGGGAGAGGGCCCAGGGGACCGTGGGGAGGGTTATGGGCACCTTGGCAGTGGGTATGGTGTCATAACACACATCTGAAGGCTGTAACCCTAGACCAAAGAATCATATATGATGTTGTGAACCAAAGTTACCTTAATAAACCTAAGAAGGAAGGAACAGAAAAGGAGAAAAAGGAAGGGAAGGGAAGAAAAGGAATTTGGCTTTCTAGGCAAACATAGCAAGCATTTCATTTAACTACACAGAATTAATTATTTGTTGTTACCAATAATGTAGCTACTAATTACTGGGTATCTCTTCCACAAAAAGCACATGCTATGTGCTTTACATACTTCACTGTTATGCTTTACAGCCACCTAGGAATTACAGTTTCTACTTGAAAAAAATCTGAATGAAAACAATAAATCTCAAGTTATTATTAGGTAACCAGACTATTCAACCACTTGCCTAATTAGGGATGTGTGTGAGGGACGCAAGTATGAACTCTTATGGATTATCTTTTTATTAATTATTTTCTCCAGGCAAACAGGTGGGTGTTGGAACTGCTTCAATTGGGATTTTAAACAATGTGGTGCTCACAGGTGGAATTTTTTGACGTGGCATTAGTTTATAACCTGGCACCATTTAGGGGTATGGTATCACATCTCTCAGCTGTATGCTACCACCTACCAAGGCACTCACAGCCCTTCACCGCATCTCCTGGATAGTAGTTAACTGTCGCGGACTTAGCTATCAGCCTCAAACCTAAGACTGCGTACTTTACAAAACTACCTCAAGTCACTCCATGGTTATGAGTCCGCAGGACCATTCTGTTTATTACTGATTTACAACAAGATACAGGGTCTGTCTGCTGATCATACCACTGGGCTTTCACTTCGTAAGGAAGAGACTATCCCTACCCTTTTCCACAAAGCTTTGCACTAGGTGTAAACTAGAACATACAGTCCCACAAAATACCAGGACATTCCTAGAGGTCTGTCATCCAAGTCTCCCAGCCATTGTGGCTCACTTTTGTCAAACAATCATTACATAAATGCTTAGAACACAGGTTGACTTTTAATTGTCTAAGTGAGACAAGTTACACATGAAACTAGGAGCTGTGAGCATCCGCCCAGACCCACGGTAACCTGATTACGAAGCCAACTTCAGTCTTCAGCGGGCGGCACACCTACTGGATCCCAGGTGCGTGGGTGCGTGTGGTTGGAGGGAGCCTGGTTTTTGGCAATACGACGAGATGAGAATGTGGAGAACGTATTTATTTTCACTTAGTAGGGGGAAGTAGCAAGACAGAAGGTGTGAGAAAAGTATCACGACGTTTTAGTGATTAAAATGGGATGGAGAGTTACTGAGGCTTCAACCAGGAAAACTCTACCTTTACTATATTAGCATGTCCTCCCACTGACAAAAAAAAATAGCATTTCCAGCTTGTCACATCTCTTAACAGAAAGGAACAGATTTTTTTTTCTACTACTCATAAAGTATAATGTCTCGGTTTTATAGGTTAAGCAATGGCCTCTTCAGATATTTATATTACCGGGAAGAAAGGCAAAGTAGAAGTGTTTTCAGATACTCCGCTGCATTTCTATAACTCACAACTGACCAAGATTATAAATTAGAAACTGTAGAAGAGTAGTCAATAAAAGGCTAAGATTATTTTGACCCTCTCAAGAAAATCACAGAATTAAGCTTCGTATCTCTACCTTTGCTGTATCTTAGTGTCAACATTATTTTGAAGTTATTTGTGCTTCAGAAGTTCAGAAGTGGGAAGATAACTCTTTTTCAAACTAGTGTCATTAACAAAATGTCCTGGGGAAAGTCAACCAAACTAGCATATTTCTGAACACATGATCCTAGATTCACCGAGAAGAAAAAAGACTTCCTAGAAAATTTATTGTAATTCCTAGCTCTGTCTCTTTACTATATAATGCAATATGTCGAACAAGTTTAATGAGATTTGATTTAAGGAAGTATCAAATGCCCTCAGAGGACAAGTATTACCTAACTCACAATATGCAACCCCCTTGGCCCTATGTCTCACTGGCCTCCATATGTGAATTGGTTCTACAGGTGTTGCTGGTCCGTGGTGTGTGCCCCACGAGTGTGTAGAGGTGTGTACACCACAAACAACCCCCCAGTCCTTATCTGAAAACCTTAAACTAGATGTCAAAATCTGAGGACTGCAGTACCAATTACTCTTCTTAGTAATGCAGATTCAGATATATAGCCATTCTACCTCTATATCCTATCCACGGCACACTTTATTGCCGCATTTCTTAAGTCTAAAAGACAGGTTTTAATGAAACTACATCACTTCCTGAGAAAATTTCTGTAAAAAATCAAAGGCATAACTTTTATAAATTACCAAAATAATAATAATGTCTACAAGAGATACAGATTTTCAGTCCTTATGCAGTACTCTTAGATTTGATCTCTCTAAATCTAACCGACATCCTGTGAAGCTGGAATTTCCTCACAGTGGTGATTTGTTCAAGGCTACATTTTTTTAAAGAGATTTATTTATCTATGCACACAAGAGCTGGGGTACAGGCCAGAGGTGTGGGAGGTGAGAGGATTCACCAGAGACAGAGTGGGGAGCAGAACAGGCAGATCCACTGAAATACACTGCTGAGGGGAACAGTGGGCGAGGCAGGAGAGGTCTGCTGCACTATGTGGGTCCCCTCCCTGACTGGGGATCGAACTCGCACTGCAGTGGCTGTAGAAGCTCTGCAGTGTGATGCTCAACACTTTGCGCCACCAGGGAGGCCCCTTTTTTCTTCTTTTTCTAAGACCAGTGAGCTTTCTATTTATATTTTAGCTGAATGACTTGGATTTATTTTTTGTCTCTTCTGACATATTTTATAACTTGCACAGATTTAATATATGCATCATAATGAGCTGGATGACATGGAGAGGAGAGGGGAGATGAGAGGGTACATGCAATTCATACATGAAACCCATGTGTCTCACGGTATAGCGTGCACTGGCACATGGCACGTGTAGGCAGCCATGCGTTGAAGGCATATGGCCGGTCCTGGATTCATGAATATCCCTGACAGGTCCCGGAGTAGCGAAACAGTGCCATCAGGCAGCCTGCCCACAAGAGACACGCTGGTCCCAGTACCCAGCACCGAGCAGAGGGCAGTGTATGATTTCCCTCAGCACTTACACATCCTACAGAGTCATTCAGTTTACACAGGATTCATTCAGATTCAGATATTTTTTACATAAACAATGTTTCCTTACACTCCCTGAAGATTTCCTTATAAATCTCGCCCACTTTTATTTTTGTTTAAGTGTTGTCATTAGGAATAACTCAACTGAGTCATTTTGGATGCATTATAATCAGGTTTTCTAATAACACCACCAAAAACAGTACCACGTCATTTAAAATAATCCCGTGTGTTAGAAGCAAACGATAACAATTTTCACTTTGACTGCTCCTCTTCCTCCTTAGTTGGAATAACTGAGTCACTGTCTGACTGAGCCAGATGAGCGTCTTTATCACTCCTACAACGTGCAGGCTTCCGGTAAGTGCAGAGAGACACCCCTTGCATTTGGTTCCATATCTGGCGAGCAACACCTTTACAGACCTCTCTGGCCCTGAGACCAGCCCTGTGGGCCTGATGCTCCCCCCTATGATTCTTCTATGAATTCTCTCAGTTTTATGCAACTACAGGTGCAAGTGCTGGACTCCCACTGCCCGAGCTCCAATCTCAGCTCTAATTCTTAGCAGCTGTGTGGTGTGGCCAAGTTCTGTCACCGCCCCAAGCCTCCATTTCCTCTCCGTCAAATGTGAATATTAAAAGCACCTACTTCAGAAGGTTGCTATGAAGTAGAAATACAAAAGTTCGTGAGAACACAGAGAATATTTCCTGGCGTTCGTTAGGAATCAATAACTGTTAGCTATTACCCCAGCCCTGCCCTCGCGTCTTACTTTCTCTTCCCATTATCTTTCTCTGCACTTTCTCCTTGGCAACTCTGTCCTTGTTTCTCCTCCCACACCCTCCATGGAAAGTATAATCCTCTGTTTCTCCAGAACTCACTACCTGATGACTGAAGTTTCCACGACTGAATCTGTGCTTTGCATCACAATATAATTTGATTTTTCCTTACCACTAGTCTCCGTAACTCTCACCCAGCTCTGTATTTGGGAGTCTACTAGAATGACCCCTAGCAAAAGATAATCCCACCCTACTTTTTTTCTGTTGGATTTTAAATGATTTTCAGAGTGCGCCCATCTGAGCTTTGACCCACTCAGTGCTTCAGGGAAGTGAGCCTCGTCACCGGCACCCACGCCGGGCCATCCTAGAAAGTCTGCCCTTTTATTTATAAGCCCCTGCTGTGTACCATATGAAGGTCTGTCAAAATTCACACTTGATTTTTCCAGTTCACCTCAAATTACTGCATGGAAGTTATTGAATTGTTAGTCCTTCGATAATAATGTTTTGATAATCTAACAGTAGCTTAAGAGTAGTTAAATTTTGACAAAACAAGATCCACATTCCTCAAATGTTACACTCCCTAAAACATCACACACAGTGTGTCAGATGTTACTGTTTGGGGTCTAAAGTCGCCTTCACACACCCACGTGTCTTGTTCGACCGCCACTGACCCCATGACCACGGGAGCGGGCATCTGGCCCTGGTCGGGCCAATCATCGTGTCCCTGCCCCTCCGTGTGCTGACGGCTCAAGCACATGAAGGGCCACAGCAGGATCCACCAGAACCCTTTCCTGGGATGAGGGAGGGGGTGCTGAGGTCAGATGCAGACCTCTCTTCTCTTTGGAAGGGAAGCTGCCAGTTGTAAGAGGTCTTTCCCACAAATTGGAGAAAATCTTTCTCTGAAAAGGAGGCTAATGAGGAAGGAGAAACAAAAGCTAGAGGAGCCAAAAGGCTGTGTATGCATGTGTGCGTGCACGCGTAAAAGAGGGAGTTACTGAGGTCGGATGACATCATGCGAGCCCCAGCGGCAACTGCGTGTAAATCAAGGACATCCTTGGACACCCCTAGACAGAGAGCCTGTCTTGGCCATGGCATCACCTTTCTGGGCACATCGTAGGTGTCTGACCAACTTTGTTAAATGGTTGAAAAATAAGCAAGTCGACAGACCTCTCGCTGTGGCAGGGAGAGTTTCTACCCCTGCAACTGAAGGTGACCTTGCTAACGCCCCTGCCAGCAGGGTCCCTGAACGCGTTCCCCATCGCTGGGGTAACAGGCTCCAAGAAGAAAAGGACCAGTGTATGCAAATGACAAGTGAGCGATTCGTTCATACCCCAAATGGCAAGAGTATTAAAATGTTATGTCAAATTATGTAGGAAGACAGGAAGCCCCTGTACAGCAGAATGGCATTTTTTAGGATGGCTATTTGCAAGAGGGGAGGTGCGGTTTTATGATCTACACCACCTTTAGCTTTAGTGCATCTCTGCTGATGGAGCATCACGTTCAACGAATTCATCATACCTGCAACTTCTGCTGCCTTTTATTAGCTGACATCATAAAAGCAGGTAGCATTTTAGCAGGCACTCGCAGGCGCGACCAGGGATACAGGTCAGGATCACGGACAGATCATGCCAAACATTCTTTTCATGCCTGATTTATTTTACTTGGGGTGCAGTCTTGGCTTTTAGTTTGTATGGGATGGAGCGACGGGATTAAGTCACACCCTAAAAGCCTGCCCCGCAGGCTGCTGTCCCCAAAGGCAACAGGGAGTGTTCCTTTTCCAAAGACTCATGGTGATGTCATCATTTCTCTTCTTGTCAACACTCTCATAGCAGTGGGTCTCCTAGGTGAAGTGCTCCTGATGGGATAAGCGTCTCCCTCGACAAGCACTGAAGACCCCAGGCTGCTAAGCAGTAGACACTGGTGGTACAGAGGCCACTCCTGCCCGCAAGGGGCTCACGTGGGCTGGGGGAGGGCAGACACATGAGAGAAGCGTGAGCCACAGACGGGCACTGGGCGGTGTGGCTCTGGCAGGTGTCGCCATCTCAGGCTCACAGACCCGTGGCCTTGGGAAATGTGTGGCATGGAAGCTTGTGGCTCCGTGGCTATAGGTCACTCCTGAAATGTCGGGCTGGACCTACTGATTCAGACACGCCATGTCCTGTGGCCCTGCCGGCGGCCCCTGTCCTGGGCTGGGGCCCAGCAACCATTCCTCCTTCCCAGTGTCATGTCTTTGCTTCTCTGATGTGGGGTAGTAAGGACAAAATCAAACAGGACAGAGAGAAAAGACGCTGACTAAGTGCCTCCCCCAGCTCCCTTGCTCTCTAAGAACTCTGCGGAACCCAAAATTTGCTAAAGTCATCTGTCCCATGGCTACCAATCATTTGCAACGTTCTTCAACATCTATTTTTCACTTTGTAACATTTTTTTGTTTATGAGCATTTAATGCATCATGTAAATTTTGGTAAGGGATTTTTTTTAAAAAAAGATTTTATCTATTTATGCACACAAGAGCTGGGGTATAGGACAGAGACACAGGGGGTGAGAGGATTCACCAGAGACAGAGTGGGGAGCAGAACAGGCAGATTGATGGAAACACACTGCTGAGGGGAGCAGCGGGTGAGGCAGGAGAGGTCTGCTGTGTCATGTGGGTCCCCTGCCTGGAGGGGGATTGAACCTTTACTGCAGAGGCTGCAGAAGCTCCACAGAGCGGCGCTCAACCCCTTGTGCCACCAGGGAGGCCCGGGGATATTTTTTTGATGACATGCATTGTTTCATACATTATTTTAAAAGGGTATTTAAATTAAAACAATTTTATCTTCTGTACATCCTGCTTAGAGAGAGCAGGGGAAGCAACACGAATGAAGAAAAGGGAGGAGATGTGAAAGGTTTATTGAAGCAAGCTGCCTGAGGTTTAATAAGAATGAAACTAGCACTTAGAAAAGACTCAGACTATGAAGCATAGTTACTTGGGGACAGCGGGGCACAGGTGATCTTTTCTTCTTCCTCCTATTTTTTTCTGTTTTCCTCTAAAGGGCACATCACATTAGAATGTTTTAAAAAAAAAACCAAAAACCTACTTTTGAAAGAACTCACTTCCCTTGCCCTACAAATTACATTTTTGCTCCCATCTTTATGAGAGAAAATGATCCCATTTTAACTAAGTTCTATGCAGCCTCCCGCTGTGGGTGCTGATCTAGAGAGATCTGAGCTGTGTCATGGAGTGTGCCCATACTGACCAGCGACGGTCTTTGGTGTGATTTCCAGCTTGTGCTAACTTTCACAGTGACGGCTGATTTGTCACTTTTCTCCAGCACCCCGAGAAGGCCCACGGCCCTGGTCACAGAGGAGATGTCCTCTATATAAATATAAGCTTCACTCTACACGAAGATCTATCTCAAAGCCATCTTCTCCGTGAAGAATCTCCTAACCAGGCGTCTGAAATATTTCTTATTTGAACTTCTACAGCATTGCATGTACCACATAAATTATTATTGATATAGTCCTAGGTTGTAATTGCTTTCTAGGAGCATTTTCACTTAGAAGATATTATTGGCGATCTACTGTGTGTTAGGACTGTGCAACTCTAAGGAGATTGAGTCGGATGGTCTGAAGAATGGAATATACTAAATGGCAGCAAGTTATGAATATGCACAGTGCTTTGCAAACCCAGAAAGGGAGGGCCTCACTCTTTGCTCATCCAAACTGCTATACACAGGCCACGAAGCAGCAATCTCCCCATTTTCTACGCTGCATTTGATTGCCACCCCCAGGAAGAGACCACGGCTGGTAGAATCCAGCACGTCCACTGGCATGGTGGCTGGAAGTGGGACACGATTACCTGCTCCTTCTCTCCTCAAGGTTTCAACTGTATGTGAAGGCAGCAGGAGAGTCAGGAGCTACTTATTTTGCAGGTTTGTCTATGGTCCTGTAATGCTTCTTTTTTTAAATTTCTCCCTCGCATGTGGCCATGCAGAATGCAGCACACTTGGGGTCGTGACCAGGACTTGTGACAAGCCCCTGGAGCGTATCTAGCGTGGGCCCTGCAGTCAGCTGCGGCTCACACTGCACCCTCTGGCCGCAAAGTGCAGCTAGCAGTGCATGGCGCTTTCGACACGCAAGGAAGGGCAGCTCTGGGTTAGAGAAGATCTGAACGTTCTGAACGCCCCTTTCACAATACTCTTGACGCCCTGACCGTTTAGGTCTTAAATTTATTTTATAGTCATCTGAACAACAGAAGTGGGTCCACGGCGAATGCTCAATAAAAATGATTTCATGACTTGGGAGATGGAGAAATCCTCTCTGGCCCAGCTCATTCTGCACTAATTGAACTTAGCTTCAATTATAAGGTAGTGCTAAAATGATAACTTTTAAAAGAAAATTGTGTGAGAAGAGGAGATGGATAAAATACACTAAGATAAAGATAGAAACTTCTGACAGTATGACGGGTTGTCATACACCAGTGGTTTTTATTCTTGGCTGTGTATTAGAATTATCCATGATGTTCTTTTTAAGTGCCTACAATCTAGACCTTATTCTAGAGAGTCTAATTCAGGCAGTGGTAGACAGAAACTGTTTTTTCACAGGTTCTTTAGAGGGTCTAAAGGCAGGGTTAGGATTACAGCACATTATTCCAAACTTAAAAAGAGAGAGAAATCCAGACTCCAAACTAGTGCATCTGAAGTAAGCCAGCTAACTTTTGCTTAAAGATCAGTTGCTCAAACATTTGGAAGTTTTCTTTGGGAAGTTTTAAGTTTCCCTGTGATGATCTAAGAACCACCCACGATAATCACCTTTATTACTTAATGATTGTGTAAACGCAGCCTGTTGTTTTTGTTTTGTTGAAGACTGAGTACCAGCTTAGGACAGAAATTTAGCCAGAGGTGACCACCTTTCCCTCAACTCCCTTACTGCCCCTCACAGCCCCCTCACAGTGAACGCTCAGCAGGACTCTACTGAGTGAATGAATGATGAGTGAATAAATGAGTGATTTATGCGTGCGGCTTGGCACAGCCTTCTGCGCCCCTTGTTCGAGCTTCCTACTACCTGACAGGGTGTTAGATCCCAAGGCCAGTGAGGCCCATTCTCAGCATCCAGCTCCTCCCATTCCGCGTAGGCCTTACCCCTCGAAACACCTGATGAATGTCTAAAAAGCCAAACCTACGCTTTGAGAGGACGCTACTAGCTTCCACAACGAGTGTGGGAACACCGGTGCGTACATGGCAAGTTTCAAAAAGTAATTAACGAAATACCTAGAGCAAAAGCAGTTTTGCTTTTAAATTCTGTTTAAACTGAATGCCTTCCAAAGACTTCTAAAGGGAAACAGCATTTATTTCTACATGTAGTTCTTCTTCTTTCTTAAAGCTCAGTCTTCGGTTTATATGTCTAAGTCCATCCTGGACAGGCATTCCAATGAGAGGCATCAGCAAATGCCAGGTTTCCTTCTAGCTTCCCTCAGACCATTGTTTCACTGGATATGTCTAGCTCACCTTATCCTACAAAGCAAAGCAAAGTGACTAAACTTTCATCTCTGTTGGTGTCTATTTCACAATCATACATTTTTAGATAAGACCACCTGATTTCCTACCTAACCACCTTTTGCAAAGTCTCCTGTAGCACCAACAGAAATTGGGGGTTAAGACTGCAGGCTCACACACCTCCTTTTGAAGCCACTTATCACAAGAACAGTTAGAACAATAAGGCTGTGTAAGAGGGCTACGCCCAGTATGGAGCAGTCTCCAGAGCCCTGACGTGCCAGGGTCCTGGATTTCTGAATCACATATAGTATTGCAACCCACTATTAATTTAAAAATTCTACAAGAACAGCAACAACAAAAACCAAATCACATAGAAAGATAATAACAATTTTGTTTTGCAACATAATTTTTGCTGTTATCACGTCTTCAAATGCAAGATAACACAATTTGGGTCAATAAAGAAGGGGATGAAATAAAAGCTTTCCCAACTATACTGAGAACAGCTCTTTTCCATAAAAGGCTTAAGTGCACTAAAATGAGTTCCTAAACTCTAGGAAAGGAAAAAGAAGCTCACAGAGATCTTTGCTTTTCACTGATCCTCAGCTGAGGGAGAGGACAGATCTTCAAACAAAAGCAGAAGTGCAGGGCGTTTCCCGGTAACGCAGGAGAGTTGTCATCGCGCCTTCTGCGGGCCTGCTTCCTGTTCTTCAGCAAAGCCAGGACCAGCGAGGATGCCAGCGTGGCCTGTGAGTGCATCTGGAATGGCAGGCGACAGGCCTCCCCTAGAAACTGTGCGTTCTTTTCTTCCAGCGCCAGCCATTCTGCTGCATATCGCTCTACTTCCGTGGCTGCCCTCAACTGGAATGCAACATTTGCTGCCACCCCAACTATGTGAGATGCTTCTGATTCTGGAGATGAGAAGACGGACGTCTGATTTCCTCTGCACTCCTCTCAAGAGAGCTCACAGCCCATTCAGGTTTCTGTGAATCTGAAAGTTTCACAACACATCTCTGCACTGTAATGGCTTAGTGATTAAGCGGTGAACTTTAAAACTAAATTTTAGATGGAGCAGAAGCTATATAACCTGTGCCCAGAAAGGCCAGGGGACAGCTGAGTGGGAGAAATCTAATTTCTTAACTTTTAGTGGTCTAGTTTATATTTTGTCGCATGAACTTATGTATGTAATATTGTATGATAGAGGGCTTTTGGGGTGGCGTGGGAGGTGAAGTAAAAAGTCCCCGCCCTCGTTGTCGCCTCTGATTAGACTCTGCAAGCGTGCTAGTGAATAAAGGTGTCAGGACACTGTGTTCGTTGTGTCAAGAAAAGAAATCTTGCCGCTGCGTGCACGGTCGTGTGAATGAATATTCAGCACCTCCAACTCAGATCCACGGCTAATGATCTAGATTCTGAAGTTTCAAGGGCCAATTGCGCGGCCTCTGTCTTGCATGCTGCCTTTCTTTTTTAGCAGTTTCATTATTTGTTCACACCTCCAGGAGAAGAAGTGGAGAAAGAAGCTGAAACATAAATTCACCAACTTTTTTCAATAACATCCTCATCCTGCTAAGTTCCCTGGTCCCGAGAGGGCTGGCTGGAAGAGCAGGGACCACACAGGACGGGGAGGGGACGGCCAGCTTCCGCTGCGCCGTCAGAAAACCGTGGCCAGAGCCCCTGTCCTCAGGGTGGGTCACACGTGTCTGTTTCAGACAAAAGCCAGCAGCCTAAGGGAATATTTTGCTGTGCACCCCAAAATAAATACATTACAGACGAGCCTGGCTACTACCTGGATCCAACCGCTGCACGGTTTCCATTAGCTACGTGCTGAGCCCCAGCTGAGACACTGCAAGACTGTCGGGTGGGGCTGGCGCGCAGCTGAAGCGGGTCAGTTGCCTCCTTCAACAGCACATTTAAATGAAGAGGCATGAAGTTCAGCTTGCCGGTCCCTGATGACTTTCATACAAATTTGCAGGTCCTCTGAAGAGGCATTCGGACCTAAAGCCACACAGTAACACCGGTATTTCTGAAGCTATATGGGTGCAGTCATGAGAAACTGAGAACACACCCATGCAGAACTTCTGCTTACTGGTGATGTTCAAGAAACAGAGCCCAAGCCACCCTGTGAAGGACTGAGGGCTCTCGACACAGGCGCACCTGCTTGACAGCTCCTGGTGCTGATGGCACGATTTTCCGCCCCCACACTGCCATGTCTCGTTCTGGCCCCCCGCAAAACAGCAGAGGGCGATCCACCAGGACGAGCATCGTCCAGCCTCAGATGGCAGCTTAACCTGTTCTGCCCCTTCCCGCCGCCTCAGGACAGGAGACCAACCACCCCCCAGACACACACCCACACCCACACACCTGCACCGCGTGGTGGCTGACGCCCTCGCTAGGCCTCAGCCCTCACCTTCTCCTCTGGGGCCTCTCCAGCACTCTGGCTCTTTCCTGCGTGAGCCCTGCCCACCGTCCCGCTGGGCCTCTGCACACTCTCTCCCAGCCCAGAACAGTGTTCTTGGCTCCCCGCCCAACACCCCCCCCAGGACAGGATTGTGGCCTGAACCCCACTACCTGACAGTCGGGTCTTGAGCTCTTACTGTGATGGATTCATCGCTGCATCCCCAGCACAGAGCCTGGCCCGCAGGGAGGGCCAGATATTTGATGCGTGAATGATTTAATTAAAAATCTAGTCCAAATACCTCCCAGATATGTATCTTTAGAGAATCTGTTCTCTTTAAACTCCTCAGGTTTTCAGGTTTTGACCCCAACCCTGCTGTTCCTACGGGGAGAGCAGACCAGAGGCCAGGCTTGCCAGCGACCACTCTGGAAGATGCCCTGGCGCAGAGCACTCTGGAGCTCCCTGTGTGGGTGCAGCTGAAGTGCAAGCCTGCATCGGTGCCAGACTCCCCTGCTCCTCCCCTCCCTCTTGTCCTAACCCCTCCTGCAGCTCCGATCCAGGTTTCAGCTGGGGACTTCAGAATCCACTCCTGCTGTGCTCCTTAGCTGCTCTTCCTTCCCCACAGCAACACTTACACTGGGTTTCACCCTATATCTGGGTAGTTTTGTACGGCCAGCCACACACAGCCCTCACCTTGCCCGATTCTGTGCTTCAGCTTCCCCGTTTACAACGATTGCTAACACTTCCATAGCACTTAATACACACGAGAGTGCTCTGTGCTGTCTGCACAAACACAGGCATGTCTTGTGTGTACACAGGCAATCACACATGTGTGTGTGCACACACAGGCACACACACTGCATTCTTACAATGACACTATTAGATATTCTTACAATGATGCTATTAGATACACTATTATTATTTCCGTTCAGTGGATAAAGAAGTGGGGCCCAGAAAAGCAAAGCCATCAACTAGAGCTAGAACTTGAACCCACCCATGACATCTGGTCCACGATCCTGGCCAGTAACAACTCCACTTCACTGTGCTCGTGTACAAGGGAGCCTATGGTTGCCCGGAACATATTTTCTGGAAGAGGTCTCACACTTAGTGCCTATGAAGTGGGCAGCAAAGCCTGTGTCCTTGCATTTTATGGCCTCGAGTAACTGGACAACTGCTAAGCAACTGTCCCAGAGGGTCTGATCCTAGTCTGAGACCTAAGACCTGGAGCCTGGTGCAGAGACGACCTAGAGCAATCAGGTTCCTCCCTTGGGAGCCTGGAATTGTGAGGTGAGCAACTACAGCTGTCAGAGTGGGTGCTGAAGACAACGGTGCTGATATTCACACGCTCGTGCACGCGGAGTGTGGAGAGAGCTGGCCGAGGCTGCAGAGTCAGAGGCAGACAAGACAGACCACGAGGCATTTGGGATCTAAGAGACTAAATCCAATTCCTGATTTTAGTAGTTCCCAGTTTTCGTTCTTTTCAGTGAAAGGACTCATGCCTAGAATCCACTGCCTCAAGAATGTTGATCCCCAAAAGCTCTGATCAGGTGAACCCCAGAGGAGGGCTGATGAAGCTCTATGGGGACTACAAGTGACTGAGAGCCGCTGAGAGGCAGAGAGCAACAACAACAGACATCACAACAGCATGAGAATAACATCCTTTCTAGCCCTTGGAATCCCACAGCAGACTGGGCCTACCCCAAGGGGAGGCGGGTGGGTGGGAGCAAGAGGGGAGGGGACCAATGCACTGTGGAGGATACTGGGCTTCGGTGGTGGGTGGGGCGTGGAGACATAATTTGAAGGGGTAGGAAGCTACACCCCTAAAACATCTACAGTGTTGCAAAGCAACACTACCTCAGTAAATATAAAACAAAACCAAAAAAAAAGAAAGAAAGAAAAGAAAAATAGTGTTTTATGTTTCGAGAACATTTCTATGAAATCACCTCACCGGCTCCTGGCCACAACTCTGCTGAGCTTTGCTAGTTTTATATTCTGAACTTTCCTTGATTCTGCTCTTATATTTCTATTACTTTAAGAATAAAGTCCAACATAAAGAGTCTTGCTAAGAAACTTAAACTTTATTCTTTAGGTAATAAAAAGCTATTGCTGTGATCGGAGCAGCCTAGCAATGTGTTTGGTTTTATATTTTGCGGACTCCCCTAGCTGCGGTGTGCACCCTGGACCGATGGAGGCAAAGAACGAAGCAGGGACATGAGGAAGGAGATGACGGGGCCTGAACAAGGCAGGAGAGTTGGAAGTGAGGGCAGAAAGAAAATAACGCCCTGGTATCTGACTAGGCAGCCAGGGGACAGTGTTCCCATCACAGGAGATAACGTAGCTCCTCTAAAGAGCATCTAGACCATGTCACTTCTGCAGACGTATCTACTCTGCACAGCACCTGAGAACACAAGAATGGGAGTGGCCCCGGAATGCAGTTCATGAAAGCACGGCGAGCCCGTGCCATGACGCTCAGCCGCCCCCTGAGTGCAGGAAGGGCATCGCCAAGTCTGGGAGGCTGGCTTCTCACGACGCTGCTAGAATCCCTGTCTTACTCCCTGAGCTACATTTAGCAGAACTTTTGATGTACTGTAGGAATGGGGGGGTCTTGTGATAGGGTTAGGGACACCGTTCGTAGTCTCCCTTTCATTTATTAAGCTGATATTTTCACATAACCAAGTATTCTATGGCCAAATTAATGACTGTGAATCTTCTGCCTATTGAAAGGTTGAAAGAGAGATACTGAATACATTATTTCATTAGAATAATTCAGGTTAAAATATACAAATGAAAAGATGGAGAAATATCTAAATGAAATCAGCTACAAGAATTCCCACATCTGAAATAATTGTTTTTACAATTCGAGAAAATCAAAGTACACTTTAATACCCAGAAAAGCCACTTTCAAAACCATGAAAATCACAGACTTTGTGACATTTTTAATTTTAAAAATAAAGCTCTATAAATTATATAGAGTTGAATTCCTCATACTAACTGATAGTCTAAGTAAACGGTATCTGTGAAATATACGTTTTAAAGCTGAGGCATCACCCAGACTGACTGGATGTGAGATTATAAATATGGTTATCAACATTGATTTGAAATAATAAAAACCCTCACTGAGACCACAATAATCAGAGAATAAGAAGTCACAGACTGGCAGAAAACATTTTCAAGTTACGTATTAATTAAGGACTTCTATAAACTCAGAATACAAAATGAACTCTCAAGTTCAATAATAAATCACAAGTAAGCCAAAACAAAAATGGGCGAAAGATTTGGGCAGACATTTCACATAAAAAGATGTGTGGGTGGCACACAGCACATGGAGAAACGTGCACTGCCATTAGTCATTAGGGAAATGCAAATTAAAACCACAACGAGCTATCACTGCACACCTACTACACTGGCTACGATGAAGACTGAGCATTTTGAGGGGAGGAATGGGAGCTCTCACACACTCTGGTAGGCCACATAGCGCAAGAGTTTGGTTATTTCTTTAATAAATATTTATCTGACATATACCCCAACTCAAGAGACATGAGAGGCCTAGTCCACACTACATGTGAATGTTCATAGCAACTTTATTTTTGAGTTTTTTTATGGTATTATTTTTTATTAAGGTCACACTGGCACACAATACCATAAATGGTTCAGAGGTACAGCTGTACACCTCTTCAGCTATATGCCACCACAGCAAGGCCACCCACAGTCCTCCAGCACTGTTCACTGGACCCCTCCACACTTTGCTTCTCCGCTCCCCCATGTCCCTCTGGCAGCCTCAGTTCTGTCATTAGATTTTTAGGATTTGGTTTAGTTTGATCCTTTGTTTTTTTCTCTATATTTTCACATAGTAGTGAAATCACTCGGTATTTGTCTTGTACCTTCTGACATTCTTCACTCATCACGAACCCCTCCAATGCCATTTATGCTGTAGCAAATGGCAAGAGTTCATCCTTTTTTATAGCTGAGCAGTATTCCATTGTGTGTGTGTGTGAATAAATACACACACACGTATCACCTAGCAAGTATATTTGCAATAGCCCTGAAGCACTGACAACATTATGGCTGAATTCCAAAATAAATTGTTCAAGGGGGGAAGTACATATGGTGGTTTAATTTCAATAAAATCCTAGAAAAGACAAAAATAATCTATAGTGGTAGAAAATAGGTCAGTGGTTTCCTGGAAACACTAGAGGTGGGAGGGGTAGGAAGGATAGATTATAAAAGAGAAAGTGAGAAAACTTTGGAGAGTGCTGGATATGTTCATTATCTCGATGGTGATGATTTCACGGGTGTAAAGATACATCAAAACATATGAAACCATACACTTTAAATCTGTGCAGTGTATTTTATGCCAATCATATCTCAATAAAGCTGTTAAAGTTGAGAAAAATGGGTAGATGTGGTGGTCAGTATTGGTAGTTTAGGTGGTGCCTGAAGAATAATCAATACTTTACAAAATGGTATTCAAAGATCAGAATACAGTAAGTTAGTGTATAACAACTTCGGGATGATGTCCTGATTCAAGTCATGCCTTACAATTTCACAAACTACCAGAGGAAGTTTCCTGATTTATTTTTACTTCATCTTTGCTAAGTTGTAAACAAGGTGTATTTATTTTTTAGTGACCGGTGAAACCCTGACCATTTCCTCCCTGGATGCTTTCACCATGGGAGCTCTGTCTTCAATGTCCCAATGTCCCATGAAAAGAATCCCATGTGTCATGTATTTCACTTGAGTTTTTGAGACTATAGATTATTTTGTCTTCTCTAGGATTTTATTGAAATTGAACCACCAATGAATTTTTTCTATTTACCAGTTTTGTTTTTTTTTTAAGATTTATTTATTTATGCATACAAGCACTGGGGTACAGGCCAGAGGTGGGGGGCTGGTGAGAGGATTCACCACAGAGAGCAGGGAGCAGAACAGGCAGAGCAACGGAAGTACACTGCTGAGGGGAGCAGTGGGCACAGCAGGAGAGGTCTGCCATGCCATGTGGGTCCCTCCATGGCCGGCGGCAGGGATCGAACTCATGCTGGAGTGGCTGCGGTTTGCTTCATAGTGCGTTGCTTAACCCACTGCGCCACCAGGGAGGCCCCTATTTACCAGTTTTACGGTATTACTTAAATTTTATTTCTTCTCTCATCCTTGAAGACACCATTTAAGTGTAACCATCCACATACTTGAGCCATGGCCAACATAATAACAAAAAGAAATGTTAACAGAGATGTAGATTTTAATAGAATGGAATTTAGCTTCCGAACTTCTTGAAACATAAAATTTGAAGATACAATGACTAGTCCATCAATCCTTAATACAGTTTTTTAAGAGAAATAGCATGAGCTTATGATTTAAGAGAATGTTTAAGTAGATGTATTTGCCTATCTTCCTCCCCAAGACTCTTGAAATGGCCATAAAGAGATAAGCAAAGAAGAAAGGAAAGACTAAGCCCAGAAAGGGAAGGAGAATGGGAAGGAGCCATCAGTGTATGAAAGAGATCAGCAGGCTTCAGGGCTCCCAAGGGGGGAAGGGAGCCTGAGAGGAGAAACCACCTGGTTATCCCCAAAGAGAAGGGCTCCAGAATCAGAATCAGAATCAGAATCAGAATCAGAATCAGAATCAGGCTTCTACTTGAGTCCTCTGGGCTCTGAACAGTCATGGACAATGAAGTTCAGGGACACACTGAAAACTGGGGGCGGGGAAGGGGGGTAGAGTTAAAGGTCCTTTTAGACAGAAAGTGGCATGCACCATCCCTATGCACACCTCCAGCGGTCAGTGCAGGACATCACCCCATACCTGCCCTGACACTCATCGCCATACTCTTTTCAGAAGAAATGAGACAGAGACTCCCGGGATGGTAGCCATGCCCGAGAGCATTTCCTGAATTCTGAACGCTGGGAGGTCCCAGAAGCCTGCCAGTCATTACATCCTCGCCCGAGTCTAAGTTTGAGCGGGTGGCAAGGATGCCAGAAGTTGTGAGTAAAATCAACAGCACAACAGCAGGGTCCACACGAACAGCCCTCAGAGGGAATGGGAAACCGGGGAAGCAGAAGAGAGCTAGTTAAAATATATTAATCAGTATCCTCGGGGCTATTAATAAAGATGTTGCAGCCATCAAATTGGACTTACAAGTTATTCAAACAGCAAACTGGAACAAGAGGCCAGTTGAGTGAGAGAGACAGAGAGAGAGACGTGGCTTCCAGCCTAAGGAGATCATTCAGTGAACCATATTTACAAAGTCGCAGCAGTACAAACCATTTATTGATAGTTCAATCAGCCTATAGACACAACAAAGAAGAAATTTTAATATGGGAGAAACATTAAATGTTATTAGCTATGAGATTCCAATTTGGAGCAAATTTCCTCTGGCTTCCTTGGAATTATGCAAATCATGGGCGGGGGAATGACATAGCTAACTAAAGAACAAAAGGGAAGCACACAATTCAGGAATGTTTGTATAGATCTTTTTATACTGCTTAGTTACTTTGAAAGGATTTCACTGGCGGCAATCAGTCCATTTATTTGGATCTCAGTAAATACACAAAGACTTAAAATAGTGCGATATTCTGAAGTCTGCTTCCATGTCAGCGGGACAAGGTGGACTCTTATGGCTTAGGGCAGTTCTTACCCAAGGCAACTGGAATTGATACCGTGCATCCTGAAGACAAGTTTCTTAGTTCAGCTATAACTTATATCTAGAGTTACAGTGAGAATGTTTTTTGCAGTGAGGGTGCTTTTAACTCCTTATTTCAGCCATGTGTAGTGGTAGCGAGTACATACTCACAATGCCTATACTTGGATGAACAAGAAATGCAACTTCTTCAATATAACTTCAGACTTCCTTCCTCATGAGTCCTCACGCAGTTGGGGAGTTGGTGGGGGAGAGGGTGTGTGTGGCCAGTGGGTAGCTATTTTGTTGAATGGGCAAATGCTAACCCCATCCAAACATTTGCACTGTCTACTTAGGTACCTCGGCTTCTGCTCAGATAACCTGGGGCTAAGTGCTCAAGACTCAGAAGTTAGCTCCCTCCTCTGCTCCTCCCCAGGAGAGCCTGGGTGTAGGAAGTGGGCTGAGGCTTCTGCATGCTTATTGAAGCTTAAGGGAGCTGGGTGGTAGTGGGGGGTGTTCCTCGGATGGCTGACTACTGAGGTGTGACAGGTGCTGTCTGGGTTTTGAAGGTGAAATGTAGTTCACAACACAGGAGTGTATGATCCTGGTCATTTTTGTCTAAGTCTTCATTATTTTTGACCTCTCCCCTTTGTCCTTAATCCTCTGCTAGTCTGCAAGATCTTCCTTCTCACTGAGGATCCTTCTCAAGGTCATATACGTGGGCAGGAAGAACCAGCTGCACATCTCTCTACCCACACGGGGCTGCTTCCTCAACACGAGCTTCTTCACACCATCTCGCTCATGTGATTTCCCTCCTGCCATCTTGGATGTACATCAAGTCAAGGCTGGAGCTTTTTCTAGGCGCCTCGACTTCTTCCACACCACCCTTATAGAAGTAGGCATTATTCCAGAGGTCCTTCAATTTCCAGTGCCTATCTAGATGTTTCTAAACCTTATCTACCGAGTTTTCAATCTCACATGGGAGATAAGGGTGAGAACTTGACCCTCTGACCTCTAACTCCTAACCTTCCTTTTCCTGGATGAGAAGTAGCAGGCTTCACCCTTCCTACTTTCTCTCTGTCACATTCTCTGTCTCCTTTGTTAGCCATCCTCATGCTTGAGAGGAAGGGCTATCCTTTCTGCACTATGGAAGAAAATAAGATTTTCATTCTCATGGCTTAGTTTGAATAGTTCAAGAAACTTAGTAAACCCTTTCTGGGAAAAATCAGGCATAAGTGATTTGTTTTTTGAAAGTCCTATTTTAATGACTGGCTGAATACAACCCTTCCTGGCCCTTTGTATTCTTTCTATGACATTCCCAAATCTCCTCGAGGCAAATGGTTGCTTCTGCAATAAGGGAATAAGGGAAACATGAAAAGGGAAACATGTGAGAAAATCCCTTTAATATGTTTTTTAAAAATCTCCTATTATGAGTGACTGCCATACTCCAAGTTTGGGAGATGTTAATGTTTTATTTGCATATTAGCTGAGATAGGCTTCCAGCTGTTTCTAAAAGACTGACATAAGGAACAAAAATTTGTTAGTAGAAAGAATCAGTTCTTTGGGAGGTTCAAAAGTAAAAAAAGTGCTTGCCAAAATAAGAAAACTTTTCAAGAGCATCCAGAGGATTCCTTGACTAACCAACCAACTAGATATTTGATGTTGAAGAGCCCACCCGTCACCTTACTTTTTTCAAAACTAGGTTAAAAAAAAAATCTAACTTTATCTTTTAATCTTGTTAAGGGCACCAAATCTCTCCCTTTGTGATCTTCAACCAACTTCATGTGAACACACCTACTTGCCAGGCAGTTGCTGTGTTGTATCTGGGGACACAAACTTTCTCTATAATCTCTCCTACTGAATCCATCACCAAAGCATCTATATTTTTCTTGTGAAGCATCTCAGGTTTTCCTGTCCTCCCTCTTTTCTGCTGTCACCATTTCCTCATCTGAATCACAGCCACAGCAGCTGGATACCCCACTCCCATCACATCCTCCCTCCTGCACTGCTGTTTCTTTATCTCAGTGGCACTGGTGTTCATAGACATTAATTGTATTTAATTCAGCTCTCCAGTGCGCACGCAGACATCTGTATCCAGACAGCTGTCTACTCGGAATGCTGTCAAGGTGATTCCATCCACGTGGGCAACCTCCATGCTCCACCCTCCCCCCGCCCCCACGCCAGAGCCATCACGCCCAGCCAGCCACACCGGGCAAGGGACTACTCCTCCAAGCTTTCTGGATCTTAAGCTTTTTTCCTTCCTCTCTCTATGGGTGCCTTATGTACATAGCTAACTCCTCGAGCTCTTCCCTTCAGTGTTCTGGGGCAGTCACTTATCTGATCCTAGTTCACCCTTGCTATAATTTCTTCCACACACATCTTAAAATATTGAAAACACAATGGTAAGGAATGCTGTCTTATAAAAGACTGCAATGTCTTATCACTGGGTCATTTCTCACTGAGAGCGGCTGGATTGAGGGAGAAGCAGAGTGTTCAGCATCGAGGCCCCCAGAACACTTCAGAAAAACTCACACTTCAGCCTCACTCAGGGGTGAGCTCTGGTCATTGCAGAATTTCACTTAAATCTCTTCAGAGAAAGTGGCAGTCTGCTCAGACAGTACAGCTGCTAGTGAAGATTGTTTGTATTTACTGAATGGAGGGAAAATCTTTCATGCTTGATGTCTCCCTAAGTTGGTGGAGACAGAGAGCAGGGAAGATTCAAAAAAAAACCCTGCTCTTTTGTTTTAAGACACATGTAGGGCCTCCCTGCTGGTGTAAGGGGTTAAGTCTCAGTACTATGTAGAATCTGCAGCCTCTGCACAAGTTGGATCCCCAGCCAGGGAGCTGACCCACTGGGCACAACAGACCTCCCCTGTCTCACCCACTGCTCCCCTCAGCAGTGTATTTCAGTTGATCTACCTGTTCTGCTCCCTACTCTGTGTCTGGTGAATCCTCTCAACCTCCTGCACCACTGGCCTACACCCCAGCTCTTCTATGCAAAAATAAATAAATCTTTATGGAGAGAGAGAGAAGGAGGGAGGGAGGGAGGGAGGGAGGGAGGGAGGGAGGGGATGAAGGCTGAGAAATGTCAGCTCTAATCCTGGTGTCAGGGCCTATGCAAGCTCCCCCTCCCCCCCCCCCCCCCCCCCCCCCCCCCCCCCCNGGGGATGAAGGCTGAGAAATGTCAGCTCTAATCCTGGTGTCAGGGCCTATGCAAGCTCCCCCTCTCCCCCCCACCCCCCCACAGTGCCACTCTTGTCTGTTTATTGCCCTTTTCTGCTCTTTCGTGTTTCCCCAATCTTGCCTGATAAGGTTTCAATATGGAAGTAATACAAAATTGTACAGAAAAAAGAAAAAGAGGTAAGGGAGAAAAAAATGAACAAAAATATAGCTCTTTTACTCAATCATAAATACTTTTTAGGCGTTTTCATCTTTTAATATATATGATATATGCCTATAAATGTATGTTGCATTACTGAATTGATAGTTATATAAGTTTGTGTCTGATTTTTTATTTTTCAAAATTGGTGGCTAGTCATTGACTTCATTTTAATGATTTTGAAAGTTTCCACTGTGTGGATATGAACACAATTGACTTCATAATGCCTATCCATTTAGGGGACATTTAGATTTTTCTTCAACTTTTCCATTACAGATAACACTGTGATGAGAAACTTATTCTACTTTTGCGGGCCACTTCATGGATAGTTTTGGCTCTGCAGGCCAGATGGTATCTGTCTAGCTACTCAGCTCTGCAGATACAGTACGAAGCTGTCACATGCAATATGTAAATGAATAAGCAAGCCTGTATTCAGATAAAACTTTATTGTTTCCAATGTGTCATGAAACGGTGTTCCCTTTTTTACTCCATTTCAACCGTTTGCACACGTAAAAAGCACTCTTACTCCACAAGCCATACAAACGTAAGCAGCAGGCTCAGTATGGCCAGCTGGTCTATAGTTCACTCCAGAGGCCAGGGACTAGTGAGTCAAAGGTTATGAGTGTGCTACAGTTCAGTCACACAGTTCCTGGTTGGTAGTTTTGATGGATATTTTTCAACCTTATTCCTTCATTGTTAACCTTCTAAGTTCAGGCTTTTTTTAGGCAGTAGATGTTTTTATCCTGGAGCAACACTTATTAAGGACCATGCAAAAGAACTACCCTGGCAGTTATTATGCCTGGTGAATGACCCTGAAAACTAAGTGACAGGATGGTAGAAGAGTCAACTGAACAAACTTTCTGTCTTGGCCATCGGAAGCAAGAGAGGCCCTAGTTAAAAAAGGTCCCAAAGGGACACTCCAGGATTTCATCACCAACCTGAATCTTCCTGATTCAAATATATTCAATCTAATTCTTCAGTTGTGCCTGAGAACAACTGGCCAGTTGCCACATTCAACACAAAGACAATTATTAAGTTAATTCCTCTGCATTTCTTTCTCTATCCTAGGCTGACAATAACGAACAAGAAAGATTTCCTTTTGTGGATTGTGAAAGTCAAGAATAAAAAGTGCCTTTGCTCTCATTGGATGGTGACTCAGAAAAGGAAAACCATATTCGCTGCCCCCAGGGCTAACTGTCATCATCATAAATTAATATTTATTAAGCAACTACTGGTTGCATTCCACAGCGTGATGGCAATTAATCCCATTCATTACTATACACATTTTGATTTTTTTTCAATTTATTAAATTGTATCCTGGATGATTAAATTGCTTCAGGCCATAAGCACAAAATTGAAAATATTCAGTTAGGACACCTATAACAAAGCAACAGCAGTTAAAACACCAAGCACTGAAAAACCAGCTTTGCAGTTTCTATTCTCCACACTTAAAAGGGGTGATGTCCAGGTTCCCTGAAAGCAGAGGACATGGGCAGACTCTTCACAAAGAGGAAACCCTTTTCCCAGCTCCCTATACATGGAATTTGGGACCCAGGATTTGTGGGTGGTTTATCTCGTCTTCCAGATGCTTTTAAAATTAGTCTTTAATTTTAAGATGTGTAAAAGATACACACCTCCTGTTATCCATCTAGATGTTTAAATTTTTTCAAATAAAAATATTCGTTCAAAAGCTCTTCATGTTTTTTTTTTTTTCATGGAATGTTTATATAAACCAGGGGAGAAATACATACAAAGAGAACAGTCATTTCTCCTTAATGAAATGGCGTAGAAGCCAAGGCCAATGTTACCTGTGGCTGAAGGTCACTCACAGGGGTGGGGAATGCCACAGAAAACAAGCGGGGAAAGGGGTTGCCAGTCGGGGTGGCTTGTCTTTTTATCTTTTCAAATGAAATACAGGGGAAATCGAACATGGGCTGAGCGCATGCGTGTCTGGTTTTAACTCACACGGAGCCCATAATACCACAGAGAAGAGACGTTAAATTAAATTCAGCACAACTTCAGTCAGGATGTTTCACAGTCTTACAAAAACAGGATGAAATTAAACAGTGGCAAACATAAAATGATATACCTAGGAGAAGACAAGTCACCCAAGAAGACACAGCAATAGGGAAGGACTGGTTAGACCTCCAGCCAGGAGGAAAGACCTCGGAGACCTATTTGACCACAAACTGAAGGAAATGAATCACAGGACGCTCCTGGACAATACATCCATGGACATCCGGCTGTTCTGACTTGCCATCATGTCACAGGTTCAGATGTGCAAAAATCAATCTTTGTGAAACCCAAACTGCATGATTCTGAAAGAGTATCCAAGAGTCACCTGGAGATTCTTTAAAATATAGATGAGTGGATCAAAAAGTTGTGGTATATTTACACAATAGAATATTACTCAGCAATCAAAAAAGACAAACATGTCATCTGCGGCAACACGGATGGCGCTGGAAGGGATTATGTTGGCAAAAATAAGTCCAAAGGAAAAAGGTGAGCGATGGATGATCTCACCTCACTCATATGCGGAATAGAGAGAAACCAAACAAAAGGTCAGGAAACAGTCAAAACTAGCAAGCTGACCATAGATCTGCGCATACAGCGAAGGGTGGGCAGCGGGAGGGGGTCCGTCAGGGGAGGGAAGAACACAGGGGAGAGGGTGATGCTTCACGGGTGATACGGTGACACAACTATGGGGACTACGGCGACGTAAGGAAAAATAATCTATGAATTAAGGAAAAAGACTCCAGCACCTGACAGAGTGACACTGAGGAGGGTCCAGAGAACAGGCTGTGCCATGAGGCCCGGGCCGTGCTTGGACAGACACTGCTCTGGGCGGTGCTTTCCTCCTCCTCCGCGCCTGCAGTTCAGTCCCTGCCGTCGGAACTGAGGCTGCCATGGCTCCCAACTGGCATGACCTGCTTGCAGGGATTAGGACAGACTGAGAATGATGAGCAACTACACCCTGTCAAAATACAAATATTAAAACAACCGCTCCAATGTTATACACACAGGATGTCAACATTTCTTATCCCTCCCGATTCTTGAAGGCAGGGGCTGCTTTTGTTTACCCGGGTGTTCACGCTTAGCACAGTAAAGTTCAATTATCTGTTATTATTGGATGCATCATTATCGGAACTAGAGCGTTCTGGATGTATTAATATTGTAAGACCAGTTGTATTTGTGTGGGAAGATACATAAATCTCAGTGCCCTCAGTTCCCATTGGACAGTCAAGCTTTTTCACTATGAAAACAAAACTTTTTCTCACTTATTCTCATCTAGGCGGTCACCAAATTCTAGGCGTCCACTCCTGCCCTGGCCCTGAGGGCTTCAGCCCTACTGATTGCCTTAACTGTTGATTTTAGCTGATCACAGGGGAGGAACTCAATGCCTTCTTAGGAACAACACCGAGTCTCCATCCCTCTTCCACGTAACTGTCAGTCTATTCCGTTCTGAGACTGCTTCAGTCTCTTCATGCCATGATGCTGTGGCTGTATCTGCACTGTAAGTTCCAGAGTCACAGATCATGTTCTTCCTCTTTCCCCTTGGTTATCAAATGTTTGCTCAATTTCTCATGCTTACATTGGTGCCCCATCTTCCTATCTCTCTCTCTTTCTCTCTCTCTCATACATCCACCGTCCATGTAAACCCCCAACCACCTTCCCTGAGTGAAAAGTCTGTTTTTTTTTGTTTTTTGTTTTTTCAGAAAACATCTAAAAAAATAATGATGATAACTCATCTTCCCAAGCAATCAGACTATCTTGAAGTTTCTGCTGCCATAAACACCTTACTGTCTAAACTAGGCAAAACCTTTTAAGACCAAAATATGCTGTACTTTCATCAAAAAGGCATTCCCACTTGCCAGTGTCAGTTTGAGTGTCGGTGAGCTGTTGCATTTAGCAAGTTGTTGTGTTACACATGTGTATTGCCACGTTCTGAAATATTAAAAGTTAAAGTAACACGTTTTAAGAGAAGAATGATATCCCTTGGAGGAAGTGTGTGCTAGGGTTAACTTGACCCTCTTGAGTACATGACTGACTCTGGAGCACTGATATCCGTGGACAGTTGTGCATGTCTAGGGAGAACAGGTAAGAAACTCAGGACGTAAGTTAAAGGCGAGAGGCACAAGTTTAGAAGCAGGAGGACCCTGAGTGCCACCATGATGAGAACAGCCAACTTCACAGCAAAGTTCCAATCTTCACTTGCTTAAAAGCAGATGCGACTGAGAAGCTCTCTCGGACCCCAGCAGAACAGAATGAACTATACAAGGAAAGCATGACTGCATGTGTAACCATGGAAGTGATTTTTCGCAAGTTAACAAATAAGGTTGTGCTATAATGTGCAGGGGTGATCAAATGAGACAGCAACAGCTGCCACAGAACATACTAGATGGAAGTACTGGCCAGTGCTAGGTGACACAGAGGATGACAAAATACATACCAAAAACATGAATATGCAAACTCATTCACTCAAGAACAAGCACAAGGTGCCAGAATCTGTCCCAGTTAGGTAAACAAAACAGAGATCCCTGTCTCCTGCGGTTTACGTGCCACTAGGTACTAAATGTAGTAAGTCACAAAGTTTGGTAAGAAGTGCTAAATACCATGTGGTCCAGCATTTCCACTCTGGTATGTGGATGCAGAAACACTAATTTGAAGGGCTATCTGCATTCCCATGTTCATTGCAGCACGATTTTCAATAGCCGAGCTATGGAAACAACCGAAGTGTCAGAGACAGATGAGTGGATAAGTGATGTGATAGGTACATAACGGACTACTACTCGGCTGCATAAAGTGATAAAGTCTTGCTATTTGCAACAACGTGGATGGAACTAGGGGGATTAAGCTAAGTGAAATAGGCCACTCTTAATTAGACTGTAGAGAATACAAAACTGAAATAAACCAAAGCAAATCCTACAAATCTGAGTGCAGACGAGTCTACTAGAGGGGAGAGGGAGCAGAGAACAAAAAGGGGAGGAGGGCCAATGGACTCTAGTGAGGACTATGGATGATTTCGTGGTAGGGGTATGTGGTAACATACATCCAGAGGGGTGAACCTGTATCCCTAAAACATTTACAGTTGTTGTAAGTCAATGTTCCCTCAATTTAAAACAAAAAAAGTTAACAGAAAAAAAAAGAGGCAAATGAGGAGAAAGAAAGACAAAGAGAGCAGACAACGGGGATCAGAGCAAGGTTGTATGCTCAGCGGCAGGACTGAAGCCTCAGGCAAAAGACCTGCATGAGGAAGTATGGGGGATACAGACTGAGACAAACTGGCTTGGGTGAACCTGTGCCAGGCTCAGAGCAGAGAGAGCTAAAGCAAAGGCCCTGTGGACCAGCCAGGAGGCCACATGGCTGAGAGGTTAGAGGTCAGCGGGCTGGAAATAGATCATAAAGGGCTGTGTAGACCTTGATCAATTCTTAGAATTTTATTGTGAGTGAAACAGGAACCATGGCAAAGTTTTAAGCAGAGGAGTGAAGGGATATGACTTTTATTTTCAAAAGCTCACTCAGAAGTGAGGCTGGGAAAAGGCTGAGGGAGAGAAGAATAGACACAGGTAGCTCCTTCATGAGGCTCTGGCGGCTGGGACTGGGGTGGTACACTAGGATAGGTAAGGAGTCAGGGGGAGCCTGGGCGACGACAGGTATAAATAAAGAAAAAAGAAAACAATTCTACAGTTGCCATCCACAACCGGGACCCTTACAGGAAAGAATCACACATGACCCTTTTCATCAAGGAAACAAAATAAAGCACTGTAGGTTTATGTTGTTTATACCGGGTGTTGCTGCTTGTATAATCTCTCAAAACGACTGACCGCATTTGATGGAGAGCTGAGTGTGCTCTGGCGGTCAGTGCAGAGTAGAAGAGCTATTTCTCCAACAACCCAACATACGGATGTTTTGTGTATGTTTAGACTGCAGTGATTACTGGGGTCTGCAAACAATGTAAAGTGATTTAAAAAAAAAATAAGCTCATTTGAAAGTAAGAGACCATTTGGAAGGCAGGGGTAAACGAGCCGGTTTGTTCAGCTCTGCAGAACTGTCTACAAATGTTCACCAGGGGCTGATGTCATGGTCAGACCCATGCGGAGGGTCCATTCTTAGCATGAGATCCTGAGTCAGCCCATCCACTCACTGAGGGACCGCTGTGTGCCAGGCACTGCACTGGGTACTGAGAATATCACTCAGAGGGGGTTTGTTGCTGCTGGGAGGTTGGAAAGTGGGTTTTCTTCCTTCCATGAACATCTATAAGTTCTGTCTCCACCTGGGATTCTGCTCTCTGGACAGGTATACTCAGAGACTGTGTCTATGCCTGCACCCACATATCAATTCTTTTTGTGTTTGTAGACATGAAGATGCTCATGAATGGGTACAGAATGGACCCTGTTTCTAGAAACTTCTACCACCCTGGAACAGCTTCTGTAATCAACAAGGAAGACAAAACCAAAGGTGACTGAGCTGGGCCTGGTTCCCTGCACTGCTCCAGCTGCCCCATGGGACCCCTACTGGAGAACACCCCACCCATCTTTCCTGACCTCCAGACATGGTTCCCCCTCCAGCACCCCCATGTCCCTCTGGTGGCTCCTCTCTAGCCTGGTCAGGTTGCCAAGGCTCACCCCTGCCTATCCCAGTTTCCTTATTTTTACCACTCATTGTTTCTTGGCAAAACTCCTACCTGAATGACTCAATTAATTCTTTGGACAGAGCCAGCCCTAGGGCCTCTCTGTTGCCCTATAAGACCTCTCCCCCGAGCCAGGGCATGTCCCGGCAGGGTCAGCCCTATCCCACTGTCCTCTGTCAATCTGCCTGCCACACCCTATTGACTGGTTCACACCCTAAGGTCTGGTTCTGCCCTCCAGCCAGCTATACCTCCCTTTCCCATTCACTACAGACTGGTGGGCCCGTAGAACCTGCCGTGGCCAAGGGACAGAATTACCCTTCCTGACCCACAGCGGGTCACAGGCTGCTGTGCCCAAGAGGAGTCTTAATGAAAGGCCATAGAGCAAAGGAGAGTGCAACTGGACTCGACAAGGCTATCCTTGGCGCTGTCCCTTGAAATAGAAGATACCTTGACCTGGTCGTCTTCCTGAGCCTCTGTGCTCGACTCATCATGGGCTACACTAACAGGAAGAGGTGGTCAGTGCTATGCCTGTGGCTTGAGGCCAGTCTTTCGACAGCATCCAGCTAGACTTACGACACCTGGCTCCACCCGGTCACTCTCTGGATGGGCATATCAGAGCATCCTAGACAAAGACTCAGCCAGTGCCAGTGGTCTGCTGAGCTCCTTGGTTGTGTTCATAGCAACATCCCGTCCAGCCTCCCTCAGTCAGGACCTTACCTGCCTCTTATGGTGATAAAAGCCAATTGCCAGTACTTTGTTCAGAGTTAAAAAAAGAATTGTTAGAGGATCCCCCTGGTGGCGCAGGGGTTAAAACCAAGCTATCCCCTTCCACTGTGGGCCTGAGTTTGATTCCTGGCCAGAGAATTAACCCACATGTGGCACCTGCTGCTCCCCTGAGCAGTGTATTTCAGTAGATCTGCTTGTTCTGCTCCCTGCTCTGTCTCTAATGAATCTTTTCTCCCCCACACCCCCACACCCTGTGCTCCTCCCCACCTTCCAGCACCTCTGTCCTACACTCCAGTTCTTGTATGCATAAATAAATAAATAGATAAACAGATAAATAATAAATACTGTGATACAGGTAGTAAGAAACCCATCCCTTAGCTCCCAAAGGTGCCACCACTAAGCCAGTGAACCTTCTCCATCCTGACCAACTCACTGTCTGAGGGTGTCAGGCATGGCCAAGAAGGTTATGTGTCTGTTTACAGAACCTGGGTGGGATGGACTCTTACATAGCCATGCCCAAAGGAAGGAAGTCCAGAGCAGGAAACAGGTAAGGATGTGCAACAACAGAAAAGTTCAAAGAAAGAAGAAAGGAAGTACAGGAGGGAAGGCGGGAGGGGATATAGCGGGGATGAACTGGCTGATGAGTAGGGGTTAGCATTTAAGATTCTAGAGATCTTCTCCCACATCAAGCTAATTAATATCCTACCGTGTCCTCAGCTATATTAAAAATAAACAGGCTTTCTACCTTCTCAAACAGAACCTATTCTCCATTTGTAGTTGCTTTGGATCTGAGGTTTTAAGCAAAGAACAAAGATAAGGTAACTGCCCCATTAGGTGACTTTATCACAGGTCAGAGGGTAGATAATGAGATTCATGAGATTTTTCTTATTAAAAAAAAAGTCCTGAATAAAATGTGTTAACAGAGAAAATAAGTGTACCACTCATCTGGACTCAGGAAGTAGTTGGTATCTTCATGGAAGGTCTGGACGTGCTCAAGGTTTGATGTTCGTGCCAGGCTGCCAGCGAGTCACTGAATCTTATCAATAATGAGGGGATATTTATTGTATTCCACTGGAAGGAAGCAGAGGTGTAGAATCAGCCATGAAATGACTTCAGACATTCAGCAGTGGATTTCAAAGTCACTTGGACTATGATTTTAGTGTCTTTCACTCATCCTAGTATAGAAATTGGGGGGGGGGGCGGGGGTTGTAGACATTCTCCCAGATAACCTTAAAGAAGAGGTAAAATCAGTCATCCCCGCAGCTGAGTGTCAGCACGTCATGGATACCTGAGTCCAGCATGAATGTCTGTGGGCCAGTATGAACTGAACCTTCAGCAGGAGTCAAAGTTCATTCACTCCCTTTTATTCAGGCTTAAGCTCAATACTAAGACTCCAGGGTGAGAGGACAGGGTGTCCTTCCCAGCAGTCAGCTTACTTCTAAGACTGCCATTGAGTTGGCCATTAAAGAATTGCTTTCCAGAGGCTTCTTGGATTCTGGAGAACTGGGAATTAAGGGACTTGCAAGAAAATCTCCAGTCACTTCATGAACTCAACATCCACCTCAGTTAATCATTAGCCCCTACCAGGTGAAGGTTCTATGAAAATCTGGAGAGTAAAACACTTCCGCCACCAAAAACAGCTCCCCAGACTAAGCCGGATGTCATTTTCATCTGGAGAGGAGGCTTTTTTTTATTAAAAGTTCAAAAACAATTTCAAATCTACCTGTATACCACAAAGTATGCTCAAAAGTCCTCCCCTCCCCATTAGAAAAGGCTTTCTTCAAATGGAAAAGGGTACAGTATGAAGCCTGTCAATCTAGACACCCAGATTCTAAAACTACGACAGCGAGTCCTCAAACTCTTTGGGCCACAGTTTCCTTCCATGCAAAGTGGGGATAAGAAAATCTACCCTGTCAGCCTCATGGGGCTGTTTTTTATACCCAGGCAGGTCTCTCTCATCCTGTAGAGTAAACTTACTTCCTGCCAGCCACTGCTGAAGAGGACAGAACCTCAGCTATTCCTTCCTAAAACTTGTTTTCTCTGACCTCTCTTGTAATCACTAGTGTCTTACTCACGCTTTGGGGTTTCTCCCAAGCTCATGCCCTCGTGAACACGCCACGGGGTGATCCCTAGGAGAACCCTGACAGCCTTCCAGAGGGACTCAGTTGCTTTGTTTTTTACTCAGTCTTGAAGACAGACCTCTTTGGTAAAAGGAAAAACAGGTGGTGTGAACCTAATTATCACCCCGTGGTCCTCCCTTTCTCATTTCCTTTTTTTGTCTTTCTAGTCATGCTTTATTTGCATTTTTACCCCACATTCGAAGGAGATGCCATTTCTGCTCTCTCACACCCTGTCTCAGCGCTTCCTTTCCCAAAGCAGCTGTCCGAATGGAAATAGTGTGGGCTTTCTAATGCTGCAGAGAGTGGTTCTAATCCTGGCCCTGGTATTTACCAGCTAAGCCATTAACGGTGACTTCTCTGCACTTCTCTCTCATCTGTGTCAACGGAAATCATGTCTATTTCAAGGCCTTCTTGTGTATGGCAGGGAGTTTATCTATGTGCACCTAGACATACAAGGTGAATTACCTCAGTCCTTTCAAGACACTGCCTTCTTTGTAGTCTTTGCTGAGTCTCACTTTCTTTTCAAGATTCTTTAACATCACAGCTCTTGATTCCTTTCCTTGCCAATCTTTTCCCTATCTTCATCATCTTTCTTAGTCCTTTGAGCACTTCAGCTAAATGTCTAAGCACCTGAGCTTTTGTCTCAGAGAGGTTACATACAAAACTTACCTCCCACCTCGAGCACCACAAACAAATAACCATTCACATCTGTTAAAATAGGGCCAACCATAGGATTTGTCCCATGGATCATAATCAGTGTGATGGGGGAAGTAATACGCCTGGCACCCCATCCTTCCTGTAAGGTATGGGGTCACTAGTGTTCATTTATTCTTTGTTCCCCTGGTTCATTATTAAACTTGCTCTTTCCTTTACAATTCATTGTGAATGATTTGCCTTCATGTTCTTCTAACCTCAAATTTCCTCTCTCAGATTAACTCTTCCCCTTTCCATCAAATTACTCTCTCACCTACACGTGTATTACAAAATCATTCAAAGGATATTAGTCTATGATTGTGCCAGAGGCCACTTTCTTGAATGTTAAGATTTTTATTCCTTTTTAGATCTTAAGTTTGTATACATAGCCATTTAAGGATAAAGTCTGGGTCACTTTTATATGATTGAAGACTTGCTTATCTCATCCTTTTTTAATTGTAACCCCCTTATCTACTGATTCACCATTCTCTGCTCAGTATGGACCAGTAACTTCAACTCATGATTCATTCTCTATTCTTTGATCTACACTTTATAAGAAGAAATAGATGTTCCCAGTGACCTTGCTTTATATGATGAAGACACTAGGCATCAGTTTAAAATCAGTCAAATTTCCTAATTTCATGGTCATGCAAGAGTGTAATGGTTTTAGCCTTCTAAAAAGTGGATAATCAGTGTAAGGTAGAGCTTACCCAGCAGTTTGACAGGGATTCAGGTATTATTCTCAGCAACATTTTCCATTTTGTGAAAGCGGATCTACTGGGTTCCATGTTATCTTCTCCTTCATCATACTATTTTACCCAACTTTCTCACCAACACCTCTCATCACAGTGTCCCAATCTCTCAGCCCCAAACCCTCTTCTTCCTACCAAAATCCTGGCTCAGGATATGCCCTATGTTACTGGATCCAGTTCTACTCTGCCCCACACAGACACCTGCCCTTTTATCTGCTTCTGATACTACACAAACATAAAAGCAACCCACAAGATTCAGATCTACCATCTACAGAAACTGAATGCAGCCTAAGTATCAGTTCTGGGCTAAAATGTTCACGTGTCCTATCTTAGTTAACCTCATAGGTACCATTTCATTTCAATATTAAAGATGAGAAAACTCAGAGAAGTTAAGTAGCTTCCTCCAGGTCATCTGTGTAGTCATTTAAGTCATGTCAGGACCCAACACCAGGTCTATCTGATTCCCTCTGTTGGCAGTTTCTTTAAGAGGAACTGGTGAAGGAGAGAAAAGAGATGATTCAGAATTTATGGCCTCAGAACTCTGCAGAGTTTCACCCAGACTTTGCTTTCTAGGGATACAGATGCCACACTCTAATTTGATATTGTTTCAAATAGGGGAACCCTGTCTTTCTTCTGGATGTTACTATTTACTGTGTGGCCCTGTTAGGTAGAAGGCAATAATACCAAGGATGACATGCTCTTTGTTTCAAAGAGCTCTCAGCAGAGGGAAACACTGGGTTTGTAAGATCAACAGAGGTTAAATTTTAGTAAATCTTCATAAACCCTGACATCACTCGACATAATCAGATCTAAATGAAAAATTTAAAAAGCATGGAAACAGGTCCTTCCAAATCACCTTCTTGAGCAACTTCCCAGATGATTTTGCCATAGATGATATATCTGCTGTACATAGAACAACCAAAGAAGGGAAGAGTGGAAGCTTCCCTGAGACTTCTCCAAGTTCACCCCCCAAAAGGGACCACTGCCAAGCCTCCTCATTATGAATCACAAAGTTCTGATGTTCTGGACTGGCAAGTACCAGGCTGCCCTGGGGAATCCCAAGTTCATACTTCCACGCCTGGGCTCATTCACCACTACAGGTATAAATGACTTGCTCTTACAACTTGTTGAAGTTGAGTTTAACCACAGGTTTGCTGATGCTTCAGACCACAGGAGCATCGACACCACACAGCACTCAGGAAGGACCAGCACCCAGAATTCACCCAAGTCCTTGCTGATACGTGGCGATAGTCAAGGAGTGCTACCCCCTACACAGAGGCTGTGGTTTACAACAATGCCAATTACCCAAAAAAAATTATTAATTTTTTTAAAGAATAAACCCAGGCTCAGAATCACCCAGTCACCACTGTGTCTTGTGTTTATTCATTTTAAACACACATCCATCCAAAAAATGTTCAAGTGCTTGGTGTGTGCCAAGTGCTATTCTTGATGATGGAAACACAGCAATATGTAAGTCACTCAAGGTCACTGCTCTCCAGTGGGGCAGAGGAAGTAAAAATACTTTCACAAAATCCTTGCACAAAATACTTTCAGACAGTGATAAGTCCTGTGACTATTCCAATAATAATAGTAATAATAACAGCTATGGTAATAATATCAGCAGCTAAACTTACATAGTAGTTTCAGGCGATGTTCCAAGCACTTTACATACATGAACTCATTTGCTTTCCACAACCTTTGAGGGAAGTATTTCAGCTACTTCCATTTAACATACGATAGAGCTGACACACAAAGAAGCTAGCAATTTGTCTGAGGTCATAGGGATAATGTGACAGCGGTGACAGGGGAGTGGGGCAACTTTAGATAAAACAGGGAAGACTCTTCTAGAACTTTATCAGCCAGAGGACTGAGGGGTGCCTGCCACACTGGAAGGGCTGATGCTTTGCTCAGTCCACCCATGCAATTACTAATTTCTTCTGGAGATGTATCAACTTGGCTGCTTCCAGGGATGCCCACAGAGCTGTTAAACATTATTTCGAGCACATCTGAGGTAGTTTTTTTGTTTTTTTTTTCTAAAGATTTATTTATACATACAAGAGCTGGGGTACAGAGTCCAAGGCGCTGAGAGTACTCACCAGAGACAGAGTGCGGAGCAGAACAGACTGACTGACTGAAATACACTGCTGAGGAGAGCAACGGGCGAGGCAGGAGGTCTGCTGTGCCATGTGGGTCCCCTCCCTGGCCCGCAGCAGGGATCGAACTCATGCTGCAGTGGCTGCGGTTTGCTTCATAGTGCGTTGCTTAACCCACTGCACCACCAGAGAGGCCTCACATCTGAGGGAGTTTCAGACAACTTCCAAAGCCGCTTTAACCAGCTCTCTGGACGGGCATCCGGAGTCCAGTCAAGTCGACACATTAATTAACGCGTCAAGATGGCCCCATAGCCACCTCCTTAAAACATCTCCAAAAAAGGGCAGTCACGCCAACACGCTGCGAAGGTCCTGGGCACAAGGGAAAACCGCTCACCTGTCGCCTAGGAGAGGAGGTGGCGCTCTCGAGCCAGGCCAGAAATCCAGGTCTCCCACACTTTGGGCAAGTTGGAGTTTTGCCGCCAGCCTTTTACCACAGACTCCGTCAGCATCTGCTTGCGCCCACTGGAGCAGCAGGAAAGGCGGAAAAGAGTCGCATTTACGACACAAGCCGCAAAGCGCGCGGTCGCCAGAGGCGTCGAGACAGGGCCTTGGAGGTGCGGGCGCCTACACCAAGCTCCTCCTGCAGCCGCGCCACACGGGCTGCTCCCCTACGTGGCCTTCCTGCTTCTACTACATGTGAGTGTTTGTTTGTTGGGGTCTATATCCTATCTGACATGATTTGGCAGGTTATTTTGGGGGTCTGGGAAGGTTCAATAATGTCTCCATATAAATTACTGGTAATCGCGTCTTTGGTTTGCGCCATTTCAGATTTCAGAAGGTTTCCTAGGAGTGAACGCCCTGCTTTCAGATAATGAAAGAAAACCGCACTGTGATGTCAGATCCATAAAACTTAAATATTATGACATAAAGCCAGAACATCTTATACCTGACAAGGGAATGGAGATTTTCTTTTTAAATTGATAAAAATATATACTGTAACAAACTAAAGGGAAAACACTGGTAACGCATCCTCCTTCCTGTGGCCGATCTTCTGCCATTCCCCTTTGTTTTCAGTGAGCACCGAGCAAGGTGAACTAAGTACCGGCACGTTGCTGGTGTTGCAGATGCCATTCCAAGTCTGTAGACCCTGACTAGGATAGTAGAAGCATGAAGAAATTAACTTCCAGGTCTTTGGTCAGGCAGAGGGCAAATCCACCTTCCTCATACTTTTGTTCCATTCAGACCCTGAAAGGATCTCCCACACTTGGGAGTCAGTCTCCATGACTCACTCTACCAATTCAAATGCTAATCTCTCCTGGAAACTCCCTCAGATGGGCTTGCTCAGGAATAATGTTTAACTAGCTGTCTGGGCATCTCTGGATACAGTCAAGTTGACACATAAAACTAACCATCACAAAGATATTTCACTGGAATGTGATGAGAAGGAGTCAGCCCTAAAGTGGAGTGAGGCAAGAACATTCCTGGCAGAAAGAACACATGCCAAGGTCCTGAGGTTACTACATAATAGGTATGTTTTAAGAAAAGAAATAAAACTGGGGCTTCCCTGGTGGCTCAAGGGATTAAGTCACAGCACTACAAAGCTATCCACAGTCACTGCAGCAGGAGTTCGATCGATCCCTAGCCAGGGAGCCACATAGCGCAGCAGACCTCTCCTGTCTCACCCAATGCTCCATCAGCAGTGTATTTCAGTAGATATGCCTTTCTGTTTCCTACTCTGTCTCTGGTAAATCCTCTCACCCCATCCCAACCCCAACTCAGGCATGTACCCCAGTTCTTATATGCATAAATAAATAAAACTTTTTTTGAAAGAAAGAAAACTGGGATGACTGGAAGGAGGTACTTGAGTAGGACAATGAACAGGATAAAGTTGTAAGGAAGACTGAAGCCAGATGATATGGGACATTATTGGGCATGGTCAGAACTTGGATTTTCTTCAAGGGATGATGGGAAGATGTTGGAGAGTTTAAGATGGGAAGTGATACGTGATGCATATATAGAGGCTGCGGGAACACAGGTAAAAGGTGCTGGAGATAAAAGCTATGAAGGTGGTGGGGAAGTAAGTGATCCAAGATAGATCTTAGAGGTCAGATTCGCATGATTTGCTATTGGGCTGAAAGAGAGTGATAAGGGGATTAAAGAGTTCATTTATGAGGTTGATGGTTTTGGTTTGACATAGTGATTTGTGAGGCTTTGTTTTTGAGGACTTTGGCAAGCAAGTTATTAGATATGGTCATATTTAGAAATAAAATTATATGCATTTATATAAATTACATAAATTTATAATTAAATTATGCAAAGGAAATAATCAAAACTCATCACCTTTGAATTATTTTACTTTGCCCCGTGTTTGCTATTATCTATGAGCTAGAAGTTATTTACGTCCGCACATCTGTTTGGTGGAAACTTTCCATAATGTCAAGCTGCTGTACATCAGTGGCATCCTACTGGCAGTTGATATCAACCACAGTGAGAGTATTTACAACATGGACATTGCAAATGCTGTGAACCAGGGTTAACATAGTGTTTGTTTCTTGCCCAGACTTAAGAAAATGGTGAAGTGTTCATAATGCACATTAGACTTAAAAGTGCGTTGTCTCTGTTGTCATTGAATTATGAATAGCACATAATATTGGGAAAATAGTCCTCAGCACTCAAAAGTATTATATGATATAACACCTCACCACCACCCCCCCCCCGCCCTCTCTTTCAATTTAGGACTCTAAAGCATCCCCAAAAGCAGTAATCAAATTGCTTTATTGAATGAGAAAAGCATCTAGCTGCTTTGTTTATATTTTCTTCCAGGCAGAGACACGTAAGCAGATGAGGTATAGACAAAATTATTAAAAATATACTTATTTTCCGTGTATCTGAGTGTAATGTGCTAATGAGCTTGCAGCCCGACCCCCAGCAATTTGCGATAGACCTTGCTGGATCTTAGGGACACTTTAAATGTGCTGAAGCCTGGGCTTGTGCTTGGGTTAGTTAATCCTCATGTAAGCAAAACCGCCTCTTCATGAGAGCAGAGCGCCTTGTCTGTTCACTATGTTTTTCAAGGACTTTGAATAGTACCTGACACACACGAAGTGTTTAAATAAATGTGTTGAATGAATACATTATTTTTAAAATTGCAGTGATACTGAAAACTTTTTCTGTAAAAGTGCCTCCGAGCAGAAGCTTAGAGACCCAATTGAGAATTTTAAGGAGGAAAATTAACAACATCTATGAGACTATGTTTTCATGGTTAGGAAGAGCTCTAAATAGGAAAATAATACCAGGACTAATCGTAAGATCCCAGAGTGAACTTTATCTCCCTTTACTGTCTCTCAGTGTTCTCTCTGGCATCTCCAAAAGGCTTTAGTAATGTTTGATGATTTTGCTTGGGTATTTTAACAAAAGCTGATCTCATGCTGGCATTATGCCACGAATATTTTTCCAAAAAAACCTGTTCAAAAGACTAGCAGGGTGCTTGAGTTCTCTGAGAGAAAGAAAGTCAAGGAGATTTTTTTAAATATATACTGGCCCCTTTATTTCCAAGTCCCACCTGAGACCCCCACCAAGACTTCTCAGTCCAACGTCTGCAGAGCAATGGAGAAGAATGAATGTCTGTATCTTTAAAAAAAATTCTGGAAATGATAGTTAGAGCTAATCATTCCTCAACCACGGTCCACACTGGCTGAAGAATCGCATTCTGAGTTCTCCAGCAGGCAGAGCCAACAAGTGACTTCACACTTCGAAATCCCAGGAGTGATTCTGGTCTGGCTTCTGACATTCCCAGAGGCAAAATTATCCCCATACAAAATACGTCACAAATCCCAGTGATGACTCTCTCTTTCCAGGTTTTAAGCAGGGTCTCAGAAAACAAAAGCCTCCTGCTTCCTTCTAACTCTTCTAGCTTCTGAGGCGTTGGGCTCCATGCTCCCTTTTGACAAGTATCCTCGGGGCCTCAAGGGCCCCCCCTTCACACAATTTTAGGAGGTAATTTCATTACCATGATAGATGACTTCCCAAATTAAAAATTTACAAAGATTTGTGCCAAAAGAAATACGACTTTTCAGCTGACTTTCCTTTTATAAAGAATACTTGTAGACAAGCTCTTTTGAAGCATATTTAGACCTATGTAAAGGACAAGGAAACAACTAGTCATTTCCAGGAAAATAAAATCATTCAGTGGAAAAACAATAATGGTACCAGCTTTAAAGAATTAGTATGTAAGCCATAATGGGTTAATGGGTGAAAATGTGAGGGTATCATGCTCTGGGACAATACACACATAGACATAATCAAAAACTTCCATTGAAATCTGCTGCTCAATGTTCAAGTATTTATCAGTGCGAGGTGGCTGCTGGGCTTAGTATGCAGTGTGAGATGTGTAAGTTGAGTAGGCAAAACAGAGCACCCCTGTGCTGCCCGAGTGAAATCCATCTCTTGCCTTCTCCAAAGTGTGTGCCTTTTTACGGCTAACTCAAGCCTGGCCTTGAGCTCTGCTGACACAATCAGGAGGCAGCTATAAACCACGCTGCCCAAGGTGAAGGTGGTGTTCCGGCGGCTGGAATTGTCTTCAAGGCTGAGACAGTACACCATATACCATCATTATGTGCCCGTGTTTCTTCCCACACTTGAGAAGACATAAGAATATTTTGACCTTGACTATATATAGCCAAATAAAGGAGGATTTAAATTCTAGAACCTGGGGACTCCCTGGTGGCCTAAGGGGTTGAGCTCTTCACCGTGTAGCTTCTGCAGCCACTACAAGGTGAATTTGATCCCCCTGCCAGGAAGGGGAGCCAGATGGCGCAGCAGACCTCTCCAGCCTCGCCCACTGTTCCCCTCAGCAGTGTGTTTCAGTGGATCTGTCCGTTCTGCTCCCCACTCTGTCTCTGGTGAATCCTCTTTGCCCCCACACCTCTGGCCTCCATGCCAGCTCTTGTATGATAAATAAATAAAAAAATCTTTAAAATAAATACATTCTAGAAACTTTCCTTTAAAACTTCAGATGTAGGGCCTCCCTGGCAGCATGAAGGGTTAAGTCTCAGTACTATGAAGCTATCCGCAACCACTGCAGCATGAGTTTGATCCCTGGCCAGGGAGGGGACCCACATGGTGCAGCAGACCTCTCCTGACTCACTCATTGACCCCCTCAGCAGTGTATTTCAGTCTCTCCACCTGTTTGGTTCCCCACTCTGTTCTGGTGAATCCTTTCACCCCCCCCACACCTCTGGCCTGTACCCCAGTTATTGTATGCATAAATAAATAATCTTAAAAAAAGGTATAATATGTGTGCACGTGTGTATGTACATGCACATAGCTCCCTTTATGAACGATATGATAAAAGGTACAGTGATTCAGTATTGAGGGATCACATTATAATAAAGTGACCATGGAGCCTCAAGAGAGCACATGGTCTCCAAGGTGTTACTGCTGCCATCGCTATTATTGGAAACAACAGGCTACACTGCCAACTACTCTTAAGTATGTGCCAGATATGTACATTCGTCGGTTCATTTAATTCCTAAGTGGAATTATGAGCTATATGTGGGTATCAATAAGAGAGATGAATGAGAGGAGGCCAAGAGAGGTTACATGCATAACTTTCCCAAAAATAAAACTGACGAGAGGTGAAGTTGGGTTACGAGCCTGGGGTCTGGCTTCTCTGAAACCTGTTCTTTAGTGCTAAAATAAAGTGAGTTAACTCTAGAAGTCACCACGGACAAAACTTGATCTTTCTTTGATGAGATCAATAATAATCCCTATTCTCACGGTACTTCTGAGTCACCGTTTTGGTCACTAATTACCAGGTGTTAAATATATAAAAATGCAAAGCAGCGATTTCCAATCATGAGAATTATCTGTAAGGAAACTTTTGCTGCATGTTTACCAGCGCGGTCACAACAGCAAGTAGATGTAGTACTTTTGAGGGGGACTTTATGAACTGTGTCACATCTATAGCCGATGAAAAATAGCTCTTGCACATCAAATAAAAAGAACGAGTCTTGTGTTTATCAGTTTATAGGAAGTGTTCCTCCACATGTCAAATGCTCCTGAAGAAAAACCTACTATTACTCTATAATCCAAGATGGCTTGCAGATTTTTCTGATTGCAAAATGAAATGGGGAACAAAGAAGATTTATAATTAAAACAACTAAAAGTCCAGGCATCTGGTTGGGCAGCCAGCATTCTGAGTGTGATAACAGAAGAGGACAGTAACTAAATGTGTGGAGACCAGCCAGTGGAGATCAACCACAGAGCTCCGTGACCTCAGAGTCCTGTGGAGTCTTCATTTCCATCTGAATGGACATGGCCCCTAAGAGCACTACTGAGAAAAGCTCACTGCAACAAAGCTTTTTTAAAAAGATTCACCACGTCACAGTATTCAAGTAATGTTCTCACATGATGTCGACTCCATCTTAGGAAACTATGCTTGAGACCAGGTGGCAGCAGACTGCAAGAGGCCCAAAGCCTAAAACCCTAAGCAGAGAAATGACAGCTTCCCCTCAGCCTGCATTTTCCAGTCGCATCCAGTCAGTAAAAGCCGCACCACATGTGGGTCTATTCTTTATCATCAAACAAGCCCATCCTGTTCAGATGCCTGTCACAAAATCAGTTCTGAATTCAGTAGGCTCATGCAGGGCCTCGGTTTTATTCGGACCCACTCAGAGTCTCCTCACCAGTGGCCAGAACAAAAATGCAACCCACGTAGATCTCACTTACATGCCTCAGCCGTTGTACCTAATTAGAATCTGGGGCTCCAGAATCGCCTCAAGGTAAGACTGAGAAACACAAAGCTACGCAGGTGACTTGACAGTTAGAGACGAACAAGAAGAGTGGAAGAGGAGGGAAAAAACGGCCGGGCCGGATAACACAGGTCCCTGAATTAAACTAGCAGTGCTGGTTTAATTTATGAGTTGTAATCCAGAGGGAAGATCTTTGAGTCCTTTCCTTGACAGAAATTCACAGAATTCCAAGCTACAGGACAAATGTACTCGTTATTTTATAATCCTTTGGCCATTTCTATTTTATGAAATGAAGCATTTACTTCATTAGGTAAAATGAAGATGTATTCTAAAGCTCCAGAAAGTTGTCTTAGATACAATGCTTTTAAAAAGAAGATTCTGTCAGTGTAAAGACAAAGGTGTGAATAGGCACCCACATTCTGAGATCTGTTTTGAGAGCCCCCAAACTATACCAACCTACCCCATCTTCCCACAGGGCCTGGGACTCTGCAGAAACATGTGAAGATGGAAAAGGCCAGAATTGTGATGGCATGCTTGCTTCCTTTAAATTCTTCCACTATTGGGCTTGCTGAGGAAGAGTGGGGAGCAAAAAAGTGCCACAGCTGGTCCTGAAGAAGTTTATGTTACATCAAGCTGAATTTGACTGGTACCTTCCTGCCTTTTTTGCCACGAGTCAATATTATTGTGCTTTATTTTTTTTTTTTCATATCTCCATGGTACATTATTTCATTATATATTTCCAGGTTACCTTGGCCAAGCTAAGGCGCAGATGAATGTTTGCAGAAGTAGAATTAGGCAACCCCCAAAACACCTGTCCAGTTGTGCTGAATAGCATCCAGGGGGAGCGGCTGAGCCCTTCCAGCCTGGTCTTTGCTGAGGTACTTTGGTCGTTCCTTTCAGTCACCTAAGCCTATGGGATAAGCTTGCAGTGCACATTGAGCTTCACTCAAGCACGTTACTTAATATGCATGCTTGTGAGCAACAACATAAATAGCATTTCTTAAGTTGAATCAAAGTGTAAAGTTTGGGCCTCCCTGGTAGCATACGAATTAAGTCTCAGTGCTACCACTGTGATAGGTCACTGCAGTGACCTCAGTTCGATCCCTGGTCAGTGAGCTGACCCACATGGCGCAGCAGACCTCTCCTGCCTTGCCCACTGCTCCTGTCAGCAGAGTTTGTCAGTAGATCCACCTGTCCTGCTTCCCCACTCTGTCTCTGGTAAATCCTGTCACCTCCCCACACCTCTGGCCTATACCCCAGTTCTTCTACAAAGAAGTAAATAAAACATTTAAATAAATAAATGAAAATGTAAAGTTTATTGAACTTACTGTCAGGAAGTAAGGAGAGGTTGTGACATCACATACCTCACCTTGACACTGATCTTGCATTCTGTTAAAATATTCCTTATGATGTGGAGAAACTAGGACTTTATACACTTCTGGTGGGAATGCAAGGTGGGGAGGCACTTTGGGAGGCAGTCTGGCTGTTCCCAACCACTGGGCGCAGGCTCTCCGGGACCAGGTCTCTAACCAGGAAAATGAAGAGCCCAAGGCCGCACAAAAACTTGGACACAAATGGTCGCAGCAGCACTGTTCATAATAACCAATGTGGAGACAGCCCAGTGCCCACCAGCTGGTAAACACGAGTACAGTGTGGTATCTCCACCCAAGGGAATGTTAATTAGCGATAAGGTGAAGTCCTGATACACGTCAGAAGAGGGGTGGGCCTTGAAATCCCCAGGTGAAAGGAAGGTCTGTGTGGCGCCACTTCACTGCTCCAGTTGTCTGGAGGAGACACATCCAGGGACAGAAGGTAGATGGGACTTGTGAGGGTTTGCTGGGGGGCAGAACCGGGGTGGGGGGGTCTTGGAAAGTGATGAATGCTTCTTTTTTAGGTGATGAAAATAATTTAAGCTTAATCGTGGTGATGGCTGCCCACGGTGTGAGTAGACTAACAACAACTTGTACTCTTTAAGTGGGTGAATTTATGGTATGTGAATTATATCTCAATAAAGCAATAAACAGTAAAAATTACTACAAAAAGCCACAAACAACTTGTCTTTTCTCATCTCTGTATGGTTTAAAAGTTGGGGCTGCAAGGGGAGAAGGTGAAGCTCCTGGGATTGCTCCAGTGAAGGCAAATCTGCATTTGGATGACCATCTCATGAGGTCCCACCTCGGAGAGTAAAAGCTGAGGCTAAGTCTCAGATATTTGTGGACATCCCGAGGGTTCCCAGGAGTCTTCAGGGTAGAGCTTTCTGGACATGACAGAATCTTCTGGAATCTGCTCACTCTGCCAGGCCTCCAGCTCCTGATGTCCTGGCTGCAGCACCCACCTCCATGTTTCACCTGCCCTCGTATTCCTCTCCACTCCCTGGATACAGATCTTGCCTGACCCCCAACCTGAAAGGCAGACCCATCGCTGAGGCTAAGGGGTCAGAAGCCCTCCCTAGCCTCCTAGGACTCGCTAGGGACCACCTACCCCAGGAGGGGTCAGAGTCCTTTCCAGCCTTTCTTGAAGGATCAAGCCTCTTCCCTGGTTACAAAGCCATGAAGCCATGCCTTTCAACTACAGCCCACCCTCACTCCCTCGGCTTTACCCCTGAGGAAGAAATTGGCCAGAGAGAATCAAGCTCACTTACAGTGAGAACTGGAGAGGAGAGCTGGCGAGAAGGAGGCCTGCTGTTGTTTACCTCTGGATCTGTCCCCTGGCCCGCCCTCGGCTGGCTACACAGCCAGCATCTCCTTGTGGCTTCAGCTAATTGAAGTTTAGTTCCTGCACTGGCAGTGGGATCAGTCCTGACTATTACACTGTATTACCTGGCTGGTGGAGTCTGACATATTCTGATTACACACATGTAGACATGACTGAATTTGACAGATGTGCCAATTCCAGTTTTTGTTAATAAACTTGGAAAAAGAGAGTTAGTAACATTCACGGGGTATGAATTTGAACTGATGGTGTCTCACATTATTAGAATTCTTCTTTTCACCAAAAATATATAGTAAGATAGCCATTTCAATTTTCTGTTTTTCAATTAATTGAAATTAAATTCTAAAACATAACTGTGTGGGCTCCAGAAGTGATTGTATATTACCAAATTTCCCATAGATTGTTAATTTGGAAATCTGAACTTAAAAATGAATAGAATTTGCATGGCATCGGCCAAGAACAAAAGTCACCGATTCCTGATATTTTAAATAGGAATTTAGACCACAAAGAATATAATCACAGATCTTAGAAATGAAAAGGTTAGTAGATAATCCATTTCAGCTGTCAGACAATTGCTCCTTCTCTAAAGAGATTCTCTCAGATAATATTTATGGGGCTGGGGCTCACCTCTGAAGGTCAGTGGTGAACAAAAAAGGCACAGCCCCTCCATCCTGAAGCTGGTGGGGGCCTCATGCTGCAGCAAAGCTTACTGGTGCCGCCTCTTCACTGTCTGCTCCTGTTTTGTATTTGGGGAGAGAATAATGGAAAACTGAGCTCTGTTCTTGCCAGGCTCACAGTCTACGGGAGACACAGTTTATATGCGCTGTGTTATAATTTGAACAGGTCAGTGCAATGAAGGACCATTCCCCAGCTGCCGTTAAACAGTCACGAAGCAGGGGAAAGGGAACATCTGGACTAGAGCTGTAGCAACGTTGTCTTTTAAAGCTGCCCTATTTGAGGCACTGAGACCTCTTTGGGGAGTTTTACTCCATTGGAGTTACTTGCTTCTTCTTAGGACTGGGTAGCCAGTATTTGGGGTTTTTTTGCAACAGTACACCATGGCAAAGCTCTGCACTCTAGATCTGCTGAATTAATTAGCCTTATTCTAGTGATTGTTTAAATCAGTGAGTCTTTATTTTAAGGTACCTCACACAAAGTAGGTATTTGCGTCACATGAAAATATACCAACTATCTGTTAACTCTTCAAAATGCTCATCTGGTTTTGGGTAATTAAATGGCAAATCCTTTTGCAGGTCTCCAAGGACCCCCATAGCAGCCCATCCATCTTGGTGCAGGATTTCCTGTTGTGTGGCCTGAAAGACACAGAGAGGTAGGGGCTCTGGAGACAGGCTGATCAGCTCCAAATCACCCTTATTTGCCCTTAATTGACTGTGTTCTTGGTTAAGTTACTCCTCTAGGTTCCTCTCCTCCCTCTGTGAAATGGGAATAATAATATAATGCCATCGAATAGATGATGGTAAAGAGTAAGTACAATGATATGCATAAAGCTCTCAGTAGCATTCAACGAATAATCTTCTTTGCAACTCCTTAGGAGCTCATCATAATCATTAGATCAAGAGCTATATCAATGTTGTCCAGAAGAAGTAATTTACTTGGTTTTGTGACATCACCTGTAGTTATTCATGCGATTACTATTTTCTTGAAAATATAAATAGACGTTACTTTCTAAAATGTTTGCCACCTTTGGGAGTTCTGTTATTTTGCCATAAAGGTGATTTGTGTAAATCAGTCTACTGAGAACTACCAAGAATGGGAACAGATTAAGTCATAGGCTCCACTTCCAAGAAATTTACAATCAAGGGAGATATATAGGTTTAAGTACACAAAGATCTATAATGTTCTATATGGAGGTGAGGAATCGCCATAAAATAGGTACAAGTAAGTTGTGATGCCCTGCCAAGCAATCACGTTCATTCCAAAGAACCTGGAAGAGCTGATATTTGAAAGGGCCGCTAGCAAGGAGCAGGCCTCTCTGGCCATGGGGTGCATTCCCAGTTCTTTGCCTTCCCTGATGATTCCTCCTGAGTCCCATTCTAGGACTCGCCTTCTTCCATCCAGTGTGAAAGTTGGTGTTCCCCTGGATTTTACCCTCAACCCACTTTTCTTCTAACCTCTCTGCCTTTGGAATCTTCTCAACCACTCTCATCTGTTTGCCGTCTTCTCCCAAATCTAATTCTCTAGTCTTGATCCACACCCCAGCTTCAGATTCAACCATCCCAGCGCCTCTGAAATGTCTTCTGCACCCGGGCACTGCCAACATGTTAATGTGAAATGTGTCTGGTCTCACCCACTTATATTCCCTATCCTTATTGGTGGTGTAACAGAATGGTCCCCAGGGAAAGGGGGTTCAGGTTTCCTGTCCCACCCAAGGAAGGGTGGAGCTGAGCAGGGAGGAGGAAAAGCTGGGGAGGAGACTGGGAGAAGGAAGAAAGATGGGAAGCAAGAAGGAGACCTAGGGGAAGCACATGGAGCAGAGAGACACATGAAGAAGCTGCACTTGCTTCTTGGCCGTGACCTTGTACCAGGAACTTGGGAGACATGGAAGAAGACACTTAAAATAGACATGGGTGAGAAACCCGCAAGAAGGTTAACAATGGCAGCCTTTATCTTGATTTTGATTTTGCTCTTTTCCTTTCAGATATGTCTGGTCCCTTCTGCCCCTTTCCTATTTAATTTTATTAAAATTCCTTTCCATGAAAGGCCTTAAACTCTAGAATATGTTTTGTCTTGATGCAGTGTATGGCAGAACCTATTAGAGCAGACAGGCTTGGGGGTCCTGGGTGCCCCTCACCCTACCCTGTAAGAGTAGTACCAATCTTTGTCCAGTTACCCAAGTCCAAATCTTGCATCATTCGAATCCTTCTCCTTCCTCACACCACACAATAAGTAGGTCATCAGTTCTATAGAATCTACTTCTAAAATCGTACTCAGAGCTCCTCATCACTCTCCATCTTCATTGTTACCACCTCAAGCTTTGATCTTGACAATGGCCCTACCCACCCAACTTGGTCTCCTCCCCATCCTTCCCCTTCATTTTATTCTCAGTAGTACCACCGGAATACACTTCTACAATGCACAACAGACATTGCTCACCGCCTTTCAAGGGCCTCACCTCACCAGCTACACAAAAGAAAAGTCTGTTGGTGAGACTCCCACAGGCCTCTGTGATGAGGCCTCTTCACTGGGGGCTCCCAGGGACCCACACCATCTGCAGGCCCACGTTTTTCTATTTCACACCTCTGTGCCCCTGCCCTTCTAATACCCTCTGTTCCCTTTACCTGGCTTTTTCCTTTCCCACTATCCATTCTGTGTTGATGAACACAAAACTAATTCTGAGACTAACCATTACGGAAAATTTTTATATAAACTTAGAACTAAATAAATTATATCAAGTACTATTAATAGAAAAGTTGATACAATAGTATATAATGAAATAAATTATACTAAGTACAAGGTATAATAAATACCTAAAACTCATCACTTCCTAATAATTTTACTGTATTTCACTACTACCTATGCTCTATCACCAACTCCACATTTGGTGATAATACACTGGTAGCTTAAAATTGGCTGTGGTAGAAATATCTATTCCATGGGAAGGCATATTACAACTCAGGGTTTAATGTATTATTTGGTCAATTTTTAGACTTGAGAAAATGTTAATGGTGCAGATGGACTTAAAAGAGCATCATTCCTATAGTCATAATGTGAACTGCCCAGAAAGTGGAGGAAATCCTTTTTCTAAAATGTGAAAATTATTACCTGATTTAGTAAAGAAGTTGCTCGTATCATGGATAAATAAATGAGGTGCTAACAAATGCCATTGTTTCACTTTGAGCTTACTCTGTGCCATAAACAAAACTACCAGCCAACCTCATGTTGGAATGATACTTGTAAATTGCAACCAGAGGCTGGCAAGAGCTAAAAAAATTTGGCAAAACCAATAATGACATTAAGTAAGAATTAATTAGCTATACAAAATTCATAGAAATAATGTACATTTTATTATTATGTGTAAATGTTTGCCTACTACGTATCTTATATAATATGACAAACACATTCTACCCAGAGGACTGGTTAAACACTTATCACCGCTGTTTATATCCAAACCTAATAGAGATGGTATTATGTGCAGTATTAAAACTGTTACATTGCTATCTATTTATGGAAAGTGACTAAAATATTCATAACAAACTTGTGGTCAGTCTTTTTAAATGTTGGTAAGATATACCATTGGTTCCAGAAAATTTTAAATGGATCTATGAAACATAAAGCCTAGAGAAGCTGATGGCTCTAGTTTCTCTTCATATGCCTGAATTTATGCTTGATAATTAATATTCGTTTCTCGCTACACAGATACTGAGCATCATAGATGCTTAGGAAAAAAAACACAGGCTAAGAAAGTATCTTGCTTTTCTTAAACTAATTATCTGCTGAACAGTCAGTATTTGGACTTGATTAACGCATCTAGACTTTCATTATGGATCTGGTAGCTACTCACCACAAGTGGGTGTTTCACCTATCTTAGTTAAACTTCAATAAAATAAAAGTTCAATCTCTTAGTTAAGTTAAGCGCATTTCCCGTCTTCAGTACTGAAGTTACTTCTCCTGCGGCTGGTGGCTGCCGTACTGGACGGCACAGAGGCAAGACCATTTCCACCATCACAGGAATTTTGCTGGACCAGCACCAAACTAGAATGTGCCTTCTGCCCGGAAGATGCTCTGCAACCGAGCGATCAAATTTTGCCCAATTTTTTTTGAAGACGAACAGCTAAATGAAATTGAGTTTCTTTTTCAGGAGAAAAGAAACCAGCTATAATTGCCTTTGGGGGTATATTTAGATGTGCAGGGATTAGACGTCTTGCTTGGAATCTGGGTGCCTCCCAGATCCCAAGTACTAGCTGTGCCGCAAGGACACGTCTTCATCTGGCATCTCACTGTCTCCTTCCGAACAGCGTTCTCCCAGGGGTTGTTGAGCAAGTGCATGAGTCAATATTTGTAAAATATGAGAATACAGGATGTTTGTTATTATTATTAGAAGAGGTGGCACGAAGAAACGTGGCTGCCTTGGGCAGCCAGCAAAGTTTGCACCTGAATTCAGCCATGTCACCCACTCACTGAAGACCTGAGCAATGCTTGGACCTAGGACAAAGCATTAACAGGAGGCGCTTTACCCACTTGTGCACAAGTATGGAAGCTGTGACCTCTCAGAGGAGCTGCCTCAAGAGTAAGGCTCAAAAGCACAAGGTGGCAGGCAGTACTGCCTATTTCCTACTGTCACAGGAAAGAAAACTGTATCTTGTTCATGGAAAACCACTCTCGACAGGTTTGACCTTCTGCAGATTATTATTCACCTATTAGTAAAGGATAATTGGGGACCTCCCTGGTGGCCTAGGGGTTAAGTCGATCACCATGACAACCTGAGTTCCATCCCTGGCCAGGGAGCTGACCCACAATGGCACAACAGACCTCTCCTGCCTCGCCTGCCCGCTGCTCCCCTCAGCTCCCCTCAGCGGTATTTCAGTAGATCTGCCTGCTCTGCTCCCCGCTGTCTCTGGTGAGTCCTCTCATTCCCCTCATCTCTGGCCTATACCCCAGTTCATCTATGCCAAAATAAATAAAATCTTTTTTTAAAAAAACAAAGAAAAGGATATTTGAAAGCAATTATTTCTACCTTTGAACTTGAAATAGGCATTGGAGTCCATCGGTTGTCCTTAAGTCATATTCTATGATACCTGCAAATTGTTACTGGGCCCCTCAAACAGGGGACACAACATCTATTGTCTTCTCAGCCATGGCGGCCAACCTGGGCATACCCACTCAGATCTCTGCTCTCCCTGCACAACAGCCAGTCAAGGAAAAGTAGCATTTGAACCCCGGTGACCCTGATCTTAAAGCCAGAGCCTGCATTACCCCATCACCATTGGCTTAGCGTGATATAGCAGGAAAGCACATGAATGTGTCAATGTCATTACCTCAGACTGACTGAAGCATAGAACACAATAAAACAGCGTCCAGAAAAATCCCTATCTACCCCAGTTCCTGATAGATGGAGAGTATTTTCCTCTGCATCACCTGGACAAGCTGGGCAGTGGGACCCAGTCCTGCTGCGGCTCGCTCTCCCCGACTGTGAGCTCTACACCCAGTTCTACCTCGCAGCCTCATGATCAGGAAAACCCAACGAGCTGTCTGAGTACATAAGCAGGGAAATGGGAACGCTGGGTTTTTTGCAAGAAGTGCTGTGAATCAATGCAAAGTTCATCTGAGAGTGAGGGCCCCCTATATCCAGTCTTTGGGGGTGTGGCTGACACCCCAAAAGCAAGCCCTCCGCAGCAGCCATGTCCCAGTCCCATCCACATCTGGTCCCTGCCCCCATGTCTTTCTCCAGCTCACCTTTGTTTGCACTGACCCCTCACTCCAATCTCCTCTGCCTCCCAGTTGGCACTCTGATGGATGCCTTTGCTGGCGCTCAACTCTCCGACTTTGTTCCACTGTCTGAGGCTGGACTCCTACATCCTGGCTCGGGACTTGTTTCTTTCTGCACTCCCGGTAACCAAGCTCTTTGGCCCGGCCCCAAGACCCCCTCCTGAGATCCACTCAGCACAGCAGACCTATAAACAGCTTGGCACGCCAGCGTGCACCCCCTCCCCACTTGTGGCCTGGATATCACCTCCACAGCCCATGATCCCTAGAACACCTGGGGATTGCAGCTGGACGAGCTCCAGCCCCTGGCCCGCCCAGGCACACTGTGTGAGGAAGACCAATTCTGTGACTGAGAAACTCCAACTTAACCCAGGCTGTTAGGGAGCGCTCTGGCACAGTTAACTGCCTTCTGGACACAGAGCATGTCCATCCTGGCACAGGGACAAACAGCCAGGCCAGAGGCGGAGCCCTGACCTGCCAGCAAAACTACCTCCCACTTCCCTAAAGACCCTGCCAGGCCCCTGGGTCTCCAGATTTCTCAGGAGCACTTCAAGCTACCTACGCCCTAACTTCACATGCCTGGCCAGGCCAAGAAATATGCAAAACCTCAGAGCAGGAGGGTGCGCCCTTCCAGAAGAGCCTTGCAGATATACGAAAGTCCCAGCAGGAGGGTGGGGCTGGACTGAAACTAACTGATGTCCCTGCTCTGACAGAACTGAGGATCCCGCAGGGATGGGTTATGAATTGTTGCTCAAGAGTCTTCCCAAAGCAGGACTTTGGTCCCTCCATGACTTAGTGGGACATCTCTAGGAGTCACTCAGAAGAACATCTGTGGGGCTGTTCCATGCTTAGCCCTGTCACAGGCAGCAGGGACACAGCAGGCAGCCACTCGGGCGTCTGAGTCATGGGACTGCCAAGCTGGCGGTACACGGACACTGAAATGCCTGAGTCTTTCAAGCAGCGCGGGTGTCATACAAGAGAACCTCAGGTCCCAGAGGCTTACGGCAGGACAGGGCCCTGGTCTGGGCAGGCAGGGGAGGCGTCCTGGAGAAAGGAATGGTCAGATGGCACCTGAAGGATGAGCAGCAGTGGGCAGGTGGGAGAAAAGCATGAGCATCTGTGATAATCACACACAAACGTGTGATTTCAGCAGTGATAAATTTCACTTCGATTACTTAATATGACCTGTTCCTTGGCACCACGCGAAAACCGGAAGTGTACACACTTCTTGAACGGTGTCACCTACATATTAAATGGATTCCCGTGTATGTTGACAACCTCCAGGATGCCTTAATTGGCACTCTACAAAAAGGCTTAAGTTCTTTTACAAATTCAGTAGGGGCCTGTGTGCTTGTTCCCATTAATTTGCTGAATATGCAGCTGGAAAACCCAGCCTTCTATTTTGAGATCTTAAATCTGGTCCCTGCAGCAAACAGCATTATCGATATTTTAAAGTCATACTTGGCTTCTGGGGAGTAGCATGGGGTTTCCCTCCCTCCTCTGTTCCCTTCTGTGATGTCAGACGGCCAGCCTGGCAACACAGGCCTTTCTCCCAGACGATGCGCATGCCAAGAGAGGGGGCTCCAGGAGAAGCTTCCACAGGAGCCCTGCTCATTCATCTACCCTAGGCCCTCTCCCGCCACTGCACTCCCACCACCTTGATTTTATGATGGACCCTTAACTTTTTCCTAAGATTCTTATGAACTCAACCTAATGATGTTCCTCCCCCTTTCTGATGTAAAAGGCTCTAAAATGACTATAAATTCAACACTGGGCATCTGACTTCCTGAGGGGGCCTTTTCACAGCAGACCAGGAAGCCTCACACCTCTGGCTAGATCTGGAAGTTTAAGGCTGTTTGAGGTTCACAGTTAGCTTGAATTAAGCCCCCTGCCCCCAGGTCCCTACACACCCCAGTCACCTCTCCAGGAGAGCAGCAGGGCCCACAGATCCCTAAAGAGGCAGAAAACCGTTCTCCTCTCTGGAAACTTGAATCCTCTCCAGAGAGTTCTGTTTGTGCTGGAAATCCAAGACTTTGCAAGTGAACATGATAAGACCTTCTGAAGTCACAAGGTGATTCTAATAAGTGTAGAGCTTCAACCCTTAGGAGGGTGGGAACTGGTGCACACAGTGCCTCCCTTTCTTCTCTATAGGTAGTGATTTCCCTGCTCAACCCTAGAAAAGAAGCTTCTTCTTCACCTATTAAAAGCAGAAAGATGGGTCTCTTTAATTGAAAGAAAGACATCACCAAATTCTTTAATTATAGGCTCAGAAGGGCTTTGAGCTCATCTTGTATCTCCTTGGCTTTGAGGAGGGCAGCATTAAACCTTCCTAAAGAGGTATTTTTAAACATCCCCAAAGAGGGCATTCTAGTCTTCTGTTCCTTTGTCAGACGGGGGAATTTTTTCCCTTTCTAACCTCACCACAGGTGAACTCTTCCTATTACTAACCTGAAGCCTCCGCTTTAGAGTTTGGCTTGGTCTGTTCAGGAGAAATGGTGACCAGTACAGTTTAGCCTTTTCTAAACTGTACTTCCATCTGTCCATCTGTATGAAATGATGGCAATTGATTGAGATGTTTAGATGCAAATGAACACACTTGGAGTAGACATCATCTGAATCCCTGGGATAAACGCCTGTCCCCTCCTTGCTACAGAGCCTTTTCTTTTGTGACCATCAGCAGCAGCATTAACATTTCTCCCTTCCTTCCCATCTCTCTGACAGCAGCGGGTGGCTACATCTGCAGACTTTGGGGAAGAGTGGGCACATGCACACGGGTGACCGTTGGAAACACTGCTGAAACCCCACGTTAACATTCAGATGCTGTTGATCAAGGAGCCACAGTTCAGGGCTGACTGGAGCGTGCTGTGCTTCGAGAACTCATTCTGTCATTTCCCTAGACAGCTAGCTATCTGCTCCTCTGTAGAACCGGGACAGTAATAGTAGCACCCACCTCATGGGTTGTGGCTGAGTAAGGGAGGCCCCATAAGTACTTAGCATGGCGCACGCTGCTCTCGTCCGTCTGTCCTTCCCACTGCAGTGGCGACATAGTTGGCAGTGATTGTTGCAGCCTCTGTGGAGCAAAGGGACCTTTGGAGGCATCAACCTAAGCCCATACTCCAGAAGGCAAGAGTTTAAGGACTCATGCTGAAGAGGCACAGATAAGCAAGGAGAGTACTCCAGGTGAGAGATGAAGGGGCAAAAAAAGACAAAGAAAAGCAAAGAAAAGCAAAAACCGCAGGAAGGGAGTGGAAGCAGACATGTAAGGTGGGGGGAGGGATAGAAAAGAAAAAGAAGAGGAAAAGAACAGAAGTGTCAGAAGATGGGCACAGAAGACAGTGAGAAGAGGAAGAGGTCAAAGAATTCCAGAGAGACACCAAAACATGAGAAAGAACTGCATTTACAGCTTGCCCTGGGTACCAGAAGCAGCAAACTGTGGCGAAGGAAACAAAAATATACACGGAAGTGGGGAAACAGGGCAGGAGCGATGGGGAGAGGAGCTAAAAAGGATAATAACACGAAGACTTCATTTGCAGTCACAGGCTCTATCTCTTTAAGGGATGGGACTTGTGAGCCGCCACCAGCCGCCCTTGATCGCCTTTCCTCCACCGCCCTGAGCTTTAGAGTCCGCCTCTGACTTCGTCCCTGAGGTCTGCCTGACCAGATGTCTGCCTTGCCTCCTGTGGGGCCAAGATGCACGGAGCCGGTCTCAATTTCATTTTTGGTAAATACTCTCGCCATCGTGTCCAACAGAAAATACAGCTCTGGGGCCAGTATTGTCTGTACCCTCACCCTGCTACGCATATTCAGCAACCTATAAGCGAAGGCGATGCTGTAATTAAAGAAAAAAAAAAAGCCTTCACCTTAACGGAACCCTTCTTCCCCCTCTTGGTCAATTAGGAACAAAAGGAAAATAGCAACAATACTGCGGGGACACTCGGCTTTTAGGGTTCCAAATTGCCCTCCCCACCAAAGACAATGATCACCCAGTCACTTGGAAACTAGAGAGAGGTTGGATGGAGTTTTAAAATAAAATCAGCATGAAACAACGTGTTAAGTAGTCATTATTGCATGTTTGGTGCAAAAAAAAAAGTCACCCCATTCGAGGAAGCGGAGAGACCTTAAAAGGCCCTGTAAGGAGCCCAAGTGGACGGCCAGCGAGCGTGTCCCCGCGCCGGGGTGAGCTGGGGCCGCCGCCGGAGTCACGAAGCCAGACGCGCGCGTCTCCGCCCAGGACACGGGAGACTGCAGCAGCGCGCCACGGCCCGGGCCCGGCGGCCCCGGCGGCGGCGGGGAGGAGACGCGACTCCTGCAGACACGTGACCTCTCCCGCCGCCGCCGCTGGCGACCCAGATCCGTCGCCCGCGCCCCGCCGCGGGCGAGCCGGGGGACACGTAGCGTTCGCCCCAGTCCCGGCCGCTCCCCGCGCCTGTGCCTCGGCTGCTCCCCGGCCACTGGCCTGTGGATGCCTCGGGGATGACTCGGGAGAATGTGATTCTCACTCGGTGCAGAGGGAAGACCCGAGCTTCCCGATCGCTCCACTCCTCCGTAACAGACCCGTGTGCGTTCTCCCCAGCCCCTCCCCGGCCGCCGCGAGTGGCGGGAGCGCGGGACCAGCCGTGCCCCTGGCCTCCGAGGGCCTTTCTGCCGGGGCAAGGCGCCGCCCGGGCACCTCCGGGGAACTCTCCCTAGCAGTGAGTCACGCTCCGGGGACGGCGCCGGGCCAGGTAGCCGGGCAGGGCTGGCCGGCGCTTCCCCGCTCCGGCGCAGCGGCTGCAGGCGAGCGCGCGCGCGCACGGGTTCCCCGCGCGGTGATGTGGCAGCCGCGGCAGGTCGGATCACGTTGCTGGCCCTGTGCTGGTACCGTTTGCGACCGGATTAAGGAGGGAGGCTCTGGAGGTGCCAGCGGTAGTAAACGTGGGCTCTGCACACTCCCCGCGTCGCTTATCACACGGGGGTGGGGGCGGGGGAGCACGCAGCGCCGCCCGAGGCGCCGAGGGCGGCGGAGCGGAGCTGGCGAGGGGTATTGCTGCACTGCTGCTTCGCGGTGCCCCTCTCGTGCCATCCTCCGCTGCCCCCGCCCTCCCCGCCGCGATCCTCCGGGAGCACCAGAGGCCCCAAACGTCGTCATCTGCTGCTGTGATTAGCGGCACCGCAATTCCGGCTGCTGCTGGAAGTTTGGGTGGCCCAGGGACACCGTGTCGCCGAAAGACATTTGGATTGCGACATTCTGACCCGGTGACTACATACTCATTTATCTTCAGTCCTTCAGGAAGCGGATTCCAAGTGGCCCCTTTTCGGGGCAACCTCCAACCTGGGCCGAGGGGTCCCCCACCCCCGCCCCACCCCAGGCCACAGAGCGGTGAGCAAACAAGTCTCCAGATTTTCCTACGGGACTGAAGTTTACCCACCGCGAATTCTCTTTCTCTGGTCCAAACCAACTGCACGGTCGGTGGAAAAGCAAAAAAAAAAAAAAAAAAAAGAAAAGAAAAGGAAAAAAAAGCCACGTTCACGTTCCTGCACCGTAATGACGCGCCGACGAAGCCAGGGAGTCGCATTTCCAAGGCGAGGAACCCCCGGCCGCCCCGCACCCAGGAGCCCCTCCCCCACCCCGGCTGGCTGCGTCGCTTTGGGAAGATGAATCGCTTGGCCGAAGTTGTTTTTCCTTTCCGGTGGCCCTGATCAGGTGTCCCCGCCCCCTCCCGCCGCGCGCCTCCCCCCGCAGCCCGCTCCCAACGCCCCCTCCCGGCTCGGCCCCTCCTCCCCCGCCCCCCTCCGGGCTGGACCGCGGATGGTACGTTCCGCACGTGAGCTGGGTGCTGGTCTGGCCGGGGACGCGCGTGCCCTGTGGCCAAACACTGCCCGGAGTGAGAGCAAACTACCAGCGCAGTGGGGCCGGCGCGAGTGTGCGTGCGTGTGTGTGCGTGTGAGTGCGAGCGAGCGAGCGCGGTGGGAGGGGGACCAACTGCTTCACACTTTGAACACTGCACTGAAGAGGGAGAGAGAGAGAGAGAGAGAGAGAGAGAGAGAGAGAGAGAGAGAGAGAGAGAGAGACTGGAGACGCACAGATTCCCCCCCAAGATCTCTCAAGGCTACGGTCCCGCAGATTATAGAACAGAACCCCAAAAATCGAAACAGAGGAAAAGGACAGCGGTTGACCATGGACGAAGGAATTCCTCATTTGCAAGAAAGACAGTTACTGGAACATAGAGATTTTATAGGGTAAGGTGCACGCACCCTTGCCAATATCTGTCTCGGCTTCAGTTTGATTTTTTTTCCTTCTCCAGAAAGTGGTAAGGAGCGGGCGAGGGCAGAGCCCCTCCCCGAATGGGTGCCTGATGCTGATTTCTGTTTTGCAGACTGGACTATTCCTCTTTGTATATGTGTAAGCCCAAAAGGAGCATGAAGCGAGACGATAGCAAGGTAAGTGTAAGTTTCCGATGTTCCCCATAACCTGCCTGGATAGTTAATTGGGGCTATTGATTTCACAGCGAAGCTCTGCCCGCAAATATATTCCAGCCCTTGAGCTTCCCCAACTGTGAATTTTAAGTGGTTTGCTGGATACTCTCAGGGGGAGATTAAACATCATACCTGAATTTAAATTGCATTTCAGAAGAACCCAGAGCAAAGAGATTTCTTGGGCATAATTTATCACATAGAATGTCTTTGGGGGGCGGTGGGGTGTTGTTCTATCCAGTAAGCGAATGTTTAGCTTATTGTTTTCTCTCTTCCCTGACTCTCATATTATTAAGGATACCTACAAATTACCGCACAGACTGATAGAAAAGAAGAGAAGAGACCGAATTAATGAATGCATTGCTCAGCTGAAAGATTTACTGCCTGAACATCTGAAGTTGACAGTAAGATGCACATTTTCATTCTTTGCTGCTCTCCAAGGGCACGTTATAGCCTGGTACTACTCCCAGAGACTTAAGAATAAATGTAAATATCAGGTTCTTTACAAGTTGGACTAGAGTCTGGAGTTCCCCTCAAACTCAGAGTAGGTGTTTGCAAGGCAGGACATCATTTAGAACCTGTCTTGTGAAAGCTCCGGAAGTGTATGGGAATCATACTTTCAGAGTGTCGGCTGTGCTCAGGGGCCAGCCGGCCGAGCCCGCTGTGTGCTTTTAAGTAATCAAGTGCCCCATTCTTTTTCGCACCATTGCAGACTCTGGGGCATCTGGAGAAAGCCGTAGTCTTGGAATTAACTTTGAAACACTTGAAAGCTTTAACAGCCTTAACCGAGCAGCAGCATCAGAAGATAATTGCTTTACAGAATGGTAAGTCAGATCGGGGGGCCGACCCACCGCGAGGAGAGCGGGCAGCCCACCCGGCGGCGTTGGGACTCCTCCCCTCCCCCACCGCCTTCCGCGGGCGCGCGGGCGCGCTCGCATTTGTGAAATTGCTTATACTTTCCCTTCCTTGGAAAGCGCCCGTTTCCCGAAGCATCCTGAAGGCTTTCGGTAGAACTCAGAGGAATCCGATTTTTATTTAAAGCGACGACTGAGCCCTCCTCTCCGCCCGGCTCTTCAGCTGGGGCTAGAGCGCCCCCCTGCTCCCCGCTCCCGCCTCCCCCTCCCTCTCCAGGCAACCGGTGGATGATATCACTGGAGCACCGAGGAAGAGGCGCGATCCCCGTAGTCAGTGCGGGCCCACGTGATAAGCAGATGTTTTCACGTCGCTATTTTCTTCTTGCCTCCGTCCTCTGCCCCACCCCCCCATCCTAGGGGAGCGAGCTCTGAAGTCGCCCATTCAGTCCGACTTGGAGGCGTTCCACTCGGGATTTCAAACCTGCGCCAAAGAAGTCCTGCAGTACCTCTCCCGCTTCGAGGGCTGGACGCCCAGGGAGCCGCGGTGCGTCCAGCTGGTCAACCACTTGCACGCCGCGGCCACCCAGTTCTTGCCCGCCCCCCCGCTGCTGACTCAACAGGTCACTCTGAGCAAAGGCGCGGGCGCGCCCCCGGCCGCCGCCCCCGCCGCCGCTCCGGGGCTGGAGCGCGCGGGGCCCAAGCTGGAGCCGCTGGCCCACTGCGTGCCGGTCATCCAGCGGACTCAGCCCAGCGCCGAGCTGGCAGCCGAGAACGACACGGACACCGACAGCGGATACGGGGGCGAGGCCGAGGCGAGGCCGGACGCGGGGGCGAGCCGCGTGGCCATCAAGCAGGAGCCCCCCGGGGAGGACTCGCCGGCCCCCAAGAGGATGAAGCTCGATCCCCGCGGCGGCGGCGCCGGCCCGGGCGGCGGCGCGGCGGCGGCGGCCGCGCTCCTGGGGCCTGACCCGGTGGCGGCGGCCGCGCTGCTGAGACCCGACGCCGCGCTGCTGAGCTCGCTGGTGGCCTTCGGCGGGGGCGGGGGCGCGCCCTTCGCGCCGCCCGCGGCAGCCGCTGCCCCCTTCTGCCTGCCCTTCTATTTCCTCTCGCCCTCGGCCGCCGCCGCCTACATGCAGCCCTTCCTGGACAAGAGCGGCCTGGAGAAGTACCTGTACCCCGCGGCCGCCGCCCCCTTCCCGCTGCTGTACCCCGGCCTGCCTGCAGCGGCCGCCGCCGCGGCCGCCGCCGCCTTCCCCTGCCTGTCTTCGGTGCTGTCGCCCCCGCCCGAGAAGGCGGCCGCCGCCGCGCTCCGGCCGCACGAGGGGGCGCCTCCGGGGCCTCGGCTCCCCGCGCACCCGTCCGGCCGCAACCGCCTGCCCTTCGCCGGCCCCCGCGAGCCCGGGAAGCCGGAGGGCGCCGCTCGGGACGACCCCTCGCCGCCGGGCACGCAGAGCCCCTGAATCTGGCCCTGCCTTCGGGGGCTCCCGCGGAGTCCGCGCCTTCGTGAGCGCAGACGCCCCTCGCCTTTCTGAGGGAGGAAACGTACCAGATGCTCGGCCGGCTCTTAACAAACAACACAGACACAGGTGGTGTGTGCGCATCTGGCGTTCCTGTTTGCTCACCACCCCCCCACCCCGCACACGCTGACCCCTGTTCCGTCCCCACCTGCTGTAAAAGAACCTCCGCGATAGCTCTCCAGGCTGTTTTCTCTAAAGAACGCCCCCCAGCCCCCAAGTCTTGCCGGCCTGCAGGCCCAGTATCATTATCTTTGAAAAGGAGCGTGATCTTCGCGGAAGCCAGGACGTGAGCCCGGTGGGTGAGCTCCTGGAGCCCGAGGAGGGAAGGCTGCTGCGGAGTCCAACGAACCGCAGGGAGCGGTCACCTGCCTGGGGCAGAGCGGGCCTGCCGGCGGCGGGCGGCCTACCTGCCTGCCTGCCTGCCTGCCTGCCTGCCTGCCTGCCTGCCTGCCTGCCTGCCTGCCTGCCTGCTTCAGGAGCTTTCCACTACAGAAGGAGGATCTTTTGGAACTGAACTGATGCTTCAGTATTTTCTCAAGATCACTTTTTGAGAGGCGTACGTTTTTCAAAAGAAGTGGGGATGCGGTCATTCATGTTGCAACCTATTCTGAAGTGGTTGGAATGGCGTCCCTTAGTAACCTGCACTTGTCCAAAAAGACACGGAGTTGGGCCATCGTCAGAATTAAGTCAGGGAAGGAGATGGATGAGGAGGCCAGAGTCATTCTTAGGCCATCTGCTAGCACTTTATTGAGAAATTGACCAGGAATCACTTGACTCATCTTAATTTCAAGCGTACATACATATATAAAAAGTGCATCTGTACTCACCCTGTCATTATTTAATCCATCTCGGTCCCAAGTTTTTATAATTTCGTTGTTAAAAGAAAAAGGAATGTGCACTGAACTTAAAAACAAACAAGAAAACAAGTCCAAACTGATTTAATCCTAGATGCTGTTAAATCACAAAAGTAGAGGAGAGCATTGAACTGGTCAGTTTTGACTGGGAATCCTGAAGAGAGGTGGAATGCAGCCCTGTCAGGCCTTCCTATCTCCAAGTCTATGTATTTTCTGGAGACCAAACCAGATACGGATAATCACAAAGAAAGCTTTTTAAATAAGGCTTAAACCAAGACCTTGTCTAGATATTTTTAGTTTGTTGCCAAGGTAGCACTGTGAGAAATCTCACTTGAATGTTATGTAAGGGGTGAGACACAACAGTCTATGAGTGAAAAAAATAGCTGGGTCTTTTAGTCAGTTTGGTGCATTTGCTGCTGCTGTTGCTGCTGTTTGCCTAAACGCTGTGTTTAAACAACGTTAAACTCTTAGCCGACAAGGTGGCTCTTATGTACATAGTTGTTAATACATCCGATTAATGATGTCTGACATGCTATTTTTGTAGGGAGAAAATATGTGCTAATGATATTTTGAGTTAAAATATCTTTGGGGGAGGATTTGCTGAAAAGTTGCACTTTTGTTACAATGCTTATGCTTGGTACAAGCTTATGCTGTCTTAAATTATTAAAAAAATAAATACTGTCTGCAAGAAACCAGCTGGTTGAGAAAAGTTTAGTATGTGAAGATTTAAAGTAGAAATTATCTTTATATTCTAGTATTTTCAGCACTCCATAAAAATCTATGACCTAAATATTGCCACCCTATTTTGTGATTTAAACATTCTTACTAAGGAATAAAAACTTTAATATACGTTATGAGATTGTCTAATAATTAAACAGACAGAATTGAAGTTCAATTCATTTTAAGATCTGTGACTACACAGGGATCTCAGATGTGCAGTTTTATTTGTCCTTGGGTTGCTCCTATGCGGTTTCAGTGGCCTGCAAGCCTGCAGACTCTGGCTGGGTCTGCTTGCTTGTATCCTGCCTGCTCTTTATCCTAATGAAAAGTGCAAAAGAAAATTCTAGCAATCCTGTGCTTTTCATCTTTGACATCATATAGTCTCTGTGGGACGGTCTGGAGTTTCTTTCCCACTGGCACCTGTTTAGACTTCCACTACGGGGGCTGAAGTTCTCAGTATATGTTAGCTTCCTAACCTTCTTAAAAATAATTCTATAGGGGATGACTTTTTCATGGAACTCAAGGAACAAATAATTATGTCTATTATATCTATTTCTCAAATTTATAACCAATTGTGTGACGTCATAAGAAGTATGTGAAGATTGTCAGGTTTTTAGATTCAATCATGTTCTTTGCAAAACCCTTGATCTTTGAATGGTTTTGAAATGACAGTCAACAATTTTATGACATGTAGAAAAAGTGCTCCCTCTGCTGACTTCATGGCCACCAAACTGCAAGTCAGTTCAGAGGAATGTGGAGCCGGAAGGAACCTCAGAGACCAGCTGAGCCAGCCCCCTACATTTTATAATACAAGGAAAATGAAGCCCAGAGATATCAAGTATCTCCCCAAGGTCACACAGCTTCCTGGAGCCAGCACTAAAGGCCAAATTGATTGTGTCCCACAGTTGGTGAGCTGCTCCATCCCACTGCAGATACTGAACCACGTAAACAGAATGTGATTGGGCAGCATGCATGAAGCATCATGAATAAGCCACAGGAAATAAGTAACTAAATTAGTGCTACAGAGGTAGGTAGGGTTTTTGAGCACTGCAATTTAGCAATGCTCAAATTTATGTTGTTAGAATATTTATGGGAAAAATAGCATTAAGAGGATTTTTGAGTTAAAATTTAATACCATGTTACAATAAATTAGTTTCATAACCAAAAATATTGGAAGTAAATCGCAGGATAAAGTGTTTTAGCAGGTGTATGATTTTGGTATAGTATAATAAAAATGCTAGGCTTGAGCCAGATTTTTTAGGCCAGTTGTTTAGTTCAAATACGTATTTTCTAATATGGTAATAAGAAAAATAGTGCAGACAGATTGCAAAATAATACTCTGTTGCATCTGGAAAATGTTACTTGGTCATTATTTCATCTTAATGAATTGTTATTTGAATCACTATAATTTACTAAGGAGGACTCTAAACCTACATTGATGAACTTTTAGCCAATATGATATTTGTATTTGTGATTTTTCAATTTGAGTCAAATCTTGAGTCAGTGGTACTTTTTTACATATATTATTACTACATAATTTTCTTACATGGACTTCTCAGCAAACTTTATTTTGAAGTGCTAAACAGCCTTTTCTCCCCAGAGAGCTAAGCACATTAAGACAGTTTAAATGGCGTTTTAATAGTTATTTTTAAGTATAACTGGAGTTTTAGTGCCTATTATTGTAAAAATTCTTTTTCTTCTCCTTCTGTACTGGCCCATCAGGCCATAGCTTTGGTTACTGCCCACCGCCTGAGATTTGTTATTTTCTCTTTAAATATTTATTTATTCATGCATACAAGAGCTGGGGTACAGGCCAGAGGTGTGGGAGGTGAGAGGATTCACCAGAGACAGAGTGGGGAGCAGAACAGGCAGATCAACTGAAGTACACTGCTGAGGGGAGCGGCGGGCGAGGCAGGAGAGGTCTGCTGCGCCATGTGGGTCACCTCCCTGGCCAGGAATCGAAAATCAAACACATGCTGCTGTGCAGAGTGGATGCTTTGCTTCACAGTGTGGCACTCAACCCCTTGTGCCATCAGGGAGGCCCTGAGATTTGTTCTTAAGTACTTGAGAGCAGCCTCAGCCTGTTTTTATGTCACAGGTCAATTCTGAACTTCTCCATGGTGGGGCAAAGGCCAGTTGAGATCTTGGGAAAATGTGGTTGGCTAGCCTAAGGCCTTTTGTGTTATATAGAAATGAACAGCAGTTTTATGAACGAATGAAAGCTATGGTAATACTAGTGGCTGTACCACAATGATAATTTTATTTGACTTTAGAGACTAAGCTCATATTTTTCATTCAAAAAAATTAGTCTATTGGACCTTTGATCAACATATTTAGGTGATTAGACATAAAGATGTTGTTTTCTGCAAGTTCAAGAGGAACTATAATTCATGCTAAAGTCCAGGGAAAATTCCATTTGTTCACAGATGTGGGGGATTCATACAGAGAGTTATCACATATTTTCTGTGATTAAGATGGGATTTATACTACACAACATGTGTACCATGTACTTTAAAAATATGCTTGTAGAAAGGAGTTGGGTAGTTGTCTTAAGATTGGTTTCTTGTTCTTGCCTAGTGATTCCATGTTGAAAACGCTAATGAAATGTCAACGTATCTTTTAAAAAGTTGATATTTAAAAATCCAGTGATGCCCAATTTATCTGACCTCAGAATGGTACACGGTCCCTAGAAGAGAAAACTGATGCTTCTGTATGTTCCAGTGCCAGCATAGCTTCTCTTTTCTATTTTTAAATTATTTTAATGGCAAGTTTACAGAGATATGTCACACGTATCCTCAGAGTGTCATATACATCCTTAGGGGAGAAAAAACACCCTACCTGAGCTAACCTTTCTCCCTAATGCCGGGTCGTCTTTACAAACACCACGCTTGCACTCTCACGTCATCTGGGGATGCTGGCACCTGCACAGAGCTCTTGTTTCGTTCCTACATCTGCTTTTTATAGGTTTTCCAGCCTCTTCGCTCATGGTCAGCTGCCAGCTGTCACTTCTTGATGCGTCAGGGCGCCTGCTTCCAACTCTTATCTAATTTGCTACCTCAGACTTACTGTGTCCTGGTAGACCAAGTAACCAAGCCACACCCAGTTGAAAGGTGTCTAAAATTAACTTCCTTAGGCTCTGACACAGTAGGTGAGGGGCACTTTCTTCAGTGTAAGTTTGCAGAATCAGTCTCCCCCATCCCCCAACTTTTTTCTCCTAAATTTCTTTTAGCTTAGCACCATTCCATATCAGCACATTTGTAAAAGATGTCAAACTCTTTACATAGATGTATATGTATTTTTTTCACCATTTTATTACATTTAAAAAAACAGCCTGCTAATGGTGATTCCTCAGCTAGCCACATAATTGAGAAATTTACATGGCAGAAACAAATGATTTGATTGGATGAGCTCTTCTTTCTCAGCTGACTAAGACTAGGGGGACCTTAAGGTCCTTGGGGAAAAGTGATTCTACCCTTTGACTCCTGTGTGACCCTGGCCCCTGCTTCAGGTACCCTCCTCTATTTCTGGGATTTGGAAATCTTGGGTGGTAGCCAGAATATCCTGTGGGCCTGGCAGCACCACTGTGGAGGCCAAGGCTCTGCTCCTGCTTGCAGACACACCCGTCCAGCACCTCAGGGGAGAGGCAGAGCACTGCCTGCACACTGTTCTTTTCTGCTTGAGCCTAGATTCTGGGTGGTGCTGTGTAAGTGCAGGAGGACCCAAGCACTCTGAGGATCTCAATGTGTAGTGGGAGTGACAGGCCCATTTAAAATAAATTACAATGCAACACAGTAAGTGCTATGCAGGAGTGAAGACAATGCAGGCAGGGAGGTGGTTTGCTCGCTTCATCTGGGGTGAGTCAGAGGCCCAGAGAGGCAGCTGGGCTTTCTGGAGTGAACAGGAGAGGGAGTCCACACCACTGTGGCCAAAGCCCCGGGGGGCAGTCTCATTGGCGGTAGTTCACGTGAGGTCTGAGCAAGGCTTTCCTGGCTTTGCCTTCTCTTTAAATCTGACTGATGCTCACCCTCCTCCTCTCCTTCGGAGGTGGCACACTGGAGTGCAATGCCGCTGGGGGGAAACAGCATCTCAACCACTTCTCTGTCTTACAAAAGAAACTCAGGGTGACTTTTCTCTCTTCAGTTAAGGGCCTGGTGATCTTGTTCTCCATTCAGTCCCTAAAGATTAAGGGCTGCTGTAAAGGGGAACATGGAAGCCCAGGAGGAAACTGGCAAGCAAGCAGTCCAAGGTCACAGAGCTCACAGTAAGTCGCAGCGCCAGGACTGGAACCACATGTTCTGGTTCTGGTCTACTGTTCTTTCTACTGCTCCCCTTAGTGTAGTGAGGAGGAAGGGGTGTCTGCTCCCAGGAGGCCATATGCTAAGAGGCAGAGCTTATGTTGATGGTGGAGAAGGAAAGATGATCATGGTAATAGCCTTTCTAAAGGATGACACAGACCATGCAATACTTAAGATGCTCTCTGGAGAAATGGTTTTAAAGGTGCCCCAACAAGAACCACACAAGTTTGCTGTCTACTCACTTGGACACATCCAGAAGGCGCCCTCCCTGGCTGACCTGGTCCTTCATTATCTCGTGAGTTTTCCCATCTCTGCTCCCACTTTGGACCTCTGTGGTTCTGGGTGAACTTCTGAAAGAAGCAAGCTCTGGTCTCTGACGCTGGGATTCTGGAACCTCTAGAAATGAGGAGGTAGCAATGAGGGCGATTCACCACCAGTTTCTATGTGGGGCGTTTTTAGGGCGATATAAACTTTAGTAAGGTTTCGGTTTCACACCTTTTACCTATGAGTATGAGCATGTGTAGTCCTAAAATATTCTATAATTCAAAACACAGAGGGTTTACTGAGCATCCTCCAAATTCTTTAATAAACTCGGCTTCCTTATTTGGCTTTTCAGGTGCTACACTGTTTCAAAAATTAGTTTAACGGGTGACTTCAGGCTGGATGCAATTTCTGGAGACCCCAGTGTCTCAGAACCATCAGACCCCGAGGTGAGGCGGTGAAGCCACAGTTCTGTCTCCATGCCACCTTAAGCAGGGCCTGCTCTTCCAGTACTTACCACGCTCACCCGCAACAGCGCCAGGCAGTGGGGTGCCTGGCCGCAGGTGAGGCACCAGGCTCTCCGCAGTCCCAGGAGAGCTCCGCCTCCCGCGGGCGTGCTCCAGGGCTAATCCCGAGCTCTGGTGGGTGTAATAACGTACTCGGGGGAAACCTCCTTCCTTGGTTGTCGGTACCCGCACCGAGGGGGATTACACAGGGTGGGGGCCGTGGCCTCCGCGGGGACCGCTTCACGGAGCTCGGGGAGCTGAGGGAGACGCCTTCTTGGGTTGCCTAGCGATCCCCCGGCCGGTGACGTCACGCCGCGGGAGCCCGGCTCCCCCGCCTCGCCCCGCCCCGCCCACGCGCGGGTTCAAAGTACAGCCGCGCGGGGCGAGGGCGCCGGCCGGACGCGGCGCGGTCACGTGCGCTCACACATGCCCGGGCACACGCTGCGCAGCACGTGAGCGGGAGGGGCGGGGCGAGGCGGTCCGCGCACGCGCACTGCGCCGCCGGCTCGGACACGCGCGCGCCCCGCCCCCGCTGCGGCTCGGGGCGTCTCCGGGGATTGAAAGCGGTTCCGAAGCCTGACCCTGCCCCGGGGCGGCGGCGCCCCGCTGGGCTAGAGGCTGGAGCCTCCAGCTTGGGCGGGAGGTCTGGGATCGAGCCCGGTCGCCGCAAGGGTGGTGGGGCCTTGCAGCTTTCCTAGGTCTTAGTTTTGCAAATTGAATCCTCACTAATGAAGCACTGGGGGATTTATTTGTGATCCTCTATATGGTGCCAGGGGTAACGTGGAAGGCACGGATGGATGCTTGCACGGCATTGCGAGTAAGGAAATAAGTCGGAGTGTAGTGGTGGCTTTGAATTTCTTTTTCTCTTTTGTATCTTTAAAGCTGTTTCCAAACCCCTTCTGTTAGGAGAAACGGTCAGTCTCACACTTGGCCTTTTGACCTGACAGTCTCAGTGTCAGTCTTATTTGACTGAGACGGAGAAACAGGCAGGTTTACAGACGACCCGAAAAGAGTCATTACTTCGGGAGATTCGTATTTCATGATGTCCTTTAGATACGGTGTGAAAGGGGGGCCAGCGCCGCTACCCCTGCAAAGATGGGTTTGGTCATGTGATGGAAAGCGAGCCCAGCGTTGCTAACGATATTCGGACGGGTCAGGTGCCAGACTTGGCTAAGACATCACAGGGAGATTGTAAATGCTCCAGTCTAAAGGGCAGAGGGAGCGCCACCCTGGAGACAGACGGTCACAAAACACAAGGGCACAAGCTGTTGCCCTCTGGTGAGGTCGGGATATGGGCTGGCCGACCCGGGGGAATTGCAGTTGTGTCCCGCCCCAGACTGCAGGCTGTTTGCCTGAGACAGCTTAGTTATTACTTATGTTCTGAAAGTCGTAGAAGCGATTGATTTCCACTACTCAAGCAACAAATGCATATTGAGCTTTTATGTGCTGGGCATTGGGGATACAACAGTGTATCCCCACAGAGACAAATGTGTCACCCAGCTTCGCACTCAGAATTTGTCATGAAGTCTCTTAGTTCCTAGGCATCTGCCAATCTATTATTTAGGAAAACAATGGAATAAGGCTTTCACCTTGGGCCAAGTGATTATATCTTACTGGTTAAAGCAAAGTGTTCTTTGAGCTGAAGTACCTGATTTGAAGTTTAAAGTTAAAAGAAGATTCTGATTATTTCTCTGCCCGACTTGGAAAGAAGCTGCCACAGCCCTGTCGAAGAAGTACGTTTCAAAACAGGTCCTGTCTCACTTCTCAGATGGCTGCCAGACCCACGTGGGGCTGAGCGGGGGACCCTCCGAGGGTGACCGGGTTGGAATGTGGGACTCACAGCCCAGCAACTAGGGCTTAATCCCAGCTGCTTCTACCCTTCAGCGGCTTTGCCAGGTGTGGCCAGCTCCCTGTGTCCTCGTCAGTGCTTCCAGGCCAGAAGGGCACCTTTTTGTAAGTGTCCTCAGCAGCCAGCACGAGGCCAGGCACACAGCAACCCCTCAATAAGTGGTGGCCGAAACCCAAATCTCCTCTGTGTCCCACACTCCTACCTCTGGTCTTGATCGTTTCTCACCCTCAGGAACCTGCTTGGTGACCTTTGTCCAGTCTTCCCTTGACTGTGCACCGGCCACATAGCCAGCACTAAGACTTCCTAAACACCAGAGACCTGAGGCACAGCAGGCTTTTCCCCTTACCTGCAGGAGGCAGAAGGCCTCAACCCCGCCAACGCCCTCTAGCTTCACACTCCTCTTTGTCCTTCCCCTACTGGAAGATGGACATCTGACACCATCGAGACACTGAATGATCCCCTGGCTCCTGCCTGTACTTTGTCTCTCAGTTGTTTGTCTTTGGTGGGAACCCCCATTAGGAGCCCCCTAATCTAGCTTCAAAGCAATTCAAAGCACATCTCCTCTGTGAAAACTTTCCAGACTATTTTAGTCAAAACTCAACCTTACTCTTTTGCTGTTTTCTTAGTCGTTTCTTTCAAGCTCCATTTGGGGGGTTAACAATCTTATTCCCAGGGACTTGGGATGCTGGGGTAACAGGAAGTACCCCTTCACACTCAGACTGCCCTGTCCTGCGCAGCTGTCAGCGTTCCATCCTGCTGCCTGGAGCCTGCCTCCTGGACCCTTTCTTCCTGGGAAGGGGCCTTTGCTGAAGCTGAGAGCGCCAGGCCCCTGGAGTGTGGGGTCCCAGCTCCCTTCTGGGTCTTTGCTGCTCCCGCGGACTGCAGACTTGTGGCCTCACTGCCTTCTTGCGTCTACCTTTCCTTCCTTCTGCTAAAACCCCCAGTTTAGCGAGGGCTACGTGAACCGGAGAGTTAGCCTACATGAGCAATGGAAGCTAAGGGAAGTGCACAGAGAATGGGAGAGACCGCTGTGGCCTGGAGATTGTGCCTCCTTTAAAGGTGCAGATGTGACTCAGCCCACTGCAGACAGGTGAGAATGTAGCCTCCTGTGGCCAGGCCAGTGGATTTTTCCAGGAGAGGCTGACATGTAGATTTTATGTGAAGTCTGCTGTCAAAATGTTGGCAGCTGTTTAAAAAAACAAACCTCAGAACACTATTCATTTCGAATGAAACCTATCTGTAAAAATATGAGTCAGTCTGGGGAGGACACACTGAAATCTCTGCTTTAATGGAGGTGGGGGAAGCATTTAACAAAACCAGCTGCAGGCAGCCCTGAAGTCATTCCTTTTTTTTTTTTTAAGATTTTATTTATTTATTTTTGCGTAGAAGAATTGAAGTCATTCTTGAAAGCAGGTGGAAGGAAACAGAGATTCATGTCTCCAAGTCAGATTGGGGCTCTTCACTTTGTGTTGTAATTAACGGTGTGTCTCCCACGCCCAGACCCCCAAATGCCTCTGCTCCTCTCGCTGGCACCTGCCACTCATCTCTATCCTCCCAGCCTCCACCAGGCCCTCCCTGCTGTCCTCAGACTGTTTACTGGTTTCTTAGCTCCTCTCGGATTTCCTTGATGATCCTCTCAGACCTCTCCCCCTTCTTCCCTCAGGGCCCAGGCTTATCCAGAAGCCTCCTTCTTGGAGAATCCTTTCTTCTTCCAGGGAATTCAGCCCCTGGTGCTTTGCTTCCCTGATACCAAGTCCTCCAGCCTGTCTCCTCCCACACCTCACCTCCCTTCCTGGACTGCCCTCCTGCTGTTCCACGCCACCCCTCTGTGTGTGCCATTGGGAATGTACTAAAACTATTTAATGAAATGCCACCTTCCTTCCCTCTCGTGGAAATCTGTTCAGGGAGCTCTGATTCGTGCATCATGGAGTCTAACTTGGAAGGCGTACAAGGACTATTTGCTGAATACATGGATTTTTGATCTGGAGGCTGGGCCTTAGTTCCCCTGCTTCTGTGGACACATGCACAACTGTTGACACCTGATGCTTTGTAGGTTATTGGTCTAGAGTAGTTTCCCTGACTCTGAGAGCAGGCTAAATTTGGAGGAGATAATCCTGGAGGGAATGTAGCTGGCAGGCTAGGGAGTTTCTCCTGGGTCGTGTGGCTGGCATCCAGCTGTGTGCTGGGTCACTAAACGGGAGGTGTCTTCTCAGATGCCTGTGGTGAATGCTGGCCTTTTACACCTGCTGAGGGGTGCAGGGGCAGATCTCCAGGGCCCAGGTGTCTCATTGCTCTCTGGACCCTCAGGCTCCACCCTGACTGTCACTACTCCACACCCCAGAAAGAGAAAAAACACCATGCCCTCTTACTTGTGTTTCAAGACATTTTTCTCTTCTGCAACATTTTGATACTTTTATTTTTTGTGTATGCAGAAGTACTGGGGTATAGGACAGAGGTGTAGGGGTGAGAGAATTCAGCAGAGACAGAGTGGGGAGCAGAACAGGCGGATCTACTGAAATACACTGCTGAGGGGAGCGGCGGGGGCGAGGCAGGAGAGGTCTGCTGCGCCATGTGGGTCCCCTCCCTGGCGGGGAACAAATGCAGGCTGCCGGGGTGATGGTGCTGAGCCTTAACACCTTGGTCACCAGGGAGACCACTGATTCTATTTTTAAATCTATGTAAATTGTTTAATTATATTTATTGTTAATCCTACTCTCATGTTTTAAACAATCCCTCATATCCTTATTTTATAGCTTTCTTATTGCCCTCTTGCTTTTCAACCTTATTTTGAGTTTCATGTTTTCAATAATTTCATAACTGATTTCATTTTAATTTCAATTTTAATATAAATTAACCTAGTATCTGTTTGCATTTTATTTTCTTGCTCTTATCTTTATTCTGCTTATTTTGTAGTCCGGGTTTATGAGTTTTTATTATTTTCCTGGTTTAAAGTTTTGCCTATTTAAGATTTCTTAGTTTTCAGATTTTAACTGATCATAAGTCTTTGAGAATCCTTTAGCGGCATATTTAAATCTTTATTTCCCCCCTTTTTTTAGACACTATAGTTTTTCTGCTTTTTCTTTTGTCAGTCAATCTAGCTCCAACTGTGACATGTACAAAGAACACTGAAGTTAGGAAAACTCTGTTCCTGCCCCCTTTCTGCCAGCCATCACTAGGAATACTTTTTTTTTGCATTAATGGAGGTTTTTGAAGAACCCACTTGTTCTGCGATATCTTTACTTTCATATTGTCTTTTTTTTACATGTATGGTTTCTAATTATCTTAATCTATTTCTCTTGGTTGCACTCATTGTAACTGCCGCAAGTGATGGTTATTTCATTTTAAAAATGAGCGTGCACAAAAAAAAACCCAGGAATCTCAGCCACGATTATGCCAGTCCTATTGGAAGTACTCTGGTGAGCATGCATGCCACAAGCACTAGAGCCAAAAAATAAAAGTTCAGATGCAAACACAATACCACTGTGGGATTATTCATGCTACACTTTGTTAGTACATGTAACCTTAGTAAATCTGAGCTTCCAAGACTAGCGAATCAAACGCGCAGCCAGGCAGAGAAAGCAGCCACCCAGAAGGGAAACATAGGTCAACTCGGGTGTTCTAGATTACTCCAGAGCAAATTCAGGACAGAAGATAGGGAGTAAGATCTGTACTGTTGATACTCAGGAGTGTGGCCTTTGAATAGACAACATTGGTTTTGCCCGGGAGCTTACTAGAAATGCAGAATCTCAGTGTCAACTCCATCTCTCTTGAATCAAAATCTGCCTTGGAACAGATTTTCAGGCAATTCTCATGCATATTAAAATTCTGAGAGACTGAAAATGGGATGTAATTTTTAAGACCCTATTCCAGACATCTCTGGGATGGAGACAACATATTTGTATTGTCAAATTTGTAAGACCTCCAAGCAGTGGTTCTCAAATCACAAGACTTACTTGAATCTTGCTTGCAATTTCTTTGTTCTTTTTAAACTTTTCCCTGAGAGCCTGTTTATGTGATTTGATATTGGAGATATTTGTCTGAACATTAGAACCACTTGAGGAATTAAAAAAATAAAACATACTACGGCATGGGTCCTAGCCTCAGAGAACCTAGTTGAATAGGTCTGGGACAAGGCTGAGTCATAGGCCCCCAAGATCATTATAATATGGAGTCAAGGTTGAGAATCACTGAACCAAGAGAAACCAAACCTATAAACCCTTTTTGAAAAAATTACAGGAGGATGCACACCAGACCACAAAGAAATGAACAGCAGCAAAGAGCTCAGGAACAAGATGCTGTGCTAGGAAGTAATTAGTAAATCAATTTAAAATAAACTACAACTAAATATCTTGGAATTGGGGTGAGAGAATATGGTCGGAATATAGACGTCGACCCCCTCCATTTCTGGTTACCTTTGGCGCACTCTCACCAGATCCAGTATTTTCTGGGCTTGCATGATTGGTTTTCAGGGGTCCACACTCCTGATTGTGGGTCCATGCCCCTCCTTTGCCCATATCACCACTAGCAGGTGCTTTCTCAGCTAAGACCCTTGGCTCTGAAAATGGCAACTCACCTTATCTGTCTACTCTCAAACCAGGTTTATAAAAGAGAGCCAGAAATATGTAGCAGGAGAAATCTTGGGGATCTGGGGTTGGAATCAGAGGGATCAGGATGAACTCGGGATGATTTGTAAATGAACAGCTCGCCCCTGCCTCTCTGGAGCCCTGCCTTATGGAGTCCAGCACTTCAGCCACCCAGCTCTTGTCCTCGGCTTGGAGGGACTGTTCCTTCCCTGATCTTCCCTGGATTGCAGATCTCTGTCTGGCTGAGTGTATATGTTGAGAGCAAGTGACCGGCTCCCTGCAGATGGGTCCCTGTTTGCGGGGATGGACTTCGGGCTTGTTAACTGCCCTGCCTGTGTTGCCTGCTCTGCTGCGTCTGAAAACACTTGCCACGGACAGTTTGTCTAGTTCTATAGTTCAGGCAAGAGGGCCAGGCCTGGGTGCTCCAGCACAGACAAAGGCAGAAATCCCAGTCTGCATAATAACAGTGTGTTCATGTTAAATTTCCTGAAACGATCATTATATTGTGATTTTGCAAGAACTCCTTGTTCTTAGGACACATGTGCTGAACGGCTTGGGATGAAGGGTTACGCTGTGCACAATGTACTCACAACTGGTTCAATTGAAACCAGTGATGAAACGTATTACTGCTAATGTGAATTATTAATATGAATAATAATACAAACAGAAATGTGTATTTTCACAGAGGGAACAAGAGAGAGATTGACAACGTTTACAGGCATAGCTGAGAGCTACTGCAGGTTCTGTCCTAAGTCACCACCATAAAGTGGAGCAGGACTTCCTCTGTACTAAATGTCTTGTTCTTGCTCATGAAATGATACTGATGATAGATAAGATGAGGTTGAGGGTGGGTTACTGGCTTTCAGTTAATTACTAATTTGGGTATTCCTAATAGCTGGCACTCAGAAAATATCTTAAAAAGTAATCCATTCATCCATTTACTCATTCATCAGACCTTTGGAGATCCAGAGTAAGTAACAGGTGATTAGATTATACAAAGTAGTGGAGTCAGCCTGAGGATGGCCTCCCCCTGCCCCCTTCTCTGAGCTGGAGATGTGAAGGGGATGGAAGGTCTTGTGACTTCATCCTAGGTCTTGGCATCTTGGAGGGCTGGTGTTTGCTTATTAACCCCGGGGGGTGAAGGGATTTCCACTGGGCTGTTGCTTAATAGGTGCTTTAAAGATATTGCTTAAATCCAACATGCATCTTCAACAAAGCAAATACTTGTAAATGTGTTACCTGTCAGTAGGAAACAGATCTCGATTGCACATACTCAGTAACGGGGAGGCAGCTTAGCAGCAGAGGACGCTGCTCCTGTTGAAGTGTTTCTGGGCAGACAGAGTGAAGACAGCTCAGAACCCTTCCCCTTAAGCTGGGTGCTCAGCATGGCTTGCCCCATCCTGGTGGAGCATTCCTCTCAGAGAGTCTACTGACATTCACAAGACCTGGGGAGAAAACTCTAGCTTTGTGAACTAATTGTGAACATTTGGGAAAATCGCTTTATACACTGGTCTGCTTCCTTAGCTGTTTAATGGGGATGGTAGCTATAGAGGGGCCTCAGTGCTACTTGCGGCTTTGAGACTATTCATTAAAATGCTAAGGAAGCCTGAGTGGGAGATGGTTCCCGGGAAGCACACTGACATAAAGGCCTGGGACCTGAAAAGACATTGGTGGGCATACATGAGTCTCACCTGTCAGCTGTGTGTCCCTATGGGTTACTTTTCTGAATCTCTGTTTCCTCCTCTGTACAGACGAGGAGTTGAATGAGAGTAGCATCCTGGTGGGACAGGTACAAGGATGAGATGCCAGAATTCAAAACCTCCTGGGATTTGCATTTCTTCCTGGGCGAGTTCTAGGGCCCCGTGCTATGGAAAGACTGGGAGGCCGAGAGATAGTGCTTCCATGAACTGTGAGCTGTACCCCCAGCTGCATCAGGCGAGACCCTCTGCAGGGTCTTCTCCCCATGAATAATGTCTTGGCCATGCCCTTCTGCTCCCCCATCAATCAAGGTGACCAATCTTTAGCCACCTGATAGGCTGGAAGACTCATTTCCTTGGTGGCCTGCCACCTAATCAGTTCTCACAAGCATTTCTTCTGGGTCAGAGGATCAAGAGTTCTTGGGTTCACTGTGGTCAGAGCAGTAGCCACCTATCAGGAAATTGCTTTGTTGATGAGATCATTCAAAATTTCTTCAGGAACTGCAATCTGTTGCTGGGTAACACACTCCGGCATCTACCATCCCCAGTGATCTTCCACTTCCCTAACCGAAACAAGTGAACATAAGCCAGGGACACCACAGGGTTCTCAGGCTGGCCAGCATGCTTGCATAATTATACTCAGGTCTGTTGGCATCTCTCGTGTCTGGGGCCCAGAAGTACAAGCTGGTCACGTGACAGCCTCGGCACTTCTCATAGCAGCTGGGCACGGACTGTGGACTGACTTGTTTTACTCATGACGTAGTAACCTATCATGATGTAGGTGCTACCTTATCAGGACAGGCACTGAGGGGTCCAGCCACCGGTTACCGGTCATACAGCCTCCTTTCCAGGGGTGTCTGACTTTTGCTGTTATTCCATAATTGATTTTAGTGACTACCTGGAGGAAGGACTGCATCTCCATAGAAACATTTACTCCATTTCTAATAATTCTATGACCGAATTCACTAGAGTTTGTTTGCAAAGTCATACATAAGAGCTTTATAAGTACGGTCAATTCAAGGTCATCTAACTTTGATCTTAAATATGTGTATTCAGCTAAAAAATTATGAGGCTATCACCACTTGATTGGTATTTTAATGCTATTTAAAAATTGTTCTCTTCTAATGTGAAGAAAAATTAATTTTCAGCTATATTTTTTCTTATGTATCTACTAACTTGGCTTATTGAGAGATCTTGTCTATCTGAGCTGGATAGGACACAGGTTGAATGTCTCTGAAATAGCTAGTTGAAAATTTCACCCACTTTTTGTCACCTTTGTATTGATAATATTCATGTTAAATCCATGTTGCTGGTATCCAGAAAGAGATTTTTCTTTAGGGTGGCTATGATTTTGGTGCTATCTAGACATTATCTGCTTAACAGCAAAATGCCTTCCATCTACTAGGTACATAATAATATTTAATATTATAATTACAGAAATAATTAACGTGCTTTTGGTAGCCCTATGTTAACATCCACACCCTCTAGGAATGCTCAACCTGCAACCGTCTATTTAAAAATTATTGATCAGAATAAATTTTTCTTTGGGGCCTCACTGCTAGCAATTTCTCATTACTGATCATTTTCTTCTGTGTGATTGCCAGGGGAAGAATGGGGAGGAGAGAGGGATGAGAAGGAAGGGGGACCCCTAGAACCTTGACTTTCAAACTTGTGAGGTCCACGGGTCCCCTTTTTAATAACAAATACTTTTACTCCTTTACTACTCTGAAGCAAAATGGATAGAAAGTCGTCTACAATAACCATTAAGACAAATGCCAGTGCCGTACTATAAAGGAGAACTAGAAGGAAAGACACAGAGAGAGGAATGAGCCCACACAGATGAGCTGCCAGGAATCCACAAGGAGGGGGCCAGATGCTTCCACTGATAATGACTGTGTTGGAATTTAAGAGATGTAGGAAAGTGTCCAAGTTGGCTCTTCTTTTTATATTTGACATTTCGAATAAAGACTAAAAGGTCTAATTCAATGTACACTTACTTAGCTCCTCCAGAGGTCAAGAGCGCTGAAGTACAGTCACCAGCGGGTCCTGCCGGTCGCTGAGACCCACAAGCTGAGATGCCGTCGGGACACATCTTCATGTCTGATACACAAGTGGCAGAGTGCTAATGAAACAGCATGTTTCTCTTGCTTTTTCAGTTCGTATTCCCAAAGCATTCAGCTTTACTAAAAGCATGATCAAAAATAATGTGTCAGTTATACAGAAATTAGACTTAGGTTCTAGGCTCAACACTCTTTACAAAAGCGTTTCATCTACTCATTAAAGACAGGGCAGTCAGAAGTGTGGGAGACCTGAACAAAGCTATTTCACTGTTGGGGGCTGCCCTGCGCCCATGATCTGATATGCTGGGTGATGTTAATGCAAGCAACACCACTCAGCATGGACCGCCAAGAACATCTGCGCTTTCCCCAGGCTCACACTGGGTAAAACTGCCCCAGGAGAAGCACCTTCCTGGAGGTCTGTGATAGGCAGGGACCTTTTTGTATTTTGCTTCCTTTTTGCTTGTCTTTATGAAAAAGTCCTGCTTCTTAACAGGACTTAACTAAAAATCTTAGCTAACTTGCTGAGAGTGTGGAATTCACAACAGTAGTTTCTTAGCTTTCTGGTTCACGGAACTTTCACTTTACAGTTTATCAAATTTTCATTTGGAAAATCCATTGGAACAAATGCCCACAGTACTACAAAGTCAGTCAGAGCTACCTCATGTGTAGGGCAGTGGGTCATTATCTTTCTGCTATTGAATAATTTTGCTCATCTTGATAGTCAGCTTTGCAAATTATTTCCTTTAAAATATGGACTATTTGATTCTGACTACATCCTTTCACCTGAACTGGCAGTTTCTCTTTTAAATCTGAGCATTTTCATAAGTTGCGAAATTGTTAGTGCTTTATAGCAAAGTGGCCTCAGTCCTACAAGACGTTCCTTTTGATCACATCCATAGTAGGGAAAAATGAGCAATCACTAGTAGACTGTACAGAGTAACTCAGTTTTAAAATGAGCTTTTCAGATTGTTACATTATCGACTTCAGAAATGAGTCAGACAGCAAACTGATAAACTCTGCTCATTGCTCTTTCTTTTTGGCAAAGAAATAACCCCAGGTCCTTGCAGTAGGAGGCCCACCTTCTTTCAAAAGCAGCTCAGCCAAGCAGATTAATGTAAAGACAAACAACAAACTCCGATGGTGACTCCCTTTCCGAGGGTCGCCTGCAGCTTTGGAGAGCTGCAAGGTTGCTGGACGGTAGCTGCTGCCCCCTAGTGTAGGACTTGTTGCTACTGCAGACATTGATGGTCTGCATGGGAAACCAATGTGTCATGTTTAAAGGATACCGATAATTGAGAACTGTTTGGTATAGATCCAATGCAGACCTGGCTAGTCATGTATCTGGTTTCTCTACCTGAACACTTTCCACCAATGGAAGATGCTATGGCTTTTGCTTCCTTTTTGCTAGTCTCTCCAAAGAAATCCTGCCTCTTAACGGTTACTGAAATCAGTATATAATTGAGCCGTAAGTTCAATACACAAGCATGTAAAGGACAGAATAAGTCTTAGAATCATGAAGTCCAAACCCAGTTCCAGGTCTGCAGAGACAACTTTCTTTTATGTACAAAGAAGCCTGGGCAGTCATCTAAGAATTGAGGTCATTTGCCACATTTGGTGTAGCCATACATTTTGTAAGCTCACATTCCTCTGCCTTGGACTCTTTGTCCACTTCAGGGATTGTAGATTCATTATATCCCTGAAGTCAGTTCTGGAATGGAGCAGGAATAATTAGTAGAGAGGAGTACACGAACTTGTAAACATAGGAATGTTTTCTCTTAGCCTTAGTTTTACAAGGCCCAGGGCGCCCATTTGTGTTCATAGCATCCAGCAGAATGTCTGACAGACAGTAAGCACTCAATAAATGCTTTTGTTGTTGGATGCTAAAGATGAGTATTCTTGTTGATGCTGGATACCAAAGACTCTACAGAGTGAAGATAAATCTAAATTATAATTGGAAAGGAGACGGTGAACGGAAACCATTTGTTTTGAAATGTAGAAACATAACCACTATGTCTGTGCTCTTGTTTTTCCTGCAAGATTGACACGTAACATCACTGATCTGTTAGAGACTATAACAAATGTAGTGCAACAGACTCAGAGAGGTACCACCCAAAGGCACAAAAGACAAGTTAGGAGATAAAACTAATTTATATGCCTTTTTATACAAAGCAATAAATGTGAACAGAGAAGGGTGACCCAGGGGACTAATTTTTAGACTGAAGAAGTCTTAGGAAATCATCGTGGCCAGCCCTGTACTTTTACAGAAGATAAAACTGAAGTCCAGAGGAATCAAATTGCTTTTCAGGGTCACATAGTAAAGACCATAAAATGGCCTAGAGCCTATTTTGAACTGCAACTTGTTCTATTCTTTAGGTGTTTTCTGTTCAACAGGGAGGGATCAAGTAAAATATAGACTTGAGGTGAAACTCCCAAACAAAAGGAAAATGAGGAGGTAACTAGCTTTATATGTCAAAAGGGCTGTGGAGATAAACTAAAATCACCACTCATATTCAAATCAGAACTTCCCCCCAAGTGCGAGTCTTGCAGGCACCAGAGTTTCTCAATGTAGACAGAAATGTTTTTGTGAAACTTAGGAGCATGAAAATAAATCCCTTTGTTTAAAGTGATTCCAGGCGATAGTGAGTGTTACAAGGTCAAGCTCTGGTTTTGTATCACAGGAGCCTCTTCTGAGGGAGTTTCGGATACGAGCCAAGACCATGTCCTCCTGTAGGGGGCATCAGACGACCAGGCGGGAGAGGGCAGTGGGCACTGCAGTACTGTCCCCAGCAGCGAGACCGTTTGCAATCTTGTTGGGCAGACTGAAGAATGTCAGGGAACAGTGGAGAAGAAGGGGACCACCGCAGGCCTTAACTGGGTGCTCTTTCTCCTTCTACACACACATTTTGCACAGCAGGTTGGTCTGGATAAAGTCAAGCTTTTTCTGAATCATATAAATGGTCCATTAGAGGCTGAGGAGTAGCCATTGGAAATGCTTTGTCTCTGAGTTGTAATGAATAGTAAAAAGCAAGTAAAAGAACTTTGGGCCTTTGAGACTTTGGGAATTCGTCTTAATGACACTATTCGGTGAAGAGTCATACTGATTTCCACTTGGGCAAAAATGTGTTTGTTCTGCTTATTTTCAAAACATGAAGCCTAATGGGATTCTGGAGAAGGAGCACGGTAAGATGGAGCTGTGCGCCTAGGAGAGGGAGGTGAGCAGGTACAGCAGATGGAGGGGCCTGCTGAGCCATGCGGCTCTGGGCAACAGGGAGGGAAGGGTGGCAGGGCACCTGGGCTGTGCAAGTGGACCTGGACCTGGACCTTGGCATGGGTGGCTCAAGGGCTGAGCTCAGGTTATGTAACTCCTTAAGTATATCTGGCGCAGAGACGGGATTGCTGTGCTGGGAATGCGATGATCCTGAATTGAGCGCATCGGAGAAACACAAACATTGTGCTTCCATCTTGAGCATCTGTGATTCAGCCTGCGATTCAGCCGAAGCACATGAGAAGTACTGACACTGGCCTGGCTCTCTGCTGTCCTCCCGCCTGAGGCCCTGCACAGGAGATGGCGAGCCCCATCTCCTGTCAGTTCCTCCTTGGAGCGAGCTCAGTGCACTGCTCAGCCACCCACCACCCCAGGCTCCCTGGGCCTCCTCACAGATTCCTTCCATAAAGTCTCTGACTCTGGTCTGGAGCTGGCAGATGGCACGTTTCTAAGGTCTCTCATGGAAAGAAACACATCTTCAGGTTACAAAGCTGAAGCTCAGTCATCTTTGTATCTGGACGGGATGTCTAAAAAATACGGCATCCCTTTTGCCCTAGCTGGGTGGGAGAGAGTCTATTCATAGGGCATTTTACCTGTGATTTTAATTTTAATTTGGGAAGGATTAAGGGTAATTCAACTCAGGTTATAAATGCTTTAAAAATGCCTTTCAAATATTCTCTCCCTTCACTTTATTAGATAAGACTGATGGAATGAGCAATGGGCAGCAGGGGTTACCGGCTCACAGCCAGCACAGGCCTGCACACTGCAAGGCAGTTGCCTGGAAACAGAAAACTGGATGCCACAGGTCTTCCAGGTTCCTGCCACCAACTCCGGCTCTTTACTCCAGGGTGCCTTCCAAGGGATGCCTTCTCGGACCTGTATAAATTGCAGTTTTCCCCCCAAATTCTGGCTCTCTTTACTGCTTTTCACTGCTTTGTGTTTTTTCCTTAGTTTATCACAGTCCAAACTATTGCCTATTTTACTTCGTTTTGCTGTCTTTCCATTAGACTAGCAGTTCCACACTGCAAGGATTCTGGTCTTTTGTGCTCGCTGTTGTGCTCAGTGTCCAGCACACAGTAGGCACTTACACTGAAGACGGAGCCAGAGCTGATTCTGCAGGGGCTGAGCCCAGCCCCCTCGCTGGAGTCCTTCCTGGCCCTCCTTCCCACTCATCATCCGTGTGTTCCTGGAACCCCCCGACAAAGTTCACTTTACTATTGAGCCAGCATGAAAGTCACATCTCCCTTCTTGGATTCCCCACTCTCCAAGTGCCCAGAGGGAAATATTTTGGTTTAATATTCTGCATGCAGAAGCCTCCCTGGTGGTGCAAGGGGTTGAGCGCTGCACTGTGGGGCTTCCACAGCCACTGCAGTGCGAGTTCGATCCCCCTCCAGGGACGGGACCCACATGGTGCAGCAGACCTCTCCTGCCTCAGCCGCTGCTCCCCTCAGCAGTGTGTTTCAGTAGATCCACCTGTTCTGCTCCCCACTGTCTCTGGCGAGTCCTCTCACCCCCTGCGCCTCTGGCCTATATCCCAGCTCTGGTATGCATAGAATAAATAAAATCTTAAAAAAACAAACCATTCTGCATGCATACTACAGCTCAAGTATAAATGTAAGTTAGTAAATATTTCACTGATGGAAGAACATGTGAAAAAGATGGAATTTCAGCCAACAATCAGCTCAATGGTTCAGTAAAAAGGTTCATAAGAAGCTAACCAGACACCCACCCACTTTGGCTTCAGGCTGCTAACCATGAGAGGAGTTCCTCAGCAGTGACCTGGACGAATCATCGACGGAGCTGTGTGATGGGTCCTGGCCGCCACATTTGAGAGGGATCTAGAGCATGTGCAGGAGAGAGAAGCTGGAAACTACACTCTTTGGAAGAACTGTGAATATTTACCCTGGGAACGAAAACATTAGGGAACAAAGCACATGGCTTTTTTGTTTTTTAAGATTTTCTTTATTTATGCATACAAGAACAAGAACTGGGGTACAGGCCAGAGGCGTGGGAGTGAGAGGATTCACCAGAGACAAAGCGGGGAACAGAGCAGGCGGATCAACTGAAACACACTGTGAGGGGAGCAGCGGGCGCAGCAGGAGGGGTCTGCTGTGCCATGTGGGTCCCCTCCCTGGCTGGCAGCAGGGATCGAACTCGTGCTGCAGTGGCTGCGGTCTGCTGAATAGTATGTTGCTTAACCCACTGTGCCACCAGGGAGGACCTGCACATGGCTTTAAATATGTGAAGTGTAGCCATATTGATGAAAAATGACTTCTGTGCGGTCTTAAATGAAGTTACAAGCAAATCTATTTTGGCTCAATGAGGGCAGACCTTTTTATCTTCAGCTTGTCAAGCTAGCCCAGGATGGTACAACCTGAGGGCTCCGGGGCAGGACCGCTCTGGTGGGTGATGTGGAAGTGGGTCTGCTCTGCTCAGCACCCCTTGGCTGAGCGTGGCTCTCCCCTGCTCCAGCCCCTTTTGTGCGCTGCCTACTGCCACAGAGCACTTCAGCTCGTCGCATTCTTTTCTTGAAAACTCTTGCAACCACTTCATAACATTATGAGCACTAAGAATACCTATTTGCCTATCTGATTTTCATGCCTGTAGCTGCTGCAGGAATGTGGTCAAGGTTGGGCTGACAGAGGAGTCGGGGTCCAGCCTCCTCACTTCTTTTTGTTCTGGACCATGCTAGGCCTTTCTATTCTGGACACACTTTCACAGCAGATGGACAAACCTGGCTGGGAGCCCACAAACAAACGTGATGCTGGGAAAAAGCGCTCCAGTGTCTCAGATGAAGGGAAGGTTCATCCAAGGTTAAATGTGAGACTGCCGAGGGCATTTTTCCACATCCATGCCACTCTCCCAGGCCAGGCTGCAGGGCGCACTGCAGGTGGGAGGTGGGTGCTGGGTGCTGAAGACCAAGCTCTCAGTGCATATTCGACCAGCCAGCCGCGTATCTTTGTCCCTCCTCTGGGCTAGTCCTGTGCCCCAGTGGAGTCCCCATGACCATTCCCAACGTAGACCAGCTAGCAGCACTGCTCCCACCGGTCAATGAAGGTGTGCAGAGCTGTCTGGCACCTACTGCTTTGATGGTTCTTCTCTGCTTTCACCTCTCTCCTCCTGGGATGTTTGTGCCTCTTCTTCTCCTGGCACAGAGTTCCCAGTTACCGTCTCAGTCTGGTCTCCAGCACCTCAGGCCTGCTCACCTCCGATGTGATCTTCCTCGTCCTCCTTGGGGCCAGCCAGAGGGCCTTCCCGGTGCGCTAACCTGACCCTTCCAGTTACATCCTAAACTCTCCTCCACAGCAATCTGGGTCAAGTCCAAACTCCTTGTCAAGGCAACCAAGGGCCTTTCCAATCTGAGGCCTAGTGACCTTCTCTCTTAGCCACCTAGCCCTCCACTCTTCATCTTCTAGTGGCACCAGAGACCCTCCCACCGGGTCCCTTCTCCAGGGGGTGTGCTGCGGTAAAGCCTCATGCCATCTCCAGCCATGCAACTCTTATTCCTTTTGTGGTGTTGGTTACACTGGCGCCCCAGCAGCGCACCACTGAAGGACTGTAGAAGGCTCCTCCTTTTCGAAGGCTTCCCTGAGGGACGGAGAGCGGGCCACCGGAGGAGGGTCAGGAGGACGGGTTTATTCTTGCTCTGCCAGACTGACAAGACTTATGACTTTAGAGGAGGACAGGATGAGTAAGAAAGCCTCCCACACAAGGATCTAGGATGACTTATATTTTGACGTTATTTCTCATTTAACCTTTGGTTCTATAGCAACATGTTCCACGTATAATTTCTTGATCAAGAGTCAACTCCTACTTATGAGGACACAAAGACTCCAGTTTTTGTACTTCTATGTTACTTTTACATTAAAAAATGGTTAAAAGGCAGAAATTGGGCACTGTATAGCCTATGTAGTTGTAGCATGGAAAGTTCTAGAAGGTCTTGATTCAAATGCCATGTGATTGGGGCTCTGCTGGGGGTGGGGGGTTTAAAGCTGTTCTCCCATAACTACATAGTTATGTAAACAACTTTCAAATTAATAAAATTTGAGAAAAACAAACCAATGCCCTGTGAGCGCCTTCTTACTGTGGTGTGGGACTTGGGAGAAGTTTCCAGATGGCTGAGAGGCGCTTCCTTGCCCTGGCACTGGGCCAACAAGGAGCCGTACCCTCTTCCTCTCACTTAAAGCTTCCAGGAGATCTGGGGATAGAGAGCTTCATTAAAAAAATAATTTTTTTTTGTACTTTTTAAATAAAAAGGTAAAAGGGCACATACGTTTTTTAATTCACTTTGATTTTGATAAAGCAGCTGCCTTTTCCACCACAGACGATCCTTAGGTTACAACATTACTCTTACAAAGATGTAATTCTCCATCACTGAAGTGCACACCTACTTTCTTTGGCATCTTTTAAAGGAAATAAATTATCCTACAAAAGTAAATATGGAACAGACAGACCAGCAATTGTAATGCCCCAATGAATCCTGAAAATTTATTATTTGGGAGAATATCAGATATTAATCATTTGTTTTACAGCTCATGATAATAATCAGAAAGTATACATTTGAAATGAAAGTCAAAAGGATAATTACATATAATACAGATTACAGACATTTCATTTGTACATAAGCAGAGCAGTACTAAAAACAGACTTATAGTCACAATTACTGATGGTGGCAATTTTCTGTTTAAAGCTGCAGCAACTCAAATCCTCCTAGGGTCAATAAAGAAAAACATTGAGAAATACACTTAGGGCTATCACCATGTCTGGCTGTAAACCTATTTTTAATCTTTCCCCTCCCCATATATATATGTATATATTTTATTGCCTTTATATTTCTGCTGGTTTAATATAATTAGTATACTAAATAGTTATCTGCATTTATTTGGCTTCTAAAAATATATAAAATGCATTGGAATAGAGCTCCTGCAGCTTCCACGCAGTCACTGTCCTGGCAATGAAAGCTTGTTCTGAGAATGTAAAGCAGCAATACAGAATAAATAGTGATTGTTTCGTCTTCTCCACACAGCTGATGGCCTTCACCCAAACTTAAAAAATACTGTCACGAACAGCATAAACATGCAACTTAAAAAAAAATGGACATAATATTAAAGTAATACTTATGAGCTAAACTTTAATACAATACAGACTTATCACTACAACTTTGGGCAGAAGAGGGATGTGAACACAGTCGCTTATTTACATGTAAATTAAGGCCCAATTGTTCAAAGGCAATGCAGGGAACTGCCCCTCAGCGGATGCCCTCTGCACACCTGAAATCAAGAGTTTCTGCCTTTTGCGTATTATTTCCTCAATCCATTCTCACAGTTCTAACTTGGAAAGATGTTCACAGAAATGGCTTTAAATGAAGTCTCTCTTCTCTAAAGACCATTTTGCTCTTATTCACAAAGAAAATTTTCTTTTAGTGCAGGAACAAATTTCACTGATGCTCTGGAAGCAAGGACTTATTTGTTCTTTGTCAACACGGTTAACATTCCCATCTCACACCACAAATTCTCCAGTTTCACTGTTCAGTTTTGTTTTAGCTCAAGTTTATGGCTAATTGGAACTACAGGAATTGGTGATTAGGTTAGCAGTGCCTGCCGGCCTTAAGTGGATAGCTCTATTGTATCGACCAAGGTCTCCCAGTGCATCAAGACCACACTCAAATGCTAAGGAACCCAAATGATCCACAAGAACAACAGAAGGGCTGATGGCAGCCCCCAAGGGGCCGTGCTCTGAGGATGACAGAGACACCTGTGCCCTTTCACATGCTCTTCCAATGTGTTTAATACCTGTAGAAAACTGCAATAAAACTTCTGATGTAATATTTTTTTTTAAAAAAAAAGCTTGTGATCTAATTTGATATTCAGAACCTGAATTGTCCCCGTAGATGCAAAATTTTTATAGTTGTATATATTTTCATATACCATTTCCCACTCCCCACTCTGAAATGTATCCAAAGATGTGGCACTTAGTCTAATTCATTTGTATTTATAAAAGATAAAAATGACCAGGACGAGACTATCTTTAAGACATTCTAGGGAAATGAGTTTTTCTTCTTTTAAAAAAGACTTAGAAAATATTTCCTAGAGATGTGCTTTCAGAAGTCATAGAACTGATTAAAAAGGCCAGCTGCTCGACATTTTCACTAGACTCACACGTAGGCCCCCTACCTGTAACGAGGTCCATGAAGATGGTCTGGCAGCTTGAGGACCCACGAAGTCGTCAGAGAGGTTACCTCGGCGCTGCTCAGGAACCCGGGCTCCTGCCAGCGGGAGGGGCGCTGCCAGGCTCTCTGAAGCCATTAGGTTGACACTGAAACGTGACCGCTGTTAGGGTGGCTACGGACTTTGTGTTTTTTAGGACATACCAAGGCATCGTTGCAATTGACAACTGTGAAGTTTAATACACCTTCAGTTCAGGATTTTGATTTAAATAGGATTATGTTAAATTTATAAAAATGTTTTTCTTTGTGAATAAGATCTCAATTTCTCTGAACAGTAAGAAAATGACTCAGTAGAGGATGGAACCCTTTAAAAATAAGGCATATACTGGGCATACATAAGTCATTGTCACAAAATCTACAAATTATTTTGACTTTTAAATTTTCCTCATTTAAATATAGTATATACATATGAAATAACTATTATAAATGGAAAGCAAAAGCGTATACATTGTGGTTATCTAGGTAATTTCTCAAGTTATTCACAAAACAGTATAATGGCAAGGTCAACTTGATAACTCCAAGAACCCAAAGAAAACAGTATCTTTAGTTGAAGTCAGCCATTTAGCTGCACTAGAAAAGGCAACTCTGCATTATTACTTTCAGTTCTCTAGAAGCTCCTATGTATTTTCATAACCATTCTTAAATTTTTTCATGGGAAATCTAAATATAGCAGCATTCTCAGCATTCATTAAACCAAAAATAAGTCAAATGTGTTAAAACATCCAAAGATGCCCTCATGCATAAGATGTAACATGTCTTTTTATTGTTACCATGGCATTAATATACTAATCCACTTTAACTTTGTTGCATGTAAATAATACAGAGAATGTATTTTCCTCAGAATGAAGCTACTTTCAATCTCAGGGTAAAAGTCTTAATCATACTGTACCAAAGTCTGATCAGAGGGAATGTAAAAATGGTGAAGAGGTAACTGACCACGTCTCTCTGGTGAGTCTGAGCCGCCACTGGCGGGAGGGAGACTGACTCATTTTTGGTTTTATACATAAGCATATGTATGTATGTATGTATGTATGTATGTATGTATGTATGCACATACACACACAAATGGAGGTCAAATGTACTGTGACAGTCAAGTCTGAAAATGAAAATATACACTGAACTGAACTTCATTTTCCCGGTAAAGTACCTAGGTCCAGTCTGCTTTCACTGAGTGAGTGGGGAAATCGTAATGCCCACGCCGCACAGAGTGGATGAGGAACGGGCCAGAGCTTACCTGGGGGTGTGCACACTGTGGGGGGGGTCACACCTAGGAGTGTGTATTTTAGGCTGAGAGCCAGCTTCCTGGAGTAGATGGGCCAGGTCCTCGGCTCTCACTTACGTATCCTCACGTAATTCTGAGGATTCACGAGAGTAAAACGATAAGGCGGGGCAGAAATAAGACAGACAGCGTACCAGGAAACCCCCAGGCCCGTGCGGACAAACAGTCAAGGATTACGGCTTTGTTCAACAGCGTCTGAAGCTCGGCAAGGACTTTAGGTGTGTAATTTACCTCAGGAAAAAATTTCGGTTTCTGGTATGTGGTCATTCATATACTGGAAAACTGTAAAGAAAAGATGAAACTCTAGATGAAAAGGAAAACCTGAATTATGTCGCCTAAGTCAGCCATGGCTAGGACGGGCTCACGAGTGGGTTCTTGGGGTGGGGCGCCCCGCTACACCGTGCGGCCGCCGCCCAGCCGCCAGAGGGCGGAGCTGCGACGCGCAGCGCCACGCACAGGAGGCCACGTGTTTGCGTCACACGGCGGGTGATGCGAAGAAACAGAACACACGGACATTCACACATTCATGGGTACATGGAATAAATTAAACTAGGCCAGCCGCGTATCTGTCTTCACTCTGGTGTCACGGGTTTCTTTTGTGAACACCCAGGACACAGCGCCCTCCTGAGTGCTCTCCACATGCTACGGACAAAAATGAAGGCTCTGCGCTACAGCTGCCGGACGGAAGCGTCAACACTGCCGGTGTGTGCAGACACAGTTTCTTTGTTCTTTAGCCTCAGTGCACAGGGTGGGGCTCCAGGTGGGGTGCAGTTTAGGACAGAAAATGAGACTGTGGCCTGCGGAGCAGATCCTCTGTTCATCGTTGGCACGGGTCAGAGAGGGGACGGTACTGTCCCCTGGAGCGTTCTGGGTCTCTCCCTGAAGACTGATACGTCATACGTATATGCCTTCGGGGTTAAAACCAGATGAGAAGGGGTTCTGGAGAACACGGAGGTTACTGGGGAGCTGCCGAGACGAGCCGGGCCGCTTCAGGGACCCAGACTGGAATGGTGGAGGCTCTAGACAGGAAAACAGGGAGTCACTCAGGCGCTGCAGGCTGGAGCACTCAGCAGCAGCAGGTCTGGAACGCCCCCCAAGCTCTGGAGAACAACCCTCTGGGGTGCTGGGTGGAAGGAGAGGCTAACTTCGCTCGGGCCCCCTCACCTGACAAGTTTGCAGTGATTTGAACAGCTGGTGATGTTTTTGCAAGGGGCAACACTTTGCTTCTCCTTCTTGAATGTGCAGGCCACGTGCATACATGGATTTAGAACCGACTTAACGACAGCACCAGTTACTAATAAAGACTTTGAGGAGAGGAACAAAGACGCCACCACTCAAGTGAAAAGACTACGTATGACTCATACAGACCTCAGGGGAAAAATACCCGACAGAAGCGGTTTGAAAGACGCGATTGGGTAAATAAATGCTCAGCTAAACACATAACCGAAATACTGATTTTCCCCCCGAAAGGGAAGTACATTCAAATGTCTTCGAAGTGGCCCAAGAACTAGCTTTGCAGGGTGCCCTGAATGCCAACAGTGTATTCAAAGTTAGCCAGTGAGGATCAAGTAAAACAGCACATTTCTCAGCATCTTACCCCTTTCTATGTCTGCGTGTGAGGCCTCTACTTCAATGGGCTCCGCTGGCAAAACGGTCACTTTTGTCCCTGTCTGCTGGATAAACTGCTGGAGGTTGACTTGCCGCAGCTCTTTAGTCAACTGCTCCAGTTCTTGTTCTTTGTCCTAGATGGAAGTTACATTTTTTTTTTAAATTGGAGGAGTCACTACTGGCCAGCTAAAGACATCCCGGTGCGGGTCCATCTGCTGCAGGGGTGGGATGTGAGGGCCCTGCATTCACAGGGGCACGGTCACCACCGCTGGCCCCTACTGCATCACTGGGCCGGCGGGGGTCGCTTTCAGTCTGTGGCAGGGGCCAACAATAAGCAAATAAAGGCCAACAGCTTCTTTACTCTGGTCTCCCAAGTGTAACATGTCACTCTGCTAGGAATACACCATACCCCTGATGAAATGCACACAACTGTCATGAGTCAATTACCAGTTTCCGCCCACCCCAGGGTTTACGGCAATCTTGCAAAACTATTCATAATTAAATTTTCCTATTATCCACTCCATAACTGACTGCAAATAGTCATTTGATCTGTGGGCTTTAGAGTTCCTGTTTTTTTGTAAACTGTTCATAAAGTTTTCAAGGGATCAATTACTGAGATTTATATCACAGCATGAAGAAAGCAAAATGCCCACAAGAGTCTCATAATGGGGCTTTTATTTATTTTTAAATAAATTCTATTGATTTTTACCATTGAATTACAATACTCTGCAAATTCTGCACTATGTGTACACATGTGTGCATGTGTGAGAAAGCGAGAGCCTCACTATCCCCCCACTGTTTCGAGTGCCCTCCTCACTACCAGGCTGATGCCCTCTTTCCTTCCCTCCTCTCAACCTCCCCTTCCCCCTGGGCACCACAGAGTCTGAGAGATATTTTCTTGTGATTTGTTAGTGTCCTGGCTTTGTTTCTTTATTCCACACGAGTGAAGTCATGTGGTGCTTGTCTTTTCCCCTCTGATCCCCTTCGATCCCATCCATACCACAAACCAAAAGTTTAACATTTTCAAAAGCTACTCAGTATTCTCTTGACTATAGAGACCACAGCTACTTTATCCATTCAATGGGCTGTTTCCATGATTTACTTATTGTGGATAATGCTGCTGTGAACACAGGAGTACATCAATTGCTTCAAATTAGTGTTTTCATATTCTTGGGATAAACTCTCAGTAACGGTATTTCTGGGTCCCGTGGCATTTACTAGGAGGTTTTTAAATCTCTGACAAAGAGAGGTCTGAGAGCTGAAGAGCCCTGAGAAGGGAGAGCGAGTTTGGACAGCCAGAAAGCTCCAAAAGCAAGTGGCACTCAATTATGTAAATGACTTTTCTTCTCTTTCTCTCCCTACCGCACTAGGAAAAGGGCAAGGCCCCTCCCAGGCTAGTGTCTGGGGATTTGTAGTAACAAGACGGTAGAAAGGACTGCTTGTTTTCTCGACTTATTTTGAGTGTAGGGTGTATGTACTTGGAGACATGCTAGCAGTTTGAAGTTAACAACCTTCTACTACATTAGATGTGCCTATTTTCAAAATGTGGGTAGTAATAGTAGTGCTCAGTACAGTTGGTGACTGAGAAAGGAAATCATGCCAGGTCTTCTGGAAACCTTGGCTTTCTGTGCCCATGGGACACTGTGCTGAGGCACCGTTTGGATATCCTGTCACAGTGTAGATTCTGAATCTCTAATAAGTATGTCCTGAAGCTGGGTGGATGGGTGAATCGTGGACATCAGAACCAGCACTGTTCTCTGATGGTGGGAGTGTCCAATAAAGCAGCTGATATATACATACGCTACTCAGCACTTGAAAAATGGCCAAGTCTAACTAAAATCTGGATTTTTATTTATTTGAAAAGTCTCATTATTACTTAATTTAAATTAACTTAAGTAGTTACATTCTAATCAGTGCCTTTTCATCTTGTCTGTTAGAAACAGAAACCTCTGTCCCACACTCATAACATAACATCACTGCACTGTCTTTGCAAGAACTGGTATCAGAGAAATGCAGGTTGACAAATTTATGTATTCTTGTACTCGGACTAGAGAGGGGACACAGCTAAGCAGGACCTCTGTGCCTGCCTCCTCAGGAAGGAAAATGAGTCTAGCAACCAGTGACAGACACGAAGGCAACTAGGAGAGCTCCCTGCTGGACTGACCCTTAGCGATCTGCTTCAGCGTCCCTAGCTCTGGACAAAGGTCAGTGTGTGTCTCCTCATTAGTGTCCACTCCTGCGTGGGACCCTCTGCTCCTGGGCACAGTCAGCTACTGCGACAAGCGCCAGGGTAAGAAAGTGCCCTCCTGGAGGCTGTCGTGCTCGTCTCTGGGTCTTGTGCCTTTGCTTGGTACAAGCCACAGGAACTCAAGAAACTGATAAACCAAGGTGGCAGGCTCCTAACTTTACATGGAAGAGCAGCTGGACAATCAGCTCAGGCCGACACCGGTCTACAAACGTGTTCTTACCTGCAAGCGCTTGGTGGCTTGTCCCAGAGACCTTTCCACAGCTTTGATGCCATTCTCCAGCCGCAGGCTCTGCTGGCCTTGAATGTCGATCTCCCCCCTGACCTTGCCGATCTTCCCTTTGACCTCCTCCTCGTTGACTTGTGCCTCCTGCACTTCCCGCTGCAGCTTCTCTGCCTCAAGACCGCTTTCCATGGTTTGGATCTGAGCCAAGTAGTCCTTTAATTTGCTCTCACATTCTGTTATTTTCTGTCTTATTTCTTGAAGTTGATCCTTCAGCTGTTTTTCATTTTCCTGTTCAATCTGTAATTCGTTTTCCCAAAATTCTTCCTCCTCGATTTCTACATCGTTTCTTTTGATCTTTTGCTCCAGGCGGACAATTTCCTCTTCAAGGTTAGAACTGTATTTCTGTTCCCAAAATCGTATTTCTATGTCATTTGATTCCAGCTCTTTCTCAATCGATTGAATCTTCTCTGTCTGCAATCTGATCAGCTTCTTTAACTCGTCCGCTGTAGTTTTGCAGTTATTCAGCACCTTTTGCTTAAATTCAGTTTCTTTACCTTTTCCAAAAATGTCCATTAACCCTTTGGCACCTCCTGTAAATGTCAATGATTTCCTCTTAGGTTCTCTCCTTTTGATTGATTTGTCAATCTGGGGCCTCAGTTTTGCTAAAGGGGGCAAACTCTGCCGGTATAAAGTCCTTTCAGGAATTCGAGCCACACTGTCTGAAGTGGGTCTCTCACTGAGAGATGGCCCCGTTCGACGCAAAATGAGCTGCACGTCGCTAGCATACTGACCCCATTTGTTTAAGGATATGATGGGATTTTCATGAGGTGCTAAGTGTCTTTCGGTATCTCTCCATTTTTCTATAAGCGTGTACCTTCCAGTTCGACCTAGGTTAAAGAGAGAAAATGAAAGTAAGTATTACCAGTGTGGCATGCATGATAGCTGAAAGGATGCGCTTTGGCAACCGTGTCTTCATGATTAGGCTCGAAGCCCAGTGCGCACTGCCTCTAACCTCTCCCTTGAACATACTCAGCGTCCTAAGATACAGGTTGTGAACTGCATGTGCTGCTCTTCAGACTTGCTGAGAGAGTCGACTTTATGTCTTTGACCTCAGTGGGGCTTTCCTGTCAAATGCCTGGCGGCCTCCACGTCCCTGTTTGGGACCTGGTCCCACAGACAAGGTCGAAATGTCTAAACGCGAACAAACTTCCCCACTGTAAATTCCTCTGCTTTCCGTGCATATCAAGACTTGAGGAGGCTGCAGACCTCCTGTCCCTTCCTGAAAGAGACAGGGAGATAGTGGGGAACTCTAAGGCAGGCTCACACAACTGCCCTCTCCCTACACACCAGTGGCAAGTCGGAAATCACCTCCGTGCAAACAAAATAATTTCCCATCAAAATAGGAGCCTAAAAAAGGCTTGTTCAGGGGGATAGTAATAATTTCAAAGATTCAAAAATGCTATTAATACAAAAAAACCAGAAAAAAAATAAAAGTAAATGAATATGGTGAATGGAACGAGTAATTGTGGAAGATAAAGTTTCAGAAGACAATATCATGATATTAGTATGAATAAACTTCCTAAATACATCCCTTTAAGGTAAGTATCCATTATTAGTGATATTAAAATATCACCATTATTAATATTGTCACAGAAGCAAAAACACCCACCATCTTGAGTAATCCTAATATTGCTCTATATAGCTATTGATTTATCTGCCCTGCCACCTTTTAAAATTTCATGAGTTTCTATGCCAACAGTGGCATTTTCTTAATTCCTGGGTCAGGAATGGAGATCGGGATGTGCAGATACGAACACCCATGTAAACAACTCACAAGCATTGCCTGAAGAATGATTCTGACCTGAGTCTATGGGACTTTCAAGGAATCTTGCTAAATCTTGGGTGCAACTGAAAGTGTGGGGCTTTGGAGGCAGGCTGGAGTCGGAATGAGGGCAAGCTGGGGGGAAGGAGCATGACTTTGCTTCCACAGTAGAGTAGAAGCTCACAGGTGCTGGGAGTTGGGGTGATCACACCCTCCACACTGCCTGGCCTGGAGAGGAATTTGTTCCAGCAGCCTGGTTAATCCAGGCCTTTGCTATTCACACAGCAGGAAGGCAGACCAGAAACCGCCTTTACGCAGTGACACGATGTGAAGATGACTTTAATAAACCCTTAAGCAACTGTCAGCGCCTGTCAGCCATGTAAAGCAGGACGGAGTGGAACGAACATGGGCTCTGAGCTGGGCTCTGAGTTGGAAGCCCGTGTCCATGCCTGGCGCTGTCTCCTATTTGCACGACGTGTGCAAATTACTAAGTTCCCTTTAGCTTCTGTTTCCTCGTGTAGAGGATGAGAGCTGTGTTTTCTCACGGGACAGCCTTGTGAGAGTCAGGTGAAATGTGGGAAGTGAATGCTCAGTGAAACTGCGAAGTGTCACACAAGTATCAGTTGTTACTATTATCAAGACACCTGGGTGAGCACGGGGAATAAAAAAGGAAGCCCAACCACCTCGGGTTAGCGTCTGTGAAATAAAAAATGTTTCTAGCAATTTTTAGGCTAAAAATTACTACAGCTACCCACCCCAAGAAAAGCCACATGGCAAAGCTGAGGTTAAAGCCATGCACATGTGCACCTGCCTCGAAGGCCACAGCCCCGTGGGCTCTGCTGCTGCTGCCTGTCAAGGACCCAGCCCCGGGTCCTGAGTCACATGGGGAGGGGACAAGCCAGCAGAGTCCGCGCCAATCCTATCAGACCAGGGAAGCGTCTTTACAAAGAAAACAAGAGCACTATAGTATACAAGCTAAATTTAAAAAGTTTGAAACCCTACTTTTTATACATTTTCATATAATGTATATTAAGATCCATAACAAACCTCAAAGCTGTTTCCCAATAACCAATAGTATTGTTTAGCCTGTAAGAACATTCTATTAAAAGATCGAGAATTGCTTTTACTGGCAGTTTTCCCTTTTTAAAAAATTAGGTATATATTAGTGCAATTAGGCAAAAAGAAAAAAGGTTTCAGCCAGCAATTAAAAAAGAAAAGCACTTTGTTTTTTTTTAAAAAAATGATAAATCAATTAGTACCTTTGGTTTTACTATAGAAATTGGGCTTTAGGTGGTTTAAGGGAGACATAAATTCTACAATCATTATTTTTAATATCCATACTTGGCAAAGCCCTACAAATCACATCCATTTCATTCAGGTAAGATTCAAATTCCTTCTGCAAAACTCTTTTTAGTCTATTTTATTAAATGGATACATCTAATGTTCCACCTTGCATACTATCTTAATATTGTCCTAAAGCACATAAAAATGAGTATCATACATTTGTCATCTATCTATCTATCTATCTATCTATCTATCTATCTATCTATCTATCTATCTATCTATCTATCTATCTGTCATCTGTGGCATTTGCAGTTAAGCTGTTAGTTAGGTCATCAGGTCTGTGTGTCATGAAATAATAGTAAATAAATTATTAGTTACACTTTTGAGCAGATGAAGCAATTGTCTAATTCCAAGAATCATTAACTTTATGGGTTACCTAGAAACACTATGCCCTTATTTCAACCATCTTTATAGTGCAATCCTTTTTTAAAAAAAATTATTCTAGGAAATTCCTACTTAGAGCCAAAAATTAAAATTTAAAAATCATACCTTGTCATTTATTTACAGATACATACTAAACAACTAAAATTATGATTTAAAAGCCATATCTTGTTATTTATTCAACAAATATGTACTAGATACTACATGCAGCCAGGTCATGAGGATTTACTTTCTATTAAAAACCTTGATCATCAAGCTCTTCATAAAAGTTTTAACTGACATTTGATTTATTCTTCAGGATCAATTCCTCCATACTCTAGAGATAAATACCATACTTTATGCAAAAGAATGTGACAGACAGGAGAGCTGGCACTGATCTCCTAGAAATCTACTGTGAACACAGCCTGTTTCTGGACTTGTTGGAAATAATGTTAACTTACTCTGTACTTATGCTGAATTAACTATCCTACCATCCTACAAAAAATTTTTTTTCTGATAACACAGGCTTTGTTTCTTGATCTATAAAGACATTTGTGAAAATTTTATGAATTACCTTACACATTCCAGGATTCTTATATAGACTGGTTGAACACCAACTGATCCATTCCATAATGACTTAGAATTCTTACAAAACCAGTATTTCAACATGTTAATCTACTGGATGCTTTTGATGCATATATATTATCTACACGCAATAAAATAAATTTTAACTGGCCCTGTGACTTAAGCAGTGTAGGTATTATAATCCTCAATTTACCTGTGAAGAAATCACAACTTAAAGAATTTTAACAATTTCCTGATGACATAGAGCTGTTCTGCTAATTTATCAATACATTTCCTGTAAGTCTTGTGTAATGCTATTAAGAGATCTCTAAACATATTTATTTCATGCTGACAGTGATACAGTAAAAAAAAATCTTTGCTTATAGCGTGTCAGTTGTGATTTTAGCCCATCCTTTAATTACTCACAGTATATTTTCCCAAGAAATAATAAAAATAACTTATAAATTTATGACCTACTTAGGACTATATGACCAGCTTACTACTATTAAACATTCATTGAGTTTATAATAACCAACATTTATGATGCCTACTATTTCCTAGACATTGTTCTGCTGGTCATTTTAGTAAATAATATTAACCAAAATAATAGCTAACATAGCACTATAACCACTAAGATTTGGGGGTTGCTTATTAATGTGGCATAATGGAACCTATCTTAACTGATGCATGATACAGATTACATGTCTCCACAATCTTTATTTTATTTTTTTATATATATTTTAAATCATTTTTTTTAACAGTGTTTGCTTTGCTCAGGTATAGTCCCATAGAATTCCCAACATCAATTTCCCCCGTGCAACGTCACCATCGTCCCTGGTGCTCTTGTAGCCCTTGTTTGACGCATCCCTTCCATCTCCTTTCCCTCCCCTGCAGAATGTCTCTGATTTATAGTTGCTTTTGTCCTGTTTTTTTAATTGTTATTATTTTCCCCCCTGATCCCTTATTTGGCTCCCCTATATTCCTCCTATTAACGAAACCATCCAACATTTTTCTTTTTCTTTCTGACTTATTTCACTGAGCATAATCCCTTCTAACTCCATCCATGTTGCGGTGAATGGCATGAGTTTATCTTTTTTTTGACTGCTGAATAGTATTCCTTTGTGTCTATTACCAGATCTTCTTGATCCAGTCAACCATTTTTGGGCATTTGGGTTGTTTCCATTCTATTTCTGTTACACACATCCTTACCTGTTATAAATAGTGCCGCAATAAACATAGAGGTGTAGGTGTCCTTTATGCTTATGGATGTGGAAAATACCAAATCAACTTAGAATTGTTGTTATACACTGCAAAATTATACATAGCCAAGTTGCAAAACATGACCTGGGGTATAAAAAGCAGCCTATTTTATTATTAAGGATTTGTATTCTTGTCTCCATGTCATTTAGTCAGAACCGGCTGGAGAGGCCAGGATGATGCAGGGACATGGCCGGAGGCCAGCCAACAGTCGCAGCGTGGCAGTAGGGGCTGCGGAGAGAGGCAACAGGCTCCGGATACACGCTGAAGACTGGACAGCGGGGTTGTTGATGAACTGGTTGTAAGGTATTGGAGCAACAAATAGACAAAGACCCTAATGAAGGTTTTGGATCTAGTCACTTAGAAGACTTCTCATTTGCTGAAATGAGGAGGACATTTGAGGATGTATAGTAGCTGAGACACAGAAATTGGGTTTTGGCATTTTGAGCCTGAGAAATCAATTCATCATTTTCTAGAACAGGGCTGTTTACTACTCACAGCCATCAGTCACATTTAAATTTAATTAAAAGTTCACTTCCTGTTACACCAGCCTCGTTGTGAGTACTCAGCAGCTGCAGTGGCCAGTGGCTGTTGTACTGGTCACCACTGAGACAGAACCTTTCCAGCCCTGTAGAAAGAGCTGCAGGACAGCAGGTTTGGGAAGCTATGTTTTGCCACATACCAATTTTTAGAAAAGGAAATGATGTAAGAGATAAGCAAGCACGACCCCCACTTAAGAAGGGCTTCCAGAGACGAGGAAAAGTGTGAAGAAACTAAAACTATAGTTGGGTACAAAATGTTTTCATTTGAAAGCTTATCATGTTGGGGCAAGCTAGATGAAACTTGGCTTTTTAGGCCCCAACACCTATCCATCTGACCCCATTAAATGCTAGCTCTGCCCCAGTTAAAGGAAATATGGGAAGAAGACCACAAGAAGTGGGAATAGCCAAAGTCCAAATTTTAGTACATAATAGCACCAGGCACCAAAGTAGTGTGAACCAGGAAACCTTTCTCTCCATTGTCTTGACTGCTTCTTCCTCTTCTTTTCCTCGCTAATCTTGTGTTAGCTGTAGTTTATTTAAGCTCCCAGCTACTTGAGAGTAGAAACCCATTCTTTTCATACTTTTGGTTTGGGATATTGTAGACGTAAATGTATTTCTTCAACAATAACGTGAGACACATGATTTTTCAAGGCATTCTGGTTCACAGATTTGAAAAGCAGTTTAAGCTCTGAAATAAAGGCACTTCTGTCATAGCTAATGAGGGAACTAGAGCAGAATACCTAAAGTTGGGAATGTTTCTGGATGTGGGGGCTGTGCGGTGACCAGCACAGTGCGCCTACGTGGGGCCTTTAGAGCCTCTGGTGCCAGTGCCATGTGCCAGCTGAGGCTTCTCCTGGTCACCTGCGAATGTTCCCTTCTCACCACCTGAATGTTACCTGTCAAGGTGGTTGACGAGCAGAGTAGAAAGGATCCCTTTCCATGTTTATTAGATATAGCCAACATATTTTATCAAATTATTTTTCTTAGCTTTTTTCTAATTTGATTTGGTTAGTAGCACTTAAGTCAGAAAAATGTTAGCTGTCAAATATATTTGCTGACTGCTTATTTGTATTCATATATTCTTATTGGGATGGTTTCCCGAAAGTAATTTTAGCTATCCAGGAAAACCCCATAATTTCTAATCAACCATACACACACACACGCGCGCGCACGCGCGCGCGCACACACACACGTTGTCTAACCACAGACGTTCATCTAAAATTACTTTGCTGTACAGTTTTTAGAAACATCTGCGGTTTTTAGTCCACTGCTAACAGTATAGCTAATCTCTTCCTGGGGTGGTTTGTTAGTGGCAATTTCCCTAATTAATAAGCCCTCTATTATTTATCACAGTCCAAATAAGATCAAGATGCTAAAAAACTTCATTTAGTGTTCTGATTAACAGAACTCTCATTATGAGCTGGAGAATTACTTAAGTATCAGAAGCATGCCGCACCCGATGCTGAGAAAATCTTAGGGCACCAGAGAAGCGAGGACTGACAGCTCTCGGCTGGATGCCAGCTCACGCATCTCTTAGATGAATTTTGAATCTGAAGTATTTATGATCCAGAAAGAGAGTTCAATAGTGGAGTCTGGAGAAACACCATAAAACATCTGTATTCAAATTGCAAATTATTCAAAACAGGTCTGGATTGAGGTACTGAAGAAGCAGAAGTGGGAGGTAGGTGCAGTTAAAACTTCCTTTTAGCTAGTTCACAAGAATGTTCTGCCATCCAGCAGACCGTGTATATCTGGGATGTTCCCATGACATTCTGTGCAGAAAATGTGGTCACCATATGGACAGATGCCACTTGTTGAACTTCCTTATCCACCTTGACTTTTACAAAAACCACCTGCTTGATTTTTGTCTGTCTACCTGCCTAGCTCCCCATCTCTCTACCTACCCATCTCCCTTCCCTCCTACTATTGCCCATGGCTTGATTCCCATATAGAACAAAGAGAATTAGGTTTGACATTTATAAACCTCAGTCTTCACTAAACAAGAACAAAGAAAAAGCTAAATATTTTAATACAAATAAATGTGAGACTTTCAAAAGTGGCAACGATGAAATAAGTTGGCAGCAAAGAATAGGAAACAAAATTAAATGCCTCATTTCCCCCTCTTTAGTAATTGAGTGTAGGTGTACAAATATAATTTTAGTCCCCAAATATAAGAACATTTCACTGGATGTGGAAACCTAGGATGTTCAGCATTGTTTTAGTGTATGAGTGTGCTGTACCTGAGAAAAAAATTAAAAGATGTCAGTATGAAAGTAAAGTCTGTCTCTGTAACCTGTTTCTATCACTGCCACCTTCCAACAGGGCACCTGCCACGACACAGGTGGCATCACCATTGCCACATGCCGAAGGGCCACGATGACAGGGTGAACTGTCCCAGTCTTGGGCTAACCTGCCTTGCTTGCAATATAAACTAGCATGGCATAAAATAAACTCCTGCCAAGGGGTTCAGAGACAAAGAGGCACGAAGTACCTAGTATGGTGCTGAGCAAGCACATACTTCCCTCCTAACGTGCTCCCTGGAGGGAGGATTGAAGATGCCAATATGAACCTCAACCTACTCGACCAGCTTGACTGATAAAGGGGTTTATGCCCTTCTCACAGTCCACAAGGTCTGAAGACAACTGAAAAGCATGCATAAAATATGATCAAGATAAGCTAAGAGTGGGTAAGAAGGAAAGTTGTAAAAGGGAGGAGAACAAGATGGTGTGTGGCTAATAAGCGTGTCCTCACCTTCGATGTAGGGGATTAAAAGTGTAACCGTTTGCTTTCTATTGGCAAAAGCAGATATTTTATGGGTTGCGTTTTTTTCCATATTCAGAAATCAACAGTAAATAGGACTTCTAGTGAGGGGTGTGGGAAATTTTAGCTTAAGAAAATATCCTGAGTTTCAGAAACACTGTAAGATGAACCACAGAAGAGGAACAGACTCAAGATTTAAGAGGAATGAAATCATCTCGAGGGTGGGACGGGAACAGAGACTAAGCCTCTTCACAGATCGCCTAAACACAGGTCATCAATACCTGTGCTGTGAGACAGAGCATGGGACCAATGAACAAAACCCGCCGGAGACCTGGATTTAAAACAAACGAACAAGAAAAGGAAGCAAAAAGCAACTGGTCTCAGACACCAGTGCTCACTTACCTATGGCCTGAGCGAGGGCAATGACAACCTCCTGGCAAGTGGTGACCTCGGTGACCCCACAAACAATCCTCTGGACTCCATCCACCCATACTTTAAGTTCCATGGTGCACCAGTCAGTCACCCAAGGGCCCTGAGACTGGTCGCCGGGTGTCAGGTCATGTTCTGGCTATGGGAACATGGAGAAGGCAATTTCTGTGTAGGCAGCTAAAAAGGAAAAAAAAATCATCTTCAATGAAACTGATCTTAATATTTCTTCTAGTGAGTAAATATCACACAAACAAAATCTGTTCAACATAAAATGTAATAACCCGACTACCAAGAATAACCATGGATGCCCATATTTTCACAAACATTTCAGTAGCAAGAATGCAACTTCAGTGTTTCACAGCACTACTGTCCTAAGCAGAACTAATCTCCAGCAGGTAAGAGAAATGTGATTTACTCGCCCAAGCTTTATCGCTCAACACACCAGCTGTTCGTTTGATTTTTAAAATATTATCGCCAATACTAAATAAAAAGTTCCTTTCCTTCGTGGAATCACAAAGATGGAACCAACACTGGATTCTTGCCAGCAACTGGAAGCCGCATCTCGTGAGCCCACTCGCTGTGTTCCATGTGCCTGGCCTCTCTCCTCTGGGGACGGATGGGGCTTCAGCTCCAAGGCTGAGGCAGCAGGGGCTCTGGGGGCCAGGGAGCACTGGCGGAAGGAAAGGAATTCCTTTGATGCCCAATGATTTCCCCAGGTATGAACTGCTTGCCCTTTTCTCATTTGTTTAATTAGGGTGCCATAATTATCTTCATTATGAGTTAAATCTAATAATACAAACAACCTTTTCATACTGGCTGTTCCCGTGGTGGTTGAGTTTTTGTTTATCTCCCTTACATGTCAAGCAGAAATTTTTACATTCTCATACAGTCAAATCAATGCTTTATTTTAGTGACTAGAATGTTATTAGTCTGCTAAAAATTGATTACACACAATTCCTTTTCCTGTAGGTTTTTAAAGTCTCAATTCTGTGTTATATCTTCAAACAAACTATGATTGGTTTGTGCTTGTTCTGTTGTTTTCCTATTTCTTTGTTGTTTAAAAAAAATCTTGGACTCTCTTGCCCTTCCCAGGTACCAAATACCTGGGAGTCTTTACTTCGGGTGAATTAAAAACAACTCAGCTGAACTAAAATCCATTTAATACTGGTCCCTCATTTTTCACTAGAAGATCTTAAGCTTCGAAACCTTCCAAGATCTTAAGCTCCGAAACCTTCCCAGACAGAGAGATCCGCCCTTTAAAGAAACGCATGAGGTTCATTTTAAGTTCTAAAAAGTGTTTCAGTATACCCCCGAATATTTTTTCCATCTGCATGATCATTGTTTCACCTCAAACTTTTATCATTCAGTGCACAACGATGAGCAGAAAGCACAGGCACGTCTGTTGAGTGCCACAGAGACACCGTGGTGCCGGGGACGTGCAGGGCGTAGGTAACATTACTCAGCTCACATCAAGCTGCCGGCTGTCCCCCCCCCACCCCCCCACCCCGTGACCAGACTCCCACCGCGGCTCCTCAGAGGGGCCCGCGCCTGCATTTTTGTTTTACCACCACTAATAACATCTTCTCAGCTTGAACCCTCGCGGGCAGGAAATGCCTTACTGGGTCAGATCAACGGTCCAACGTTTTATTTCTAGGAGGACCGCTGTTTTGAGTATATGGGCTTCCACCAGCCTTGGGGCTGTCCTGACCATCGCCCTGGATCCCTAAAAGCCAGAGGGTTTTTCAGGGGAGTTGAGCAGACAGTTGTCCCCCCTCCTCCCACAGAAATTTTGTTCCCTACCAGCTGCTCCACCGCCTCCCCTGCCACCTGCTCTCCGCCACCAGACTAGTGGGAGAGAGGGGTCCAACGCTTTGGTATGTGTGGTGGACAGTTCACCACTGGGCCCGAGGACTCGGGAAGCAAAAGCGTGTTGGCATCTCAGATGGAATTTGGAATAAATTTTGCCGTGGAAACAGCGAGGTGGGTGGAGATGAGGTTCTACTGCAGAGTGGTGATACAGGCGATACAGCATATGAGGTCTCTGTATGCCAGTCATGACCGTTTTAATCATTTCTATAATGAAGAACTAGGTTTAGTTAGTACCATGCTACTGCAGAACAGCGTTCTCTATCCAAGGACCATATATGACAATCAGGAACCCAACACCTACGTTTGTGGAAACATTGTCCCTCTTCCTCCTCCATGGAATCCTGACTTGTGCATTCACCTCGCTAGAAAACTCTGTGCCCCGAGTCCCTGCATGGGGCACTGTCCCCGTCACTGGCAAACGTGTTAGTGCCTGCCCCACACACTCGGGGAGGCTGCATGCAGCACCGCCTCTGGCCTGGCTCCCCCGCCCAGCACTCTGGTCTGGCATGTGTGCAGTCTGATGTGTGCTGCTGATTCCTTGGCCAAAGTAACACCCCTCCTCCCACCCCGGCAGGTGCGCAGGTGTGGCCTGTGGTCCTGGGACGTGACTGATGGAGAAGACCACATGTGCCAAGGAGTCTTGCTCAGGCAGGGGCTGCAGTGCTGACGGCTGCGAGTTCAGAGCGAACATCAACAGTGCACACGTGACAATGTCTCTGAACAGGAGAACACAAACCCAGGATGCCCCGACCTCCTGACGCAAACACTGTGACCCAGGCGAGGCCGCTCCCCTAAACAAGGGCTCCTTACACCCCTGACTTTACAAAACACATCGCCCTGTGGATGGCGAGAATCGACTGCTCCTGTGTTAGCGGTGGGCCCTCCGGGGATGGCGGCTGGCTGTCTGCTGAGCAATTCCCACGCTCTCTGGTCAAGGCGCTCACTGCCGACTTGAACATGCCTCCATCGCTGGCTTTGTTCAAGACCGGAGGGCCCTGCGCACCGGCTTTGTGAAAACAGTGTACAGGTAAAGCGGGTCACAGCCGAACCTCCCGCTGCAGCAAACACGGACACTCACCACCGGCGACGTGGGCATCGAAGACAGAGATCTGACACGACGAACACGGCACTTTCTGGACATGCTGCCTAGCACAACTACGACCTGGATACTGAAGCTCTCCTTTAACCAGATAACTGCACCCCCCCAAAAAAAAAAACCCCACCCAAAACCAAAAAACCCAAACAGAAGGGAATGTGGATTGCCTTACCCTAAAATGACTGTGATGTGGAACTCGGTGAAGCGACACAGCCTATTAGCAACTAGGAAATCTCAGCTTTGAAGCCCTCGAGTGACTGCCGAGGTGAGGACAAACTGTGGGAGGCCGCGGCCTGCGGGGCCCAGAGAGGCGCCCGAGAACACGGCAGGGGGAGCCGGAGCCAGGAGGACCGCGGCACACGCTAGCCCGAGGGGGCAGAAAGCGGGACTCGGAGACACGGGCGGTGCGGGGTCCGGCCTGAGGGCCGCGACGTCGCGGTCGCCTGCGCGGCTGGAGTCGGGTGTGCTCGTGCGTGCTCTGCTCTGTGGCGGCTCCCCCGTGCGGGCTGCGTGGGCCCCGCTCGCTGTCACAGCCGCCAGCGGGTGCTCTCAGGGCCACAGCGTCGGAAGAGGGTGCTCAGGAAGACGGGTGCGTGACGGAGAAGGGGCTTCCTAAGTGACTCTCCAGAACACCAGTCCTGGGAGGTGCGCCCTGCGAGCGGGCACGGGCGACAGCTCAAGACACATCGTCTCCAGGGGGCGAGGTAAAGGTCCTGACACGCGCGGCAGGGACACAAGCTGAACGTCCTTCCGCTCACTCAGTGACAGCCCGCCGAGTGTGTGAGGGGGGGTGGGGGAGGGGAAGGAGGGCGCTGCCATAAATGTCCCCCTGAACTGGCGTCTACAGCGACCAACTTCTGGAAAATACGACAATGTACAAATGAGAGTTCTGCCAGCCCTGGCATATTTAGAAGTACCTAGAAGTAAAGCTATTTCAAGCTTCACTTGTAGGAACAACACAGAACAAATAAGAACATTCACTAAGCTCCTGGCATTCCTTCACATGAACTCTTCGTGGCCACAATCTACCTCTTCTAAAGGTGGGTTTTACATTTTATTTTATTATTTATTTATTTATTTTTAAAAAGATTATTTATGCATACAAGAGCTGGAGTACAGGCCAGAGTCCAGGGCAGTGAGAGGGTTCACCAGAAATAAGAGTGGGGAGCAGAACAGGCAGACTGACTGAAACACACTGCTGAGGGGAGCAGCGGGCGAGGCAGGAGAGGTCTGCTGCACCATGTGGGTCCCCTCTCTGGCCGGCAGCAGGGATCGAACTCATGCTGCAGTGACTGCGGTTTGCTTCATAGTGCATTGCTTAACCCACTGCGCCACCAGGGAGGCCCTACATTTTATTTTAGAAAACCGTCTAAACCACAGCATTTTAAAAGTTCAGAATGTTCGGCAATCTCTGCCCTGCTACCTTTCAGATCAGTCAGCATGCACTATCCCCTCCGCTATCTGCCTGGGTCTCAGCATGCAAACACACCAGTGACTTCACATTTCCCAAACCCATGTGCTCAAGTGCCCACCTGCAGCTGGGCCAGGGGCTTGCATGCCCCTAACTGCCGGTGACTCCTGCTCGCTCACGCCTCACGACACAACCAAGCAGTGAGGAGTCATTTGCCTCATTTGAAAGATGAGAAAAGTGAGTCTCAGAGCTCAAATAACTAACTCTCCCAAGGCCACAAAGCCAGCAATTAAGGATCGCTACATGAACATATGTTATGTGCTCAAAAAAGGAACTAAGGAACATGAAAGGTCAGACTGTCTAACAAAGATTCACTAAGAAACCCTATCTACCATTTCCTGGAAATGTATTCCTAATCAATAAACAACGACCAGACCGCATGGACAGATGTGTCACTCCAGAGAGAGGTCACCCAGCTAAATCGATGATGAAACACTGGGGAGAAAATGTCCAACCCACACGCTAACCCACATGCGCGCACAAGCCAGAGCACCTCTGACAAGCACACGTGCCGGCAGGTGTCTGACGATCAGGCTCAGTTTTCAGGGCCAACAAATTATTCTTTCAGTCTGGGAACATTACATCCAGATTTACTTGTACAAGGTCCTAAGTGAAATGTTTGTACATTTGGGGTGATTTTTCACTCCTGCCTTAAACACAAAGCAAAGCTTCTGAGAGATTTCCTGCATTTCCCTTGGGTTTATAGTTATCAAAAACCCCCTCTGGTCTCTTTTTCCAATGACACACTGATTAGTGGGAACATGCACCTGGCTTTGGTCCTGAGTCTGCTACTTGCGGTGTGACTTAAGATGCATAACTATTCAAGTGCCATTTGTGAGGCATGAAATGCTTTTTTTTTTTTTTTCTTTCTAATGTACCAAATCCAGGGGGTGGCACAAAGCATGGATGTAACAAGCTTTCTGTATGGAAATGAACTTTTTAAATGAGGTATGAGGTAATGCTGTGCTACATGACATGTTTGTATTTTGGGAGCGCAGGACTCCCCCCCATCCCAACCCGAGAACCCTTACTCCCCCTACCCCCCAACCGGCCACTGTACTGCCCCACGCTGTCCTGCCCTCCTCCTTCCCCTCTGAATGCTTCAGCCCTGTGGCTAGCTTTCAAGGGCTAGACTTTAAGTTTGGCTTTATCGGACCCTTTGTTTCCTTTCTCTATATTCCACATAGAAGTGACGCTGTCCAGTATTTGTCTCCTCCTGATTTACTTCGCTTAGTACAACCCCTTCTTACTCTGTCTGCATTGCCATAGAGGACATGGGTTTATCTTTCTTGATCACCGAGTAAGTGTCACATCATGTAAATGTGCCAGGCCTTCTTGAAATCACTCGTCTGTTTCTGGGCACTCAGGTCATCTCCTCAGTGAGGCTGCAGTGAAGTGAACACAGGAGCGCAGATTTTCCTTCGAGTTAGTGTTTTTGTGTTCTTTGGTAGATACTTACGAGTGTAATGGCAGTTGCATTTTTAATATTTTGAAAAACCTCCGTACTGTTGCCTACAGGGCCTGAACCAGTCTACATTTCCACCAAGAGTGTATGAGGGTTCCCTTTTCTCTACATCCTTGCCAGCACTTGTTAAAAATTCTGACTTTTAAAAATTGTAAACTTTTCAAATGAAGGAAAAATAGACAGGTACATTTTCAGAAATTATTTGAATAAGAGCATCTGAAAATAAAGAAAGCTTGGGTTATTCTACTATGCATCTCAGTTACCATCAAAGTCTTAAGTGGTGATTTTTAATCTTGTTAATCTATGTTAAAAAATTTCAATTATTGGGGCTTCCCTTGTGGCACAAGGGATTAAGTCGCAGCACTCTAAAGCTATTCACAGACACTGGAGCATGAAGTCGCAGCACTCTAAAGCTATTCACAGACACTGGAGCATGAGTTCGATCCCCAGGCAGGAAGGTGACCCACATGGCACAGCAGACCTCTCCTGTCTTGCCCACTGCTCCCCTGAGCAGTGTGTGACAGTCGATCCACCTGTTCTGCTCCCCACTCTGTCTGGTGAATCCTCTCACCCCTCATACCTCTGGCCTGCACCCCAGTTCTTGTATGTATAAATAAATCTTTAAGCAACAAAAAAGATTCAATTATCTCCACATCTAGTACAAATATATGATTTAAACTGGTTATTGTTATAAAAATAAATTCTTTAAGAACTACTGCTTTTTAAAAAAGCTTTTAAAATACAAGTTTTTAATTTAACATCAAATTTAGTACAAGAGCCGTTACTTTCACTGAGTTTCTTATTCATACCCTACCGCTCGACAGCTTTTTGACAATTACCATTTCTAAATCATTTATCATGTTTTACTCATATCTGTCTATTTTAAAATGAAGAATTTCAGGTGGCTCCGTGGCGCAATGGATAGTGCATTGGACTTCTAAAATGAAGAATTTCTCTACACCCAGAGGTCTTAACCACAGTTTGTAAAACTGTATCAGGAATAATCCTTTGCCAGAATGGTACTTATTGGTGAATTAACAACTAGGGTAAATTTTGACCTATCCATTAAAACTTTGAGCAAAAATACAGGAGCGCTACCTGATAATTATCACCTCAGAAAACAGAAAGTCTTTACAGTTATCCATTTTAGAAAAATAGTTGTGTTTTCCGTATCCGAGGCTGGTCTCAAAAGTAAGCTCTGATTCAAAATAACTTTTCTTGCTAGTCTAACTTACTGATATCACCAAGAAGTCATCGTTTCCTCTCCCTCCCTCCATGGTTACTGACTGTGAAATCACTCTATTACTCCGTGGAAACGCAAGGGCTGTCCATTGGACTGACTTCTTTGGTGTTCAGCTGACAGGACAGGAATAAAGCAAGGATCTTGTGTGTGTGAGCTGGGAGCATCACACCCTGAAAGGGTGACAGAAGAAGGCACAGAGAATGGTCAGAGAGCCACAGGTGGCTGGAGGCAGGATCACTTGGCAGGTGTGAAGGGTGTCATCAGAGTGATGGAAACGACCAGGACCACTACACAGAGGCGGACAGCTCCCTCGCAGGGCTCCCTCACTGCAAGCTGGTTCCCAGCGGCTGACTCTCCTTAGCAGCAGCAGCCCTGAGCCAAGGCTAACAGAAACGCACCACTCCATATGGTCACTGCTGATTTCAGTGCACACGGCTTTCTTCTATTTTTTTCCTACGTTCAGCTACTCCGGCTCGCCATATTTGTTTTCCCAAGTGATAAATCTGGTTCTCCCTGGTGACGGGTCATAGGAAGCTGTGGGCCCCTCACACCCAAGGGGTGCACGTCCTCCAGACACGTGCAGGTCACTCACGCACACGTCCACTTAGCCAAATGGAGAGCATGACTGGCCTTTCAGAGCTAGTCACTTGCAGGCCATTTACTGTCACCATCTCACTGAATGGGGAAGGCAGAGACATCACTTGATGAAGAGAAGATCCAATATCTATACATCAGTAGATGCTAGTAGAGCCAATATTTGGAATAATGTTAATTTAGGTTACTGTGAAAATAAATGAAATGATTGGTTTTACACTGTGCAAGTGCAACACACACACACACACACAGTGCCAGTACGTAAGCTATGGGGGGAGCTTACACAAATCTCTTGTAAAAAGCCTAGTTAAAATGGGGATTGCATATGGTATTTAATGAGATATCACTGGCTCCCTTTTCTTGCTGTGGTTTTATAAAAGGAACTGAAGAAGCCATCTGTTTGGCAAGTTTACTTCACATTCAGGTCCAGTCTACTTTGTGGCCCTGGAGGACAGTTGGAGGCATGTGGTGGCCCCGAGTCCTGTGACGCCACAGTTCCTCTCAGGCTGTGCCCAGAGCAAAACCATACTCTCCATCTCAAAGTGAAGCCCCCTGAACCCGCATCAGTAGAACTATACTTTCCAGCGCCCAAGCTAATCCAGGGTGCTCTTCCATAGTCAGGAGAAAGCCCACAGTGACTTGTGAGGTGACAAGGTGCTCCTCCTGAAAAACATTACTGAAAACCTGATGTTTGCAAAGGTAGAATTCAGTACAGATCTGTGATACCTCTTCTTGCGCAGATATGTTGGCACCTTCACAGTGAGCTGACCCTTCAAATGCAAACGTGACCTGCTTCTGCGGAATCTAGCAAGAGTAAGAAATAGCTAACACTTACCGACTCTAACCATGCAACAGATGACAAGTGAACTACTTTATAAGTACGCCAGTTTATTTAATCCTCTCCCTGCTTATCCACAGCTCCATGGGACATGAACTGTTATTAAACAAATGAGAAATCAGTAACTCACTGAGTCAGTCAGTCAGCGAGTGGCAGATACAAATCTAATGTAAATCCTGTGGCCACTAAAAAGTCACTTATAGTTATGAAATAAAGTTATATGTGAAGTTTACGAGGAAACTTTCCCATCGCCCATCACCCATCCTGGCACAGAAGAGAAAGGGAATGCACCTAGGGAGTTATACATATCGACCTGGCTCAGTGAATGTCAGGCTGACCTCAATCACTGTGACCAAACCGAGAAGCAGCAAAGAGTTGAGGTCTGGTGATCAAAGAGACTTCGGAAGGACTGCAGGACACCCAAAGCTCCTAGCAGGAGATGCTCCTCTCTGACCACCCAGCTCATGTCATGGAAGCAGGAACAGAGCTTGGGTCAGGATGAAAATGTCTAAGACCTTCCCAAATTTACACCCTTGCACTACAGCAGCTGTCTACAAAGTGACATCCTTTTTCTTCTCCACACTCGGATGGGTGAGGGCTACTTCATTCGTGGTTTTGTCTATTACAGTGACGGCAGATCAGCCCCAGAACCACCCCGTCACCACTCAGGGACGATGAGTCTGTTGCCTGAATTCAGGTTTATGACACGCTGCAATGGACTCCCTGGTTTCATTTCATGGGGAATAAAACTAAATTTATTTTTCATCCGTGAAATCAAGATCACTATAAGCTTTTCATTCATAATATTGTGAATGTTGAGCCCATCAATTCTGACAAACACGTCCATTTTTATCATTACAATGAAGTATGTGAACTTTTCAACAAAATGTTGCTTTGATTTCTGGCTACAATGCTGACTTCAAATACTCACATCTCATATGTCAAAACACGTTCCTTTGCAGGTATGTGTCTCCAAGGTAAATTAGTAAGTGAACATTTCAAAGCCAAAATAAAATAATTTGGGGAGGAAATAAGAAGTAAATAAATCTAAGGAAGACATGTCTGCTCTGCTAAGCTCAATTTTAACATCGAATAAACACAGTATATAAACAAAACAGTAAGTATTCACTAAAATTTCAGTACTCTACTTACTCAGATAACAAAGTAATAAATGCGTGAAGAGCATGGAAACATTATACATGGCAATAGAAAACATGAATAATCCCTACAAGTTTCTGTTAAACTGTATTTCAGTTCAGAGAAAAATTTTAATCTCCATTTAAGTGTATTGAAATGGTCGTTTTCTCTTAGTTTTCAAGACTTAAGAATAATTTTTGCTTAGTCTACTTATTTCCTGAAGAAAATCTAACTCAATTAAGTCTCCAGATGATACACAGAAACACTGGCATCCTTTGGTGATACTTTAAAGGAATAGTAGTAGTAGCGGTTTAATGTAGTAATGGTTTAATGGAGGTTAATTATTCAGTGTAATGAAACAAAGATGCTACTGTTCCAAGCTGCCACACTTTATCCCTATATGTTATCTTTTGTCTCAACTCTGTAAAAAAGAGCTATCATGTGCTGCTCTGTAATCAGCTGGGGGTAGTTCTAGACTTCAGGTAGTTCTACCCTTCACTGTTGGAGGGTGTTCCGTATCACTGGAGAGGACGGAAGCTAAAGTGGAGGTGTGCACAGCGAAATGACAGGGCCGTGACTGGCCATCTACTCTGACTCTGTCCTCAGTGGTACTGGGCTGGACAACATCCTACTTAGAGGACCGAGCTAGGGTTGGGTTGCTGTCGGGGGTGATGCTGGTGTCAGGGGGCTTGACGGTCCCACCAACCTTACCTGGGGCACACAAGAAAATAAGTGGCTTCACTGTCGGCAGCAGCTATGGCGTGATTCCTACACAAAATCCCCTCGCGCTTTCCAAACTGACCTGCACGCTAGGGACATGGGTTTCCAACTTTTTGAATGTTCAAATAAGTTTATCTGCATTTCATTAGCTATTTATATTTCAATAGCTATTTATATTCGCTATTTATATTTCCACAAGCTATTTCTATTTCATCACGTCTGACATTCTCAGAACAGGGAGCCACGTCGAGCACTAACCCAGCAGTTACCATGGCAAAGCCTGCATGTCCAAGAACCGTCCCAACAGAACCAAGCCCCCTCCCTGCCCCGGCGAGCTGCAGAGCGGGGGAAGCAGCAGTCAGGTGGGAAGTCACTGAGCCGGCAAGAGCGCGTGGAACGGCCCTGGACTAATGGCCTTGCCCAGCAGTTCAAGAAACAGGATTTCTAAAGAGCCACTCTCACAAGAGTGTAACACACGACAGAGAAGCTCAGATATTTGAAGCGTGGTGAGTTTTCATGAAGCAAACACACCAGTTAAATCACCTCCCAGAGGAAGACCTCCGCCTCTTGCCCCAACCCCCGGCCGGAAGACCCCCAAACCCGCCCCGCCCGCTGCCCTGAGCCCTGATCAGAGGGAGCACCACCTGCTTCAGCCCTACACAGGGACTGCATCGCGGGAAGTGGTGGCACCTCTGTGCTACAACAGCACAGACCTTCGTCCATCTCGTCGTGTGCAGTGGTAGTTCATTCCTTCCCACCACTGCAGATTCCCACTGTAAAAGTCAAACAACATTTGCTCATCCAACTACTGCTGGTGGACACCGGGTTGATTCTGGGCTTGGTCCAGTGTCTGCTCAGGTCTGGGGCTGCTGCAACTGCCTGACGCTGGGGCCCTGCCTCTGTAGCAGCCTCTTCATGCACCTCCACTTTAACGATGGCTGGAGAAAATCACGCTAGAATGCCAGCTGGGTCACACACTCCTGCTCAGCATCCTCCCAAGGCTCTCCACTGCCCTTCGGATAAATCCTAACTCCTTGCAAGTGGCTGGTGGACCATGACCTCTTGATCATGGGGCTCTTCTTCCAGTGCTGCACCACCCAGGTCCCACCCCAAGAAATTCAAATCCTCTGAATTACTCTCTCTTTCAAGAGTCACTGCATAGGCTGCTCTCTCTGCTTGGGAAACATTTCTGATTCCTGCCAGCCCTCCAAACTTACTTTTGCCTCCTTTGAGGCATCTTTCTGCAATCTTTGGTCCCCTCTTCTGCTCTGGAGGTGGCCATGCTGCTCTACCAGAGCACCATGGTGCTGTCTTGTCAAGCTTATCTGCTTAGTCCCCCTAGTTCCCAGCCACCTCCAGAACCCTCAGCACGGTAGCCCACAGCACAGGCGCCCCCAAGGACACAGGTGCTAACTGCAAAGAGCAGACACGGACAGTTCTCACTTAACTAGAGCAAAGCACAGCCCTACTGAGAAAATGCCGGCAAGCACCCAGGTGTGATTAAACCAGCATCCAATCGCTGATGTCGGCAGAGTCTTGTAGTCTGATTAGTTACCCAGAGAGAGGACAAATCTCCCCACTGATGCTGCTGCTATGAACACCATGCCGCTGCAGAGTCTGTGGGTCTATCTCAAGGCAAGTTCTTAAAGAAGGATAATATTGTTCTAATTTACAAAATGTGTGGCTTGTATGTGCTTGTAAATAAAATATCCAATTGAAATCACATGATGGATGTTAATTTTTAAATACTCAGTGAAAGGAAATGGCAAGTAAATCACACCTTTCAAAAAGCAGACATAAAACTAAGCAAAAAACAATGTTTAAAGTTGGTCAGGGGGGGAAATCCATGTAGTATGAAATTCCCCTGACACAGCTCTTTCTCAACACCTTATCACTTAAAGCAACCCTTTTCCCTCCCTGAAACAAATTGATCAAAACAGGGCAAATGTCACCAGCCTGGAATAAAGACATGCTCCACCCTATAAACTCTGAGAGCTTTAATAAAAAGAATGTAAGGAATCTAATGACATCAAAACAAAAGAATTGATAAAATAAACAGCATAGACTTCTTAAGCCATTTTCAGATTCCGGTTTATAAATTACCTATCTAAGTAACTTGTCTAAGATAATGAAGACAAATAGACCCAAAGATAGAGCCATGGTTAATATTCTCCCCATTTCAGAGCTCGGGAATCCAAACTCTGCTCTTTTCCCAGATGTTCTTCCAAATATGTCATTTGTTGTTTCAATCAACAAGTGCTTAAATTGCTATGCTAGCTCCTTTAGGTGGGGAAAAGATAAACTAGCCTTTTTTAAGTTATAATTTTATCATCTGAGAAAAGAATTAAATGAACATATATATTCATTTTTAAAACTGGACTCTAAACATTCTCAAACATTTGCAATAACTAGCATTTCACTTTTTCAGTATGATTCTACATAAAGTTAGTAAGTTTTAGGTATCTTGAATTTGTCAGAGCAATAAACATTTCTGTTGAACTATGCAGAAAAGTCAGAATTTTGTGTCTGGAGCTGAGAAGACAGATCCAGCACCTCAAGTGTCTGAGAAACGACCTGAAACTACAGCTCAGTCACATGTGCGGACAGTCCCTGCCTTTAAATTCTTTAAGACCATACTTTGAATTCTGAGTTTGGGCCTTTCCCAGACTAGAGATGGGGGTGCTATGCTCTCTGGGGGTGTGGGCTGGAAGCAGCAACTCCCAGCTCTCTCAGTTGGCCAGCAGTGCGGGTGAATGCAGATGGGACGCGAGCTGGAGTGAGTTCTCTGAGTGCCAAGTGCAGTCAAGGGCCTTCAAGGGCCGGGGAGGCCCTGATGCTCAGTGAGTTGGGCACTGAATGCATTTTCAACTTAGCGATATTTTCTGCTTGCCGTGGGCTTCCCAGTCAGCAGTGGAGGAAGAGCTGTACTCTGATGCCGACAACCAGTATCTCTTTACGTCACTGCACCATTTACATCCGATTGTCCTTTAAGACTGATTCAGTCTTGTGGTTTAGCATTTTATTTTTTACACTGTTAGACAGAGAGGGGAGTCAAACTGCCCCTCTGCTCTTCCCTGAGCCAACCTCACGTTTTCACAGGTGAATTTGGCCTTGTAATTATGTGTCTATCCTTTTAACAACGAAAAGCTTTTATTGTGCTTTTCATAAAATGAATTTCCTGGGATGTAAAGCAATTTTGTAAAGGCTTTTTCATTAACCTCCCAGGTTACACTCAAATTTGTATCATGTTAATGTACACACACATAGACACACACACATACACACAGTTTCCAACTGCCCATCTTGTGGATATAGTGCGAGCTAGTTAAATTAACAAATTACCCTGTGGACATGTGGTCAAGTTACATAACCATCCAGAGTGAAGTCTATCCACTTCTCATTGCCTGAATCTCCACAAGGCCACAGTACTACTCCGCCACTTGAGACCCAGAGCAGTGACAAGTGGAGGCCTCTAGGGAATGCACTAGGCCATGAAATACTGTACCCGTGATAAGTAATGTAAGAAAGCCTCGAAACTCATGGCTCGTATCCAAATACGCTGTATTGTTTCACTCATATGCAGTATATAGAATAAGCAAACACATAAGCTACATAAAACAAAAATAAACTTTTGCACTATAAGACCAGTTAGTGGTTACCAGAGGAGGGGATGGGTAAATCTGGACAAAGTGGTTTTCCACATGGCAAAGCACAAAACTGGACATTTAGCAAAGAGCACAACGTCCTATACACAAACTCTGATGTATAATGATGTACAGCTGAAGCATCCATGTTGTTATAATTCGATGTTACTTTAAATAAACAAAAACCAAGCCAAAGCCAAACTCACGGCTTGTAATTCAGCATGACGAATACCAACACGTTCAGGGCAAAAGGTACGGAGGGGAAAAGACAGAGTAAATAAGTTTTAGACTCTGAAAAGTCACACAGAATAAAGCTATACAAATAGTGACTTAACAAACAAAATATTCATGGCAGTTCTGTATATCTGTCCACTGGCCAGAAAACAACAAGAGGTCACAGGTCAGTAGACTCTCAGCAGTGACCTTACTGCCTACCGATGGACGGGGCAGCCAGGATTCAAGGCCCAAGGACGAGAGGCAGGTAGAGGGGAGGGAGCACCAAGGAGCCGGGGTGGGGAAAGGACTTTTCACTCCCAGAGGCCTCTGTCCACAGCCCATCAACAGCAGTCCCAGAAACACAAACCTGGTCTCTTTCTGGAAGTTCCTCCATGGCTTAACTTTACCTAGAAGTGACACAGTGATGAAGGGAAAGAAGTTGCTTTTTTTTTAAATTGGAATTCAAGAAATTAATTATTTTGTGCTAAGTTACCGAACTAAAAATCACACATTAAGGAACTAAACAATATCCTAATTTCTTTTTTAGAAGTCAGGAATACTAGTAAATAGTTATAATTTAAGACCAAAAAGCAAATTCAATGAAAATATAACTAAAAACAAAAACATCACTGTTTAGGTGAATCAAAAGCACAAATAAATTTGAGATTAAGAATCATCAAAGAAAACAAACTGTAATTTCAACAAGCTCTTCGTTAATCACAGCACCAGGGTGAGAGTTTCAGCAACACTTGGGATGACGCATAAAAAACAAATGTAGGTATTTGTAACAAACACTTTTACTTTCTATGACTGTTAAGTCTAGGCAAAGCAACTGGGCTTCTTGGAATGAAGACCTGCACTGCGGTTTGTTTATATAAACCCCCTCCACTTCCTAGTCCCCTGGTGACGACTTTCAAAATAACAGGGCAAGAACACCAAGAAGAAACTCATTCTCTCAGAAAACCAGGGAAGGTGTCAAGGGGATCGTCAGCTCCCGGCAGCTGATACACCATGAGCTGTGCACAAGGGAAGACAAGAGCATCGTACAGCGGAGACCATTCTCTTTTTTTAACCTGAAAAGTTCAAAGTAATAGATGATTTATAAAGTTGGGCAAAGCAGCGATCACTGTCGTTTGTAGCACTCCCCTCCTCCACCCCCCCCCCCCCAAAAAAGAAACAGAACAGCACACAGCTGAGAGCTAACGCACTCAGGCGCAGTGCATCAGTCATCCAGACTGCTCCAGACTGACCCCAAGGGGACCTCGAGCAGCAGAGGGGCAACGAGGCCACCTTCCCCCTGCCTCAGCACACCTGGGGAATGGGGTCTGTCCTATCTCCTCAGCCAAGCTCATCCTTCTGGGGGCCACGAGAGGCACCTTCAGGCTTTGCCTTCGGAGCCTCACCCTCCGCAGTGGCTCGGTCTCCTGAGAGGAGGTGCCTCTGGGAAGCCCATGCTGTGGATGGATGGGGACCCCGGTCCAATTACAGGGCCAGCTGTGACACTCCCCGCACCCCACCCTCCTCTGACTCTAGCACTTCACATCAGGAGTGCCCCTGAAAGTTATTATTTTTTTATAAGATAACTCGAAATCTTTAAGAACATAAGCATTTTCTAGGAGCCCTAAGAGGAAAGCCTCACAGTCATGGAGGAGGACTGAACATCTGTGCATGTTCCACAAAACTCTGAGCAGAGAAGAGTGACACAGACCTGAATGATAGGAAGGATTTGTCTTTGAAAACAAAGGAGTAATTTATCGGGCCAATAAATTCATTGTGAAGACACTAAAGTCAAATAAAACCAGCAAGAGACAAAGCAATGTTCTAGTTTTGTGCACTGGGAGCTGAGGCTTCACTGAGCACTAATTATATCTGGTTGGAAACAAAGCAAATTAAATATGGTCCCTTTGATTTTCTTTTTTTTTTAAGCAAGAACATTTTGAATTATCAAACCATCTTGAATTATTTTCCTAAATTAATCTTGGGAATTAAAGAGCCAGTTACACAAATAACTTTTTTAAATGTGCCCTGGGTGACAACGATGAAGGTGCATCTTGAAAACACATTTCAGAGCCAAAGATCCAGATCTACAACGCAGGGCTCCCCAGCTGCTTTGGGGCTAAAATGTAAAGATCTGAGTAACTTCGCAGGATGCAGGGGAGGGCGGTTGCTCATAACTGACAGAGAATGCAACATACTCTATCCTTTAGCTTATTTTTGTGGTCTTTGCTGCATTTCCCCCTGCCAGTGGGTCCTATTTCTGAAGGGACTGAGGACGTTCTTGAGACTGACCTGGAACAAAGCATCACTCTAAGAATGAGAGTAAAGAGTGGGAGGGAAACCTTCCCCCACGAGCGGCCTGTCTCATGCCAGCGGCTTTGGTCCAAGCCTGGCAGGTGCTCCCCTGACAACCTGCGTGCCTGAGCCCAAGCTCACGCCCAGAGAACTGCGGGGCAGGCAGTGACGGGGAGACAGACACATGCAAAGTGGACAGGCACGTGAGAGGACATGATGTGAGCATAGCCCCTGCAGCAAGCTCGGCCTGGGGCTGGGGGAGCTCTCTGCCCGTCCAAGCTGAGCTGCTGCACACGCAGCTGGGCCCGGGCATCCTTTTCCTTCAGCCCCTGACTCTCGGGAGACTGGGCCACGGGTGCCCTTCAGGTTGGAGGCAGCTCCTGGCTTCAGGACAAGACCGGTCCCCTGAAGCTCTCCCCTGGCAAACCATCCCAGCGTTTCACAGTCCTCTTGACACCGTTAAAATTCAACTAAAATGAAGGATTCCCAGCACTAAAAAAAATTTTTTTAAAAAGTCACTTCAGGGCCTCCCTGGTGGCACGGTGGGTCGGGTGCTGCACTGTGAAGCATCCACGGCGCAGCAGTGCGAGTTTAATCCCCAGCCTGGGAGGGGACCCACATGGAGCAGCAGACTCTCCTGCCTCGCCCGCTGCTTCCTCAGCAGTGTGTTTCAGTGGATCTGCCTGTTCTGCTCCCGGCTGTCTCTGGTGAATCCTCTCACCTCCTCTGGCCTGTACCCTAGCTCTTGTGTGCATACATAATTGAATCTTTAATAGAAAAAAAACATTAAAAACAAAGTTGCTTCATACAGTTATCACTTGTGAAAAGAACTTTCTAAAAGATAAGAAACATGGAAGTATCGAATTTCCTAAAATCCCTGAACTTGAACATGCCTCTGTCCCTGCCACCAAAGACCTAACAGGTCAGGAAGTCAGCTGTTCCTGAGGCCTGTGAGGATGTAGGTGCTGAAGCATGAAGAATCACCATGGCAACCTGTGAAGCCTCTGGACCCGGCCACACATCATCCAGAGTAAACCAGCAGCACAGCACCTGCCTCGCCCTTCCAGCCTTCCGCCATCAACCCCTCTGAGTGGCCGAGAGGGTTTCTCACCTGTTCCTTTCCTCCTTCTCACTGCCTATTTAAAGACGGTCAATTAATGAGGCGAGGACAACAGAGGCGGCAACACTGAATTCCCTTCTCCGAATGGCTGTTGGTCCGGAGCCCGGTCCCCACTCCCGGCAGCCAGGCTGGCTGCACCCCGCCCTGCCGCGGGCCACGACCCACGCCTCCCCCACTCATCACCAGCAGGGACACGCACTTGCAAGGACCGCATAGGCGCACCTGGGGGTGCGGCGCTCAGTCACCCTCCGTTTGTTTTCCTGCCCCGACACTAAAGACCCGGAACACTCAGCTGTCTGGGCCACGGTGCCCCGGGGTGCGCGTGGCAACAGGGGTGAGGGGCAGCGGGCACACCCAGGCCCTACCTGGGGTTCTCGCAGCTCTTACTACTTCCAGAATGAAAACTTAAAAAAAAAAAAAAAAAGGGAAACGAACACACAATCATCTTACAAAAAATACTTGTTATTGAAGTCTCATGGTGGCGCAGTGGGTTAAGCAGCCCCTACAGCACGAGTTCGATCCCTGCCACAGGCTGTGGAGGGCACCCACATAGCGCAGCAGACCTCTCCTGCCTCACCCGCTGCTCCCCTTAGCGGTGTGTTTCAGTTGATCTGCCTGTTCTGCTCCCCACTCTATGCATAAGTAAATCTTTTTTAAAAATAGTCTTTATTCTTTTCTAACAGGCTAAGCAGCTGTTTATTCCTTATCCTCCAGCACTTACTTTTCTGTTTATTTTTTAAAAGATTTATTCATGCATACAAGAACTGGGGTATAGGTCAGAGGTGCAGTTGGTGAGAGGATTCACCAGAAGCAGAGTGGGGAGCTGAAATCCACTGCTGAGGGGAGCAGCGGGTGAGACAGGAGAGGTCTGCTGCGCCATGTGGGTCTGCTCCCTGGCCTGGGCTCGAACTCATGTTGCAGTGGCTGCAGATGCCTCACAGTGCAGTACTCAACCCCTTGTGCGCCTCCAGGGAGGCCCCTCTTTTATTTATTTCTTACTTTCTTGTATTGTTTTTTATTTCTGAATAACAACTGATTTCCCTACTCACAGCCTTTTTTTTTTTTTAATTTATTTTCAGCTCCTCCCCAACTTCCTCTGTCCCCGGCCCCCAACTCCCAGCGTTCCATAGCACTTTTCATAATTCAGAATTAGGCAACTTTATAAATCCTTGCTTCCCTACAGCCTTATAAAATGTAGCAGGAGAGGGCCAGACAAAAACAAGGGTGGGAGAACTAAATGCAGTAAAATCACTGATTCTATCTTTTCCACGTACTATACCTATTAAATGTGTGATACTGGACTAAGAACTGCTCAGAAGCCCTTCTCACTCAGAAGTGCCAGCCTGCAGCCAACAAGTGGCAGAGAGCTACCTAGCCTGCTGTGGACAGCCGCCCCTCTCCCAGACACTTCCCAGGTATTGCTGCGTTGCAGTGTGGATTCCTATGTGCCGCGGTTGCTATGAATTGTGCCCTATTCTTAAGATTTATGACGACTACCCCAGTGTTGCCCCCCACACACTTTATGGTTTATTTTTCCAATTGTCCAATAAACACAGATAAAGGGGACTAACTCCAGAGCTGGGGCTGGAGGCTGCCCCATGGCACGGTGTTTCTGGGCGCCCACTGCTGAGTCTTACTCTTGCGTGAGTAAGTCCTGTGGTCCAGTGAGAGGCAGCCTGAGCCTCACCAGCAGCTAAAGGAGAATATTCTCTGGGCCAGAAAAAGAACTTTTCTATACGCTCATCATTGCTTCTTCTTCTTTTTTCTTAAGTAAGTGTTCATAGTAGTGGGAAAGCCCCAGAAAACATTAAAAAGATGATGCATGTGTAAAACTATCCATGACCTCATTCCTCTAGCAAGAACTACTCAGACTTGGTCTAAAGAGCAGACACCATCACATCCTCTTCATCTTAGCTTCCTCCCTCAGGGAAAATAGGCCCATCTTAAAAACCACCTTGTTACACTCACACTCACTCACTCACACCCTCACTATTAACCCACAAGCGGGTGTCTCTTGCTCAGATCTGCACCGGCTCCTCACTGGCTTTGGGATCAAGCCTCCTTGCGCCTTCTCCACCCTTGCTTCCCCTCCGCAGTGTGCGCCTCTGTCCTGGCTGAGAACATTCTCCTCCTTCCTACCCAGCTCCCAGGCTGGCCCCAGACCCCCTCTGGACTGCTCCGTGAGGTGTTGGTGGGGAGGAGGCACCGCAGACACGCCAAGAGCTTCCTCTGTGCAGGACATCTGCTGATTCAAAGGGCTCACTGAGGAATTATTACTATCACGCTGTTTCACAAATGACGACATGGAGGTCTTGAAAGCTTCCAAATCTTGATACAATACAGGGAGCACAAGAGAAAGCTGCGATTCCCAGCTCTGCTGCGAGCCCCACAGGCCAAGCAGGTTTGCGTAACAAATGCAAAAAGCCCATTCGAACCACCACAAAGAAGCGCGCTTTCTAAATACATGACCCTTCCAGTTTCTCTTCACTTTCATGACCTGTCTCTCGTTAGAAATAAAAACGAAACCACCAACCAATAGCCCTTCGTATTAGTTATTTTCCCTTTGGAAAAAAAAAATTGGATTACATCAAAATTATTTTCCTAAGCACTATTTACACTTTGAAAAAGTTAATGTGCATCAAGATGAAAGAGAATAGTAACTAAGGTTGAAGAAGGAATCCAGTGGGAAACTAGAAAAGGATATGGAAAATCTGACTACTGGGTGACTTTATACTGTGAAAACAACAAACGTCATAAACAATCTGTGATTTTTCTCTTATGACCTGAAAGATGACAGTTTTACTCAATGTTCCAATATGGCCGTGGGCAGACACTAAGTTCCTTGAACTCCACCAGATCCTGCAAGGGCCTGAGGACTGAGCCACGCAACGTGGACGAGAATTTGCTCTGCGACTGATGCCTTCGCGTCATGACTAACAGCCAAGGTTAAATGATCTCCTTAGCAAAGTTCTTCAGCAACATCTAGGCCATCTGATTGCCTGAGATAAAAAGTCCCATTTCAAGGCTAAGTGAAGATTCTGACACCTTAGCTCCTAACACATCTGCTTAGAAACTAGATCACACACATCAACTTTTAGCTCTCTGTGGTGCATCTGTGGGTAAGCTCTTTGAACTGATGATGTAACATTTTAGTTTGGGGAGTAAAAGAATCCAGATGTTACTTGAACAGCTTTGGCAGACACGTGGGGTTAATGTCAGGCATGCAATCACTGGCCCTGTTCAGGGCCAGTGATGTACATATCCTGTGTCCAGGCATTTCAACATCAACAGCGTCTTAGGCAATGTCCCCTTACCGATCCTGCTTTGAATACTTTCAGAGGAGCAAAGAAACTGGGCATTGCACATGCTGACAAAATCTATCCAGCTCCTTTTACTGCTTACTGTATTTGGAGGTCTTACGGATTAAACATCCCTTAGGCTATAAATAGCAGGTAGATACAATAGGAAAACTGCCAGAAAATATTTTCTTTGGAATTCTTTGCTGCACACCAGGGTAGTGATTTCCAAATCCCTTTTTTGTTATTGTTCTCCTTTCTAAAATTGATACGTCCTGAGGGAAACTTTGACCAAGCCATAAAACTTCCCCACGAATCCTAGAGCTAGTCTTAGGGATCTACTGCTCCACAGACACAGTGCTACAGGTCTGTTTTGTTAAACATTCCAAAGTTCCTTACCTAGACAATTCTGAACAACCTGCTGTGAACCTAAAAGCATACAGACACAGAATACTGTTGTACATTAATGACTCAAATTTCTTCCATTTCCTTTTAGGAAAAATGAAGCAACAGCATGCATATTTCCACAAACTTTCCAAAAGACATTTAAAAGTTTTACATTTGACAAAACATGCAAAGAAAAATGGATGAACTGAACTAATATAGTGCTACATATTATCATCTCAGTGACCTAAACTCAATGGGAAAATTCCTAATCTAGAAGCTTTCCAGACATAAATTTCCAAACTTTCTAAGACCACATGTTAGTCAACAGCTGGGACACAGGAAGTTTTCTTCATGTGCTGTAAGCTGCTGATTTCATGTACATTTAAAATAAATACACAAAAATACACATTCCATTAAAATAACATGCAATGATGACTTAAGATATTTTGGCAGATTTATTTGGGCACAGTGACAGGAGCCTGAAGAGACACAGAAGCAATGTCTTTTCCTCCCCCACCTTTCTTCTATTTTTTTAAAAAAAGATTCATTTATTTATGCATACAAGCACTGGGCCTAGGCCAGAGGTGAGGGAGGTGAGGTAGGGGGGCGGTGAAAGGATTCATCAGAGACAGAGTGTTAGCTCCCTGGCTGGGGACCGAACTCATGTAGCAGAGGCTGGTGATAGCTTGACAGTGCTGAGATGTTAACCCCTGTGCCACCAGGGAGCCACCCCCCCTTTCTTTTAGAAGATTTATTTATGCATACAAGAGCTGGGATGCAGGCCAGAGGTGCAAGGGGTGAGAGGATTCAGCAGAGACAAAGTGGGGAATAGAATAGCCAGATCTACTGAAAAACACTGCTGAAGGGAGCAGCAAGAGAGGCAGGAGAGATCTTCTGTGCCGTGTGGGCCAGCTCCCTGGTTGGGGATCAAATTCGTGCTGCAGTGGCTGCGGATGCTTCATAGTGTAGTGCTTAACCCCTTGCGCCACCAGGGAGGCCCCTAAAGACTTATTTATGCACAGAAGAACTGGAGTATAGGCCACAGATGCAGCGGTGAGGATATACACCAAAGTCAGAGTGGGGAGCAGAACAGGTGGATAGGACCACAATTTAAGTGGAGATGAGATGATGCTTTAGGTCTTCAATTTGGGATTTATTGTTTCAGCCACCAGAGGTCACCCTTCTCCAGAGAGAAGAGGCGCAGGGCTTGGAAAGACCTTGTCAGTACCATGTGTTTACTATTGGGATACAAAAGAAAAATAATTCAAACAGAAAAACCCATGGTTTTGCAATATTCTTCTCTCCCCACCTAAACTGCATCTGAGGATGGAACAGGCCCACCCCCTACATTCCTGGGAACTGGAAACCACTGAGATGGAACAGCTGAAACATTCCACCAGAATCTAGAGGTGGCGGTTACAGTTTCTGAGACTGCTTTGTAGAACAGCTACCTCTCGGCAGTGAGATGTGATAGAGGGAACTAGAAGAGGTTTCAAGAATCTGTGCATTATAAATATCATAAATTCCTGGGCACTTTTCAGGTAAGACTGTAGTGAAGATTTATACTGCTTTTTAAATTAGTTTTGCCTGTCAAACTTTGTTTTAGGTAGCTAATTTGGCTTTAAGGAAACCAAATTAGCCAGGGTTCCATTAGGCACATATATATATGTGTGTGTATATATGTATATATGTGTGTATATATGTATATGTGTGTATATATGTATATACATGTGTATACACACACACATACATTTTTTCCTTTTTCTTGGGAAGCGAGTCCCTTAATCATCATGATGCCCTGCACAAAAGAGGTGGTCCCTAAACACTCCCCCCCATTCTCTACACCTCACACAGAGTACAAGAGAGCTGAAAATCCAAAGTGCTGATCTCATCTGTAGCCATCCAGAAAGCAAGGGCAGGACTGATTCTCTCCAGATAGTGTCCTCTGCTGTAGCCATCGGTAAAGGAGGGGAATTCCAGAGCTGGAGGATGTTTCCTGGTTTCATGTGAGTGGATTATAGCAGCAAAAGGGCATTCCGCAAGACCCATTACAAGAACCGGGCAGGACCCATTACAAGAACCGGGCAGTTCAAAGCCTTCCAAAACACAATCTCCTTACTGCATGCGTCCTGAGGAAATCCCAGAGAAAAGCAAAGCCCAGCAGACGTCCACAGCAGTTTGTGAAATACTTGTTTTCATATCCCAACAACTGGCAGATGAGGCTATTGCACGTCATTGTATCGTCAAGGTACATGACAACTTTCCTTCTTAACTAAAGTTTAAAACGTGTTCATTACAGAATACTCAGAAAGCCTCTAAGGAAATAAAATCCCACAGAGTCCCACAGAATATGCACAAGAGAATGAAGCCCATTTCTAAAATATGCAGAAAATTAAATTCACATATGGCTGCAAATTCTTTTACTTGTAATAATTCATCTCCTGCCACATTCCTCCTAGAACTCACTGGAGCCCGTGCTCCCTTTACAGTGAAACACTCGCTGTGAGTTCTCAGTGACCCAGCATCAGTAGATCATATTTTCTTTTTTAAAAAAAAGATTTATTATTTATACATACAAGAACTGGGGTATGTACAGGGCAGAGGCGTGGGAGGTGAGAGGATCCACCAGAGACAGAGTGGAGAGCAGAACAGGCAGATCTACTGAAACACACTGCCGAGGGCAGCAGAGGGCGAGGCAGGAGAGGTCTGCTGCGCCATGTGGGTCCCCTCCCTGGCCGGTGGCAGGGATTGAACTCTCACTGCAGTGGCTGTGGTTTGCTTCATAGGGCATTGCTTACCCCCTGCGCTACTGGGGAGGCCCCGGCAGGTCATATTTTCATACTCAGTTTCTTGTTCCTTCCGCCTCAAGGTAGAGGATAAATTCCTGGCAGGCGCCCCAGGCGCCGCCTCTACCTGACCTGCCATGTCGTGCAATCCGAGCGAACCCCACTGTGCGCTTCGACCGCGCTGCGCTGGGGAGCCCGTGAGCCGTGGGCCGTGTCGCTTCAATCTGTTTGAGAAAAGGCTCCGAGAATAGCAGGAGCTTGTGTGCTCTGCGCACTGGGGAGAAAGGACTTGGCTCTGAAGGCTGCTGCCGCTGTCACAGGCTCATCCCAGGAGCTGTGTGCCAGGGTGGAGCTGTCACACACACAATGGCACTGGCAGCAAGTCCATCTACGGGAAGGACCTTGGTGATGAGCTTCATCCTGAAGCACATGGCCTTGGCGTCTTATCAACGGCAAATGGGCAAATGCTGGACACAGCACAGAGGCTCCTGGCTTCTCACTGAGCGGTTGGACGGCGAGCGTGTGGTCTCCGGCAGAGTGATGCCAGGGAGGGCTCTGGGTCCAGCAGTGACCACACTATCAGGAAGATCACCGCTGCTGATGGTGGACACATCCAGTAAGTTCGACTTGTGTTTTATCTTAGCCACCAGACCATTCCTTCTGTAGCTCAGAACACCCTATCTTTCCCATCTGCTTGAAATACCCTATGCTCACTATCCCTTTCCAAGTCAATAAACAACACCATAAAATGTCATAAAAAAAATTCTGGTGGGCATGGCCTAGAGGTCATCCTTAAAGCCCCTCCCTCTAGCACCTACTGATAGAAAGGACCCTGTTCCAGCTGTGCAGGCCTGAATACTGGGCCCCAGAGGCCTCGCACCTTGTTGGAGGTGAATGTCACGCAAGAGGCTTCTGCCCACCCACCCCCCTGAGTTAAGGGCTCAGAGACTTGGAAAGAATAGAGCATGGAAGGTCTCCCCAAAGGAAGTGACTTTGTTTCAAACAGTCCAAGTCTAAGGATATTGTTGAAAACAAGGACATTTCAGGGTGAGCAAATAAGAGGAGGCTGCTTTATGATAGTTGTGAGCAGAAAGCTAAGGTAAAGGGCAGCTAATTCAAAGAAGAAAACCAGGGAAAAGAGTGAAGGAGAGCCTGAGAAGTGGCCCCAAACTACCACTCCCCAGATTTCTGGAGCTCAGACTTGGAAATGATTTATCACCCAAACATCACTGCCAACATCAGTCAGCAGCCAGCCACGCAGCCTGAGCTGGGCAGACAGCCGCGGAGGGGCGAGGGCAGGGGGCGGGAGAGCCATGCGTGCACTCTTGAGGCACAGCCCTGGAAGCTTCAGACTGAAACCGTCCAGCACAGTCATGCCACAAACAACCAAATACCAATGGTATCCAGAGTTGATACAATATTTTATGTCCTTCTTCATCAAATACTTTGAGACATGGAAAAAAAATTACAGGAAAGTGCCCCACACACTGGGGAAAAAGCAGGCAGCAGAGACCACCTGCGTGGGGACTCGGACGTGGGGACTCAGATGTGGAATCTAATGGTAGGAGGCTTCAAAGCAACCATCGCAAAGATGTTCAAAGGAGCCAGGGAAACGACACTGAGAGATGCATAGAGAACTGCGAGGACGGCACCTCGTCCGGCACCAGAGATCATGAAGTGACATTATATACAGGAGCCAAGTGAGAATTCCAGAGGATAATAAACAAGTACAGTGAGTGAAAAATTAACGAGAATGGCTCGTCAGTAAGTGTGAATGAGAGAGGCTGGCGGAGATTACGTAATCCACACCACCTGACCCAGCATCCCATGCCGAAGGACGGAAGCGCCAGTCCACAGGAGGACAACATCCTCTCTGCCACCACGGGGTGAGCGGCCGTGACGCTCGCTGGAATTCAGTCCAGCCCTCGAGAGAAGGTTCCAGGGCGACTGTGGACTTACTACTCAAGGATCCTCAACCAGTTACTCTAGAGGACCGAGCTCACAACAAAGAGGCCGGTGTCAGACATCAGGTCTGGGGCAAGATGGACTTCTCAAACGCAGTGGGAAGTCCTTCTGGCCGGTGGGGCGAGGTCCTTGACAGGCCAGCACCTTGTCCTTGGGAAGCGGCAGGGGCTCGTCCACAGGTAGTTTTCACTGTACAACTTCTGGTCGCTGACTTCAAGTTTTCAGTTCCCATACAACTTTATCATCCTCTAGAAATTAAAATAATTCTCTGACTTCTAATGCTGAGAACCATATTTGAGCTTATATATTTTTGCTTTTAGCTTAGTTTTTGAAGCTTGTGAATTTTGTCAATAAATATTAAAGCAGAATGAAATAAAACTTCAGTCTAGTTATATACTGCAAAGATTTTTTTAAATTAAAAAAATAGATGTTAAAATATAATGAGTTTCTAGAGTTATTTTTGAAAACACTTTAAGTAAGAAGAAAGTATTCTTGGGAAGCTGCCAACATGGTGTAACATTTATGTGGATGTTTATGTTCTGATGGATATGAGTAAGAAGTAATGAAATCAATGCTTTAAAAAAACAGTAAACAAAGATTAGCGTTACAGTGACAGAGATAAAAGGGAAGTCTTAAGTATATAGGTACAGTTCAGTTGCAAAGGAATAATGCACTTCATTAGAATTTAAATCAATATGTGTCTAACAGTGCATGTGCTTCTTACGTTTTCATAGAAAGGAAATCGAGCTCTCTCAGACTGTCACAGGCTGCGTTTTTGGTTATGAAAGATCCTGCAGATGGTGTTCATGGTGACTGCCTCTCAGCCCCAAGACCTGCAGCAGGGTTGGCTTCCCCAGCAGGCAGGTCTGGCAGCAAACGCTGTCTCTCCAGCGCCCAGCTTCTGCCAGAGGAGAGAGGCCAGCAGGAACTGGCTGTCTCCCTGCACCAGCTTTGAGGGTATTCACTGTGGAATGCATCTGGTAAGACATCTGAGCATGTTGTAGAGCATGCAGTTCTGGAAAGTTCTATCAGTAAGGCACTCCAAAGACTTTTATATACGCCAGGTTGTTGAAGTCAAGCCCTGGGCAAGAGCCTAAGTCTCCATGCCAGGGCCTCTTCTCTGGGCATTCTGTCTAGACTCAGAGGTGGCAGCTATTAGATCTCATTATGTCTACTACTCCTCTACCCTAATCTTCTTTACCTCTTCCTTACCAGTCCCACACACCACGTTCCCGGCTGTGATTTCAGTCTTTTATGTTACACTTGCCCTGTTCAATGGCTGTGTGGCTCCCCTCTTGACTGGAGGGCAGACTGCCCAGACATGCTTTCCAGTTCTGTGTGTGCTTGAGGGTGGACATTCCCACTAACAGCTAACAATGCTGACAAAATAAAAAGACAAAAACAATGAGGAAAAAGGTGGGGTTTTTTTTGGTTAAAAAAAAAAACACTGTATTTACTAATAGCATATGGATTTTCACTCCCATATGAAATACCAAAGGGGACAAAACACACACACACACACACACGTGAAAAGGAATGTTTCCTCATTTAAGATTATTCATCTACAAGAGGACAAAAAATGCCAGCTGGAAATACTAAAAACATGAAGTCAATACTTGCATGAAAACATACTTGCCTAGTCTGTAAAATAATCAGGTCAATGTTACAACCACTAGAAATGAAAAGGAAAGGGCCGTCCCTAATGGGGCGGCTTCCCGTCTGCAGTCTGGTGGATGTGCGTTAAGCATCAGAGGATGTGTGCTGAACAGGACAGACACAAATCAAACAGCAAGAAGCAAGAAAAGGGGAAGACAGTCCCACACCTTATGAAATCAGCTGACATGAACAACTGCCAGCAAACCACCTTATAAGTGAGTTAAATTCTGAATGAATTATATTTTATCTTTACAACTATCTAGAAAAACCTTGCTTCTTCAATGTATCACCTATGCAGGACTTGTACTTTCCGCCTCCCATCCTTCTACGCAGAGACCAAGACAGAAGAGCCCCCTTCAACACTCCCACTCACCCACCCGTGGCGACTTTCAAAGTCACTCTCCAGCATAAGCAGCAAGAAGATGCAAGTTAAGGTGACACTGTAGGAGAAATCCTGGACATACGAGCTACTGTCCAAGGTTATTGGGCGATCTGAAAATCTCAGGTGGAGAAGAAGCACATTCTTAGTCTAAAGGACACTATAAATACCTAGCAAAGAAAAAGCACCTGATTGACTTTGAAACCAGGGAGTATCCTTAGATAATCCAAAAACAAAACAATCAAAGAAACACTAACCGATCCCTCCCCCCCAAAAAAAATTCCTTAATAACTTCAGACTTTCACAGGTTTAAAATGAAAATGAATGAATTACCGACTTTTTAAGGGAAAACAGGTTCTTCCTGCCTTTATTTAAACAAACTCTTTAGTTGAAGGTTCTTACTCTTCAATTTTGAGGAATAAGACTGCTTGACAGACAAAACACAGGATGAAAATAAAGATAATAGTAATTTGGTAACAAATGATAAGCTTCCAACTGGCCACTAGCACTTCAAAGTAACCATCAAGCACAGTGAGGTCTGAGGTCACGGCATTACAGAGCAGCATTGTCTTCTGTTTCTAAAGCATGAATAGCTGGGATCTTATCAAATAAAGAAGACAGAAGCAGGATTACTGAAAGCAAGCGGAGTGGCTAAGGAAACACCACTAATGAGACGTTTCTCTTGACTTACTTTCCAAATCAGCCTTTCTTACAACACAGTAGGTCTCCTCCTGTAGGCCCGTACCTGCATGTTCCCTGCATCGTGGTGGTAACTGCAGAAATTCCTGGGTCCCCACATCTTCAGCTTGGGGATGCTGTCAGTGGACCCAAAGACCCACAATAAGAAAGAACCTCAGAAATAAGACCACGTCGGCAGCCCCTGGCAGACGACAGCAGCAGGACCAGGGCCAGTCTCTGCCTTGAAGGAAATCAGCTGCACGTCTAGGTCCCAGAGGTTCTTTAAAACCCAACTTCCTTGAGAAGCAACATCCTCAGGAGTGGCTTCTGCTTTGCAACATGAGCCTTCTAGTTAAAATAAGTCAAAGTGCTACGATTTGTTTACACTGTGCTGCTTTTTAAATAAACTCTTAAAAATAGGCCATCAAACTTTAGGTATTAGGCATTTCTTTTAACATTACTAGAAAAGTAAGTAGGGAGACTCATCATTTTGTTGAAAACTGAGGTAAGGAACAAATTACCTTGTTTCTTAACCTTAAAGAAAAACACAAAAGATATAAACCATTTTCCATGGCCTCACAAACTAATTTGGATTCATTCTCATTTCACCTTCTTGTCTGGTCAGTGGCCTATCAAGATAATATATTTTTTGTAAACATTTTTTTATTTCTTAATGTTGTGACTCAGATTTGGGGGGGGGGGCGGGGAAGGGGGAAATGGAGAGCACATTTTCTAGAAGTTTGCACAATCAACAACAGAAAAGAAAGTCAATTTGTGGTTGTGGGTATTCCTGGTTTTCGGCTCCAACACGCCAGCCCTAAACCCTAGGCACCCCACTCTGATACCCTCCTGCAGGGTGGAGTGCCTTGTTCCAGGAGTGCAGGAGAGACCTGAACCCTCTATTTAACCATATGTAGAATTAAAAACTACTTCAGTTGAAGTAGTGATAGGTCTGAAATGAAAAAAGTATCAAAGAAGAAAGCTGTAACTCTAACATTTTTGTTTCCACACCTGCAGCCATAGCAGAGTCAATTCCTAAGCCACTAGCATCTGTGATTAAAATGTAATAAGGACCTCAAAGCCAGTGGTTGATGTTACAAAAACATCTAATTTCATTATAACAAACTCTTTGGGTACTGCCAAAGTTGTCTTTTGTTTCACATAAACAAACACTATAAATCATTAGCCAATTTCCTTTGAATTTTTTTTTGGCATGGAGATAATATGTTATTTAAAATGGAATTAACCTGTATTAAATTCAGTTGTCCACGCCAATAAAAACTGTTACAGAAAATTAGTGCCTATTTGTTCTTCCTATAAAATAAAGTGATCATTTACTTTTAATTATTTCCCAAAAGCAAGCTAACCAGATCTAAACATAATACTGGAATTCAAGAGCAAGTTAATATAGACACAGTTAATGTCAGAGATGGAGCGAGTATTTCATCTTGTTTACCGACTCCGATTGTTTGCCACAGATGCCAAAATGGAGGCTCAGCAGGAACAAGTGTCACCATCAATTAGTTGTGCCTGCCCAGCGTCCAGATGGCAGATGCACGCCGTATTCCACCAGCCCTCGTACGGAGATGACTGGTGAAGAACATGTTTGGGTGGTCAGGCAGCCCTCGTCTCCAATACTGGCCCCACCACTTATTAGTTGTGTAACTTCAGACACATTACTAGTCTCCTGGGCTTTAAACTGAGGATGATAATCCTTAAATGTGTCAGAGTTAAATAACAATGAATGTGAAGACTTAAAATACAGCCTCGCATGCAGCAATGACTTAATAAAAAATAGCGATGAACAGTATTACTGTAGGAGTTAAGAGTCTTTCAGAGCTCATTACTGACTGATCACTAAATCTGATCTTGAAATGGGCAGGCCCTTGCCAGCACTTGCAGCTGAGATGAGCGCGTGCCAACTCAGCAAATCACTGGACATATGGCCAGCCAGCTGTGGCTGCATGTGCTGGGGAGCAGCCCCAGGCAGCTCGGGCAGGGCACAGGGACACAACTCTGGACAGCAACGGAGGTCCACACTCCCATGTTCCTCAACCAGCGCTCCAGCCTGAGGTTTGTCTCTGCAGTAGAGAAACGCGCCGTGTACGCAGAGTGAGGTTGAGGAAAATAACGGTTACAAAAATAAAGTCATTTTCTTCTTCCTGGGACCACTCACCTACCACCAAGTATAGGCTATGAGCTGGTAATTACACCCTGCAAGGCTTAACCTAGGCCTCCTCAACATGAGCCGCATTAGAAAAGACTTCTGGCAACATGAGATCTATTTTAGGGATACAGTTTAGAGTATTAATAAAAGAAATTCAAAAATCTAAAGTTAGTTAGAAAATGCTCATGCTATATAACCAGGAATCATTAGCAACGTTATAGCTGAGAGGATCAGACCTTATGATATCATGAAGGTCTAACTCTGATGACAATTTCTAATTGACACATGTGAGCTACTACTCCAGGTCCCACTAAGTGATTTCACTGCGCCCCAGCGAGTATGACCAGAAAGCAATCGAATTTAAAGTCAGCAGACCTGGAGTCACAGCCTATTTTCACCTGAACTCAAACTCTGGAGGAGCTAACGTCTTTAGCTAGCAAGCATACTTTTGTCTTTAGTTGACTATGAGTGTTAAATTAGATTCAGGGTCTGACAAGTATTTCATGAATGCTTCCCTGCTGTCCCTCCAGGTGGCTCTCAAGAGAAAAGCCACACCCCCTATTTTGTCCAATAGACTTGGAAAGGAACGGATGGACCAGAAAGCAGAGAAGCTGGGGGAAAGTCCTGGAGCTACAAGGCGGACTGCAAGCGCCCGAGGACAGCCCACACCCACAAAGACCCCCGTGGGCCGGGGGCCATGGCACATGGCTCAGTTCTGGGGGACCTCCCTTTCCTTTTGTTTGAGGCCATGAATTTGTGTGGGGGCCCAGAGTCCAAAGAGGCAACAAAGCGCTCAGCTCCCATAACTCACGTGGAAGGAAATAGGGATGCAGACGGGCCAAGAAAAAGACAAATCATAACGAGTCACAGTTCTCACATAGTTTTAACAATTCAACTCTCACAATTTGCGATAATATAACATGTGGGCAGTTATGTTGACATGTCAGGAGCGACAGTGAGAGGAGGCCAGAAGGGATTGCCAGCTGTCGCCCTCCATCTGCAGAAATGCAAGAAACCGCTAACAACCCCTGAGGAAAGGCTCAGCAACCACAGTCCACACAGCCAGCAACGGGGGTCACTGCCGCCATGATGAGATTTGGGGAGTTGGTTTCCTTCTAAAATATCAAGTGCCTGACAGCTTCCCTTAACACCATTTGTAACATTCATTAACTACTTACCAGACACCGGGCACCTTCCAAGTACTCCAATCTGGTTTCGTGTAACAGTCTGAAGAGGAAGGCACCATTAGGCTCCCGACTTCTCAGAGGTGGCACCCGAGGCGCAGAGAAGCTACAAAACTTGCCCCAGATCACACCCATCATTAGAGGAAAAGTCAAGGCCTGAACACAGGGGTTCAACAAGCAGAGCTCACAGCTTCGGCAACATGCCATCCAGTGAGTGAGACAGCAGGACCGCACACGGCACGCCGTGGCATCAATGGCAGTCACCTGACGCTAACGTGTGCATCACACGGACACGGGTACAGAAGAGCGTGGGTCACTCTGCACTGATGAGCTGACAGATCCTGTCACCACATCTACCTGACTCAGGTGCCTGGGGTGGGAGAGGCGGGGTCCAGACAGTAGGACCACAGTCAAAGCAGCGCTGTTCACTGTGGTGAGGGCGTGGGGGCCTTGGCGGTGGGAACAGTGTGGCGACAACACCGGAAAGGGGAGAGTCCTGTACCTCTAAATCAAGCAGTGCTATAAACTAATGTTACCATGAAAAAATTATCTGGATAATCGGTGAAAAAAAAAAAAAAAGGATGCTGTGCATAGGCAGAGGAAAGCTCTCTTGGGAAACATCTGACTAATCTCACTGAAAAATGAGTTCTGAGGAAAGTCCCTAGGACCTCCTGCTGATGTAACAATGACTGAAGGACAGTTTACTATTTTCAATAGGGATTTCTTGGGCACAGGACTGAAGCGGCCTTCAGATGTGGATCAAAAGGGCACCAGGCCTCCAAAAGAAACGGCAGTAAAAACCTCTATCAGCTGATGGCACTGCTCCCAATTCATTCGTGTGTGTGTGTATATGTACACACACACAGTGAAATACCCCAAGATCTAAAAAAACTAGGATCATTAACACTTACTCTCTAGTTCCTTTATAAATAGTCATGGACTCCCTGCGATCCCAGCTTTTGCTGCGAAACACTCAAAAAGTAAGGAAAGCTCTCACTTTTAAGTTCCAGGGGCTCTTCCCCAGCCTCGTCATCACCCGCTCCCCAGATCAGAGCACACCGCACACACCTCCACCCTTCCACACCTGACTCTTCTGCAGGCGCAGCGCTCCTACACACGCCGTTCTCTCCGATGACCACGCCTCACGACACCACCACAGCCAGCCCATCCCTGCACACCCGGCCTCGCTGCACTGTTCCCCCTGCGAGCATCGCCGACAGCTCAGTCCAGAAGGGCTGTGCTTCTCTTGGACCTGGGTCACATGGCTCCTCTGAGGGACCACATGACAATGTTCTTCTGGACACATAGCCTGGAGAACTTTCAGGGTTCTGTAGATGTTGCTGTTGGGTTTCCTTTGGCTTTGGAGGAATAGAGATGGGTTATTCCTCAGCTATTTTCATATCTTTCTCATATCTGTACTGGGCAGGATGAGATTTGATTCTTAGGACTCACAGGCAATATTCCAATTCACCTTCGGAATCCAAAGATGAAGGACAGATGGTACTAGGGCCCTCGACACACCTACAAAGGACAAATGTACCAGGCTGGGGTGGTGGTGGTGGGGGGGGGGAGTTGCTGGTCTAGTCTTTGTAAATAGATTTGAGCCTAAGTATTTCCTTCGTACCATGACCCCTCTCTCCATTTTAGGTATCTGGAAGCCCTGTGATTGTTCAGTGATCCGGTCAACCACCCCCTTCGGGCCATCTCCAGCATCAGAACTTTGCAGCCCAGAAGCACTTCTCCTTTGCTGCAATCCCCCCTCCTGTTCACTAGAGCAGCTGAGCTGACTACATATTAAGGGGAGGGGAGTGTCACACTGACTAAGGCACATTCAAGTCATCCAGTTGGTAACATGAGAAGAGATAATTAGGACAAGAGAGCTCCCCTACTGTCCCTTAAACAAAGTGCAGGGCCCATTCTCAGGGCAGTGGGTTAGGTATGGCCAGCAAGGTGCCAGGGTGCACGAGGTGGGAGGCATTGCTTCCCACTGAACCCACACAGTGGTGACAGTGAGGACCTCCTGATGGTGTTCTCCCAGGCACCCTGCCTTCCTCACTCCCAAGATATCGGGAATTCCTACTATTCTCCCTGCAAGTTGAATGGTTAAGATGGACCCAGTGGACCAGAGAGAGAACTTCAGCTGTTCTTCAGTTGCTGCCTATGGAGAAGCAGTTGGTTCTACCTTCCTTTGTAATTTCTAAGTTCCTTTCTGGCTAAAATCTAAACCCTTGGGTAAAGGCAGGCCAACTTTTGCAATTGAAAAGAACCAACACTGGAGACTGAAAAGTCTCCTGGCTTAGGGACCCAGTGGTGCAGCCACAGGAGCTGAAATTACAGTTTTGTTTATAGTGAAAGTCATTACTAATATTTTTGCTTCTTGGTATAATTGAAAGAAGGGACACATTCAAATAATCTTTGGATGCAAGATGGAATAGAAATGGCAGCTCATCTCCACCTGTTTTATCTGAAATTATTTGCTCTGCCAAAAAAAAAAAAAAAAAAAAACCAAACAAACACCATACACAGAAAGCAATTTTTAATGATTTTATCCCTCAAACGCTTTCTATCCTGCCGAGGCAAAATTTGAAAAGGATTTGTACAGTTAAAATTGTTGAGTGGCTCATGGAGAAAATGCCAACAAGGAGAAAGGGACATTAAATGAAGTGCCTGGGAACAGTACAGCTTTTAATGTTCTCTGCTCACCTGTGTCTAGCTGTTTAAGTGCTAACATTTTAAAGTACTAATATATCCTTTTGAACAATGAGGATATGCCAAATATTTCATTCCTTAAGATGACCAAGAAACTGTTGAGAATGTAGGCGTGCGTGGGCAACGTGTCTCCTTACAGCTCATGTGCAGTCAAATTCTCCGGACTCTTCAGTGCTGCTGACTGTGCCACTACATAGAAGGATGCATACAGGTCATTCTGACCCTTGCAGCCATCAGAAAACCTAGAGTCCCTAAAAGAAAATCTTTCTGTCAAACAAGGTGAAGAATCCTGTTTTTTTAAATCAATCATCGCCTTCCCATTCATTCATATTCATTCCCAGGTGTAAACTTAGTATTCCTTCTCAACCTCCCCCTTCCAATTATCCTCATTCCCACCATGCTATTCAACTTTATAGTTTGCATGGGATTCACTTTATTTTTTTTTTTAAGATTTATTTATGTATGTAGACAAGAACCACGGTGTAGGCCAAGGGTATGGGGGGTTGGTGGTGAGAGGACTCACCAGAGACAGAGTGGGGAGCAGAACAGGCAGATCAACAGAAGTACACTGCTGAGGGGAGCAGCGGGCGAGGCAGGAGAGGTCTGCTGCGCCATGTCGGTCAGCTCTCTGGCTGGGGATTGAACTCATGTTGCAATGGCTAGCGATAGCTTGACAGCGCTGTGTCTTTAACTCATGCTCCACAGGGAGGCCTGCATGGGATCCACTTTAGATGAAAGAAATTGCCTTCCCAAAATTGGAAAGAGGGGTAAGATATCCTATTACCTTGGAGGTCCTTAAGAACACAAACGATGTTTTCATGTTCATTCATTCTCCCTAGTGCATTCAGGTGGACTATCTCAATAAGGGTTAGAAGCCAAGTTGTACAAATAATAATAATAATAATGAACAACATAAACCTAGAGAAGGATCCAGACCTCGGAGAATGATGCTACTATGGTGATGGCACTGGTCCCACCAGGAGATGTGACTTAGTTTCTTGCGAATCAGGTGACTAACATGCTAATCTCACTGTACACATCAAGTCACATGGGAGAATGCAAACCAGTGACAAAGACCCACTGAATTCACCTGTTCCATGAGGAATCTGGTAATCACATCTGCCTTTACGGTTACTCTGATAGATAGAAGCATCAACCTGTGAAGAACCTCATGTAACACACACACATAAAAACATGTTTTCTGTGCTCACTTTCTGCAAACACACCCGAGAACCTGGTAAAAATAAGTTACCTCTGGGTAGAGGCGATAAAATAAGGAAAGAGATAATCTTAGCTTTTGTTTTATGCCATTTATACATTTTAAACTCCCTGTATTATGTTAAGATGAGCAACTGCTCTAAGGATACAGTGACCAATGCTTCACTAAAAACCTCTTTTCTAAAATGTCAGAATAGAAGCTAGCAGCTGTGACTTGTCAGAAAAGCAGTCTTTCGCATCAATCCTCACCCACCAAGGAGGAGATGAAACAAACCTGAAAACTACATGATAATGTGAAATCAAATGTCATTTAAACTGAAAAGCGTCTCATCTGTCCCAACCGTGACTCCTCCCAGAGCAGACCGGCCTCTACCTGGCGGTGCTGAGAGCAGGTCTGGCTCACCTCGGGGTCGGGGCCAGGCCCAGCACCTGACGTCCCCAGGCCCCAACACCAGAGGTGCCCACACCAACACGCAGTCACAGAGAGGCTGTCTGTGGCGCCCGCCAGGCCTGAAACTTGACAGGGAAACGGCAAGACCCTTGCTGCAAGCTGAGTTCCAGGAGAGCAGTATAGATCACTTAGACCAAGGCAGACTTAAAACTTCAGAGGCACAGGGTCTCCCTCCGGTCCAATTCCCTAAAACTCCCTGGAGTTTCTGGATTAGGTGTAACTGCTTAATATAAACCGGTAGTGCCGCTGGGGGCAGGGGGAGGGAGGTGAGGAATAAATGAAAACGGTGACAGAATGGAAGTAACTGTCCCAGGGCTTCCGTTTAATCTATCAGACGTTAATGAGTCTGATGTAATGTCACCAGCAATCAATCCTTGAACAGTGAACTGTGTGGCACTCGATGCAACAGGCACTGGACAGGGGGCTGGTGACACAGGGTTAACCAGGGGCCCCAGAGTCCAATAGCTTGGCCCCAGGGACCTGAGGTACCTAATTTTGTACACAGCCGAGCATTCAGGGACTGTGTCTTTATGGTGAGTGTATGTATATATTTTTTCAATAAGACGCACAATGACATTTTAGACAGTCGGTCAGCTGTAGGTTTCTTAAACACTGAATCTATTTTCAAATATTTGATTATAAATACATTTAGAGCATCTAATAATTTAATCGTTATTTTCCTATAGTTCTGCCACTTGGACATAATCATACTAACACTTTTGTACAATGAAAGCGTTCTCATTTATTTTCCATGTAAATACACTTTAGAAATACACATTCATAATTTATATTACATCTGATATTGTCTCGTTTGGGGCTCTACAGTTTCTCCATTTAATAGTTTAGACAGTGACCGACATATAAGCAGGGAGGGGAGGGGCAGACTGACGGATTCCACTGCCGGCCACAGAGCAGTGCAGCCCTGGTGGGATGATCTGAGCAACCTAGGCCTCCTCTGCCCACTGAGAGCTGCCTGTGCGCCCTTCATCACAGGCCACTTATACGTGTGCCGTGCACGCGGTTTTAAACCTTTAGTAATATGACGTATCAAATATTACATTTAAGTACTAAAATTGAACAAATCTTTAGGTCTGTATCTGTCCACACTAAATTACAAACTAGTTTTTTAACTGGACCTTGGTTACCTTTTCACTGATTGAAATGAAGCTTTATATGGGTATTAGCTATTTTCTTTTTTAAACTTTTCCTCTTTTTAAAAAGATTTTATTTATTTATGCATACAAGAGCTGGGGTACAGGCCAGAGGCAGAGGGTGAGAGGATTCACCAGAGAGAGAGAGTGGGGAGCAGAACAGGCAGATTTACTGAAATCCACTGTTGAGGGGGGCAGCGGGTAAGGCAGGAGAGGTCTGCTGCACCACGTTTGTCAGCTCCCTGGCCAGGGATTGAACTCGTGCTGCAGTGGCTGCGGAAGCCCCACAGTGTGGCACTCAACCCCTTGCACCACCAGGGAGGCCCATTTTTCTTTTTTTTAAGATTTATTTTAATTTATCTATGCATATAAGAACTGTGGTGTAGGCCAGTGGTGCAGGGAGTAAGAAGATTCGCTAGAGACAGTGTGGGGAGCAGAACAAGCAAATTAGGCAGATCTACTAAAATACACTGCTGAGAATAGCGGGCAAGACAGGAGAGGTTTGCTGTGCCATGTGGGTCCCCTCCCTGGCTGGGGATGGAACTCCAGTGCTGCAGTGGCTGACAGCTTGATAGTGCTGAGTCTTTAACTCCTGTACAACCAGGGAGACCCTTAACTCTATTTTCTAAATATATAATAATCTATTTATCTATATCCATCCAGAGAAAGTAATTTCAAATGACTACCTTTTTGTGATCTAACGATATGCAAAATTTATTTACTTTAATGTTGGTATATATAAATCAGTGCCTTTAACTTTCATTTCTGCATTTTAATTTATCCTTTCCCAAACCCAAGATCAGATATTCATATATATTATTTTCTAGTACACTTATTATTACATTTATATATTCATTATTTGCAATGGCATTTGTATTAATACAAAATTGTCCTGGGTTCTCTATTCCACCCCAAGTATTTATTTTACCAACACCATACTGTTTTTAAGTTAATATCTAGGACTACAAGTTCCCATTATAATTCTTTGCATAAACATTTCTTGGCTCATTCTATAAAAGTGAAATTTAGAATAATTTATGAATTGCCTTCAGTGTCTAGACACACCAAGAATCTATATCCTCAGAGTTAAGAGTGTCTTTCCTACTCTGCATTCCTTACAAGGTTTACTCCTCAATGTACTTTCTGCTGCTTGATGAGCGGGCGAGGTTTTTCTCATATTTTTGAAGTGGTTATCATTATTATATCCTGTGATATATATACTACTTGTAATGGAATCTAACATACTCTATTGGATTGTCTTGGAGAGTTTTGTAATCTACAAATAATTTTATTCCCCTTAATGACAGATCTCTTATTCCATTTCTTAATATACTAGCTAGTTTTAGAACTATTCAGTACAGTGGTGTGTTGCTAATCTGAACAGCAGATAAAAATTATAGTATTTTACCACGAACTGTATTTGGCTATTGATTGCAGTTCTGCTTATAAAATTGTAATGCTTCCCATAAAATGCTAATAGCAGATATCACTGAACAAAGAGATAAGGAAGGATTCATTTTTCTTCATATTTTCTCAATAAATAGATTATCAAGGTTTTCTGTCTGTACCTTTATACTTTTTAAAAATTCAAATTCAGGGCCTCTCTGGTGGCACCCCTCCCTGGTGGGTTGAGCGCTGCACTGTGAAGCATCTGCAGCACAGTAGCGTGTGTTCAATCCCCAGCCACGGAGGGGACCCATGTGGCGAGGCAGGAGAGGTCTGCCTCTCCTGCCTCGCCTGCTGCCCTCGTCAGCAGTGTATTTCAGTGGATCTGCCTGTTCTGCTCTTCATTCTGTCTCTGGTGAATCCTCTCACCTCCTGCGGCTTTGGCCTGTACCCCAGCTCTTGTGTACATAAATAAAAAATGTTTAAAAAAATAAAAATTCAAATTCTATTGACGGATGTTTAAAAAAATACATGTCATTAAGATTCTCACACGTATGTGGAAAAGTCCCTACAAAAAAATTTTATTACTTTTTATTTACAGATCGCTACAGTTACATTGCATGTTTGTTACTGTATATTTTTTATATTTATGTACATATCATCTTTTTTATTAGTTAGACCAAAAACAAACTCTCCCAATTTATTTTACAAGTTATATAAATCCTAAGGTGACCAGACACATATACCCTTATTTCTTCTGATGTCCTTTTGCTTAAGGAGGACATTTTTAATTCCAAATAGTACTGGTTAGCAATCAGTATCTTGCAGTAAGCAAGAGAGAAGCTAACTCTAAAAAAAAAAAAAGGAAAGCTTTCTTTTTATAAACAACATTCTACTGTCCTTTGTGAAAGTTGGCATCTCTAAAACAATGTCTAAATTCATCTGTTTGACTGTCTCACAGTAAATGTATTCTGCTAATAAAAACTGTAACCTCAACCCTTTTATTAAAATACAATTACACTGAAGATAACAGTGAAAGATGTAATATAAAAATATTTATGAACAACTTGATGTTAGGCGGTCAGAACATTCCCAGATCAGAGCTCTACAAGAGCTAGATTCCAGTGTTCATTCATACCAAGACTTGTATGTTAACAAATGTGTGGAGAAGTCTTCAAATCTTCACTAAATCCTGCTTCTTTCTTATTTTCATTAAGTTACTATTACACCAATTCTATCTTGCTATCTAAAATAATGTGAGATGCATTATCAGAAAATGTCAGCTTCAAATATAAACAGTTGAACTTTTCATTTGTACTCTTCCAGGGAAGTTTCAAAGCACTAGAAAAATGCAAAGTGCTGGCCATCTCCTAAAACAGGAATGAAATAATTAGGTCATAATAGATGCCTCCTTTCTTGGAGGAAAAAAAAAAGATGATGAATGCAACTGGAATGCTTATTGTCACTGAAATTCTTCAGGCCTGGATTCTAAATACGCGTCTAGATACAGGTTACTATGACAACTTAAATTACAGAAAATGCCCCTTCTCTTGCCAAGTTGTTTTTGCCACAAGAATATTTCAAGCCTCCTAGAACCAGTGTTCATGAACTACCTGTAACAATAAACATCTCTCCACAAGTTTTATTCAGAAAAGCTTCCTTCTAGACATCTAAAATCAAACGTACGCCTGTAAAAAACAAATGCCATTATGTCTACATAAGACAGAAATCCTGGTTTGAAAAGATCACACACACACACACACACACACACACGACATGAAAAGCTGAGGAGCTCTCGGACTTCCCCCGTTACCAGAAGCAGTGTACCCCCACCATATACTTCATTGTAGAAACCAGGGAGAATTACTCGCAAGACAATTTTGAGAGACAATTTAAGGCTAAGTCCTGTTTATCATTGTTTGCCCCTCAGTAACGCTTTTCACAGGAAGTTACAGGAAGCGGGATGTGCGAAGTCCCATTTTGACCAGAAAGAGAAACAAATAATCTGTAAAATCTTATTTTGTTTTACTAATCTGTCTTTTTTACATGGAGCTTTGAAGTTTGTTCTTACACAGCTTCATTTTTATAAACCTAACAAAGATGCCTTGTGATTAATAAAGTGTGAATTATTCTCCGTCATCATTATCCCAAAAGAATAATGGCTTGGGAGAAACTGCATCATTAAAGAGAAAAATGCAACGTGGTAGAGGTATTCTACTTGCAAGATATTAAAATTTCAAAGTAGTTCCATGAAAAAAATTTAAGGTAGTTTTATAGTGTAGCAACACTGGGAATTCAGAGCTGGCGTGACTGAATGAGATGCCTCAGCGAGGAAGGCTTCCGGAGCTCATACAGCCTTCCCTGAGGAGCCAGGTGACCGGGGGCGTGTGGGCACAGGCAAGTTTCATGTTTCATGTACAGCAGGTCCCAGCCCCAAAGCCTTTATTTAAACTAAACAAAACTTCACTTAAAAAGGCAAAACAACGCATACGCTAGAGGAGTCTCTCTGTACCTGAGGTGATGTGACAAAGGCTGATTCTTAGCATGCTGAGAATTGGAGAAGAAAGTATAAAACATGAACTCTCTCAGAGGCAAGCTCCAAGCAATTCCTCCATCTCCTACCTGAGTCAGTGGACAACTGCTAATGTTTCGGGAGAACTAACATAACTGGAATATTCAAAACCACATATACAATCCCCAAACACTAAACCTGAACCACAGTTCCTCTTGGTAAAACAACACGTAACCCTCCTACTTAGAAAATAATCAGTGCAGAAAAGAGATTTACAGAACAGGAAGCTACAGCGCTAAGGTAATGACTATCTGGTCATGGCGAGAACGTCAGTAAGGTGAAGCACACAATCATTTTTCCCTTTGCTTTTTTTCTTCAGATTGCATTATAGACAGCAGCAGGGCTCAACCAGATTTTTCAGCTCATAAATGGTTGTAACGAAATTGCCTTATTAGAATCATTCTATCATCTATCTCCTCTCAAAATTCCTATAGCTGTAAGGGCATATACTATTCTTACTGTGGGTGGGGGAGGGTGGAATGAATTAATGAGATCTTCAAAATCCATCATTCAAGCAAAAAAAAAAATGCAACCACAGGACTTGCAAATGCGGGATGGAGGAATTTACGAGAGCCAGCAGGCTAGCTGGTGCCTTTAAGGGATTTTCTCATCTGCAAAAGTGAAGTTTAGGCACAAGTGATTCACTTACTACAAACAAGGTCAAGTTATTTTCCCTTCTGGGACCAGTAAGTCACTTTAATGTTCAAGAGACAAAAGAAGATGCGCATGAATCAAGTGGGAAATCATTTCCTTGTGTACTCTCCCCTCAAAGGCTTTGTGCCCCCTTCCCTTAACGCAGCAGCCAGCAGCCACCAGCCAGCAGCCACCAGCCACCAGCGCTATCAGAGAGGGGAGAGCTTAAGCTCCAGGGGTTTGTCCCCAGACAGGAGGCCTTGCACTGCTCACTGTTAGGACCTCTCCCCTGCTTTAAGGGAGGCGCCTAACGGAAGCCCTATGGGGGGGTGGAGCTCAGGAGCCAGGGGTGGCAACAGCAACTGCCAAAATTTGCTTCCAACTCCAAACCTGAAACCTAAAGTTTACTCCGTGATGTTCTCAGTGTTCACCCCAAAGGAAGCCTAGATCTGTGTTAACGTGACCAAGAGAAGACACAGACTGCACACCAGTGTAGTCTGCACCCAAGTAAAGGGCTGACGAGTGGCGACTCCTAGGACTTCACAGTCTCTGAACGATTCCCAAAACTGTGAAAAGTAGCTCAAAGATAGAAGCAGCTTTAAAAAAGCTGTTTTTTAAGTCCCTGTGGGGGAGATCTCCCAGGAGGCATGTAAGGTATCTGGTCTCAGACTCACCTTCGGCTGTGGTCCGCTGGGCGAGGGGGAGGTAGCCTGGAGGGCGTGCACCTCGGAGGAGCCCCACGCACCTGCAAAGGCACACAGACAGCGCTCTTAGAGGCCTGGCCAACTATTACCCTGAAAATGACACATCGCTCCCCTTTAACTGACGATCCTGCAACAGCAAAGCACATAAGGGTTTAGCTTCAAACAGTTTTTCCCAGAAGAACTACGCTGTGCTCTGGCCCTCGCCCTTGGCCCTCTGAATTGCAGTGCTGTGGGGTGGGTTTGCTTTCTGTTTGGCTTCACTTAGCATTTTTGGGCCTTTGGAAAAGGAATGGCACTATTTCTGGGACGGTCCCTGCATGGACCGTTCTAGGAGAGACACTGAGCCCCCTTGTCCCTGACCAGAGGGCACTGCAGTGCCTCCTCTGCCCGCCCCAACCCTCCTTCATAAATGGGAGCAGTTCAGTGCTGAGACATCTGGAAAGTTGCCTGGAGCCAGGGCCTAAGACGTGAAGTTAAGGAGAGATTTGGGTTTTCAGTGCTACAAAATAGAAACAAAACAGGCTGCACTTTTCCTTGGTGAGCACAAACTGCTGCCAGCCTACGAACCAGGGTGACCTGGCACCGGCTCTGCGGGCCCCTGGCCTCACGCTGTGGGAATGTGAGCCTCTGCCATGACGCCGGCTGCAGAGAAAGCCTCAAGGAAGACGGCTGGGCCACGAGGCCGGGAACTGCCGTGACTGCTGTGTCTGCTGCATCCAGACTGAGGCCCTGACAGACACGTCTGCATCTGTTTATAGAGGGGTTTACTTTGGAAACAAGACCGTCCCATCTACCGACTTTCTAAATATACCGACACAGTGAACCGCTTTTCATTATAATTGGAAAATCCTGCCCCAAAGCTACATACCCTAAGTTCTTAGTTATGAATAATGTGAAATGTCATATTAGAAACTGTAAGGAGAAAGATCAGACGATGGGAGAGAGCGGGAAGCATCCGAGTTTCACACAGAACCAAGGAAGGGAGGTCCGTCACAGGCCGCCCCTCCACAGCCGGCTTCTCCCTTCACGGCCACGGTCTCCCGGTCTGGCTGCCAGGCTGACACTTCACGTAACTCATCGTCTCACAGACACCATTCATTTCCAGGTCGCCTTTTCATATAGCGTTGCAGCTGCAGCGCAAAGGTAAACTAGCGCATGCTTCTGAGTTTTAAAGGTATAGAGAGTAGCAGCCACATTGAATATTTGTTCTAAGGAAGATAAACAGACTTAAACTAGCTGCCACAGAATTCCTGCTCCATCCTCTTGCATCAGATGGTCACAGCCTTTAGCTTGGTTTAGACCCACCTACTCCCTGAAGAAGTAGAAGACAGGCACAGCTGGGAGACTGACGTGCCCAGACACCCAAGGAGGACGCCATCCAAAGAGCACAAAGGGGCCGGTCCACTGGCGAGAGGACCGGGTGATGGAGTCAGAGCCACGGGAGGAGAGTAGCCACAGCCCAACTCCCCATCCTTCACCTGGGAGCTACCTGAACTCAGCCTGATTGGTGAAGGACTCTTTCCTAACTCTAAAACCTCTTTTCCTACCTCACCTCTCTCTTTAGTTTTGTTTTCAAGAAAATCTTTTATGAGTGGAAGCGGATAGCTGCCAAGGAGTTTCTACAACTGATACATACAATCACTGTCTTCTTCCCTCATAAAACAAGGTTCTCACTAGAGTCAGATGTGTAAAGGCCAAGATTATGGTACTTGGTCTCTACGCAGAGAATTTTAAATGATACTAGTTTATATATACCCTGCGATCAAAATCTCGCTCTCCTTTTCAGAATTTGTAACTGCAAGACTCTGGATGCATGAACACTCTTTGGGACAGGACGGGAAGTGTCCCACTTCTGCTGGTCTCCTGGAAATCTGCTTGGGGTGGCCCTGGGAAAGGCCACGTGAGACAGGAAGTGAGGGGCTGAGGCTGCTGTGCACCTGTCTTCACCTCTCAAGTCCCCCATGGTCACCATGACCATCCTAACTACTCTATCTACCAATCTCCCTCCAGCCAGACCACTTTGCAAAAAACTAACAAAAGAGCAAATCCCGCCAGTCAGTGTTTAGATGATAGCATTCACACAAAAAGGTACTGTAGTGACAAAGTTTTCCTGACTGCAAATATGGACGTAAGATCTGGTGACTAAGAGTATTTCGGAAGACAGTGAGACTTAGGAGACAAACCAGGGTGACCTCAGAGAACTCACGGCGGGTGCACTGCTGACTCCGCATCCCTGCACTAAGCTCTGTCCCCGTCACTCTCCTAAAGCCACCATCCCACGTGCTTCAGCTTCGTGCCCATTAGGATGTACCAACCCTGCTCATGCTGACGTCCCATGCCTACGCTCCATCCAGGTGCAGGCTGAAATCCAAGCCACCTTCCAAGAGATGAGGCAAATGCGCCCTGTGCCCTGGAAAGCTTCCCTCATACAGACTGATCACCCCAGGGATTCCTGAGCGGCTAACACTCAGAACTCAGTGCTACTGTTACAGAATCCTCACAAGAGCCCTAAGGTAGTAAGTGGAAATAAGCAAATAATCAGACAAGAAAATTGAAGAACAGAGTGGTAAAGTAACCGGTCCGAGGTCATGAGGCTGCTAAGGAGAGCTACTAAGTAGAGAAGCCAGGAATTAAACTCAGGTAAACTGACCTCAGCAGAGTCCACGATCTTCAACCAGGGGACCTCAGAATCTCTGCTATTTAGCTGTACTACAACACTTGGTATAAACCATGCCAAAACATGTGCCTCTGCATAAGGGCTGAAAACATTTTGTAGAGATACCTGACTCACAATGCCTAGCATAAGAGATGCTCAATAAATATCTTATTAATAGTTCTACACTTCCACATGAAATGCTAAAGCAACAAAATGATTACAGAGACAATAAGGTAGACTTTCAGTGGAGACAATTCCATTAAGATGCTACTCGCCGTATTCCCTCGAAAAGCAGGGTGCAATGGTAATAATAAAAAATAATCATCATGTAATAAATATCAGGCCCTTACCTATGTTTCAAGCACAGTAGGGATTATAATGATGAGTAAGATACAGGTTTCTTTCCATCAAGTGGTGAACAATTAGGAGACATTACTAGTATGTGTTAACAGCGCCACAAAATGAATGTTTTAAAAGCCCCAAAGAGCCTTGAAAGGAAGCCGTGGCAGAGTGTACACAAGAGAGATGCCGCTCATGGCTGGACACTCAGGAAACCGAGCCGAAGTGAGTCATTATACTTGGAGAGAGAGGGCTGTACATTTTTTGAGTTTTTCATATTATATTAAAAGGCCCACTACACAGAAGGCAAAGTGAAAAGGTTCCGAAAAGTTGGGTGGCTTGATCTGGACCAAGTTCCTTTAAAGAAGCAACAGCAGGCTCTCGATAAACCACATATAATTCAGACACTGTCCACACTGGTGAAGGTAAATCCCACAAGGCCCATTTTTCAGGTGAGAAAATCAAGATTTCAGAACAGCCTGGTACAGCTTCAGATCCACAAGGTGCGCTCAGCAGTCCCTGACTTGAGTTCCACGGGCTCCACCACCAGCTCCCAGCCCCACAGTCCCCATCACCCGGGCGCCTCTGCAGCAGGGGCCACTCTCATACGCCTCTGCCCTCTGCCTCATGAGCCGAAACACACCTCGTCGGTCTATGACTCGCCACTAAGTGCCAAGTCGTAAGTCAGGACAGAGGCAAAGGGGATGGGTCAGACAAGTGGGGCTCTGCATAGTGGGGGAGCCGTTCTACGTTTAAACCAGTTTGGGAAATGCATTTCACCAGACGTACTAGACAAGCAACAGGATGGGACGTAAGCAGGACGACAAGGACACTTCAGTGCCCCACTCAAGAGAGAGGTCAAGGGAAAGGGAGCTGCAGAGTCTTAATAAGGGTTCAGCAAGTGATCTAGGTGTCCTCTGTGGAAATCTATGACTCCGGCCTGAGTTGGCAGAAAAAAGAATCCACGGCAAGATGCACATGAAAGGACAAGCACCGCGATGTCAACGACAGTGTTTTCACAGGACACCTTCAAACAAGTGTGCTACTGGGACGTGTGAAGGGGCCGCGCTCACAAGCACTAGAAGGGGACAGGCTGCGTGATGGTCAGTGTGGCGAATCACTGGGGCTGAGGCGCCGGGGAAACCGGACAGACACATATACCGCACCCCTGAAGACAGGAGGGTCGCAGAACAGGAGACCCACTGCAACCGGCAGACTGAGGGGAAATACTCCAGATACTGCACTTGACAGCACTTTGAACGTACCCAGCTGCCGTTCTCAGTGACTGACGCACACTAATACATTTACTGCTCTTAACTATCTGATGAGAGAGGCATCGAGGGACAAGGCGCAGGGTGGTTCAATGACCTGAGTTTAGAGCCAGGTGCCTCAGGAGCAGTGGGCAGACTCTGGACGAGCCTTGTGCACAGCGGTCGGGCTCCCAGCCGCGGCACTCCGTGCCAGCTCTGCCAGGCCTGCTCTCCCGTCAGGAAGGCATCTCCTGTTCCAGCACCGAGCTCAGCACCCCTCCCTGAATTCCATATCTCTAAGGTGGGGGTGACTTGCTTCCCAGTGGAAGTAGGTTTATATGAATACATGCTCGATGCAATGCCATGGGGGAAACGCAGATTAAAACAGCCATGAGATGCCACCACACACTTCTCACAATGGCAAAACCCCAAACACCAACGACCAACGCTGCGGGTGAGGATGGGGAGCAACAGGAACTCCCTGCCACTGCTGCTGGGACTGCTAAAGGGTGCAGCCCTTTGGAAGGCGGTCCAGAGGTTCGCCCCAAACTAAACAGAACGCCAGCACAGGATGTGGCCGTTGCTCTCCCTGATGTCGGCCTGAAGAGCTGAACACTTAAACCTCACGCTGACCAGCACGGCAGCTTTATTCACCACCGCCGAAACTTGCACCAACCAAGACGTGCCTCAGTGGGTGAGTGAAGAAACTGTGGTCCGTACACAGACTGTTATTCAGAGTTAAAAATGACCTACCGAGTGATGAAGGGACCCAAGGGAACTGGAATCCACATGGCATGCGAAAGCCAATATGAAAAGGCTCCACACTGTGTGATTCCAACTAATGACCTTCCAGAAAGACAGGACTGTGGAGACGTTAGAAAGATGGAGGGTTGTCAGGTACTGGGCGAAGCAAGGAGGAAGAGGTGAAACAGACAGTTTTTAGGGTGATGAAAATATGTTGTGTGACACTATGATGGTGAATAGATGTTACTACACAGTTGTCCAAACCCTGAGACTGTACAACACTAAACGTGAACCATAATGTGAACTCTGATCTTTGGGGGGGGGTAGCGGCATGTCAGTGTGGACTTGTCAGCTCTAACAAATGCACCACTCTGGGGGACGGGGGATGCTGATCACGGGGCAGGCTGTGTGAGTGGAGAAGGATGTATGAGCAATCTCTTCTGTACCTTTGTTTTAATTTTGCTGTGCAACTAAAACTGCTCTTAAAAATTAAATTTTCAACAAGAACAAAAGGGCCAACTACCTGGTATGTTGCAGCGCCTCAGTAATTGATCTTTTACTCAAAAAAGGCACTACCTGCCCAGTCCTCCTTGTTTCCATGCAGCTGAGGTCCTGGTTGTACAAACTGGCTTGTTCTCAGCAAAGGCAGAGCAACCACGGGACTGAGCCCGCCTTTCCTCCAAACTGCACCAGACTGTTCTGGCATGCGTCCCAGGACACACACGACCTGAATCTAGAGGTGTCTTCTGCTGCAGAGGACAGCAGAGGACCTGTCAGAACCCAGCAAGGTTAAGATTCCCTGTCTGTAAGATGTGACTTGGTCTATATCACAACAAAATGCCTTAAGGTGTAGCTACAGTTAGAGCATGACAAAAACAACAAACAAGACAACCTGCCCCAAAACACAAAAGAACTTTAGCAAACCAGAGAACGCTGGGAATTTTCCAACTCACTTCTGCAAGGTGCAGTGAATGTGCATTCTCCTGGGAGCTACACTTAAGTCCCCTCCCCACTTCCACTAGCCAGTAGAGCTGGGGAAATCAAAACTCTGCATCTGGAAGACAAAGGCTCAAGAGCGGATTGCTGGTTTCCATCACCAGCCTGGACGTTTTCCTCTGGACACATTCCAGCTTGTTAATGTCTATAAAATTTGGCACCCAAAACTAAACATTACTTCCTAAAAATGGCCTGTTCAGCATAAAAGATGCATTGCTTGTGTTGATCCTTGCCTTGGCCATAATTTTTTTTTTTTACTAAAATGTTTTCATTAAATGTTGAATTTATTACAAGGAACAATTCTTGGGTAACCACAGGCAACTTCAAGATAAGGCAAAGGACTATTCCCTCTGACGCTCTTTCGGTGACTCCTCCTAGCCACTCTCCCGACCCCTCCCTAGAGCTACCAGTCCCCAAGTTCTGCATGTACTGTTGCCCTGAAGAATACTTAAATCAAGTATTTGTATACCTAAACAATATACTCTTTAGCGTTGTCCAAATTTCTGAACTTCTTGCTTTTTCCACTCAGCATTGTGGCTGCATGAAGTGGGGGGGTCCATTCATTTTCAAAGCTGGAGAAGGGCTGCCAGGTGTGCGCACCCCTCAATAGGGTGGTGTCCACGGGTGTTAGGTGCTCGCCATTTTCAGTATCACCCAGTGGAGTCCTACAGAGCCGCTGTATGTGCCTACAACAGATGCTTTTTCTCCCCAGCTGGGTTTTGGAGGAGGGAGGGACACGCACAGAAAGTGCTGTGAACATGTGCTGGCTTGTAAGGTCTGCATTTTTCACTTTATTAAATCAGTTTTCTTTAAAAATGTGGATCATGACCCACTGTGGTTCATAGAATTTCCTTGATTGGGTCCAGCTTTTGTCAAATGAAAAAGGAATAAACCAGAAAGGAAAAACAGTGAAATTACTCTTCAGAGGCACATTCTGTGCCCGCACACTCCAGTCCACGGATGACGAGGGTCAGCCCCGAGCGCACTGCTGTCTTACAGTCACGAACGCCCCCTGCCTGCGTCCAGTGTGCTGCTGGTCGCCAACTTTTACATTCCAATTATATGTCCAATATCTCAAAGCTCTACCTTTTCAGACCTTGCTTTTATATTGACTTGCTATTTGCTCACGTTTAACCTTTAAAATAAAATGATTTGGCACCCTCTGTAGGTCTACCTTTGTTATTTACTCTTTCAGCTGGTGCTGTTCAACCTGTTTGTTTCATAGTTTTTGATTGTGAGTTCAAATTTCTTGAATTTTACTTTCTGGTCTCTGAGGCTGGAGCTGAAGGAAGATCCTACCAGCATTGGCACCTTCTTCTGCCTTATAAGGTGGTTCAAACATAATGGCACAAGTATGCACTGGTCTTTTTTTTTTAAATTTATATATATTTTATATCCTTGTTCATTTTTGTACAATATTTGCTTAGGTCTGCTCTCGGGTGTAGTCCTTGTAAAATTCCCATCACCAAATCACATGCACTATTTCCATGGCCCCTTGTGCTCTTTCCTCCCCTTTCTTGATCCCTCTCCCTCCCATCCCCCTGCACAATATTTATAGTTGCCTGTTTTTTTTTTTTAATTATTATTGTTTTTTTCTGATCCCTTATTTGGTTCCCCTATAGTCTTCCTATAAGTGAGGCCATCCGATACTTTCCTTTTTTCTTCTGGCTTCTTTCCCTGAAGTGCACTGGTTTTTGGGGGCCACTGCAGGTCTGCCCGAGGCCCAGAGCTGCCTGCAAGCTGGTTACTGGCCAGAACACAGCTCTCAGATGGCAGCTTTCCTGACGGGCAGTGGTGGGTTTTTAGTTCAACGTGGCTTTCTAGAAGTAGTGGTCAGGGGGTCCTGGATTCAGGTGGCGACAAAGTCTATTAAACTTCCTTCCTTTGCGTGGGCGCTGGACTGTGTCTCCAGCCTGCAGAGCGGCCGCAGATCTTGGAAATCAGAGCTCACGTGGCTGGATCCAGCAAGAGCTTGTGGCTGGTCCTGCCACCAAAGTCCGAAATCTTTCACTTTCAGCCACTGTTTCTTTCTTGTCACTTAAAGGTGCGTTTTAGACTTTATCTGGCATTTTCATTTTTACTTTCTGAGGGACCAGTACATACTCCAGAGGAACTGTTTCCTCCACACGTCACCAGAAATGAAAGTTTGTATGACCCTTTTCAATGGTCACTATTTCCTGTGAGTTGGTCCAGAGAGCCCTCAGAGCCATGGGCAATTGCCAGCCACAATGAGGTGCGGCTCCCCATTCCTGTCTTGGCATGACTGCTATTGTTTTCAGTCTAAATGTAGAAATTCACATGCCGGCCCATTAACGTTACCCTTATGTTTCAGCTACCGCTTTACGCCACCAGAATCTTTGAGTTCTCGATCTGTCATTTTTTAGATTTTTACCTGCATCTTCAAACATTTGCATTCACAAACTTGACCCGTGCCTTCTGTGTATTTATTCCAAATTGAAAAAGATGTGCAGCATCACATTATTTAGCATAGAAGTCATTACAAAACATGATTCTGAAAAAAACTGACAAGTCTGGAAAGAAGCAGCCAGTGTAGTCAGTTTCACACAATAATTGATGTTTGCTTGGAAATGTGCTTTCATAAAAGCAGTGTTTTGTTACCTGTACATAAGTGTCACTTAACAGCGATGATGAACTGTTAGCATAGACCCTGGAAGTGAGGGTGAGGCCGTATGAGGAGGCTAGAGGCCCCAGGGAAGTGGCTCTACAATGTTGTTGCGCTGCAGGGGGTATTGGCAAGCAACTCCCAACACCAGCAGTGAAGCCCTTCAGGGAAGGCTGGGGCCACACTGGGGTGAAGACTGGCTTAGCCTTTTGCCTCAGTGATGACTGCAAGGTGCCCAAGACTACTGGTCATACGTGCCTCATCCCACGTCTATGAGAAAGGACCAGCAGTGAAGAGCCTTCTGACTTTATATAGGGTGACTGTGTAATTTATCATGCAGGACGAAAGGTCCTATTATCATGCCAGGACAACAGGCATCAGTCAACCTGGGCTGATCTGGTAAAGCAGGTCACGGTCATCCAAATAAGTGACCTCTTTCCTCGTTAGTAAAGCAGCTTGCCTTATGCCACCTATAAGAGACACCCGTCCACTGCCTATTTTCTATGGGACAACAGCTATACTTATAGAATGACAGCTAATGTGGGCCTCACAACCTCCCCCCAAGTATTATGTGTACAGAACTGCTTGTGAAAGGAGTCTGATGTCCTTCCTTCTTAAAATGAGGGTTTTCAAGAATTTACATTATCTGAAAAATTCAGTGAACTGAAAAGCCTCATTCCATGAATGTTTTAGAGTTAGTTTAAATCTATTAATAAATTATTCTGACCAAAGGAGCACCTCAATAGATTTTCTCACATCCATATGCCCCTCCCCAGCACTGGCCTGGCCGGGCCTGCGAGCTACTGAGGGAGCCCAGAAATCCTGCCACAGGCCTCGTACCCCCCACCCCCCATACTGACACAAAGTAATGCACAAACTTCCCTTCCGTGAAGTGGTCGTCTGGCCCACACAGTATTTCTGATGTGTTCTAAAAGGATGAAATCATCCCAGAATTCCAGGTATCTGGTCTCTGAAATAACCTGCGGATCTGCCAACACGGGTGCACCCTCGTTTCCTCAGTGCACTGTGTGGGCGCTGCCCCAAGGAGTGAGGCAGGTGAGGTCCGGGTGACACAGTCTGATCACTTACTGCTCACGTCCGCCCGTCCCTTGTGCTCAGTGCGCTCCCAAACCCTGCCCAGAGCGTTCCCCAACACGCATACACGGCAGGCTAACACAGCCAAGACGAGAGCATCGTGATATTTAGGTCACCCCCAAAACGAATCAACAGTGAGTCAGGGATAACACATCTTTGTTTTATAGGATTTATTCTGAGTAAAAAAGTTACGATTTACCTGCTTTTAAAGACTAGGCAACAAAATACATTTTTAAATTTCTCACTTGTAACCTCTAATAAGCAAGTATCAACAGATGTGACCCACCCAAATGGCACGCAGCGCCCCCAATCCTTTGTAGGAGCGATGGGGTTCTGGGGCAAGGATGTGGAAGAACTTGCATTATGATAAGATGGAGCACAAGTCTCGGAACAAATCAGCTGTACTGATTTGGTTCTTAGAGCTTGCAAATGAAGAATTGTGATTTTTTTTTTCATTGACTTGTCACAGTTTATATAAGCATTTTTGGGGGTTACAACAACACCCCCAACATGCGCCCACTTCACCTGCCTAACAATCTTTAAACTTTTTTTAAACTAAAAAGAGCATTTTGGTGTGTGTGTGTGTGTGTGTGTATTTTTTTCTTAGAATACATGAAGGCCTTTCCGTCTAAAAGCAAGCTGCGTATAATTCTATTGAGCACACAGGCCAAAGAAATAACAACAGAAGAGTTCTCATCTGTGGGACAACATCTTGTTAGGACTAACCCCTGGAGACTTTTAAAGATGTGGCATTTTAGCCATGGGGGAAGCGTAATCAGAAAATCCGAGGCGAACAGCCAGAAGTCGACCTAAGGAGGCAATCCAGCTTCTCATACTTCAATCCCCCCGCCCAAGTTTACTCTGTGAACCTCATTTTCTGGTCACCTTCTCAACATTCCTGGTCCCTCCCTCCTCCAATAATAAAATCTGGCTGCTGGCATCCTGCGTCCTGGTCCTACCTGCTCCGACTCCCAACACAGACAACACCGCCAGCTGCTGACCTGCTTCCCCCTTAGACCTGCAAAAACTCTCCAAGGGGAGAGGACAGTCTCGGAGACCCCAGCTCAAAGCACCTGAGGTTCCTCCGCTAGGGGACAGCTTCAGAGTGGGGTGGGATCAAGCGCGGACTGAAGAGTGAGTGTGAATTCTAGCTCTGGCCCACCCTCCGCACTGCTGTGAGTTTGTGTGAACTACTCTGGGCCCCAGCTTTTGCGAAGGTAAAATGGGGGAATCAAAAAGCACAGGGAGCTGATGAGCTTAAAAGGAGCTAATACATGTAACTTAGCTATCACAAGTCCTTAGATATTTATCATCAATGGAAGGATGTTATTATCTGAAGAAATCCGTCTGCGTTTTCTCATACTTCCCGACCCAGCGGAGACCTCCCTCTGGAGAGGGTCATCAGTGAGCTCCCCGCTGCCCTGCCCAGCCAAGCCCTCACCCCACCTGGCTCCACCTGCAGCGCCACAGGCAGCCAGGGCTTCCTTCCCCAGCAGCTCCCCCTTTGCATTCAGGGAGGCTTCACTCTTTCCCGACTGCTCTTCCTGCCCGGGCTGACTGCTCCATGATTCTCTTCTGGTTCCACCAGCCTCGAGGACATGCTTACCTGCTAGCTGGGCTTCAACTCCTGCCACATTTGTCAACCACCAGCAGTGGGCAGTGGGGAGGGGGCAAAGTAGAAAATTCAACCTACTTTGAAATGTGTGGACAGCTACAGATGATAGCTACGGAAAGGCTCAACTGAAATTAGAATACAGGAAAACACACACTTGCGTGGCTCTGCCCCACATTAACTCCACAGGTGATGCATTCCAACTATCCAAAAAATCATAGGCATTAGGTTTCACTACCAAACTGCGCCCACGGCATGCTTGAGTATGTACATTCCTACATCATCACTCACCAGGCGGGAGCTTGTTTAAAGGGCGTGTGTGTGGTGATGTCACAACCTCAGCCTTACCTCAGCAGTGGAAATCTTTCTATCTTGAGCCCTTATTTCTTCTTAGAAAGTCATGCCTGAGATTCGCTCAGTGTTTGGGCTTTGTGAAGCTGACACGCAGGCGGACAGGCCCCAAGCGGAGAGGACAGGCACATGCCCCAGGCACGCTGCCCTGGTGTGAGCACGAATACCATCAGCTCAAACCCACTTTCAACCTATGGCTAAGACTGCTCCATAATCAAATCAATGTCCAGGTGCCAAGCACACATCCCTTCTTAGACAGAACACACAAATAACACTGCAGCCTTCCTAGACAGTGCCACAATGTGGAAAAGGTGTTTTCTGCATCTGTACTTGTCTGTCTTCTGTATCTGCTTGGGGGGTGAGGAGTGGGAGAAGCTGTTGGGTAGGTTCCCATCGGGACACCCAAACCTCACAAGTGCTTATAAGCTTCTAAGTCACAAGATGGCTTAGAAACAGGAAGATGTTGGCGAAGTGAAAGCACACAAGTGTGCGGGCGTGCTAAGACGTTTTGCAGTCCCCGCTCTCCTTGAATGAACAAAATGTAAGAATGTGGGGAAGCCTGATCCCCAGGTGCCAGAATGTCACGGCGCCATGACCACACACGGGAGTTTTACAAGCTTCTCCACTGAGCTTCTAGAAGAGCGCCGGCTCCTTCCCGTGGGGTGATCTGTCCAGGTGCCTGTTTTTAAGGCCCTCACTCTTCTGCTCCTGACTCCCCCCCCCCCCTGCAGCCTGACTCCCCCCAAGGTTGGTGTCTAAAATCTAAAGCATTCTCAACTGGAACAAGGGAAGCATTACTTNCCCCCCCCCCCCCCTGCAGCCTGACTCCCCCCAAGGTTGGTGTCTAAAATCTAAAGCATTCTCAACTGGAACAAGGGAAGCATTACTTTTATTAACAGAATTACTACCACAATTAATTATATGTAACACATCTATAATGAATATACTTCCTAAGAATTAATAGACAGCAGTGAGGGAGGAGGAAGGGCCCGTGACCTCCACTGCAGCAGCAGCAGCTCTCGTAAGCCGGTGAGGCCTTCCAAGCTGACTTCCAGGTACATAAGGGTACTGAATGTAGGCCTGTTTCTGCTCATTTAGGAACCTAAAAGTAATGAGATTTGGCCTTCGGAATAAGTGACGTATTCCAGATAGGTTCTCACAATCGGAAGTTCAGAGCCCTCGGCGTTTCCCCCCACAGTGTACTGCATGTTGTTAACAGCCTGTCAGAAGGCTCCCTCTCTGCTTCTGTGTCAGGCCCGAAACTTACTGTCTTTATTATGATGCCATCAAACTGCACTCACTCAGTGCCCAGGGCAAGCGCTGCCTTCGGGCCTGTTCTCACTCCATCTCCCACACTCCCCGAGAGCGCAGGCCAGAGCTGGCCTAGCAGGAACAGGCAGCCGCTGAGGCTGTGAGCAGCCTCACACGTGTGTGCTCATAGGTGACCTTCACTGCTCTTCTTAATGCCTGTTCTGCAAAAGAACTCGGCGAAACGACCTCCTCCCAGGTCTCCCCGTGTTGACACCACATCTCGGCATTCTTGAGACTGGTCCTTGCCGCCAGCGACCCTCAACTACAAACGAGTCTCTTTGCCTTGACCAGCTGCTTGACAGCCTCTATATCCACTACTTGGAGAAGGTGAACTTTGTTGCTTCTGGCACAATCAGCGAGTATATTTATAAAGCAAGATTTTCAAAGTTTTTGGGTCATATAAAAATTTTCAGTTGTGCACTTAACTTGGCAAGTCAGACTGCTTATAAATTATTCATTAAATTAGTACATACTTAATTTTGTTAGCTTGCTGAATATCTGAAAGGTGAAAAACAATCTTCCTGCTCATACATGAGGTCAAGAAAAAAACCCTCAAATGGTGGTTTATTTCCAGGATAAAACATCAAAATGATCAACTGAAGGAAGGTGGATTACTGAGAAGTCAAGACTGGGCCTCAAACAGAGGAAAATATAAGTAACAAGATGGTTTTGGGGAGACTCTCAAACACATCAGTTAGTTTCTGTGTAATGATTACAGATGTAGCCATACTCTCAGCCACTTCAAAATACCCAAGTCACACCCACAGTTGGGTCCATGCAAACATCTAACGAAGCCACTGTGACTTGGCTGATGGCACTCACTGGTCATCGGTATCACTCAGGTGGAAGGTAGAGGCTCAAGATTTAATGGAAGGACCCCAGAAGGTCACAAAGCCACCACTTCTGAGCTTACCTTCAAGCCCCGCTACTGAATGATCTTGCACTCTCTGAGCTAGTCTTAGGCTTTCTGAACTGATTTCCCTAACGATTTATTGTCTGATCTAATTATTTCTAGTAACTATTAAGAATAAACTATGCAATGGACTACAATTATGAAAGTAGTTGAAGAACTGAATAATGCATAGCAAAAATCAAAAGTGAGAATGAGCACAAGGGGTTAGGCTGTTGACTTGGAAAAAATTCTGATATTTTTGACCCAATCGTGACTTTCTTGGCACTCTGTGCAAAGCCAAGGGAGTTCCAGAGCTGGCTTCAGACAGAGCACACACTGGGCTCATTCTGAACACAGCAGGTGGAGGGAGACTGGATGGCTGGAGGCTGCTGTTTTGTTCCTAACACCTACTAACAGCCTTGGAATAAAGTCCAAATTCCCCAGCGCAGTGCATCAGACTCACCCCACCTGGCCCAGCCAGCTCCCAGCTCCTTCCTCTGCACTCAGGGCAGCACATTCTGCATTCATGCCCCTGGGCTGGCCTCCCCCAAAACCCCTCTCCCCTCACCGCTCTGCTCTGCTCTGCACCAGTCCTACTGCCTTCGTGCTTCTGCCCTTGCTCACAGTAAAGTGCAGTGTCTTCTCTGCTGCCGACAGTTGGGAGTTACAAGTCTGTTCTCTCCTTTTACAAACATTTTTATTTCCATGTAGGGTATTTGCAAGTTCAAATTTTGCAAGCTTATTGAGAAGCAGAGGCCATTTCCTGTCTTGGTCACACTGTCTACACACAAGCCTCATCCCTAACACACGGCATGTGCTCCTGCACTCCACCCTCACGTGGGGTGGAGCCACTGCGCTGGAGGGCACTGAACGTCCAGGACCAGGACACTGAGCCTCGTCAATTCCGAAGCCTAAGGTGATATCTCAGTAAGCAGAAATCTAAATTCCGGATAAAACTCAAGGAAAAGCTGCGTGTCTCATAATCAATTTTGCTATCAACAAAAGCTACAAGAACCTGAGAAGGAGCCCTGCCATCGAACTGGGAGCAGGATTCCACTCTAGTCTTTCTGCATCACTTTCCCAGGTAATAGGAAATACAGGGGACAGAGAACATGAAGTGACACCCTGCAATTGCTGACTGCAAAATCCAGACGTGAGAAACTCCGGAAGATAAACAATGCGGTTTCTTTGACAAATAAAGTTCAAGGTAAAAAAAAGCAGAGTGGGACTACGGTTAAGAGAGTTGAGAGCTGCGTCAGGTGTGGTGTGTGGGCCTGCCTGGGCCCTGTTCTGAACAGATCACGGTAAGAACGTTCAGGAGGTGACTGGAAGTGTCAACACCGCACACTGTCTGCTGCTGAGCACCTGAGACTAGCGCTGTGGTTTCTTTAAAAGTCCTTATAGTTGACATAATGTCTGAGACAGTTCTTACATTATTCAAAATAATGTAAGATATAGGGGAGCGTGACGAAAGATTGGACATGGGTTGATAAAGATTTTTTAAAAAACTGTTGAAGGTGTCTTAGCCTCTCTCTCCCTCCCTCCTTCTCCCCCCTCCCCCTTTCTCTGCCTCAGAAGCTTAGATATGCTACATTCTCCCAAAAGTGAAAAATAATTCCCAGCCTCAGCCAGCTCCTGCCACTCCCCCACTGCTGGGCAAACCCACCCTACCTGGATTCTGTGGCCTTGCACTTCCCAGCAGAGGGTCTCTGCCTTACACAGCGAGCCTTGGTGCCGGGTTCTGTCTGTGGTGTAGAGAAAGTGCCTCTTCCTCTTTTAGTCTTAAAGAGTGAATTTTCCTCTTAAACCTTCCCTGATTTCCTCAGGCAGACTTAGAAATCTCCTTCCAGAGGCACTCTACCAACCCCACCCAAGAGGCATATCTCCATCTTATCCTTATCACATTCCAGAAATTATTTCTTTAAATGCCTGGTCCAAATACAGAGTATGGGGAAGATAAGACAGGCTCCTTTTGTTTTGCACAGCATCAGAGGTGGGGACAGACACCACCCAGGCCACCAACTCTGCTGTCTCCAAGGGCTAAGGGGCTGGGGGCTGAGTGAGGTGCCTCCCTCAGCACGATGGCAGAGTAGCCTTCATGGCCCCCAGGGGGCCCCACAGAAGCAGATTTGATGCAGGTATGGGGGTTCCAGACTGGCCCTTCAAGTCTCACTCGAAGGATCTAAAACAGTTAAAGTTACTAGTGCTTTTACAACTCTCAGAGCTTGAAAACCCAGTATTAGTAAAAGTTCCGCCTGTTCTGCAGACCCGAGGGCTCAGCGACCACCTCAGCTCTCCCCTTTGGTAAATTCCTTGGGAAGAGCCCGAGTTCCAGGTCATGCTGGGCTCCAGAGCACATTCTGCTCACAGGCTAGCTCTGAGCCGAGCCTCTCTGCCAGGGCAAGTCTCGCGTGTCAGCTGGCCCTTCTCCTCCAGCCCCTTCCTGTCTCTCCCTCCTCCACTTGTACGTGCAGGAAATATTAGTTTAGTTTTGGCCCAAATAAAATACAAGAAACAAATCCCCGGGAGGATAAACCTCGATGCGACTTTCCGGTTCATTCCCCTCCTGCGCGCCCTCTCCCTTCTCGCTGCTGCTGCACCCCGAGCTCAGGCAGGCTCAGGAGCAGCCGCCCCGAAGCCACTGTTCCTACTTACCAGCAGCACTGCCTGTCCTCACACGTCCCAGAAGAATTCACGGCGACTGACCACGCGCCCCCTCTCTGACCGTCCGGCCTCGACCTCCCTCGCGGGTCAGACGCGTGCCCTCACGCTCATCCTCCGGGCCAGTCTGTGGGCGGCACCACGCAGCCAGCCAGCACATGAGCTACAAGGATCAAAGGCGCTGCAGGACGCGGCACAGAGGCGTGGCTGCTGACGCCTGCTCCCTGTCCCGGGAGACACCTGTTGCCTGTTTCCTCAGTTCTCCGTGGGCCTGTGGTCCAGCCCAACCGGCCAACAGAACCACCAGGCACTTGACCAACGGGCTGGCCTTGGCCTCTTCAGAAAAATACACCCTGCTTTCACTGATTCTAAAATGCCAGCTCACGGGCCTCCCTGGTGGCGCAGTGGGTTAAGCAACGCACTACGAAGCAGACCTCAGCCACTACAGCACGAGTTCAATCCCTGCTGCCGGCCAGGGAGGGGACCCACATGGTGCAGCAGACCTCTCCTGCTGTGCCCGCTGCTCCCCTCAGCAGTGTACTTCTGTTGATCTGCCTGTTCTGCTCCCTGCTCTTTCTATGGTGAATCCTCTCACCCCCCCGCACCTCTGGCCTGTACCCCAGTGCTTGTATGCATAAATAAATAAATATTTAAAAAAAAAATAAAATGCCAGCTCACGACAGGAAAATTTAGAAAACACAAAGACGTGAAGGAGAAGATGAATGTATTTATTAAAATAGTAAGAAAACAATTTATAATCTACGCGATATGAAAAATCAGGTCGAGAGAGCACCGCTGGGGGGCTAGGGGCTCGAGGGGCGGGTGGGGTGCAGGTAACATCTGGCTCTTCAACCCCCTGGCTGGTTCAGCGAATGAAGTGTGTAAGTTTGCACATGCACACACACCTGTGTGCACAACCACACACACACACACAGCATAGCCTCAAGTCAGAGAGCACATCTCAGAGTGTTCTCTTCCCGGTGCTGTGGCTTCCCTTGCGGTACGCCGGCTGAAGCCATCGGTGGTGACACTTAGACATACGCTCATATTCGCCCATTTCTCCTAGTGATTTTTACACAGATTAATGTAAATTCTTCACAACTACTTTGGACGGCTGTGCAGACACGCACACCTACACACACCACGACACACTATGCTGCAGACCGCGACGTGAGTACGCACCACGCCGCCCAAGAGCTCTCCAAATCGCAAGCACGTCGCTGCTCCTCGTGCCCTCTGCACAGCTGCTCAGACCTCCAGCCCGTGTGTGAGGACAGGGGTGGAGGGGGCTGGAGGGTGGCCAAGCTGGCCAGCTGGGTGGGGGCAAGAGCAGCTGTCGGAGGGCCACGTGCTGTGATCCCACAAGAGCTGTCTACAGCCAGTCACTGACAGTGAGACGTGTGTCACCAAGCGTCTCCGGCGACACGTGGAAGACGGGGCTCAGGTGGAAATCAGTTAGGAGGCAAGAGACTAACTGAGAGATGATAAATCAGAGCAGTGATTGCTGGGAAATGAAGAAAATAGCCTCCGCTGTGCAGGAGGTGAACTCAGAAGGGACGGGATGAATGAATCAAATCGAGGGAGTCCAGGAAAGGCAGGGTGAGGTATAAGACAGACAACAGTGCCACAGCCCGGGGGGCAGTGAGGAGGCCGTTTTGGCCTCCCGCCGGCTCCGCTGAGGTGCAGTGGCCGAGTGTCAGGCAGGGGGCCCGGCACCGGAGGAACGCCGTGCATGGGCGCCACCAGGCAGGCTGGAGCCCAGACAACGGCAGTGGGTGAGACACTCGTGACGACCTTTACGCTCTTAGGATACAGCCCCTATGAGGACTTGATGAAAACTCTGTAGCCACCTATTGCCCACCCTCTGTGTGTATAAAGATTCTGGGGCAGCTTCGGGGTACACTGGGGCCCTCCGGGCAGGGAGGGGCGGTGGGGAGCAAGGCTAAGGGATGCTACTGGTAAACTGCAGGGCACACATCTTCTCCAAGGAGACACAGTGCCCTGGCCCAGGCCCCGCCCACTAATACCAGACTGACCACACCCTGGCCTCTGATTATTCCCAAATGGCACTACCCTGACAGGTCAAGAGGGAGGAAAAGAGATCGAACACCCCAGCCACCAACTCAGCCCACTTCTGAGGCACTCACACCTGCTTTAACTGGTCTTCCTGCCTGGACTCCCACCCCCACCCTCACGCCCGCTTCACAAAAGTCGTTCCCCCGTCAGCAGAGCAAGCTCATTCTAGTCTACAAATGTCATCCAACAAGCACTGCATCACACTTATCGTACTCTGGTCACTACATACTAGTGACTACATACAAATACTAGCTGAGCTCACCTCAGCGTCACTCCTATTTCCCATTTCACCAAAGACACAGCAGTCCCGGTTCCAGAGCCACGAGGCACCGGCATCTGCTCCGGAGCTGTGCTCTCGCACTGCCCCATTTCACCTCCATCCATTCATTCCTCTGTTCAAGACCCTCAATGTCTTTCCATTCAGAGGAAAAACCGCTAAGGCCGTAGGTCAGGTCCAGCCATCTCCTCCACCCCATCAGCCACTTCTGCCCTCTCGTCCACCCCCAGGCCCAGTACTGTGAGCCGCTGCCATGACCTGGTCATCGCACTATAGCGCCTCTGCACTCCCGGTCTCCGCATGCTGGAGCGCTCTTCCTCCATTCAGTTAGCTCCTTGGCTTCATTAAGGGCTCGATTCTGATGTGCTCCCATGAGAGGGGGCGTCCTGCCCATCCAATATCAAAAACACCCCCACCCGCAGCATTTCCAATTCCCTCACCTTGCCATATTTTTTTCCTCCAAAGCATTCATCATCCTATAAAGAATGTAAAGTCAGTTACTTACTAACTCCCTGCCAAGATCACTCTCCAAGAGAGCCGAAGCTGTGTGTTCTCTACTACCTCCCCATGCACGGAAGGAAGTCCAATTCGGGTCTGAATGGAGGAAGGAAGCCAAGGGGGAGATGTCGTGAAACAGTGGGTAAGTCCCATGGTGTAAACATGCTACAAAAACCTTCAGTTATATTAGGCTGGAAAAAGCTCCTACTGATTTTGGCAACTCAAATATTGGTGCTGTAATAAGCGTTTCTAAGAAATGGCACCTGCCTGGAGACTTGGGGGGTGAGAGAGCAGAAGCAACAGGCACAGGCAACGTCTCCAACAAGCAGGCTGTGAAAGGAGCAACACCCCAAGAAACTGAGAAGTATCTCCAGGCCAAAGATTAGGAGCCAAGGGAGACTGAGTTTAGCAGAGAGGAAGGACCACTAATGGAGACAGGTCTTGGAGAGACAGGCCTTGCGGAGCAGCTTCCACGGTCAGAGCAGGCATTCCTCCCACCTTCGCGTGGCCGCCAGCCTCAGTGCGCTCTCTACCTCAGGTGTCCTCAGACCGGAGGCTGGACAGGCTGCGCTGGTGAGCACCTGTCTGCCCCAGAACACTGGTGCCGGCCTGGCTCCCAGTGCAGACCCAGAGCCTGCGAGCTCCCTGGGCTCCGAGGGGAAAAGGCACTAAGCCTTCACTGAACACTTCATTTCCACGTGTGGATGGACACACAGAAGCATCTCTTTTACTCCAAACTAGCTTAGAGCGATAAGTTAGTGGCCCCACTTCGAGATCAAGAGACGACCAGGTCCACCAAGACGTCACTGGAAACAGCCACTCACTCCAATATACCCAATGCACACTGCTGCTCAGTGGAGCAAAACTGGGAACTTTTTATTTTTTTTTTCATTTTATATTTTTTTTATTAAAATATTTTAAAATTTACATTTACTTGCCATCAATTGTAATCCCCATGTATTCCCCATCACCATCTCAGCAGTGCACCATCACCTCAGTCCCTCCTGCTCCCATCTTCCCTCAACCCTCCCCCTCCCCTCCCCACCAGGTGTCCTCAGTCTGTCCTTGTGTCCTCATTTTTGGTTTGTGTCTTTATTGCTGTTATTGTTATTATTAATATTGTTCTTATTCCTTTCCTTGATCCTCCTTTGGTTCCCTTATGTTCCTCCTAAGGGAGGAACCATCTGGTATTTTTCTTTTGCCTTCTGACTTACTTCGCTAAGCATAATCCCCTCCAGATCCATCCATGTTCCTATGAATGAGTCTAAAACTGGGAACTTTTTAAAAAGAAAGATTTATTTATGCATACAAGAGCTGGGGTGTAGGCCAGAGGTGTGGGGGGTGACCTCTCACCAGAGACAGAGTGGAGAGCAGAACAGGCAGACTGACTGAAACACACTGCGAGGGGAGCAGCGTGCGAGGCAGGAGAGGTCTGCTGCGCCATGTGGGTCTGCTCCCTGCCCGGGGATAGAACTCGTGTGCTTGATAGCACTGTCTTTAACCCCTGTACCACCAGGGAGGCCCACGGCTGGAAACTTTTAAAGAAGGTATGACCTAAGTCAGGAAATTTCCAGAGAAAATAGTAAAATAGTCCCTAACAGGCAAGATGATAGAAGTTTGAAGGAGTGAGTTGCGTAAGTCTCCTGCGACCAGATTCTGTTGTTATAATAGAAAACAAAGAGGAAAGAGAGTAAAGGGAAGGTTTCTAAAGGCTCCCATCGGAAACCGTAAATTTTGTTAAAGTAAACATGACAAAGCCCACTCATTACCAAACACTGGACTGAGCCGCTTTCCCCTTAGTTTGTATTATCAGCTGAGAATGTCAACTTATGTACTAGAGATGGAAGAGACCACTGAGCTTCAAAAGAAGCAAAGACAATTCAGTGGAGAAGGAACACTCTTTAACAACGGTACAGGAATAAATGGATTCGCATATACATTTACTTACCCAATGTAAAACATTAATTCAGTGGGTCAAACTCTTCAACAGATACCTTGCCAAAGATATACAGATGGCAAATAAGCTCATGAAAAGATGCTCCATAACATATGCCATCAGAAAAGTGCAGATTAAAACAGCCATGCGATAACCACTACAGTGGTAAAACCCCAAACACCAACAACCAACGCTGCGGGTGAGAATGGGAAGAACAGGAACTCCCCGCCACTGCTGCTGGGGCTGCTAAAGGGTGCAGCCCTTTGGAAGGCGGTCCAGAGGTTCGCCCCAAACTAAACAGAACGCCAGCACAGGATGTGGCCATTGCTCTCCCTGATGTTGGCCTGAAGAGCTGAATACTTAAACCTCACGCTTGAACATGCTGACCAGCACGGCAGCTTTATTCACAACTGTTGAAACTTGCACCAACCAAGATGTGCCTCGGTGGGTGAGTGGAGAAACTGTGGTCCGTACACAGACTATTACTCAAAGTTAAAAATGACCTATCGAGGGCCTCCCTGGTGGAGCAGTGGGTTAAGCAATGCCCTGTGAAGCAAACCTCAGCCACTGCAGCATGAGTTCAATCCCTGCTGCTGACCAGGGAGGGGACCCACATGGTGCAGCAGACCTCTCCTGCTGTTCTGTTCAGCAGTGTACTTCTGTTGATCTGACTGTTCTGCTCCCCACTCTCTTTGGTGGATCCTCTCACCCCCTGCACTTCTGGCCTGTACTGCAGTGCTTGTATGCATAAATAAATAAATCTTTAAAAAAAATAAATAAAAATGATCTATCGAGTGATGAAGGAATCCAGAGGAGCTGGAATCCACATGGCATGTGAAAGCCATTCTGAAAAGGCTCCACACTGTGTGATTCCAACTAATGACCTTCCAGAAAGACAGACTGCAGAGACGGTGGAAAGATCGGGGGTTGCAAGGGGTGGGAAAAAGGGAAGAATGAAAAGGCAGGCACAGAGTACTATTAGGACAGTTAATTACTCTGTACCATGGGGCAGAGGCGGATACTTGTCATTATAGATTTGTTCAAACACAGAGACGGTATTACATCAAGAGGGAGCTCTAATGTAAACCTCTGACTCTGGGTGATAGTGACATGCAAAAGGAGGTTCAATTGCAACATATCATCATGTTGATAAAGGGGAAGCTATGCATGTGGGGGACAGAGAGTACATGGGAAATCCCTTTACCTTCTGCTCAATTTTGCTGTGAACTTAAACAGTTCTAAAGCATAAAGTGCATTTTTAAAAAATTAACTTAAAATAGATCATATTCCTAAATGTAAACCCTAAAACTGTAAAACTTCTTAAAGAAAACATAGGAGAAAATCTTTTTACCTTAATTAAAGATTTCTTAAACAGGACACAAAATGCACAATGCTTAAAGAACAAATTCTTAATTTGGATTTCATCAAAATGAAAGCTTTTCAAAGGTGACTGTGAAGAGAATAAAAAGCCAAAAACGGCCTGCCCTGGTGGCACAATGGATTAAGCAACCACTGCAGTACAAGTTCGATCCCTGCTGCTGGCCAGGGAGGTGACCCACATGGCACAACAGGCCTCTCCTGCCTCACCTGCTGCTCCCCTCAGCAGTACATTTCAGTCAAATCTGCCTGTTCTGTTCCCTGCTCTGTCTCTGGTGGGTCCGCTCATCCCCCACACTTCTGGCCTGTACCCCAGTTCTTGTATGAATAAAAAAATAAATCTTGAAAAAAAAAAAGCCAAAAACTGGTAGAAAAAGTTTGCAAAGCTGGTATCTGATGCAAAACTGATTTGAAACATATAAAGAACTCTAAAAATTTAACAACAACCAACCCAATAGAATATGGGCAAAAAAACTTGAACAGACACTTCACAAAAAAAAGTACATAAGAAGATGCTCAACCAACCATTACTGGTTATTAGGGAAATGCAAATTAAAATCACAATAAAATACCACTAATGACTGAAATTTAGAAGACCCGCCATACAAAGTGTTCACAGTGATGCTTACACACTGCTGGCAGGAACGTAAAGTGGCACAGGAACATACCTCGTTTTATTGTGCTTCCCTTTATTGCATTAGGCAGATAATTATTTTTTACAGATTTAAGGTTTGTTGCAGCCTTGCATTGAGCACTTCTACTGGTGCCTTTTTCCCAACAATATGTGCTCACTTCATGCCTCTGTCTCACATTTAGTTTACATAGATGATTAATCAATATGTTGCTTTTAGAAAAAAAAAGATACAACACTAATTCATAATTTATAGAGTACAGTAAACTCAAGCTCTATAGGCACTGGGAAATAAAGAATTCCATCACTCACTTTAGTATTCTCTTTACTGCAGCAGTCTGGATCCGTACCCAAAAAAGCTGTAAGGTGTGCCTTTAATCACTCCGGAAAAGTTCGGTGGGTTCTCAAAAAGCAAACATGCCTGTCATGAGTCAGTCATTCCACTCCTAGGTACATTCGCAAATAAATGACAGTTCATGTTCATACAAAGACGGATGTGCATATATCCTTGGTGGCTTTATCTGTAATAGCCCAAACGAGGAATAAGACAAATGTCCATCAACAGGTAAACAGTTAAACTGCTACACAGCCAGACAATGGAATACTACTTAGGAATGAATAGGGATGAACCACTGTTACATATATCAACATGAATGTGTCTCTAAAAAATTACTCTAAAAAAAATATGATTTAGCAGTCAGAAACCAAAGACAGTTAACAAGAATGAAGAAATATATCATCCACGTGAATAAAACCTGGTGGAAAATTACTACAACTCTTCTCTTGTTACAACCTGCATTTACATCTGATTTCTTATCAAAACAGAGTAAAACATATGCTACTGAATGAGAAAATATTTTTCTAAATGCATAAAATTTGAACAGCACTGGAGTTAACTGTAATGAGCTTCGAGATATATCTGAAAGTGACAAAAACACGGTGCCAAAAATAAGTCATCTAAATTCTATAGCCAGGCTGTGAAATAAATAGGTAATAAATATTACTGGCACTAAAAAAGCTCTAGCCAACTCGTTCAAGGTCACCCAAGTAACCAGTAACATGCAGGATGACTCCCTGCACATTCTCCTCCACAGGGGTGCGTGCAGGTGTCTTGGGGACACAAAGGCCCAAAACAAGGCACTTTTAAGGGTGCGGCCTCCCCTGTCCTACCCTCATGTTTCCAAAAAGTGAAAGTGAGTCTGGATAAGCAAAGTGAGGTGTGTGGCTACAGAGGCATCTCAAACTTAAGGCTTTGGGGTTAACAGATAAAGGGAGGGGAAATAAGGGGGCAACAGCAACAGTTTCCTTGAGAGAAACAAATGTGCAAAAGGTTGCAGTTTTCTGTTTTGATTTCGGTCAGGTGAACTCCTTTGTGGGAATACATAACATACGACAGGAACTTAGAAACACTACCTGGGGGACCCAGCTTCTGGCTGCAAAAAATCGGGGTCCAGACCAGCCACAGGTAATACAACTTACGGACAATCTAGAGGCCACGAACAGAGGAATAAATTCTGAAAGGACTAGATTCAATCCTCATGCTCCTAGTATACTGACTGATCTACAAAATATAGAAGTGGAGAAGAATTGTAACTATATTCTGAGGCTATGAAGAAAAATTCTGAAAGGAAAACTGAAATTCTAACTCAAGTCCAGAGAAAAAGGAGGTAATCATGTAAGGGGGAAGACAGGGGACAGTAACAAAGACACAAGTACTTCTGAGTTAGAGTGTCTCACATTAACATTTTGCAAGCAGCAACCACATGACAAAAACACTCAAAGCATTAAGCCTGCCCTAGCCTTGGGAAGGTAGGAAACGTCTCTGGCTGAAATCAGGAATGCTTGAGAGAGGGAGGGAAAAAGAATTCCAGAGCTTTCGGTGGCTCCCAATTTCAAACTTGTTCTCTACCTTAACTAGTCAGTCGGGTCAAAGAACAGCCAGTCACGAAGACACATCACTGCACAGCTCTGGGCACCCTGGGAACTGTCACTCGTTTCCCCACTGTGGTTCTCTCTCTGCCTTCTGAAGTCTGGCACCAGGCGATCAACAGCAGCTGACTAGTATCATCACAGGACATGTGTAAATAACATGTACCATTTTTTTTTTCTTTCAGTAACCCTGGGCTGATGAAAAAAGAAGCACATAATTACTTTAATGATGTACTTAGAAAAAGGATTATCTACAACAGAAAATCACAAGGGCAACACTAATTAAAAGGTATCTCAATTTATTACTATGAATTTTCCAGAGCCCAAATGTGTTAACTTTATCTGCTATCTCCTAAGGTTGCTTCATATTACACATAAAACCAGCAGAGGCTCACAGGAATATGGAGATCTGCCTTTTCTGTTACGAAATGCAGACTGAACAGGGCTCAAGAGACAACTGAGATAAAACACACAAGGCCATTACCATTGTGTTTATCGTGACACCGACTCTTCGCTGAGCTCCTACTGCACCAGCGTGGGGTCGAGGCTGGTGAACAAATCAGGTGTTATTCCTGCTTTTGGGGGGCCACAAAGAAATGTCAAACACTAAAACAATATATATAATTACAAATTGATTGATAATAGAAGGGAAAGATGATTGTCTATACTGGTGACAGGCTGGCCTTCTCGTAGAACAACTGTATAATGAAGATATCTGAGCTAGCACCCAAGGACCAGAAATGACTTAAGGGGATGATGCTAGAACAGCCATCAATATCTTGAGCAACAGCCACAGTCCCTAGGCCAGTCTGTTGGAGAAGGGGCCACTGAGCCCACCAGGAAATGTAGTAGAGGCAGGGGCAAAATCACAGAGGACCTTGCATCTGTGCTGAGGCTTTGATATTTTACTGCAAGAATATATGTATTTCCTAAAAGCTCTGGAGCCCTAAACAGCAAGTGACTTTTGTTTTTCTTTCAAAGCTGCTGGTGGGAAACAGACTGGTGGTGGTGAGGGGGGGCGGGGTTCATGGACGGAGGGGTCCAGGGTGTAAAAAGGACAGATCTGGGACTGGGAAGGAAGTCAGTAGCACCATGTAGACTGATAATTAGACAGGTTTGAAAGATTTTGACAGAAAAATGAACAGGACTTTGTGACAAACTGGTTGGGTTGGGGTGATGGAGAGAAGAGAAAATGGAGGATAATGCCAGACTTTGGGTCTGCGTTGCCGACTGGGTGGATGAGAAGAGGAAAAATCTGAAAGGTTGGGAAACAAGAGCTCAGCTCTGGCGAGGCTGGGATGCTGCCATCACTGGCTGCCTCGGGGGTGCAGGCCCCATAACAGGTGTCCTACTCGTCACAGCCCCATTTCACAGGCAGGACATGGCAGACCACTGAGGTAGCAGGATGGTGGCCAAGTGCACCTAGGTCAGACAAAGTCACGTCTGCCACCTGAGGCTGGCTGGCTGGCTGGCCAGCTAGCAGCGGACTAAGCATTCTATTCCATCCTACAAAGCATTTGGAAACTATCTTCACACTCTGAATTTTGAAATCTATTTAAGCCTACCTCTGAGGAGCATAAAAACGGGTGGCACAACTATTCTCGACAAATCCCTTCCCCGCTCACTTCCATCTGCACAGGCATTCACAATGTTCTGCAAACTCTCAAGATATCTAGAACCTTGATGTTTTATAGGAGTGAGCAAAGTCAAAGCGCCGGGAATCACCACAATAACAGAAGCAAGGGTATCCAGCAGCAAACAGTATTTCTACTGCCAAATCATTATGAACACCAACGTGAGCTAGATCATTGAGTAAGAAACTCTGAAAAACTAATCATTTCTCAAAATGACAAAGGCAATCAAGTTAGAAGTTCATGCAAGGTACCCAGTACAGAAGACCACAAAAGTCATGCACTGAGATTGAGATTTTAAAAATTGAAGCCTTAACAAAAATGTTCGCGAAAAGAAAGGGTACCGTGCCCACACAGAAGAGCTTAAAATCTGCAATCCCCCCAAATTTTAACTAGACACCAAATTCAGACAACACCCACCCTGAAAACATGAATGAGAACCCTCTCTTCTTTGTTATTCCTCTTCCCTGCAGGCCTCTGACACACCAGCGGCTCACATGTCTTTTCTATCTGCAGTGTCCCACAGTATGCTCCCTCCATGTGCTCTGATAGAGGGAACAGCTATGGGAGCCCAGGAATTAGGCTTGATGAATGAAGTCAGAAAGAACTCAGTGCATTCCTGCCAAGTGTGTCTGTGATAGCAGGTATCACCTTGAGACCCTTAAAAGAGAAAACAGGAAAGGGGCATTTTTTTAAAGGTTTTAGCATATATATATTAAAAATTATATTTTGTGAGGTCTGAGCCTTCAACAGAATAATCAGATTATGTTTCATCTCCTTAAAGTGGTATACACGCAATGCAATTTTTATGGTTTGGGGACAGTTCCCCATGGAGATAAATAAAAAGTACCAATTTACATGCTTGTTAAAAGATAAAGACTCAACACTTATCACTCTAAGTAATAGTGTTGTGTCCTGTGTCCTGATAATTGGGTCCACCCAGTGCACTCCCTGCAGAGAACTAGCTGACATCCACTGGAGCTTCACCCAGCATGCTGAAAATCCAGTAAGAAAGCTTCCCATTTTCTGTTCCTTCATAACATGATCCCTAACTCCTGGTTGGAAAGACTGGAAGGTCACAGACTTAAAAAAAAAGGGGGGGGGGAACTACCTGGGGGGTCTCCAACCAGAATGAGTGGTTAACCCAACTGACAAAAAAGCAAGTCTCTACATTAAAAGTGCTTCTAATGAAGAACTGCTGAGCCACATTATACTGGAGACTCCATAAATGACCATCCCTGATGTAACCGGTTGGAGGAATTTTAAAAAATGCAATGCTCTGATAGACTGGCAGAGCTAATCTGACGGGTTGAAGGCAGCTAGCAAGCAAGCCCTGCATCCATTTCCCTTCTAAATCCCTACAGATCCGGGGCGATAGCGACCCGCAATTACATGCAACGCTGGCAGCGCTCAAGATGCCATCTGATGCTGAGAAAGTAGTGGTTTAGCAACACCAGGCGGCTCTGTGATGCTACAATAACCACGCCGCCGCAGCGGATGGCGAACCCGGGGAGCCGGCTGGTGAGACCCCGAGCGGCGCAGGACGCACCCCGAGCCCGCGTTCTTCCCACTTTCCAGGTGGCGAGAGGGATGACTTTGCGCGTCGCCCCTTCTGGACTCTTTTCCCCAGGCGCTCTGGTGGCCAGGGGCACCCGGGATTGAGGCGACTGACTCGCTCCCACAGAATTTCAAAAACCTGGAAACCAATCATTTTTTTTTTGCCAGAGAAGAAAATAAGCGTGGCCCACCCCGCCAGCCGGGCAGCGCGCAGCCCGTTTCCAAGTGGAGAAAGAAATCGAAAAGCAGCCAGACCCACATTTGCCTTCCCCGCAAAAGTGGCCTCTAAGCCCCCTGCCAAGGACGCGGGGGGGCAGCGGTGGGCACCGGGGCACTTCTCGGCCAGGCCCGCGAGCGGGGGTCCTCGCGCGGTCCGGGACTGCGAGGGGCGGGGCGGGGCGCCCGGGGGGCGCGGGGGTCGGCCCGGGGATCGCCGCGGCGACGGCGCAAAGTTAATACTTACGGAGTTTCGCCTCGGCGCCTCCCCGCAGGCCGCCCGGCGGGGCGCAGGGACGCGCGGGGCCGGGAGTCCGTGAGTCCGCGAGTCCGCAGCGCGCAGCCCCGGCCGGCTTCCCCGAGCGGCCCCGGCGGGAGGCCCGGGCTCCCGGAGCCCGCTCGGCGCACCTCCGGGCCGGCGCTCGGGGAGTGCGGACGCCCCTGGCGGGCGACGGGACGCGGCGGGTCGGAGCCAGCCGCCCGGGCGCGGCGGCGAGCCTGGGCGAGGAGCGGGCGCCGGGCGGCGGGGCGCGAGCGCGGGCGGCGGGGCGGCGGGCGGCCGGCGTCTCCCGCGGCCGGTGCCTCTGGGCGGGGGCCGGCGGGGCCGGGCGGGCGGCGGGCGGCTCCGCCCCTTGGCCGGGCGGCGGGCGGCGCGCGGGAGGAGCGGCGCGGGGGCGCCCCCTCGGCCGCCGCTCGGTGACAGCGCCGCTCGCCGGCCGCCCGCCGCCCGCAGCGCCCTGGTAACGGAACAGGGCCGCTGCGCTGCATTGTGGGAGGGCGAGGGGCGCCCGGACCCCGACCCTGGGGATACCCCCGCACGCCCCGACCAGCCCCGACTCTCCCCGGAATGGACCGTGCCAGAGCCCGGCAGAGACTGGCTACACTGCCCTCTACGGTCAGCCCGAGACGGGAGGAGAGGCTTTCTCCTGAGAGGCGCGCGCTCACACACCACACACACATACACACACGCCACACATGCACCACACACTCCACACAGAAAACTGACACACACCACACACGCCACATATGCACCACACACTCCACACAACACACTGACACACGCGCCACACATGCACCACACCTCCGCACAGCACACTCACATACACACACGCCACACACTCCACACACTCCACACACATTCACTCACCTCGCCCTCACTACACACATAAAATTCGCGCACTCACACACCGGCCCACCTCCGGCCCTGAGTGGGAAATGCCACATATTTGGAGTGGTTGAGGACCCCTCAGCTCAGCAGCAGGCGGTGATGAAGGAGCCTCAAAGCACAAGGGAGTCAGACGTGAGTAACCACGTTTAGCAAGAGCGGGGGATCACCTTCACACACACGCAGCACCTGCATGGCCCAGGAGGAACGCCAGAGCTGTGCTCTGAAAGCCAGAGGCCCTGGTCCTGCTTCCTGGTGACAGCAGGCCTGGTCTGCTGAGGCGTTCCTGCCTGCCATTCAGCCTTGGGGATCAGCTGACCACTGGGATTGAAGATCATGACTGAGGGCAAGGAACTTTCCAGCTGTAAACTGCCCCTTTGAATTCTCCCGACACTTGGGTTTCTCTGGTTTTGTTTTTAAGCCTCCACACCAGAGTATTAAATGGGAACCACAACTTGTAAGTACTCATCTGACTCAGGGCCTGGTTTGTTTGTGTTGAGTTTGGGGTTTTAGACCATTTGTTTCTCCTTCTAGGTTTTTGACCTTAAGTTCTCACACAAATCATTACTTCCTCTACCTGGGAGGTGAACTCAGGAGAGAGGGGAAGACCCAGATTTGCTTCATGGACCTTGAAGAGTTCTCTGATCCCACTGAAAACCTGAAGGAATTTTATTTAAAGAGGATTCTGTAGATCCTCCCTTAAAGCTATTAGACTCTTGGCAAAGGAGTTTTCCAGAATTCACAAAAACCTTTCTTAAGCCTCATTCCCTCCTCACCTTCCACTCTAGTGAACATCAGTCACCACCTGATTGCCAAACCTAAGGGAAAAATTTAATCCCCATCTTGAGCCCTCTGGGGCATTTACCAGTACTGATCTCCATAGAACTTTCCTCCCTCCTTCTATGGAAGTCTTGAAACTGGATTATGATAGCAGACTGGGGTATGGTTATTGTTAAACCAACATGTGGGGCCTGACTGAGTAGTAGAACCTTCTTCCAGTTTTGCTGGTCACCTGGAGGGTCTTGATGTTGATTTTATCACCTGTTCTGAGGTGAACCGGTTGACTGACTTATGACAACCAACTCTCTTGTGATTAGCATTTAAATCAGTATGACATTAAGTCTGATTGAATCACCATGTCTGTGATATAGCTAAAGCCTTTGTGATATAGCAGGTACCTAGTGAGGTATCCAGTCTCTAAAAGACATTGTGCCTTCCTGGTGGCTACAGAAGTCATTTGCCTCCATCTGGGCCTGGCTAGGAAAAATCCCTTTCCTCATATTAGCCCATGTGGTTAATGCAGTCTTCCGTCAGTGCAATACAATTTGTTTTAGACTTTTAGCTAAATCACTTCACTATTAAGCCTTCCTGATGTCTCACCAAATGTCCTCTCATGGGACTTGTAAACAATCCTTATTTCTGTTTTCTATTTATATTCCCAGAAAGAAACCTTACTAGAATCTGAATATTTATGCTCTGTGATCTAATCAGCTTTGATTTTCAAAAAAACAAAACAATATGAAAGAATGGATTCAGGAAAGCAGAGATTCTAAAGGGGGAGGAGAGATTGTGTGGATGGCAGTGGAATGTACAGGAGGGCCAACACCCAGAGATACAGGAAGTAAGGGTTAGTTTCCTATTGCTACTGTAAACAGATTACTAGAGAGAGTAGCTTAAAGCAGTAAGAATGTTTAGCTTATAGTTATGAAGATCAGAAATCCGAAAATGAAAATGTATTTTCCATCTAGAGGCTTTAGGGGAGAACCCATTTCCTTGCCTTTTCCAGCTTCTAGCTGCTACCTGCATATCTTGGCTTGTGGCATCATCCTTTGTCTTCAAGATCAACAGCTAAGCATCTTCAAATCTCTTTTTTCTCTCTTTGTAATCTCTTCATGGTTGAACGAATATATCTTTTCTCTAAGATAGGCAAGGAAGATAGGATTTGGTGTAGATATAATTCTTTATCATCTAGCATTGCTTATCTTTCCTCCTTTCTCCCTACCTCTCTCCCCACGCAGAGTACTCTGTTTCCTCACTCTTCAAATGAGCTTTGGACCACTTCCCAGTTCTCTTACTCAATTACCCTGAAATTGCTTGTTTATTTGTAGAAGACTCACTATCCTCCCACAAGCCAGGCACTAAGTTGTATTTGTCACTGTATTCCTCATGCCTGGCACAGGGCCTGGCTCACGCTGGGAGCTCAATATTAGTTGAAATCGCAGTAATGAGTGAATGATAATGTGAATGGAATAAACCAATGCCAGCTATTCACCTGGTTTTCTTTTTTCTATAATTACCTAAGATTATCTTTTCTTCTTTGGTCAACAGACATGATAGAAAAAATAATGAACTATGATATTATGCTAGGTTCTAAAATTATAAAAATGAATCTGACAATCTCAAAATTCTGTGATTTCACAGTCTATCTAGAGAAACATACTAACAGAAAAAGAAAATGAGGTACACAGTGCTGTTTGCTATTCTTCTCCCTTTCTCCTCTCTTGGTAACACAAACCTGATTTTGTGCCCAGTGAAAAATTTCATTTCAAAACTTTCCTTGCAAATAGGGGTGACTAAGGATAGGATTATGGTATGTGGATTAAATATGCCATGTGAGACTTTCAGGAAAACTCGTTATTAATATGTCTGGTGGTTAGATACTGGTAGGGATGATCCAAACTCAATTTTTGACTGGAATATGGATGTGACAGCTGGAGCTCCAGCAACAACTATGTGACATTAAGACTATCTTGAAGCCCAAAGTCATATGTGCTAAGGAAAAAAGAGCAAAAAAATGAAAAGAGCCATCATGGTAACCCTGAACACCATACCTTTTTATGGTTATTCTTTTATATGAGAAAAAAATCAGATGTTTCTTAATAATGATAGTAACAAAGAGCTACTGACACAACAGCTATTCATTATATAGTGCCTTTGAAGGTCTAAAAGAGGAGTATATAAAATTCTCTTAGTGTCCATTTGATGAAAGAGTGAATTTTGCCTGGAGAAAAGGGGAAAGGCTTCACAGAGGAGGTGACATTTGATCTGGGCCTTAAAAAGTAAATAAATATTCGGTAGACATTATAGTGAGAAAAACATTTCATATTAAATAGCATAACACTGATATTGAACATCATTTTTGTTTGTGATGAAACTGATGAATTTAGAAAGCTAAATAGATGATAGTTTTTAAAAAATGTTTTGGTATTGATGTCACCCCATGATGTAGCCCCACATTGGGTACCATATGATGTTGTTTTGGGAGCCAGTGGGTTTGAGAGTGGGGTTCTTGAGTTCACTCTGGGAAAGGTTTCACCAGAGCTCCCTGTTCAGCAGCACGTGGCGAGTTTCCCAGGTAAGTTTCTCCACAAGGTAGAGACAGTGATTATATTTTAAAGTGCAGGTTTATTAGAGAAAGGGACAGAAAAACAAAGTACACTTGCATAGACACAAGCGGCAGGAAGTGCTGTCCTAAAAGAGATAGGTTTGCTGAGAGGCCTGCAAGGTTGCAGGCCGCAGCCTTGAAGAGAGCTGCCTCTGCTGAGGGAGGTCAGTGAGGAGAAGCCCTGGCATAATACGGGTCATGGGAGGCAGGAATGCTGCTGCCTTGCAAAGGAGAGAGAAGCACCTGCATAGGCACAGGTGGGCAGAAGGACGGCTGCCTGGTTGTGGGGGGCAACATTAGGTTTTCATCTTTTGGTGGGGAGGGGCTCATCTCTGTGGGTGGATGGTTTGTTCCTTAATCTTCATGTCTTCACCTTCAGGTCTGTGCTTCTGACACTCCCTACAGCCTCTCTGGGTGTTGCATTTCTTGATCTGGGCGTTGAACCTTAAGGGTCTCAGTTTCCATAACTGAGTTTAATTCCTTCTACCCCGGCCTTCTTGGATAGGTCCAAATCATGAACATTTTTAAGGGTTAAATAGCAGGAAGAATTGGAAGGAGTACTGATTAAAAGAACTATTATAATGATTTTTATATGTTGGCCTTCATGTACATTTATCCTGTTTTTTTGAGAACATAAAATAACAGGTATTTTCTCTTGGACAATTCTTTCTATTCATTCTAGTGTTTAATCACTTCAAAAATTTGTACAAATGAGTCCTTTAGAATTCTTCAGTTTAATCCAGCCAGTCTTTCATTTACTCACTGTTACTGATAAATGTAGACAGAAAAAGAGGTCATAAATCCTGTTCTTTTTAGTATATGGGTGTGGTAAACATGTAAATATGGTATATTTCCAGTCAAAGAAAGATTTTGTATACACACTGAAACACTAGAAAGTCTATAGATACTGTAATTTATTTCAGCAGTATAAAGGGTCTTTTAAAAAAACAGTTAACAGTTTTCAGATCTTTTGGAATCACTCATTTGATGATAATTTCTTTTTAACAAAATCTTTAGTTACTAGCTCATAAAAAAACCTTTAAAAGACCCTTCAATAATTTGATAGGGCACGATGATGATCATGATGATGATGGTTTGATTTTGTTAAACACTGAAAGACAGTATGGAAAGTAAAGCATAAATTGTTAAGTGAAAATGACAATCAGTCATACCAAAAGGAAGACATCCAAATACATTTAGAAATAGTATTAGAAATATGCAAGGTCCTTATTCAGCTGGAAGTTTTGTTTGTTTGAGAGATTAAGCCCAAGAAAATTGGAAAGTGGTGATTCCTTTATCGTCGCCTGGAGGAATGGATGTAATCAGCTGAGGTTAGGTCTGGGGGACTCTACAAGGGCCTTTACAAGGATCACTGTATTGGCAGAAAACAGGCAGCGGGCTGTCTGATGTCGCAGGTCTGCAGCTTTGTAAATGCACGCAGTAAAGTCTGGTCTGCCGTGCCTCCTGGCAGTCTGGGTGCCACGCACTCGTCTCCTTCCACTTCCGCAGCGCTCACTTGTGGTTTATAATGATGCCTTTGATAGGGCTTCTGAATCATAGCAGAAAGATTAAATTATGTTCTGCTTGCCTTCATGTATTTAATTATATTTTATTAATCACAAACTGGAGTCCAATCTGATTTATAATACAGTTAGATTAACCAGAACTTCCTTATCAGGGCACAAACTACCCACAATGCAGAGTTTATAGTTCATTCACGAGGGGGAAAAAAGTAACAAAAACACTAACTGATTAAAAATGTGAGATTTATGTGATCATAGCAGGAACAATTATGACAAAAGACTGTGGCATCGTCCAGACACATTTTAAAAAATCGGTAATACTTGCTGCATACTAAGTCTTTTCTAAGATGGCAAATTTTGTGACATTTATTCGGAGCTAATTCTTTTTAATAAGCATAGTTCATATTTTGTAGTAAGAGAGAAATTACCTTCGTGTATGAATATACAGATCTTCCTTTTGGGTTGGATAGAATGAGATCTGGTGTTAACAGGACGTGGGCATAGGCTCAGGCATACTATAAATTGACTGGGCCAGGTATCCAGATTGGGTTTAGGCTCAGACTCCTTATCTCGCCTGTCATTTCCTCAAAGTGTGACTGTGGAGACAGTAAATAGAGGGAGCAAATGTGTGTCTTAGGTGGTGGGCTTCCCTGAAAACAGAGCCCAGGACAGGGATTCTTGTATAAGTGACTTCTTGCAGGCCATCTGAGGAGGCATGAGGGGGTGGCCACACACCAGGGGGCTGAAGCTCACTTTGCTGGTCCTGGGGGAACCCTAAAGCAGGACTGCAGCAGACTTGGCCTTGGGACAAGGAGGCAAACATTTGTACCCCACTGTCAGTCATTCAATGGGTGTATGATCAGTGCCCTCCAGCCCAGCCCAGGAGCCCGTTTGACCTGAGAGCAAAGGCTATTCTCTGAGAGCGGAACTGCAACGAACAGCCAGCACCCCCGGCAGTCAGGCCATGGTGCACCAGGTCAGGAAGAGGTTCTGGGTAGAAAGCACTGCCCAGTGCAGGTGCCACTAACTGTGGGTAGAGCGAGACCAAACATTCATGGCCCTCTGACCACTGAAGTCACGCTGAAAGGGCCATTGAGGCCAAACAACATGCCTGACTCATTGCTAAGGGAGACTGTGTTCGGACTACGGCGAGGGGAGCAGGGAGCATGTCTCTTCTAAGGGTGCCTGGCAGCCGGTGGTGGCCTTGGGACTGAGGCAACTAAGCAGGGCGGAAACTGAGGATGCCAGGAACATTGAGGGGCAGTTCAGAGAGGCAGAGATGAGACCAGTGGTCCTTTGGGCTAAGATTTCTGTCTGGGCCCCAATTGCCAGTCTCCCCCTTTCTTTCCCACCAACTAGACGGGCTGGCCAGCTTCTCTCTCTTCTGCTAGCACTCTTAAAGCCCACCAGGATTTCTATCTTCCCTGACCGACCCCAGACGGCTACCTGTCTTCCTCCAGCAATTTTCCACCATTCTTCACATAACAAATGTTTTATTTCAGGGTCTAGGACGTTTTATGATAGTTCGACAGACAGATGTGGAGAGAGAATAGAGTAAAACTCATTCCATGGCTTTCCCCTTCCTAAATTGAACATGAGGAGCTGAGCCCAGGATGGGTGCCACTGTTGGGTTTTTTGGGAAACAGCGCCTGTTCTGAGCCACCTGCATTTCAGAGGAGGCCCTCCTGGCAGGTGCGGGTGACAGCTGTGGTGGGGAAGTGTGGGTGTGAAGGAAGCAGACAGAGATCCCGGGATGCAGGCGGGCGGGGATGTCTGCAGACCAGGCCGGGCGGCTGTGCTTGGTGTTCCCTCTGCAAGCCAGGGCTTCCTTCTCTTCCTTCCCTGAAAATGTCCTTTCAGTTCCCTTTACCTTAAGTCCAGAGTAGAAATAAATGACTCTAGAACTACTGATACTGAAATTATTGAAATGCTATCACTTTAATTGGAGCCAGCCACATCCCCTGATAGCCTACTCAAATCAACAAGGGGTGTGGGTTACAACTGCCTGGGTGCTGGCTGGCACGGTGGAGAGGTGGGCTGGTTCAATGTGATGGTGTCCTTATCACATGCCTATCTTCCAGGAGATGCCCTTCCCCGCCTGCTGCCGCCCTCAGCCTCCATGGAGAGCTCAATCTTCTTGACCAGTGCTGCATGCTGGAGGTAAGGCTATGCATTTAAGCACTTAAAAAAAATTTTTTTATTCATTTTTACATAGAAAAGTTGGGGTGCAGCGGAGAACAGAACAGGTAGATCTATTGAAATACACTGCTGACAGGAGCAGCAGGTGAGACAAAAGAGTTCTGCTTTGTGTTGTGGGTCAGCTCCCTGGCTGGGGATCAAACTCAGGCTGCAGTGGCTGCTAACAGCTTCCTGGTGCTGAGACATAACCTCTTGCACCACCAGAGAGGCCCTTAAGAAAAGCATTTTAAAGAGCACTAGGACCTTGTCTCAAAGAGGTTGGAAGGATACTAAGACAGGTCTTGGCTCAAGTTCCTGACTCTGCGTCTCACTAGCTGGGCTGCTGTGGCCACATTGCTTTGTTCTCTGATCTTGGTTTTCTTACCTGCAAAAAAATAAGGAGCAGAGAGTGGAGAATGGCATTAGTAGCACACAGAGAATCATTGTGATTAACTGAAATATCAGTGGTGCCTGGAGGAAGGTGGTATCTCCTCTTCCTCATTTTCCTCCTCCTCCTCTTATTGTCATTATTGTCAGAAGTATTTTTATTATTTGCATGCTCTTTTCTGAGAAGATATTTTCATCAAACGCAAGAATTACAATCTTCTGTTTCAATATGCCCAATACCAGGCACTGTTCTAAATGCTTCTCATATCAACTTTTGTTAAATACAACAACTCACTGGGGCAAGCACTATGATTATACCCATTTTATACAATAAAAGGCCAAAGCATGGAAAGAATAAGTAAATATTCCAAGTTACATCACTTGGTAGTGGCAAAACTGGGATTTGAACTCAGAAACGGTGGCTTCAGAATCTGCACTTTGCCTCTGCAATATAAAGAGTGAGGACCAAAGTTGCTGAGCGAACACAGTAGCAAACTGGTGCAGGTTCATGGTGAGTGATCAGAATGGAACCACAAATTGAGGTCTTGGCTGGGCAGGTTTCACCTGGGGCCAGAGCGCAGTAGAGGGTTGGGGGAGCGGGGCTCTCAGCCCCAGCAGCGTCAAGTCCTCATTGGCAACTGTGCACCCAGCAAAGTAAGTTAACCTGGTATTTTGGCATCACTAGTAAGTTTTTAAATCAGTTTGCAAGCTGATTGGAACATAACCTTTGATGAGCATGATCACGGTCGCTGCAGGCTCTCAGGGGCGTTCCTGGCTTACGTGCAGGTAAGGGGCCCTCCTAGGGAATGTCCCATGACTTCTGGTGCCACTGACGCTAGCTTTGTGATGCTGGCACGGCCCTTTGCCCTCCCTCCCTTCGCGAGCAGTAACCTCAGCACTGACTGGCAGACCTGGTTGCCACGGGAAGCCCCTGGCCTCTTCCGCTGCCCCTGTTTCTGCTCCAGGAGGGGAGGCCACGCTGTCCTCATGTGCCACATCTAGCGCTGACATTCTGAATTTATCGGTCACAAATTAAAACAATTGATGCCATTGAGGGAGACGAGACACTGCCAGATGGGCTTGCTCCAGCTTCCAATAAAAACCCAATAGCAGTTCAACAGCCCCCAGAATTCCGGGGGAAAAAATGTAGTCCGACTTTTAGATTTGTACCAGCAGCATGATATTCAGTGAATATAATGCCATTATGCATCTTGTTTTTTGTTTTCATTATTCAAAGATTTTTATTTATTTATGCATACAAGAACTGGGCTACAGGCCAGGGGTGTGTGTGGGAGCAGGGTGTATGTGTGAGAGGATTCAGCAGAGACAGAGCAGGATGCAGAACAGGCAGATCAATTGAAACACACTGCTGAGGGGAGCAGCAAGCGAGGCAGGAGAGGTCTTCTGCACCATGTGGGTCACCTCCCTGGTCAGGGATCAAACTTGTGCTACAATGGCTGCTGATACTTCATAGTGCGGTGCTTACCCCCTTGCGCCACCAGGGAGGCCCCTGTTATGCATTTTGTACACTATTTTGTGACTGCACTCTTCCCAAGCAAGTCATTCTCAGTGAGACTTGTATGCTGTTAGAGCTTCCTAACTAGCGATGGACAAGGAAGCAGAAACCGCCTGGCAAGTCCACATGTGAACAGAAGTCCTGATAACTGAGCAAACTCACAACCCTGGCGCATCCTCCTGATTCTAGACCACAGTCCACAGTCAGTGCAGCCTGGGTCATTTCAGAGAGTAAACCAAAAGAAGGAACTCTTTCTTCTCCTCCAGAGAGAGACACTTTTGTTTTGTGTTTTAAGTTTAGTACCTGATATTCCCCAATGAAGTGTGGGTTAAAACAAAAACATCATGTGTTGGAATCCAAGTGTCAGAAATTCATCCAAGATGGAACCCCAGAGCCGTCCTTGTCCTCCTCTCTTGTAATGAAACAACAATCATGATTGTGCCATGGGGGTGCTTGTTGGTCAAGGGTCTACTTCTCTCTGGCCATGTGGGGCAGGAACACATAAAGCAACAAAAGAGAATTATTAGAAAAAAGAATTTTTAAGTTAAAAAAAGTGAAATGAGCAATACAAAATGAACTATGGGGAACTAAGACTCTAGATCTTGGCAATCAACAACCAAGTCTGAGTTCCACGCAGAGAGGGAAACCTATGGGCCCCTATGGCAGCATCAGCCAGGGCAGGCGATTTTATTGAATTTCTATTTTTCCAAGTAGGCTGCAGTTGGGAAAGGGAGGAAGTGGTGATTTGGAGGAGGAAATGCTTTTCACATAAATATTTTACTATGGGAGATCATGGACTTCTTTGGGATGTATTTTAGAGCTACTGAATACTTCACATGAATGAATTAAAATTTGAATTTCTAAAATTGAGAGATGATTTCTAATTTCTTAATATAGGCATAAGGTAATGTAGGCAAAAGAGAGGATGCACTGGGAAGTAAAATGGGTTTAGAAGAGTTTCACAGGCAGCAAATACTGGATTCTAATCCTCCCAGGGAGTGGACATCTTGGGCTTCTTTTCTGTTCTTGCAAACCCCACAGCTAGTTCAGGAGTTAGTATGTCTATGAGAGGTGCTTCTGAGTCTTGATGTCACATAAAGAAATGCATTTTTCAGTGTTCTTGTAACACCTGAGTCCAAGCAAGGACAGTTGTCAGAGAGGTGGACTATTTGAGAATGAAAGACATTCCCATCTTCCAGTACTGTTTGTCATTTCCTTTAATCCTTCTTTACCCTCTTGACTAACCTGGCCCTGCCCTGGAGGGCAAGAGACCAGAACAGGAGCCTGCTGCAGGCCAGGAGCTGTGCGGTAGATTAGCATCTGTAGTGGCTGGAGGAGTGCCGTAGTTGGACTTTGGGGACTTTGTTTCACACGTTTGGGCCTCAGTCTCTGCATCTGTAAACAGGGTGGTCATAATGAGTATCTGCCAGATAAAGTGGTTGAAAGATGAACTCTGTTTATCCTACACTAGGCTCCAACTCAGGCCTTTGTCCCTCATCTTTCTCCTGAAGCCAGAGGTCGGAGGCCCCGTCTCCGTGTGAGCTGCTTTCCCTAAGAGGGTGTCTTGGGGTGGGACAAGGAGTTGGGTGTGAGTGAGACACCCAGCCTCTCGGCCCTGGTGATGGCACAGAGATGTGACCGTAACTGTGCGGGCCCCGCCAGGGAATGTTAGAAACGTGGTCTTCATGTCCCTGTAGGTTAGGTTTTGGTTTTTGGTTCACTCTACTGAAAAACATCCTCATTCAGCAGTTATTACTGCAGATGAAAGTACTGGCAAACCAGATGTCATTAAAAAAAAATCAGGATTTTATTTGAAGTCAAGCCAAGACTTGTCTTTATTGTTGTGAGCGTGACGCTGTAGCAGGCAGAGGCTGAAAAGAGAGTACCGGTGAGAGTTTCTTTGGAGCTGACTGTGAATGCCTGCTTGCCACTCTGTAAAGCTGGCTTGGGAGTTAGGTCATGTGGCAGGTTCTCAGACACTATAAAGTCGGGCTGAGAATTTCCCTGGCTGCATCCCCATCTGCAGCCTCCACCCAGGGGAGCCAAGCAGCTGTGAGGGACCCATCCTGGGCAGAGCAGCTCAGCACCAAGCAGCGCTCCCATCTCCCGTCGTCAGTCGCCCAGCATCAGTGCATGACTGTGGCATACCCAGGCCCTCAGGCTTGCACACTCTAAGGGAGTCCAGGCATCCATGTGCACAAAGGCTCAGCAGACTCTTAGCGTGTGAGAGAACTGTAATAGAACCAGTATGTACAGAGGAGGAGAATATTCTAAATAAAACACCCAAAATTAGGCATCTCCTTGTGGGTAAATGCCCAGTCAAATAGGGTTGGCCTGAAGCAGGGCTGCTGAGGCCCAAAAGCTTGCCACACCTCTCTGGCACCTTGGTGGGGATCCATGGAAGGGGGTTCTGAAGGGGATCTACAGCAGTTTCCAGAAAGCTGGGACTAAAGGGGATACCATATAGGCTGCCCTTGTCAGTCTCCCCAGGTGTCCCTCCCCCACGTATCTCTTTCAAGTGTCTACTCCTGTGTCTCCTTCCTTTTCTCCTTTCCAGTAGTACCAGGGTGTAAGTTGGGCTGCAGGAACAGGAGCTCGCCTGCCTTCCCTGTTACCTGGCTGCTCAGTTGTGTCCCTTAGTCCTTAGCTGCTCAGCTGGTCCAAAGTGATGGCTTGTGAGTGTGGGCAGGGAACATGGCACCTCCCCTCACATCACCACCCCGGAAAAAGTACCCAGTCCCGGCATACCTGAGAGTCAAGGGACTTGAGTCATACAGCCTGTGGAGCTGGCAGGTTGGCGCTGCTCTCCTGCAGTCCCTGTGTTAGGGGAAAGCTCTCCTAAAGACAGTACACAAATAAGTATATGGAGTCCAGCCCCCATGCCAGACCAACAACATCCCAAAACCACAGATCCTGTCAGGTGATTATCAAAAAGTGAATCACTAAAATCTAAAGTAAAGTTAAACAGCCAAGTTAGGTATAAAAGCAGACATGTGGGCCTTGGGGGTTCTCTTTGTTCGGAGCCAGCTCTCAGCACGCCGTTCGGTTCCAGTTCGGAAGATCTAGTAGGACATTTACAACTTTGTTTCCCTCTCTTCTCCTTGTGTTATTCACTACTGTATTTCCCCTTGTTTTATAAAATAAAACCTTATTAACCTTTGTCGAGTGTGCCTGCAATTAGGACTTATTATAAGTCCGTGCGGGTGAGCACCTAGTCAGGCCAACCCATTTCACAGGGGCCCTGTGACACCTTCGATTTCCAGGCAAGGAGCCCCATCCAGAGAGGCCCAGTGACCTGGCCAGGGCGAGGTAGCTGGACAGCATAGTGAAGACCCAACACAGGACACAGCGTCTCTGGTTTTTATTAAGTAGCACCCCACTCCTACCCCTTGTGTCATCGACTTTTATGTCTTTTGCAAGGTAGTTAGTGCTGTAGTAAACTAGAATAAAAAAAGGAACTGTGAGCAAATTGTGCCAGCACACTGGAGGTGGCATTAATATTCTCTGGAATCACAAAAAGGCGCTTCATAAAGTAGTTGGCAGCCAACTGGAGAATTTGTTTCTTTTCAGAAGGTGCCTTCATTGTTGTATGCTAAAGAAATTTTTGCTGGGTGTTGAGGCTTTATTTTTTTTTAATTAATTAGACTTATTTATTTAATTATATTTGACATTATTTGTAGTCCCCAGGGCATTCCCACCACCATTTCACCCGTACACCATCACCTTGGTCCCTTGTGCTCTTTCTGCCCTCATCCCTGTCTCTTCCTCTCGCTCCCCCCAATGAGCCCTTTGTTTTACTTTGACCTTTTGTTTTTGTTGTTATACTCAGTGAAACAAGTCAGAAGGCAAGAGAAAAATATCAGATGGCTTCACTTTTAGGAGGAATGTAAAGGAAAATCAATACAAAAAAATAATAATAATAAGAGAAAGCTCTAGGAAATGAGCAATTACAGCCAAAACCAAACAAACAAACAAGCAAACAGACAAACAAACCAAAAACACAACAAGGGCATCGAGGCTTTAAAGACTGAGCTGGAGATTCCCAGGGTGACATGTGTTGTGCTGGTACTGTTAGCGGGGAAAGACCCTCCTGGATGGATCACACAAATAGGTGATGAACTTCGACCCCCATTCCAGACCTACAAGATCCAAGAACTACAAATCCCATAAGGTCATTATCCAAGAGCAGATCACTGGGACCTAAGGGTGGAGTTAAGCAGCCAGGCTGAGTATAAAAGCAGACGTGTGGGCCTGGGGGGGCTCTCTTTTCCTTGGGAGCCCCTCTCAGCGTGCCCTTGGGTTCCAGCTCCGAGGAACCGGTAGGACATGTACAGATCTGCATCCCTCTCTTCAACTTGTGTTATTCACCACGCTATTTCCCCTTCCCTGGTAAATAAAGCCCTTTATCAACCTTTGTTGTGTGCCCGCAGTTGGGGCTTCATAAGTGCCTTTTGAGCATGCAGGTGAGGACCCTGTTAGGCGAACCCATTTATATTAGGGTTGCCTGTAACAGAACCACCCCTGGACCACGTACTGCCTCGAAGGCAACTGGAGACCACTTTAGAGGGGCCAGTGCCATCTCCTGATCACGGGAGGGACATTTGCTTAGAGAGAAAAAGCAGCTTCCCTGGGGGAGTACCCCCCCCCCACGCCCCACCTCTGGGCAGGGAGCAACCAGGAGAGAACAGCTGCTACTGCATTGAAGATGCAGGACTTTCCCTCCCATCCGCTGCTTGAAATTGCCTTTTACTCAAGACAAAAGATTCTCCTCATTTGCATGGCAATGTTTTCCTTTCCTTAATGTTAAACCATGAACTTCCCCTGTGCTGATTCAAGAAAAATGAAATAGAGGTCAGTCACTCCCTACATTCCTTTCTGCTCCAGACATTCTTTCTCTACACGTGGCCTCCGGCACTCTGCTTCTTCCAATTCACAGCCCTCATCGCAGTGGGAATCAAATTCCTGGCTGGCAGACCAGGGACCACGCCGTCCCAAGGCCTTCTCATCCTTCACCTGCACGTCTCTGTTGGCCCCGTGGCCCCGCCATGCCCGGTGTGGGTCCCTGCTTGCTTCTTCCTCACATGTGCTCGTAGAGGTGAGGCTTGTGCAGGGCACTTTCTCCCCACCCTTCTGCCTGGTGCATCTGCAGAGTCCTCAACTTCTCTACCTCAGTTCATTATTTTGTTCTCAAACCCTCCCTGTCGTGCCTGCCTGGTCAGCAGATGCGTTTTCTTGCGATAAACCTTGGAGAAAGCAGCAAGTCTGTGTGTGGTAGTGTGTGTTCTCGTTGAAGAACCTCTGCCAGAATTCTTTTGAGAGTGACTTTGCATTAGTGTTCATTTCCCATCCCCCATTCCTACCATGGCCTTTTCTAATGAAACTTATTTTCCTTCTTAAAATATTTTAAGTTATTTCTAGCTAACAGTTCTTTTCTTTTGGAGTGCCACAATACACCATTGTCTTCCATTCCTTTTCAAGGCAGATGTACTCCACGGAGGTAAATGGGCTCTTTTGAAATAATTTTGGAACCTGGCCATTTTTTAGAACATTGTTTCTATGAGAAAATGAATTCCCAACTTTTATAGGACATGATTTATTTTAAGTTGGGTATTTCCTATATGTATTTGGTAACAAAAAACTTTTTTGATGTGGTGACATAAAATCAGAGACCTGCCTTGGTTTTCACTGTGTTGATTGTTTTCATAATAGAGAAATATTAACTTGTTGGCTTCTTATGGTTTACGGTGCGTGTCTAAACAGTCTAGCAAACTGGAAATGCATATGCTTGGTTATTTATAAAAATGTTCACAAAGACTGCAGTTGTCCACTATTTATGTTCTTCCCTTCTCGTCCTCTCTACGTATTTTCCTGTCTTCCTCGTAGCTGTGTGTGGCTGTGACTAAATGCTGGCCCACAGACCAGCAGTGTAAGCGCTTTGAGGCAGTTCTGCCTCCTCTGCTTTGGAGGCTGCCTCTGGTCCAAGACTCCCTGTCTTTACCCTCTTTTAGCCGTGGTCATGACCACAGCCACCCTGGAAGCCACCCAGGGGTAGTTCCCCAATGACCTAGCGGAGCTGCCCAGCAGATGAAACGCTGGCCTCGGCCTGCACCTGGGAGACAGGTAAACTTCATTGTCTCTGGTGCTGCTGGCTGTCGGGGCTTGCTTTCTCACAGCAGCTGAGCCTACTCTGTGCTACAGTGATGCTGTATACAGTGCCTGTGTATTTGATCTCAACATGCTGAAGAATCAAACTAGATGAGCAAAACAAAGCTCAAAACATTTTCAGCTGCTTTCATTTGATTCTGACAGTGAATATCTGCCTATATTAAGAAATTGATAAAGCTAACTTTTTTTTAAAAAAGATTTATTTATTCATATAAGAACTGGAGTACAGGCCAGAAGTGCAGGGGGTGAGAGGATCCACCAAAGAGAGAGTAGGGAGCAGAACAGTCAGATCAACAGAAGTACACTGCTGAGGGGAGCAGTGGGCAAAGCAGGAGAGGTCTGCCCCACCATGTGGGTCACCTCTCTGGCCAGTGGCAGGGATTGAACTCATGCTACAGTGGCTGCGTTTTGCTTCATAGTGTGTTTCTTAACACACTACACCATCAGGGGAGGGCCCTGGTAAAGCTAAATTAATGTTCCATTTAAACAGAAAAATCTACCGTAATTTACCAAAGTCAGGCAAAACGTTGTTATTTGAAAGAGGAAATATGTTCTGACCTTCATTCTATCTATTAAGCAGCACACGTTAAAGAAGATCTACCTCAATAGCCATTTCTTTGATATAATAAGTCATGATAACCCCATTTTAATTAGGGCCAAAATCTGCTTATGACTGAATGCATTCTCAAGAAGCAAGATTCTTCAAGGAGCCTGTGACATAATAAAGGAAGAAGCATAAGACAAGCTTAACATTACTGAATCTTAAAAATAAGCATAAATTGGCATGAGGGTGGACTATACCTGTCTGTGGTTCTGTTTTATGGTGTAAATACAGTTTATGGTGTAAATACGACTGGTGTCATACACAATGCTAGTTCTTCGTTGAATATGTTTGTTTGTGCATGTTTTGGCTTGCTTTGTTTTCCTCACACAGCAAAATAACATTTATCATTTAGATACCATATAGCTTGTAAAGCCTAAAACATTTACTAGCTGTCCATTATAGAAATAGTTTTACTTTTTTTTCCCTTTAGAGTATCCAAAGTAGAAATGTCAGTAGGCATTTGGAATTTAGATACTGGAATTATCTCCAATAAGCAATGCTTTAAAATGTGGGCATCGGGGGCCTCCCTGGTGGTGCAGTGGGTTAAGAAACACACTATGAAGCAAACCGCAGCCACTGCAGCACAAGTTCGATCCCTGCCGCTGGCCAGGGAGGGGACCCACATGGCGCAGCAGACCTCTCCTGCCACGCCTGCTGCTGCCCTCAGCAGTGTGTTTCAGTCAGTCTGCCTGTTCTGCTCCCCGCTCTGTCTCTGGTAGATCCTCTCACCGCCCACACCTCTGGCCTGTACCCCAGCTCTTGTATGCGTAATAAATAAGTCTTTAAAATAAAATAAAATGTGGGCATTGATGAAGTTCAGGAAGAGATTCAGGAAAAGAGGTCTGGAGGAAGCACTGGTGGCTGATTATCCCTGAAAATCTGGAAAAGAAGAAAATTCCTAAAGGAGAAGCCATTAGCCAAGCTTGTGTCTCCTAGAAGCCAAGCAAGGAGTGAGTTCCAGGTGACGCCGGAGCAAGAACAGACATCTCAGAGAGACCATGCAAGCTGAATAATTAAAAATTTCATTGGATTTAATGATCAGAGCTCATTGGCAGCTTCTGAGAAAGCAATTTCTAAGAAGCAGGATGTTGTTAACCAGTTTTCAAGAGGTCCAGGAGCAAACAGGTTTACCCTGGAAAAGAAACCAAGAAGATAATAATCTGAAGGAATTGCAAAACTAAGAAAAAGTTGACTTTTTTTGCTTTCTTGTGCATTGCTTTTCATAGGAGAGTACTCAGAGTATTTGTGGGTCTGAGAAGCTTGAAGAGATGAAGAGACAGACACAGAGAAGTAAGCAAATGCCAGGGAAAGCAGTGACTGGAGAAAGGTTGAAGGGACAACTAAGTTGAATACAGAAGGAGCACAGCTCCTTCTGAAGCAATACAGAAGAAAGAAAGAGTGGAAGCACAGGAAAATTTGATGGGGAAGATGGAAGATGTAAGTCACCACAGTAAGTGGCAAGTTCACCTATATAAAATAAGGGGCTGGGATTAGGATGGGGTATTTCAGGAGGGTAAGCCAGTGACTGTTCTGTATGAAACTGCACTCAGTGTGGTAGAGATCTACAAGGACTGCTAAGAAAAGTATTTAATATGATTTGGTAATCTTTCCCCAAAGGCTCATAGCTTCAGGGAATGAAGGAATGTTGAAATGGCCAGCGGGCAGGAATGAGTGTTGAGAGTGCTGTTCTGTAAAATGGAGCAGAAAAGAGAGAATTTGATAAAGGAAAAACCAGAAAGGAGGTACTCTGTCATCACCATCACCACCTCCGAATTTAAGACCTTGGAGTCCAATGCCTGGTCCTTATGGCTAGGGTGGGGATCACAGAAGAAATCTGAAGGTGCAGTTCTTTACCCGAAGGCCTTTGTTCTTCAGGAAGGTTCCCACTTCCATGGATATCTCCCAGGGTCCCATAGGTGAAAAGTGATCAGGGACCAGACAACTGATGCCTGAGACAACTGTTGCTGGGGCATGAGATCACAAGGAAAATCCTCTGCTGGAGCCTAAGGTTGAAACTGAGCAGGCCTTTGGGTGGAGCTTCACAGTGACTCAACCTTGACTTTGATTCACAGAAAAGTGACTTTGCTCAATGAGCTCCTTTTCCCTCCCTCACGGGGAAACAGAAATTGAATGAATAATGGCTGCAAAATACTCCATGAGAACAAGACTCCTACACACTAATAAATATGAAATGCCTTCTATTATATTACAATTTTAGTGAATGATTTGTTTTCCCCAAAAATGCCTCCTAATGAATGACGTGGGAAGGAATGACATTTCCCCCAAATGTTACACATTAATAATAGCTTACTGTAAAATCATGAATGTCTGCATACTTTGTTGATTGAAAATCAGTTTGCATAAACTTTGGAGGAGTGGCGGGAGGGAAATTAATAAATACATGAACCATTCAGTTATTTGAAGTATGTAGGCCTTACCTAAAACTTACTAAAGAATAATTTCAAAGTATGTTTAGCAAATTAAATAGTGATAGTTTGGAGTCATTTGAAATGAAAAACTTCTTTTTTTTCTCAGCTCCCATTTTACCTCTTCTTCCCTTGCCCTTGGCCTTAAGTCTGATCCCCAGCTCCTAACCCCTGGCTCTGAATGTTTCTTTTAGAGATTCCATAAGAACGTAAGGAAAAGATTCACATAATTTCCTGGTCTTCATGGCATAAGAATATTAGCTCTCCCATGGAGAAACAGACTGGATGACAATTTTGAGATAATTGATTTGTTTGATGCTTTTCAAGTTGTTGAGAAACCAGTGCTGTGAAAACCGATTTTTTTTTTAGTGCTACATGTAATTTCCTCTGATGGGAGATTTTTTATTTATATCTCCCCCAAAAAAACCCCCAAAAAACAACTCAAACACAGAGTAAATATTTGAAGATTTGCAATTTGGTTTATGTTATTTATAACGGCTATGAAAAAACTAAAACTGAGTTTCCCCAGTTTTCAATAAATCAGTTATAATAATTAGAAGTACACAAAAAGAAATCTGTATAAAAGAGACCCATGGATGCTAATGTTAAATCATTTAAGGGCAAATGATTACCTCCCTTTCCCTGTTACCTGCCTCCCCCCAAGACCAGCAGCACCAGCAGCTTCTGGGAATCTGTTGGAAATGGACACTCTCAGGTTTCAGATCTACCGGATCAAAAGCATGGGGAAGGCCAGCAACTGGGTTTCAAATAAGTCTTCCAGGTGACTTGGATGCACATTCAAGTTTGAAAATCCCAAACCTAAATCATGCCCTTTGGGTTCAGTTCCCTGGCTTATATCTGCCCAGATACTTTTCTTAATCTCTTTCGTAATTAACAACATTTTGGTATCATTACCAATTCAAACTTGAATGTGCTTCTGGTCCTGGGCCTCCACATTAAGAACAAGTTTTGGGTTGGATTAGGACCATTGTCAGAAACAGAAAGGTTTTAATAAAAAGCGTTGAAGGTGGTGACGAGAAAGAGGAAAATAACTTGTTGGAAAATGTTAAAGGGAAGATGGTATTAAGAAATAGGGATAATGGTTAAATTAAAATGAAAATACTAGCAAGAAAAGATATTTTAATCTTATGCCAAACCCTGTGCTTGGCCCCTCATGTTCCCAATCCTACTAAGAGGATGATGCCAGCATCCTGAAGAGGAATCTGAAGATGTTCAAACACTTGACAAATGTGAGTGGATGATGACCACTATAGTAAAATGACTTTCCAAAGTCAACAAGGTTAAAAAGTGGTCCTGAGTTCTCAGCCACATAAGAGATGGATGAAGATTTGGACAGATGGAGATCAGAATACCTTATTACCTGTGAAGACTGGGAGATATAATATTGCTTAGGAGTAGAGGTCCCATGGACTTCTCAATTCTGAAGGTCAGGAATAGGCAGATACTCACCAGCCGGGCCACGTGGACCCATTTCCTCCTGGGGGGCAGGGGATTCCCTGGTAAAGTTTCCAGCATGGAAGGGACCACATGAATTAGTGCTTTACTGCAGTCATTCCTCATGGAAGGAGAGCATAGCAAGTGTTGAACTCTGCCAGTATTACTTACTCCTCCTCAAATTTACCAAATAATACTCCTCACTCACTGAGTGGTAAAGGAGTAAAAAGTCTAGGAAAGGTTGAGGTTTCTCTAGATACGAAGAAACAGCAGGGGCCAGGAATAAATATCCTCTTTGGAAGAACTGGGTAGAAAACAAATTGTTTCCTTCTTAAGCCTGCTCCTCTTCAGTGGTGCTGTTCCTTCTAGAACTAAAGCCTACTAGAGACTGAGGAGCTGAGGATGATATTATAAAACATGAGATTCTTCACTGGTGGATGTAGGATGAAGATAGCACATGCCACCCTTCCATAGCATGGAACCTTGACTCCCCAGTCTCAACAATTACCCATCGCACTCAACACTGAGCACTGGGACTTGGTTGCTGGTGGCCAATTAACGTCCTGAGGACAGGCTGCTCTATCTAAACTTTGTACATGCTTCCCAGTCCGCTCCTCTCTGATTGTGAAGCATTCCAGCCAGAGGGAATGAAGTCTAGTTTTTATCTTCTGTATACTGAGAGCTATTAGTTTGCTTCTTAGGAAGATTGACATTTGGACACATTCAGAAAGAAAAAAAGCAGCGAGAGCAGGATCATGCTCCTCAAACAGAAAGTGTGGTCAAGCTAATATTTTCAACATGCTGTGTGTCCTCTGATCAAAGCTTTGGCCTCCAGTGCCTGTCAAGGTGTAGAACCTCTACCTGCCTTTGGCCCCATCACCACCTCTAGAGTTGTGTGGGTGGTACACAGTTGCATATGGTGGATGAAGGACTGTGGGTCTCTCATGGAGGATGCTCAGTCCATGATTTCAATGTCTGCAGACTCAAGAGAGACCTTCTCAGGAGGCTGAAACTTCTTTAAATTGGACTTTGTCAAAATGCCCCTGGAAGCATGGCTTTAAGGCTGATATTTTAATTATATACCATTAACTACTGCTGCTTCTCTGTATTTAAATGGAATGCCTGAAGATTTTATCCCCACGGCTGAAGTTTCCCGTATGCAGTGGGTTTTTGTTCTTGTTGTTTTGTAAGGAAAAATGTTTGAATACTGACATTCCTTGCTGGGATCACAGAGGGGAAACCAGAAAATACCCAGGAATGCTAAATAAATATGAGTGGGTGAAGATGAATGTAGAAAAACATCAAGAAAACTGTATCTGAACTGTTGGAAATACAAAAAGTCCTGAACCGTCACACACTTAATTACTTGAAGAATTCTTGTTTTGTTTTTTTAAAAGATTTATTTATTTATGCATACAAGAACTGGGGTACAGGCCAGAAGTGGGGGGGGGGTGAGGGGATTCACCACAGAGAGCGGGGAGCAGAACAGGCAGATCAACCGAAACACACTGTTGAGGGGAACAGCGGGCACAGCAGGGGAGGTCTGCTGCGCCATGTGGGTCCCCTCCCTGGCATTCAGATATATACTATAGAGCTAAATTGAGATCACATGTGTGTGCTCTGAAAAAAGTCTACAGTGTTACATCCCTTCCAAGTAATATCATCATCTTAAAGGTGAGCAGCATACTGAAGAGGTTTTGCTTAGGAAAGAAAACGCAGAAGTCATAAACTAAAAATGTCTTCTCCAAGTTGAAAGTTGCTTAGTTGATGTTGAGGACAGACTTTAAAAGCTGGTAGAAAGTACTGTCCCATCCTTTCTAGCGTAATATAAAGAACAACTGCCTCCCACAGTGAAGCAGATGTGCTTGTGAGGGCAGCCCAGCTGTCTGTCCTGGTGTACCAATCACCAAAGGTGTCCTCTGTGACATCAGCTGCTCTAAATGATGATGGGACCAAGAGGCCTCTAAGAGCTTTCCCAACATCCGGGGCCTATGTTCATTCAACAAACTAATCCATGAATTTTCTGTCAGGTGATTCCATTGACTACATTTATATGATATGCTACAACCAAGTGGAAAGATGTTTGCTTAGGTTACCCTAATGAGTGTAATGTATTCTCGGGGAACAGTGGCTCTCCCCGAGCTCCGGAGGCTGGTGTCCTCGTGTCCAGCCCCAGCCTCCACGGACTGCCCTGGCACTTCAGTGTTCTCTGCTTAGCCATGGCCATCATTGATGCTGGTGCTAAAAAATCCACTGAATGTCTTATGTACTATGCTACTTTGTATATATTCTTTTCTCCAAACAAGAAATAGTTTTCAGAAGTAAAATCTGGGAAAGCCTTTCCTTTTCTGAGGAAACGGAGTATTTCTTCATTCTAGTCACAAAGCTTTATAATTTTGTGTGCCTTTTGTCCTGGCTGCCAGAAGGCTCAGTGTGCCTGTGAGAAAATCATGCCCCTCTGACAGCACTCAGTTGGCATATTTACATTAACCCTTTATCCATGGTACCTTTTATGATGCCTTCAAGGGTCACTTTTTTTAAAAGCTCATATTTTTAAAACAGCTATCATAGATCCCTTCAGTTGATTTTGCTATAAAGCTTCAAGCTTTTCTTTCTTTAGCCAACTTTGCTACTTTTTTTTTTAATTTATTTTATTTAATTTATTTTATTTAATTTATTTTATTTATTTATTTATGCATACAAGCACTGGGGTACAGGCCAGAGGTGTAGGGGGTGAGAGGATTCACCACAGAGAGCGGGGAGCAGAACAGGCAGAT
>JAGFMF010011760.1:10015444-10030747 GCA_019455555.1 Galemys pyrenaicus | reverse complement strand
TCCCTGGCCGGCAGCAGGGATCGAACTCGTGCTGCAGTGGCTGCGGTTTGCTTCATAGGTTGTTGCTTAACCCACTGCGCCACCAGGGAGGCCCAACTTTGCTACTTTTCATCTCATAAAGTGTGTAGTATTCTCTTCTTTTTGGTATATGCAGAAAGTCAGCTTAAGAAAACAGTAAATTATTTGCAGCTCTTAAGGGTTTGATGATCAAATAAGTCTCATGAGTATGTCCTTGAATATAATGCCATATTTACCAAACCACCAGAGTGATTTCTTGGTCTGCTAAGGTTTAGGAAACCTGTGAGATATTACTTCACAGTCCTCATGAAGTGGTTTGGTGGAAGCCATGAGCTTTTGGAAAGTGAAGGGTTTGGAGTTCTTTGGATGCTGATGACAAATGTTAATTTGAAGTTCAAAGAGTCATCCTTTCTGCCAGTTAGTTTTTCTTGCCATTTCATTTATTCATGCTGTGTTTCTGTAGTCCTACCGCATTCCTAGCACTTAACCCTTCACAAAGAAATTTTTTTTTACTTCTCAAGTTTCTTGAAAGCAACAACCAGATGTCTGGCTTTCTGTTTCACAAATTTTCTTTTGCTTTTTCATGAAACTGTGGAAAGCAGGCGCCTTTCTCTTCACATCCAAACCTGCCATGTATCTCAGGTGGAAAGTCTTTGTATTCTATTTTGAATGAGACGTTCTATGTGATCTCTACCATAAGCAGCTCAAATTTGTTGAAAAGAGATTTCTTATAAACAATTACATAAATTAATAAATCCTGATGTTCGCTATTATAGCTATTGGCATGTGATTGAATTTAAAAATTTTAAGCTAGATATCATATGACTGCTTACTTGTTATTTAATTTAAAATGTTCCAATTCTAATATGCAGGACATGGAGTTTTTATTTTTATTTATTTATTTTTTTAAAGATTTATTTATTTATGCATACAAGATCTGGGGTACAGGACAGAGTGGCAGGAGGTGAGAGGATTCACCAGAGACAGAGTGGGGAGCAGAACAGGCAGACTGTCTGAAAGACACTGCCCAGGGCAGCATAGGGCGAGGCAGGAGAGGTCTGCTGCACCATGTGGGTCCCCTCCCTGGCGGGCAGCAGGGATCGAACTTGTGCTGCAGTAGCTGCGGTTTGGTTCATAGTGTGTTGCTTAACCCACTGCGCCACCAGGGAGGCCCAGGACATGGAGTTTTTAATATGAAGGTTTTTAACTGAACAGTAAACAGCTTTTTTGTTGTTGAGTCTATTTAAGAATAGGAATTTTTGATTTTATAGATATTTTCTACTTTGTGTCCTATGTTCATGAAATTTTTTACTATAAAATATATTATGATTTTAAACATTACATACATTCTTTTGAGATGTGTCAGTGTAAGACTTACAAAAGATTTTGGCACTACTTAAAACTATATCATTTTAAATTATGACAATAGCAAGTGTGTAAATATGGTAGCATAACTTCTTATACTCCTGCTTGCTTCCTGACTACATTTGCGAATTAGTTTTAAAAATAATATATTTAATTGCACCCTCTGCTGCCACAGCCCTTGAGATGAGAAGGCTTTCTGCCTCTTTCTTACGTTTTAGAGAGATTTTATATCAGAATTCAAATGACTAACGGTGATTCATGAACCAAACTTAGATGAGGGTAATTTTCTCCATCAAATTGGGGGGGAGTGTTGAATTCTTTCAGTGATATTTAAAAACACAAAGGCAGCAGGATTGCATCATTAGTTCTGGGTTTATTTTGATAATTTTTAAATTTTAAAGTTTTAAAATTATTTCTAAATGGAAGAAAAAATTTCCCTGTATAATTAGGTAGATAAAGCTGTTTGTCATCAAAATTTTACCCACTACTTTTTGTAGCTATTGATGATTTTCTACCTACTTTTTTTTCCCTGACATAAATTAGTTGCAGCTCTACTGTAAAGAACATTTGCCTTTTTATTTATTTGTTTGGATATTGAATCGTGGGTTCTATTTTATCCAATCGGTTGTAATCCATTACTTTATTTTGATGCACAAATGATCTTAGGTTGGGTCAGTTGGAGCCCCACTAGTTATTTACGTGTCATTTTGATAGAATACATCATTTTTTTGAGTAGTCCTTTACTTTCTTGAGAAAGAAGATGCTCCAAGCTCACCCTGTACTTTCTCTGTTCCAGCCCTAAAATCATCAGTTCTCTAACTTCTGCATTTCTCTAATTATGTAATTCTCTAATTACTCCATTTCCTTTTAATGGAGAGTGGTACCAAGATCTATTGCTACTAGGACGTCACCGTTACCAGGTCTTTTTAGAGAAAAGCAGGTAGATGATAGGTAATGGGCGATAGAGAAATGATATGCGTTCTCATGCTAGAAGATAACAACTCCCATTCAATCGAACATCACAAGTTCATGATAGTTCAGCATTGTCTAATAGATGCAAACAGAAGGCACACATGCAATTATAAATGTTCTAGTGGCAATGTTAAAAAAAGAAGCAACTGACAGAGTTTTAAATATATTTATTTATCCCAGTAGATCCAATATTTTACTATTTCAACACATAATAAGTGGAAAACATTATCAATAAGTATTTTACCTCTTGTTTGTACTCAGCCTTCCTAACCTAGTGTGTACTTAACCTAGGACATCATCAGTTTGATCCAGCCACATTCCAGGTGTTCAAAGTCCCATGTGGCAAGTAGCTGTCACAGTGGGCAGTGCTGTTCTGTGCCTCTTGCCTTCCATGTCTGTCACCCCATTCCCCAACAGTGAGAAACCCAACTTCTCTGTCTTCAAAAGCTTATAATTTTGCTTAAGTCTAGAAACAATTAGATCTCTGGAAAACAGAAATGTAGTAATTGAATAATGTTCTATTTTTTGGTAAAAAAAAAATACAGCAAAATTCTCCCATCTCAAGTGTATAATTCAATGAGTTTTCATCAGTGCATGCACCTGCCTAACCCATATCACTGTCATTTCCATCACACTAAAAATGTCCCCTGTGCTCCTTAGTCCCCTCTCCCCTTCCCAATCCAGCAGTTTATCTGACCTTTCCCTCGTGGAGTCGATTATCCTCTCCTAGCACTTCACATAAATGTAATCACGGTATTGTCTTTCGTGTGTCTGCCTTCTCTCAGTGTAATGGTTGTGAGTTCATCCATCTTGCAGCTTGTATCAACAGTGTTTCCTATCACTGAAAAGCATTGCATTGTATAGAAACACACAATTTGTCCATTTCAGTGTTAATATACATTATATTGTAGTTTCTTCCACTTTGGGCTAACATGAATAAAGTCTCTGCATGGATACCTTTGTCATTTATTTTGGGTAAACACCTAGGGGTAGAATTGCCAGGTCATAGGGCTGATGTAATCGTTTTCTTTTCATGAAGTTAAATAGTGTTAACATTTAAATGTTAGTAACTTGTCTATGTTCAAACCATCGACTATGCTTTCTATCCACAGTTTTACTTTAAATAATGGTATTTGTGTTGGTGTGACCATTTTTCGTACTGCATCAGGAAACGTGCAGGAATAAAATTTTCTTTCCAGGTCCGTGATTATTTCACCCTTTCCTCTTCTTGCACTCCTTTACCTCCCTCCTCTACCTAGGACTGACTGTCTCCTACTCATCCTCAGGTCTTACCTTTGTCTCTCCTGCTCCCTGTTAGTTTGGGTGGGTCAAGCCTCAGAGAATAGCTCCTCTATTTCCTTCTCTCCTGATCTGTGCCAGTCAGCATTTTCCCTCATTCTTCAGGAATTGTTCCTCATTTTTCCTGCATAACTGTTTTCTTCATTATGTTTTGCACAAGAGGGCTTCTGCAAATGTTGGTTGAATGAATAATGAAAAGCAAGGCAACTTATTCAAGAGCTATAATGAATTCAAGATAAAAGTAGAATTGGAATTGTTTTGTTCTGAAATCAATTGTTTTCTTCCCAGTGTTCTAGGGTAAACATTTTGCTTAAGCTAAAACAAAAGTAAAAGTTTGCTCACAACTTGTTTGGATAGAGTGTTGGGTAAATCTCTCGAGGTAGCTGTGAGTAGCTGTGAGGTAGCTGGACACATAGTTGGTAATAGTGGTGGTTTCACTGGATTACTATGCAGAAAAAGAGCAGAACATAGGAGTTCAAGACCCGGAGGGCCCGAGGAGCAGGGGCAGGTAGAAGGTGAGGGCAGGACCATTGGGACAGGACTCTCAGGGGACACTGTACCCCCTTCCCTGGGGCAGCTCTTCCTAAAGAGGACAGAGTAGTTACCAGTTCCAGCAAGACCAATAATCTACATTTTTGGCCACTTGGCCAAATTTTCCAGTCTCCATGGTGATGGGTTAATCTATCTCCATGCCTGGGTTATAAGGAGGGGAAGAGCTGCACGAAACACAGTGGTGTTTATAAACTTAGGTGTGTAGACAGCGGTGCCACTGTCAGTTCCTATCAAACACAGCAAACTGTGCTGTTGCTTTTCTTCCCTGGCCATTGTTCTAAGTGATGATTCAAGCCTCCCTTAAAGGGCTGGGCTGATACAGTGTTCAGCTTTCCAGTTCCTGTTGAGATTGAAAAGGGTTGCCCACTACTAAGAGTTTCAGAACAGGACCAAAAACAAACAAAGCAAAACAACAGGAACAGGAGAACCCAAATGCTAAACATATCAGAACTCCTTATCAGTTCACACTCCTGCCTCTCATAATACTACTCTTGCTTATCAGATTTTTCTGAGATTGCACAATGGTTGACTAAGGCAGACTGGTGAGAATGTTACCTGGGATAAACCCAGTATTTATTTTTTACTGAAGCAGCAGCAGCACACAGAATATGGACAACTAGCCAGCAAAGCAAGATTAAAAAAAAAAATCAATGTCTCTGTCATGTTAGTAATAAATAACCACAAAATATCATTAAAGGGCCCATTTTTAATCTTTCTTAAACATTAAAACCTCAACTTCTAGATTTCCATTTGTTTTTTTTTCTCCCTTGCCTTGCCTTTTCCTTTTTTCTGGTTCAGCCACATTCTCTAAGTCATGTGGATTATAAAATGAAATCTGATGTTATGTCTAGGATGTATTTTGTGATTATAAAATATTTTTAACTTGCTGTCCAAAGATTTTCAATGTAACATAACTACCCTCTTAATTAGTGGTCAGATATTGTCAGAACATTAATCCACAAAATAAAACCAGTTATATTTTTAAAAAGACAATGATTTTTAAAAAAAGATTTATTTATTTATGCATACAAGAGCTGGGGCACAGGCCAGAGTCCAGGGAGGTGAGAGGATTCACCAGAGACAGAGCGGGGAACAGAACAGGCAGACTGACTGAAAGACACTGCTGAAGGCAGCAGCGGGCGAGACAGGAAAGGTCTGCTGTGCCATGTGGGTGCCCTCCCTGGCCAGCGGCAGGGATCGAACTCGTGCTGCAGTAGCTGTGGTTTGCTTCATAGTGTGTTTCTTAACCCACTGCACCACCAGGGAGGCCCCAGACAATGATTTTTAAACACTTGACAAATAACTTAAAACTGTGACAAAATTAATTGGTCATTTTCAGTTATATCACAAGTTAATTTTCTAATTTTAAAACAATCAGTGGAAGTTTTGGCATCTTTGTACTTTTCATCAAATTTAGTGGACAGAAAAATGCTAATTTAAACCTTGTAGTGCTATATTTATTTTAATAGCTATATAGTATTAAAATAGATGTTACCTTTAAAAATGAGTTAAGTTCCTATGTTCTTTGAGCCAACGAGACAAAATTGAGCTCAGAAGTTACCCTTCTCATTTGTATGTAGAACTACAACTGTTGATTTATTAGTGGAGGGTTGGTCTATAGTCCCTTCTTTCAGACCCCTGAGGGGGAACTATGACCTTGTAATGACTTAGGAAACACAGAGGGGGTCAGCCTTAGGTATTCCCAGCTTGGTCTGTAATCTGGTTAGGTGACATCCTTAAATTCTAATTACCTATTTCAACATCACCCTTCATTGTTAGTGATTTGTCATCATTATATGAGATACCTATTTGAAGAGTTTACGTGTAGGTTTGTCCCACAATTTACTGGGTCTAAAAATTGTCATGGATCAGAGCCCCTTTCAATGTTTCTGGGTCTAGGGATGTGCCACAACAAGTACAAACAAATGGGTCTCAGGTGCAGCAAAAAAGAAGAAAATAATCTATCCTAACTAACGGGGTGGAGGAAAAAGGAGAAGGTCAGTTGCCGACTGTAGTTGTGGCTACCAGAGCCTGTGGGATTTGACAGAGGCCTACGGTTATTGAGGTGGTGACTCCTCCCACCAGGGCAGGGGGAGAATGGCGACCCAGCAAGGCAACTGTCTTCCACAGCAGATTGTTGTTCCACAACAACAAAATAGTGAGGACCCACGTACCACACCCTTTCAAAGTCTCCCCCAGAGGGCCACTCAGCTCTGTCCCCTCCCCAGAATTGCCCTTTCGCAGGACATTAGGGGTAGAGTTCAGATCATGGCACTACGAAGGTATGGTCCCTTTTGCTTGAGCGGTGCCAGACTTTGGGAGTTGAGGGGCAGGGCAGAGTTTGGCTCCTCTTCTATTTCGTCCAACAGAAATAGAATACACGAATGTCCCCATAGCTATGAAAGTGAATTTGTGTTCATCTAGCTGGGTTCATGCTAGGTTTATTTGACACTAAAACCACTGTGCATTGAGCTGGTCAAGGCTGTTCAAGGTCTCTAGAAGCTCATCCAGCTATGGGTTCCCAACTACACATGGTTTTTTCTCTACAAACAGAATGAGTTAATTCTCTAACAGAGATAGAGTTCATCATGGAAAACCTCACACAAGGAGTAGAATTTGATCTGGCTATGAAAGGATTAATGCACATGGGGAAATGGGAAGAGGTGGTTTCCCAGTTGTAGTGCTGTGCTAGAGCATTCTTGACTGGCTTCCAGAAGGGGCTCCATTCCTTGGAAGTGCTAAGAAATAGAGACTGTTATGTGCTCTTAACTGGAGATTAAATGAAAAATTTTCAGTATATCCTCTTTCCATAAAGACATATAAAGTTTTGATTTTTAAAAAATGTAATTGCATCTATAGTTATTTCACTATGTATCTCTAATAAATAGAAATTTTATTGCCTATGTGGTTCATTTCTATACCTGAGAAACTGTTGGGTGCCAAGACTCAGGAAAGGCTAAATGCCCAAGAAGCATAATTTATTGGGGGAAAGCTTTATTTCTTCTAAGGGTAAATGTCAGCATTTGGTGAGAGAAAAGTTTTTGAGGAAGATTTTTAAATAGTTATCAGTGGATTAAATAATAAGTTCTGTCATGGACAGAAACAGACAGCTCTGCGATCTAGCATAATAGAATAATAAATATCTTTTCTAATAATGTACAAATAGTTAGATTACCTGGGATTAGTATTAAAATTCCATTCATTCAAAATTTTTATAATTAGTGAACATTTCTAATTCTCAAATGATAAGATACTTTTCTAAGTGGGAAAATGCTAGGTAGAGAAAATGTGAGGTAAAATCCCAGAAGTTGAATTAATGGGCAGGAAATGAGCTTATTTCTCACCCACATAGGTTATTATGAATCTAGGTAAAAATAATTCAATCTAAATTTGTAAAATGATAAGTCTCAACATTCAGTCACATATCTGGAAAGGAATTCAGGAGTTATTGTAGACTATTCCATTCCCCTGTTTTTAAAACAAAAATGAAATAAATAGAAAAGGGAGGGAAAGAAAAATTTTTGTGTATGGGTGTGAAAACATTTTAATGTCATTAGAAATATTTATCAACTTCCAACCAATGTCACCTGTCATCATAAATTGCCTAGAAATGCCGTAAGTGTTATAATAGACTCAAAATTCCATTAAATAACATAAGTAAAGAGTCACCATTTTTAAAAAACCCAGCAGAATGTCTTGGAGTAAATGGCAGTGATGAGACACAGGTTGTAATTTGTAATTACATCTGTGAGTATAGCCACATATTTACTTTTTGATTTCAGCAGCATGGAGTAATTATGTGTTCCAGATTGGAGTGCATTCAAAGTTTTGTTTAAAAAGTTCATGCAGATTTCCCACTTTGCTATAAGAAAAATCCGCTCCTAATGTTATACTCCCCTCTGGCATGCCATAAATGAACACCCTAGAGATCAGAATAGCTAATAAGGAGAACAATTTAAGAATTCTTCTTACAAATCAAACTGCAACAAATACGAGATCCACCTAGCTATAAACCAAATATATGCTTTTCAAATAAAAAAAATACACATTTATAAAACATTTAAGCTCGGATACATCATACTAGCAGACTGAGGTTTAATTCTCTCTTGGATTCTAGCAATGCAGTCTAAAGAATGAAAATGGCTGTAGAATATTAAACAAAGAATATTTAACCCACATGGAAAATGAGAGTCATAATTTTCCATTGTTTTAGGCCTCATATACCTCATACAACATTTAGGTATGTTAGTGTGCAGCTGAGGGCACAGGGACCCAAAACTGTTAAGGACTGTAGGCTCTTAATGGAGTCCAGCCATCTGCTGCACAAAGACAAAGGAAGCAGACTCTTAATGTAAAAGATTTTTAATAGAATTAGTGTGCCTAGAGAGAGAAGAAAGGATATTTCTGATAATCGTTTCCTAGTTATACTCTCCAAATTACCTGTCCCCTTATGAGCAAATGGCCAGCCACAAAGGGTCTGCTCAAAGCAGGGCCTCTGAGACCCAAAAGCTCGCCACAAGTCGAAGGTGCCTTCTTGTGGACAACCACAAAAAGAGGTTAGGCAGGTCCCAAAGATCTGGGACTGAAGGAGAGATTCAGAATTTAAAATGTAGCGAGTAACTCACCATGAACTTGGGAGAATGACTGCCATTGTCTCTGCCAAGGACTAGGAGCAGCCTCCCCATGAGACTCTCACATACTTGTCTCTTCCAGGTGTCCCATCTGTCTCTCCTCTACATGTCTCCTTGAGTCTCCTTACCATAGTATACCAGAGCATAAACCAGGCCACAGAAGCAAAAATCAGGCCCACCTGTGTTGTGTGTTATGGAGGATGCTTGGCTTTGCCCCTAATTCTCAGTAGCTCCCTCACTCAGGAAGTCTGGTTCATGGCATACTGGGACTTGTAAACCAAGGTGGTTGCATGTAAGTGGGAGAGAGAAAAATGGCACCTCCCCATCACGAGGTGTATCTGGAGCAGGTATGTATGATCATCCTTTCTAAATTTTCTGTCAGCCTGTATTTTCAGCAGCCTATACATTGAAGGCCACTGTTATGGCTGCCTCTTTAGGGAGAACATGCTCAAGTGAGGTGGTAAAAATAGTGGATGGTCATGGGGTAGGGTAGGACATGAGGAAGTTTCTTTGTGAAAGCAATTACAGCTGATAAAATCCCTTTGTTGTCTTACTCAGAATTCTGAGGGGATCTCTATTCAGTTACCCCCTGTCTCTTACTTCCAGCTCCTTCATTGTCATCTTCTGAAGGAGAGGTCCCTGTGCCTGTTAGTTCAGGTAGGTTTTGAGCAGAGGCTCAGTGATTTTGATTTGATAGAAAACAAAGACTGAATTTATTAGGCCTAAGGGCCTAAGCTATGCACTAAATGCCTCCTAGTCTAATAGTTTAGATTAAGTGTTCTCTGAAGCTCAGATTGGTCCTTCAGACATATCCATAAAAAAACAAACAAACAAAAAAAAAACTATGATACTGAGTGAGTAGCTTGTTCTGTACAGAGAGCCTTCTGAAGTAAATGGCTCATAATTCTGACTTCACTCCTTACCTTATATACTCAAATGTTTGATAAAAGAACTCTGTCATAAGCATCAAGCAGAGGTCCTGTTGGGGAAAAGTTTTTGTGTTTTTTTTTAAAGATTTATTTATTTGTTTATTTATTTATGAATACAAGAGCTGGGGTACAGGCCAGAGTCCAGGGCGGTGAGAGGATTCACCAGAGACAGAATGGGGAGCAGAACAGGCAGGTGGACTGAATGAAATGCACTGCTCAGGGGAGCAACGAGAAAGGCAGGAGAGGTCTGCTGTGCCATGTGGGTCAGCTCACTGACTGGGGATCAAACTTGTGCTGCAGTGTCTGCAGATAGCTTCATAGTGCAGAGACTTAACACCTTGTGCCACCAGGGAGGCCCTGGGGAAAAGGTCTTTTTGATAGAGGAATATGCCCAGGGCTGTTCCTGAGCTGTGACCCTGAGACCTTCCCTCATTCAGAGATCGTAGGGACAATGACAGCAGACTTCTCCATCTGGCGCTTTCCTAATATTGATGCTAGAAAGGGCCGTATTTGAAAATACTTTGTAATCTGTCAAGCACCCTCCTAAAGCTTGTTATTGTTATGTTCCTTGTATTTGATAACAATGCTCATGCCATTTGTTTGCTAAGCCAGTTCGCAACTAGTGTCAGGATGTATTCTGAATTGTTTCAAGTGGCCCCTGACTGGCATTTCGTTGTCCTTCTCTGCTTTCCATGCACATGGCATCCAGTTGTTGGCAAGCATCCAACTATTGTTTCCAGGGCTGCGCTGGGTGTTGCATCCCAGAATACTAATGTAAGTGCAGATTCCTCTTGAATGTTCTACAGTTCTCACTTAAATGGTACAATTTAAGATTATATGCAATTGGTTAAGTAGTTGAGTATTGATTCATCTGGTTTTCGCTTGACTTCATACAATGTTAAAATACTGTGTATGAACTTGGGAAGGTCCATCTCTCCAAGTTTTGGTTGCCTCATTTATAAAATGAGAAAGGTTAACTTACGTATCTTTTAAGATCTTTTCCCACTTAACATTTTTATGATGTTACTTTAAGATCTCCCTACATGGTTAAATTTTTTTTCTTTTCACCAAATAGGCATGCTCTGTGTAATAGGGAGGCTGTATTTTAAGTGGATTAGCCTTTCTTAGAAGCTATTTGGTCAAAGAACTTTATGCTGACTCACTGTCACCCAACAGCTCGTTGACTTCAGGGTGCTTTAAGTGAATTTTTATGAAAAAGAAAGACATTAAATTTGACTCCTGCCGATGTTATCATCCTACAAATCAAGATTTATTAACCACCACAATTCCAGGCACCAAAACCAGAATAATGCTTTGTCTTCATCATGCACCGTTAGGATGGACAAGAGATTTGCGGCCCCTACCTAAGTCTGTGTTCTACTGTGGGATCGTTGTCTCAGTGGAAGAAGCAGACCACAGAGACATCAGCAGAGCTGTGCTTATGTCCCTTCTGTCAACATGATTACAATCTCTGTTTCCTTGCACAAATAGAGCTTCAAGTAGTCAGTGTGACGTGCATGAGCTCTACATGGACACGTGTGTCCACACAACAAAAATGTGTGTGTGTGTGTGTGAAGGGCTGGGTAAGGCTTTATGTAATCTTTACATTATCACTGCCCTCAAGGAACTTACTGACTTGAAAAGCAGAGATAAAATGTGGTACTGACGTAGGTGCTCTGATGGGCTGGGTGTTCCTAAACACAGATGCAGACTTGGGGATCCAGATGGCTTATGATAGTTATGACATGCAGAGTGCACATCCCATGAAGCTACTTAACGTGTTGACCAGTTAATCCTCCCAAAGACCTTATGAGGTAGGTTCTATGTGATATGTTTGTCCTTAATTTACAGAGGAGGACCTATGCTGAGTCCTAGAGATGAGGGATCCAACCAAGATCGCACAATAAGCAAGTGGCAAGGAAATAGTGTTTAACCCAATCAATGGACAAGATTAAATCTTCCTGATTAAGGTTGCCTGAATGATATATGATCAGCCTTTGGTGAGCAGGTGTTTTCATTATGCCTTCTCCCTGACCCCTCTGGGTTCTTCTTGTGTGGCTGTGCACATGATGAGGGAACCATCAGGAGCTTCACCAGTTGTGTGGTCTGTCAGATTCAGCCCAGTATGGTTGAAGGCTGAGTTTCCTTGACATGAGCTCTGAGATGGAGATTCGAATGCAGAGAGTTGTTTGGAGTGAGCTCTCAGGAATACCAGTGAGTGTAGGGACAGAGGGAGTAAGGGAAGCAAGACATTGCCAGCATGCGCTCAGAGCAGACAAAAGACCTGAGCTATGATGCAGCTGCCACAGAGGCCTCAGCAGCCCCCTTGAGGAGCTATGAGGGGCTGAATTGAGTCAAGGTTCTTTGTACTCGTCTCAAGTAGTCACTGGATGGGGCATGCCTTGGGAGAGCCAGGTGGCTCCCTCTAACTGAGGGCAGCAGAGAGAATGAGCAGTTCAGCTCTATGGGGGGGTTGGGTGCCATGTACCTACTGTAGACTCACATTCTTGGTGAAAAGGCAGACAATGAATATAATATTGTAAGGAAGACGGTCCCTGCATTGTTCCTCTGGCTTTGAGAGGCAGATAATGTTATAGAGAATGTCCTTTACAGAGTTGGGGTGGTTAACAGGAATGAGGAAGGGACCCTTCATCTGCTTGCTCCTTTTCACCCATCTCGCTTCCTTCCAGTCTGTGCTGGACAGCAAAGCTCCTGCAGAAGCTCACAGGAGTGACTCGGGCACTGGCCAGTCTCCAGGAGGGTGTGCTAATGGCACTTTTCCTCTCCCTGGAAGGCAATTTCATGGCTATTCTCTAGAGAGTTAAATCTGTTCCTCTGAATGGATGCTGGTTTTTGCTATGAAGTCCACAGCTCAGGCCAGTTTTATCTTATACCTGGAAGAGGAAAATCACAAAGTAACAAAACATGTTTCTACAGCTTTTCTCAGTTTTTAAACAACATAGTTATTGCCCCAATCTATCTATAACTCCCTTCCTCCTCTAACCCTTTTGGGGTGTGTTTGTGTGTTTTAAGAGGAACATGGAGATTTGCTGTATTTATCATGTAGTGAAAGCCTCCTATATGCCAGGTACTATTTGTGTATTATTACTAAATATCCCAGTAATCCACTGTAATATGTGTTAGTCACACCACTTTAAGCCATGCTGCTCAGTTCCCTTGAATTACTCAGGATTCACGGTGATGGAGCAAGAATCTTAAACATTCTGTTCAAATCTCACATCCACATGAACTTGCTGTGAAAGGGATTTGAAGTTCCACAAGTCTCCCTCCTTTGGGGTGTCTTGGGGTTGAAATTAGCTCTGAAAGTCAGGAAAATGACTTAGGAGTTGTTAAATAGGGCTCTCCGGCCCCACCCACACTTCTCCTACCATCTACTTTGTGTATGCAGTGGCTGATGGCAAGAGCTAATTGCTTACACATTCCTGTAACACACAACATCCTTATTTAACTAGAAAACTTTAATAACCGGTTTTTGCCTTGCTAGAAACAGCCTCTAATCTTCCTGGTAGAAAGTGTTGAATTTCCCCCTCACAGCTGCTGTGGGCTTCAATCACAATAGAATAGTTAACTTTTCATTTGTTGTGAGATCTTCAGTAAGAACATGCAGTGTGCCTGGAACTGTTGCCTTTAACTGTTGTTTATGGGATTTGCCACCCTATCTCACATCAAAGCCAGTGAACTTATCCAAAGACTGAAGACCCCTTATTCTGTGGGGTGGAGGTCAGGGATAGAAAAATACTGTGCCCAAAATAATTGCCCCTCATGGCGAAAATGCTTGGATATAGAGGAGGATCCTGTCTTGGCCATTTGTTCCCAGGCGGGAGGCAGGGACCAGTCCTTCCCCTGCTGTGGAAGGATATAAAGAACTGCCTGAATCCTCCCCAAAGGCCATTGTTCTACAGATTATGTAAATCTAGTCTCTGGCACACTCAGAAAACAGCCTGTGATGGTCTTTTCTTAAATGGGACCAGGCTTTAGAAAATGAAGTCAGGTTGTCAGAATCAAAACAGGCTAAGGATATTTGTGCAGGTTAAGGCCTTTCCTGAAGGCATTGAGTTACTGAAAGATGAGCCTTGCGCTGAAATACTAAAAGGCTGTAGAAGAAATCTGAGAAACACCACTCAACATTATTAAAGATTCGCAGAGACAGGAACTGAGTCATGGGAAAGGAGAGCATTGAAAGGGTCAGTCCACTGAAGCCTTATGGACATGACAAAACCTGCACTGGACAGGAAAGGGGCACAGGAACACATTTGCTTTTCCTGGGATTCACTGTTCTGCTTCCATCAGTGATACACAGATAGTTAAATGTCATCTATAGGTTATTTCAGCAGATGGGTGATCAATGTAGCTTACTGAACTGTGATCATAGGAAGAGTGTATTGTGGTGATGACATTGGTAAGATTACAGCAAAACCTCTAGGAACAATGTGGCACGTTAACCAGCACAGCACAAAGGACAGAAACACAGGAAGGCACATTCCTGAGCAAAGCAGGCCACAGGCAGATCCCACCTCTCAGGAGGACTGACCCAGGAAAGGACACCATGAAGAGTGATTTCTTTAGCACCAATGCCAGGGGTGTTAGCGGATAGCTCAGGACACAAAGACAAAGGCTGTGGAGTCGTAATCCCATGTAAAGTTGTTGTTCTTGTCACACTTATGAAGAAAGGCCAGCGTCATGCAATCACAAAGCTCTGGCGCCATTCAGCCAGCCAGCGTGGTGTTTTGAAAGGGGGAGAGCTACCCCGAGGGCTCACAGCACCTGAGTCCAGCCGGGCTGTGGCCCTTAGAACCTCCTAGGGTTTCCAGTTTTCATTGTCCTCTGACCCATTGCTCATGGTCTTCCTTCTAGCCTGGGAAGAAATAGTTTAACCCTCTCCTCTGCTTTCTCCTTTCAAGTTCTACTCAGGGTTTATCACCTTCTTTCTCAATCATTATACCCCACAGCTTACCTCTCTCATCTTTGCTAACCCGCAGCACTCTTTGCCTGTACTTTTTAGTGCACTTGAAAAATGCCCTAGATTATCATAAAGTTCATCTTGAGTTTAAAAAATATACTTGATTTTTCTTGAAAGAAATAGGCATTTACTTGTGTTGTAAAACCACTTTATACTATTTTTTTTTTTTGCTTTTTCCCAAACTTCTAACTTAATATTGAATTTAGGACAGGCAGATAGCAAAATGCATGCTAGTGAGTGATTGAAGTAGTGTACCTATAAGGAATTGCCAAATAGTAACAATTATTGGATAACAATGACTTTAAAATTTTTATTTTCTTTCACACACATACACACACACACAAACACATGTGCGTGCACCTGCAAACAGGCTGTTCAGATTTACCTAGTAATTGAATAACATTGTCAGTGTTCTAGACTCCTCCCAGGTTTTTCTTTCACTATCCTTAGCATGCAGTCACTTTTTTTTTTTTAAAGATTTATTTATTTATGCATACAAGCACTGGGGTACAGGCCAGAGGTGTGGGGGGGTGAGAGGATTCACCACAGAGAGCGG
>JAGFMF010011760.1:9981270-10003805 GCA_019455555.1 Galemys pyrenaicus | reverse complement strand
CAAAACCCTACATGACATATACATCAATGACATCTTTGGAGGTACAACACCTAAAGCACAGATAGTGAAAGAGAGGATAAACAGGTGGGACTACATCAAGCGTGTCTGTTTTTATATTTAACCTGGCTGCTTAACTCCACCTGCAGGTCCCAGTGATCTGCTCTTCGATAATGACCTTATGGGATTTGTAGTTTTTGGATCTTGTAGGTCTGGAATGGGGGTTGAAGTCCATAATCTATTTGTGTAATCCATTCAGGAGGGTCTTTCCCCCTAACAGGGTCTCTCTGTGGTAGGGCTGATGAGCAACCACCAACCACGGGACAACCTTTTATATTGCACACCCTCCAGGCCAGAACTTTTATCTTAGAAGCTCATCCCAGGAACAAAGAAAATGGTGTTCTGGGAGGTGGGGATGAGCGGCAGAGTAAAGATAGACTACAGTGTTTCTGTTGTCATGCTGTTGTAACCAGATGCCCTCTGAGTTTTCTTTCTCCTTAGGCTCTCAGAAGAAGTGTGCTTGAACCATTCAAGCACAAACTTTCATACAACAAATGTTTTGAATGCAGTGATTATGTTAAATCTTGCCTGTTGTTTACTCTTAGCTAGGGTACTTGACCATCAAATGGTTTCCAGTTAAATGGAAAACATTCCCCCATGGAGCTGTAGGTAGAGTTGCTGCCCTGGACAACCCACAACAAATCTGGCTGCAGCTGCCTCAGAGATCCACACTGAAAGATCGGTCATTTTATAATGGGGTTGTGCCGAGAAACAATGATATTCTGAAGAAACTATTCTTCCTGGTGCCTGTGTGTTTAAAACTTTAGGACACCTAGAAAGAAAGTAAGTACTTTTAAAACAACTGAGAAGGGCAAATGCATTCTTTAAGATTAACACCAAAGTCTCCTGCAAATGGATTTAATTCCTTTGACATTCAGGGAGAAATGAAAGCTAATGAATTAAGTAGGCAAGTCTTCTTTTGTTGTAATTCTCTTTTGCAAATATTGCAATCATCTTGCATTGTTAGCATGACTGGAAAGCTACTTTCTCCCTGTCTTGAACATATTTCCCTACTGAGCATCTGTACACTTAGAATTTTGCTGATTACTTTTCAACATTCTGAACTCTTCCTTTATAAAATTTTGATTTTAGGAAATAGACAAGAAATATTTTCTGTACATGTGTTTCACTATTAATATCTTTTGAAGTAGACCATAAGCCATTTCACTGCAAGTTTTTTTCTGCTATCTTAAAAAAGATATGCTAACTATAAGATTTTATGAAAAAACAAGAGGAATTTTTACTTTCTAACCAATACCAAAGTATTCACAAGATGATGAGAAATATGTTCTTGTAGTAAATATTTTCTGTTATTTTTCCATAGTCAAATGTTTCCATAAGACTCTAGAATCACTCCCACTCATATGTAGTCTAAATATATATTTCTCAAGTCGTTAATGCATTAACACATTGGTGGGTTATATTTATATAATTTGATGCATTGCACTTTCCACTGGTAATAAGCCAAAGATTCAGAAACAGATGATCTAAATTTTGTGAACAGTTGTCCTGAGATAATATGGATTTGTCCTTAGTTTAGGGCTCTGCCTTTGAACTAGGAAGAGGCATATTTTTGGTTTCAGATTGTAGCTTCAAGTGAAGGCAGGACGTGTTCCTGTTCTACCATGATGATGGAAAAAAAGTTCAAAACATTAGTATCTTTGATGATAGCAGTTCTAGGATTGGTTGAATTGTCAAGTTCAACTTCTTTTTATTTACTTTAATTAATTAATTTCTTACAATATTTGCTTTCTATTCTAGGTGTAGTCCCCATAGAATTTCCACCACCAGTTCACAGGTGCCATCACCCTAATCCCTTGTGCTCTTCCTGTCCCTGCCTTGATCCCAAGTTCAAGTTCTTAATCCAGGGCTAGAGGGAGCAGAGAGTATATGATCAGGACAATGGAAAGCCATAAGCAAAGACTGATTTTTGCCTGGTCATTTAGGAAAATGTTCAGTTCAGTGTAGGGATATTGTGGTCGGGTTTCCTCAGACACAATCTTTGCTTGGAGCGCCAGGCGCGCTGAACGGGCTCGCTGAGTGTGCGGCCTTACCGAGGCCTCACCCGACCAGCATCAGCCTCCAGTGAAGAGAGGCAGTGCCTGGAATGAATTCCCTTCTTTGCCTCAGTGAGACCTCATACAGGAGCTTTAAAAGCTGATGAGTGTCTTCCAGAGTTTCTTCTCCCAACCTTTTTTACTTTCCCTCTTTTCATTTATTTAAAGTCAAACTCCTTCCCTACAACAACTTAGATAATGCTGAGTTTATGTACTAATAGTCCTCCCCACCTCTGAACTCTTAAGTGCTAATTGTGGGTTTGGGAGTTTTCTGACAGGCTTAGTGCGGAACTACCGTGTGCTTTCCAAGGACATATTTCTAGGAGATGGTCCTGAAAAATCTGAGGTGGCTTCCCCTGCCTCCTGCAATGGTATGGGCCCCTGTGCCAGTTGGACTAAAAAACCATTCTCTAGAGCTGCTAGTGTTACAGAGCAACCCTAATATAAAATGGGTTCCCCACACTGGGTTCTCCACCCGCGCCCTCAGAAGACTTAAAAGTCCCAACTCCAGGTACACGTGGCAAAAGTTATTAGCACGTTTTATTTTATGAAAGAAAGGGGAATAAAATAGTAATAACACCAAAGGAAAAAAGAAAGGGATATAAATCCACAAATACCCTACCAGATCTAAGCAATGGCGCATTGAGGGCTGGCTCCGAGTCGAATGAGATGGCTCCGAAGGAAGGGGTCTGGCTCCTCCATAAGAGGAAGGACCCCAAGCTCACCTCTGGTTTTATAGCCAACCTGGCTGCTTAACTCCACCCTCAGGTCCCAGTAATCCACTCTTCGATAATCATCTTATCGAATTTGTGGTTCTGGAACACTGATGGTCTGGAGTGGGGGTTGGAGTCCACACACCCATAATCCATTTAGGACCACCTTTCCCCCTAATACTAAGACAGTGCCCTGGTGAGAAGTCCCCTAGGAGGCACTGGTTTCAGGTCACACCCCTCTCTACACCCCCTCCACTTCCAGTACTTCTCTCTACACCCCCCTCCACCTCCATTCTCCCTAGGCCCCATCCTCTGGTGTGACTCACTACATTCTTCAGGGGCTTAGTGTTAAAGAACCCGACTGCTTTCTTTTGGTTTACCGATATCAGGAATCAATTGACTAATCCAGTCCAGTTTTTAGTTGGAGAATAGAACTACACTTGAAGAAACATCAAACCTCTATAAAAACATTTAATCACACACTAAAAGGGAAAACACTATTTAAAAAAAAACAGCAGGAAAGCCGTTTTCCTCATTTAAAAATGCTTTTTTCTAAGGTGAGAATTAAGGGCAGTGGAGTTAATACATCTGTTTAGTTTATCTCAGCAGACCAGTTCAACAAATATTTCCCATGCATCCACAGGGGGTGGCATCAGATGACACGCTGGGACTACCTAGATGCAGGAGATACCTCCACTTCATTCAGGCAGCTCAGGGTTGACTGCTGGAACCTGCGCACAAAAGGCAGAAATACAGCAAGGGCTGTGAGTGCGCTGTTCTTGGGCTGCTCTGGGAACCCGGGGAAGGGTGCTGGGTTCAGCCTAGGGTTGGGTGGATGAATGGTCCTCTCAGATGGGGTGATGCACGAGCCTCATTTGTAGAACAAAAAGGAGGTTGCAGGCTAAGGAAGGTTGGGGAAGGGGAAAAGAAGTGTGGTTGGGGAGATGAGGAGGCAATTCAAGCAGAAGGGACAGTGAGAGCAAAGAAGAGCAGAGCAGACTAAGATGCTTACTGGAAAGCTGGAGACCTGTGGGCCGGAGGCAGCACTGTGAGCAGGGCAACGGCGGACATGGGGCTGACAGCCGGCGCAGGTCACTATGTGCGCGGGCCTTCTGGGCTGACCGAAGGCATCTGGACTTCACTCTAGAGATGAAAGAGAATGCATGTCAAGAACTCTGAGATGTTAACCTGCTTCTCCCTCCCTCCCTGTCTCCTTCATTCTTTCCTGTATATGATAGTGTTTTGATAGCAGTAGCATTGCTTATAACACTGTATGTTATTCAGAGGTATACTAACACTGTAACACCTCCAATATGCATGTCACTCCCCACACCCGCCATCAGAACCCCCATGGTCCTCCATCACAGCCCTCTCTGCTCCTTCCCCACTTTCTTTCCCCCTTCCCCTCCCCATCTTGTAGCTGCAATTTCAGTCAGGTTTCTGGGGTTTGTCCTTGGCTTGGTTTTCTCTGACCCTTTATGTTTTCACATATAAGTGAAACCATTCAGTATTTGCCTTTCTCCTTCTGAATAGGCAAGTTCTTAATCTCAAAAGAATAGATATATATCTACATTTGCATGCGAAATAAGTCCATATATTTCCTTTTTGTTATTAGTTTTGGGATCAGATATAATGTTTTGTTTATATAAACCAATAAACATTTGCTGTGAGTGCATTCTTTGGTGGTTTACTGTTAACCCTACAGAGAAAGAAGCTATAATTTTTACTTTCCAATTTTAATTAAAATAATTTAAAAAGCCCCTAGATTATTAAAAGCTATTGCATGTTCTATTGGAAGTTCTATTGATTCATCCTTCTGAAAGCTCATTATGGAAATAAGTAGTGTTAAATCACAGCTGAGTTTAGGTACTAATTTCACACAGCATTTGTGTCTAAGTAATGGTGAGTGTGAAAATGGCCAATTTGTGCTCATCAAACTAAATTTCTTTGACCCACTAGTTAGATGACAAAGCAGACAGGGTCTTTGGTGAATGGTGAGTGGGTTCTCCCAGCAAATTGTAGCCTGACTCCCTAACAGCAATAACCTGGCTTGGCATGAATCACAGTTTCATATTTCCTGTCTACCTCAATTTGCTCCTTAAAGAGTGAATTTGTCTAGCCCTGGGTAAGTTATAATAAAAGAAGATTGTAAATAGGGTCTCCCTGGTGGCGCAAGGGGTTGAGCGCCACACTGTGGGGCTTCTGCAGACACTGCAGCACAAGTTCGATCCCAGGCCAGGGAGTGACCTCTCCTGCCTCGCCTGTTGCTCCCCACAGCAATGTGTTTCACTAGATCTGCCTGTTCTGCTCCCCACTGTCTCTGGTGAACCCTCTCCCTCCCATGTCTGTGGTCTGTACCCCAGCTCTTGTATGGATAAATAGATAAAATCTTAAAAAAAGAAGATTGTAAATAAATAAAGATGTATTTAGAAGATTCTAATCCTTCCATCCCACCCCCACTCCATCTTGTCAGTTCTGGTGCAAAGCTCAATAAACAGTATTACCTATACTCAGCCAGCACCCACATGTACATCTGACATCACCCCATTTATGCTTTATGTGTACGAGTCCTGGCCTTGGGGTCCTCTGTAGAAAGTGTCTGAGTGCAAATGTGTCTTCAGTATAACAAGTTCGCTTTGGAGGCTGTGGTGCCAGCAAGGGGCACTGAGCAAGTTCTCGATGATTCTGGACAGATGGGGTAAAGGAGGAGCCCTGTAGCCCTTGGTGGCTTTTAACAGACTTTATTGCGCCATTATATCAAAGGCAACCAGGTACACAGCAGGCAGGAGTGCCGGGGACCAGGGGGCTGGCAGGCCTCCTGCCCCTGGCGCATCTCACCCTCTGGGCTCTCTAGCCTCTTTGCTTCTTCTCTTCTGCCACTTCGGCTACTTGTTCTTGTTCTGCTGGCATCCTCGTGACGCCGCCTTTATACGCCCGAGTCTAAGCCCAGGTGCACCCACTTGCACGTGCCCATCTAGGCATGCGTGCAGAACCACAGGTGCCTATCATTACACCAATGGTGGGACGGCAGAAAAGCCTGATAACTTTTCTCTGAGCCTACAAGGCCGTGAGTTTCCCTGGAGAAAGGCTGCTTCTGCTGTTTCCTTAGCAACGCTCCTGAGAGCTAGACAGGTGCTTGTGATTTGGACTCACTGGACATCACTGTGTGTTCGCCATCAAAGCTTTAAGGTTAGTATCACTTGTTATTAGTAAGGAGTGAAGTGCTGAGAAATAAGGTTGGTTGGACACAGGTTGAAGCCAGATCGTGGAAAGTCTTGTCTGCCAGGCAGAGTCAGACTTTAAGATTTTGGGAGCTGGGTGAAGGGCATGATAGGAGCTAGGAACAGTCTGAGGAAGCCCCATAAGGCAGCAAGCACTTGGGAACTAGAGAGTGGGCAGTGGAGCTCAGGGGGATGGACCACGCAGAAGGTAACTGCTGAAATGTCAGCAAGAAGAATCAACAGCCATAGTATAGGCAGCAAATCTCACAGTGAAAGAAAGCACTAATTAGTGAAGTCTGAAGGAGGAGGAGAGATTCACAGGGAGAGGAGAAAATAAAAGAGAAATGGAGAACTTTCTAGTTTGCTAGAAGCAATGGAACTCATGGAATTTTAGCTACTGGAATATTTTTGACAAAGAATTCCTTTCTTCCTCCCTAGCCTGCCTGCCTGCCTTCCCTTCCTCCCTCCCTTTTTCAAAACCTCCCTTCTTCTTTCCTTCCTTCTCCCCTCCCTCCTTTTTCTCTTCCTCCTTCCCTCTCCGGCTCTTCTTCCTTTTTCAAGGAACACTACCAACAAATCCTACATTTTATTTTCTCTGGTTTCATGTACTTTACATTTTGTCCCCTGGTGTCTTAATTTGATTTTGTTGATTGAAATTGCCTTCCTTTGGATTATTCCTCTGCAAAATACATTGCCAGATCTTGAAGAGATGTTGAAGAATTTCTTCCCTGGGGATTTTTTTCTCAGATAAACATGCAGACTTTGTTTTTTATTCTATTTTTTCCCTTTAATTTATATATATTTGACATCAATTGTAATCCCCATATATTCCCCATCACCATATCACCAGTGTACCATCACCTCAGTCCCCCATGCTCCCATCTTCCCTCAGCCCTCCCCCTCTCCCCTCCCCACCAAGTGTCCCCCATTTGTCCTTGTTTTTTCATTTTTGGTTTTTGTGTCTTTATTGTTATTATTATTGTTCTTATTCCCTTCCTTGATCCTTACCTGGTTCCCTTATATTCCTCCTAGGGGAGGAACCATCTGGTATTTTTCTTTTGCCTTCTGACTTATTTCACTGAGCATAATCCCTTCCAGCTCCATCCATGTTCCTTAGCTGGATTTTTGAAGATTCCTTTTTGTTCCATGATATCCCTGAACACCCTCTCCAATTGGGAATGTCTTTCAGGTCTTTCTATTTATGATTTATAGCCATCAAGTAATGCCCAAGCCTCTATAAACAGGACAAGGAAGGCATTGCTGAAGGGAAATACGGGGTGCCTGCTTTCATTAGCATTGTTTTCCTCAGACCCTTCTTCTCTGGGGAGATAGTTTGATGAAGGTAGAATCAATGGGGCTTAGAGATAGGAGACAAATACCATTTATCAAGTATTAGCAGATAGGGCCAAACAGAGATTCTGTTGTATGCTTGAGTGTAAATTTTGTCATCAAGCAAAGGCTCCATCAAAAGAAAGAGTGATAAGAACCAAAAAAATAAGGGGATGAGGTAGCTTAGGAGAGTGAGGCCCCAAGCATGGTGGGTGCTGGTCTAGAAGCTCTGGGCTGTGTGCAGGAATTGGGGGTCCCTCTTCTGGAGGGGTCAGTGTGAGGTGGCCCAAGGAATTGAAGCGTAGTGGGAATACCTTTCCTAGTCCAAAAATCACCAAAGTAATGAAACTTAGGAAAAGCATCTCTCCAAAATACCTAATTTTTCACTTGCAAAAATGGGAAACAATACTTTTTTTGTTTTGTAACTCATTGTAACTCATCAATTTCAGTGAACCTTTAATCAGCTTTTCTTCCCATGAAGTTGAGATTTGGTTGTGCTATATGATTTTCTAAAACAACTTATTCTTGGCAGATTGGAAATCTATAGCTTTCTGTTTCATCTTGGGTGTCAAACAAACCTGGGTTTGGATCTTTGTCTTTTTATTAGCTTTGTGAAGAACTTGTTATCTAAATTCCACGCACCTCTGTTTCATCAACCATACAAAGGTGATAATAATATTTATCTCCTAGGATTCAAGGGATAATTTTATGAAGCAGTGAACATAAAGAGTTTGGAACCATGCCAGATACAGAGTAGATGCTCAATAATGTTGGCTATTGTTACCATTATGATTATTTTCCATCTAATTTTTCTATCTCCTGATTACATTAATATTTAGTTATCTCAACTGTATCTTTAATGTAATGAAAAAAATTAGTTGAAAGATCATCCCAAATAGTATTTTTCTTCTAATCTAACATGGTTACAAATTGTGCAAATGAAAATACTTGAAATTCGATATCATAGAGCAAAGTATGCATTTTGTAAGTGGTCTGTTATTGGATCTGAGTACTCCCAGACACCATGTCATAGAGATGGGAATGCTCTTCATGAATGCATGTATTGAGAGCTATCTCTCTAATCTCAATATACTAGAACCACTGTCTAATAATAGGTCAGTGATATTTCATGATTGTTCACTAAGGTACATGTCCTTAGATGTTGTGTGAGAAATGAGAATTACAAAATTGTGTATTGATCACAATGTTCCCCTTGCCACGTTAAGGAGGTAGACGATAAATACACAGAAAAAAGAGAAGAAGGGCCTGCCTGGTGGTGCAGCAGATTGAGCGCCACACTGTGAAACATTCCCCTCACAGCAGTGGGAGTTTGATCCCAAGCCAGGGAGGGGACCCACATGGCACAGCAGACCTCTCCTGCCTTGTCCGCTGCTCCCCTCAGCAGTGTGTTTCAGTCGACCTGCCTGTTCTGCTCCCCACTTTGTCTCTGGTGAATTCTCTCACCTCCTGTGCCTCAGGCCTGTACCCCAGCTCTTGTATGCATAAATAAATAAATCTTTAAAATAAAATGTGCAAATGAATGTTTCCAAAGCCAAATTAAGTTGCTATTAACTGAATTAATAAAAGAAAAATAGTGGTTTTTATTTTCAAATTTTCATTATTGGTTAAAATATTCATGCTTGCAGAAAATTTAGACAGAACACACAGTTTAAAGAGCAACACCATTCTAATTGGTTTGGCATCTGTCTGCAGACTGTCCTCTAGGCGTGCATTTTACATTTCTCTTGACTATAGGTAATCAATTTTGCTTCCAGCTTTTTTCCTTCACATTATCATGTAATAATTTACTGGTGTCACTAAAAATTTTTGTTCTTAATTGCTGTTGACATTTTGAACAGCTTTGTAGAGATCAATCCACACATTATACAATTCCCCCATTTAAAGTAGGTGATCCGGTGATTTGTGGTCTATTCACAGAGCTATGCAACCATCGCCACGTTCTGTCTTTGAACATTTTCATCGGCCCTGAAAGAAACTACATGCTTACTAACTATTCCAGTCCATTCCTCCTCTCTCTCCAATCCTAACAGACTCCAAGTTGGAGGCAACCACTCCTCTTCCTTTCTTTCCTCTCCTTCCCCCCACCCCCCCTTCTCCTTTTCACTTGGTTCTAATTTAGAACGCCAGCTTCTTTGTTGGGCTTGTCCACTGGTTCCACTTGTTTCAAATGTGTTCACAAGTACAGCATTATGGTTATGGATGCTATAAAATCTCTGTCAGATAATACCAACATCTGTGTTATTTCAGTGTTGGCATAACTTTTCCTGTTCAACTTGAGATTTTCCTGCTTCCTGGCATGACAAATGATTTTCAGTTGTAGCCTACACATTTAGAGTATTGTGTAATCAAACTGGGTCTCATCGCTTCATCTGGTTTAAAGAACTTATCTGGCATTGTCAGGTGGTGATGAAAGTCTGGATACGGGTTGAAACCCAGGGTGGGTGTTAGATCGATAACAATGGGTGGAAATAGGAGTCAGGCTCCAACCCAGACCTCATCCTGGTCTGGGGAGAGGCTGCCTCAGTATACGACCTACTTGGTTTCCACAAGATTGCGGTGGGGAGGGGTTCTTCCTTAGGGCGAAGTGGGTGAGAGAGTCTACCCAGCCCCCAGTGGCCCACCCAAGTGAAGGAGGTGGCAGGGTACCTCATTATCTCCAGTTGGGTAGTGAAACCCAGGCTCCTCCTGTGATCTCCATGGAGGTTGTAACAGAGGTGACTTGTTACAGTCAGGCAAAGGTGGAAGTCCTGGGTGTGTCTGTCCCGGTACAATGAGACCCAGAGGCCTTTATGTGAGTGGGGCCACACATGTTTCTACCACCTGTGAGCTGTTGTCAGTGGATCACATGGACCTCACCTCACTGGGCACCAAGGCACCCCTCCGTCGTATCGTGCTGGTGGACACCAAGTGACCAAGTGGGGAGAAGGAAAGAGGTATCCTTTTTCCTTAGACTCGTTTGTTTGGAGTAGGGCCCATTTTTGCCTAAACGTTTTTGTTATTGTCTAGAAGTTTTCTTTGGTCAAGTTTTATTTTCATTGAAATATCATTGTTTAACCACACTGTAGATGATTTAAAGCTATAAGATCACACCCTTCAGGAGTATATTATACAACACACCCACCATCAAGGCATGAAAGTTTTCTGTCTTCCTAAGCTGGCCCTCTGCGAGTCTTTTAGTCTGAGAGAGCACTTTTTTGGGGTGTTTTGTTTTGTTTCTGTCTGTGCCCATTGGCACTTACACATCACTCCTTCTCCATTGAAAAGAAAACCCTGAGAAGCCACCACCGCCCTTCTTTCCTGGGGCCCTGGGCCAGTCTGCCTTCTCCCTGCCTGTCAGTCTTCTGACACCTGTTTTATACAACAAGGATTGTAGCTGCTCTTCTTCTGTGTGTGTCTTTGAATTCCAGTTCACCACTAGTGAAGACGTAAACTGATTCTGACTTTTGATTTATGTATAATTCTTCAATAAACTTCCTCATGACAAAAACCTCAAGGTAGATCATCAGAAAAGGAAATACTGAAGTATGTAAACCTATTGAGGATTTTGAACTTATTTTGCCAAATTGCTTTACAGAAGGAACATACCCATATTCACTTTCACCGAGGGTTAAAAAATGCACTTATTTGAAAATCCACCTTTACTAATTTTTTACCTTTTCCTAAACTTTAAAGGAAAACTTTAAATTTGGTATGAGAATTAAATTTCTACCATAGTTTTGAATGATATGAAGGATTGCCATCACATATTGTAAACTGATCCATCAAAACAAAGACACAGCAGTAATAACACCATTTTCTGAATGTTTAAAGAGTGCCAAACATATTTTATTCTTGTAACAACTGATGAGGTCAATATTATTATCTCCATTTTTATGAGACTTGAGCTTGGAGGCAGTTTGCCAAGGTCACGTAATTAGTAAGCCATGAATTGAATTTAATCCAGTTTTCACCAGCTCCAAATCCCTTGCATGGATTCACTGTGGGCAGCAATAGGGAACAGATTTGTTTAAATCATGAACAGTTTCATTCATTGTCATAAAGGAAGGCAGAATTAGGACATTTCCTTTCTCAGTACTAGCAGATGGCAGATAGGAAAAACCATTAAGCCCAATGATTCCATTTTCTACATACAGATATTAATAAATGGTGTTGGAGAAAACCAGTCAAAGATGCCATATTTTCACCTTAACTGTGTATTACTTAAATCTCCAAATTGATATCTAAGTTTCAAAATAAATGAATGTTATATTTTAAGAATTATATTCTCCAAATGATGGTCAAATTAGGCAGTAAAGAAGCTGAGTTCTGTCCAGTGGGGTTTGGGTGTGTCACTGATGCTTTATTATTGCTCTTTGTGATTAAAAAAAGAGTCTTGCTTTTAAACAGTTTTAGGGGATTATTTTAAAGATGGACCAGCATTAACAATTTAATGATCAGTGTTTTTTTTTTTAAGATTTATTTATTTATGCATACAAGAGCTGGGTACAGGTCTGAGTCCAGGGAGGTGAGAGGAGTCACCAGAGACAGAGTGGGGAGCCGGACAGGCAGAGGAACTGAAACACACTGCTGAAGGGAGTAGCAGGCGAGGCGGGAGCTGTCTGCTGCACCATGTGGGTCCCCTCCCTGGCCGGTGGCAGGGATCGAACTCGTGCTGCAGTGGCTGCAGTGGCTGCAGTGGCTGCAGTGGCTGCAGTGGCTGCGGTTTATGTGCCTTGCTTAACCCTCTGAACCACCAGGGAGGCCCATCAAGTTAATGATCAGTGTTAAAGCTCTGCTTTGATGGGAGACTTTGAAACACTCACTCAGGAATGAGCCAGTGAGCTGGGCTTTCCCAGCTCCTCTGGTATAACAAATAGTTCTGGAATCTGAGCTGAGGGAATTATAATAATTGCACAGTCACGTGATAGGAGAAGTTTTATTCCTCACACCTAGAGTGTCAGTAGTGAACCCTGCAGGGAGCTTGAGAATAAGAAGAATGTTCCAAATAAACGCAGGTGATTTTTATGCAGAATGGACAGAGGTATGACATTACTGTAAACAGAATATTTCTGTAGTCATTTGGAAGTCTCGTTTGAGGTATGCAGACTCATGTATAGAGGTAAGTGGACAAGCCTGAAAGGTCTAGACCAGCTAATTTACCACAGCTTATCACACTGACCCCAAGTAGGGAGTGACCAGTTTTTTCCAGTTGTTGTTCTGTGGTGACTTTTGAATAGTACAGCTATGGCTTTGTGTCACCTGATAAAAGGTGTGGAAACATCGAGACCTTGTCAGACATAAATCAGGTTATAATGAAAATCCTGAAATCTCACTTTAATCCCTGTTGTTGGGATTTTGAGAAAAACAGAAAATGTATTATAGCTAAAGGATGAACACTGTGTTGTTAATTAGAATTTTTGCTGCTGTTGGTTTCTATTTTTACATTTAATTTTTGTTCATTAGCGATCAGCGTATTTACTCCTAGAAAACACAGTACTCAGTAAATAACTCTTTCATGTGACTAAAGAAGAAAGATTATTTGACAGCTTACTGTAGCTAACAGCACACAATGAATGCTGGTCCATTCATTTGAAAAAGTGTTGGGGGGGGTAAGAAAATCTTTGTTTACAGAATATTGAATGGAATATGTATTCTATTTATTTTTTAAAGATTTATTTATTTATGCATACAAAAGCTGGGGTACACCCAGAGTTCAGGGAGCTAAGAGGATTCACCAGTACAGAGCAGGGACAGAACAGGCAGATGGACTGAAATACACTGCTGAGGGGAGCAGCAGGGAGGCAGGAGAGGTCTGCTGCATCATGTGGGTCCCCTCTCTGGCCGGCGGCAGGGATTGAACTCGTGCTGCAGTGGCTGAGGTTTGCTTCATAGTGCGTTGCTTAACCCAACGAGCCACCAGGGAGGCCCAAGAATGTGTATTTTATTTATCTATTTATATGTTGCTTGTTCTCTGTCCCTCTGGAAATTATATTCTCTCTGGCTGAGGAAGACTGTTATCTTCATTTCTTCATGAATTATAAAAAAATAAAATGACATAAGTAACACTTCAGTTGTCATTTCCATTTCAGGATGACATGCAGTGCTATCCATTATGACCTAGAGTTGAAGCTTAAGTTAACCCTGATGAGATTTGTTGAAGACAAAATTAGGAAATTTAGTTAAAACATGATAAATGTAAATGAATCTGATTAGATTTTCTTCCTCTAAAGAGATGAGATTTTTTTCAAGTATGTATGAGCCAGAGTGATTTATACTTAATGCATATTTTTTACTCTAAATTGTGGGTAACATATAAATTTTTGATGAAATAAAGAATCAAAATAAACTTTGGGGAAATTATATCTCTAAATAAAAGACTGACAGCAGGGTCAATGGCAGGTCATACCTTGTGTGTGGTTTGAATATATACATATACATATGTGTTAACTTTGGAAGATAAGAAAGTTTGATACTATGCTTTTAGTTATATGCATTTTAACCATTTTTTGAGAATCCAAATATTGATATGTATAGCACCTTTATTTTCTATTCTAATAATAAGTGAGATACTGAGAAAAAATATTTATAGCCTATATGTCATACATCATATAAAAGAATACTTACAAATTAGTAAATGAAAAAAATGTCCATTGAAAATGGGCAAAAGTGGGCCTCCCTGGTGGCGCAGTGGGTTAAGCAACGCACTATGAAGCAAACCGCAGCCACTGCAGCACGAGTTCGATCCCTGCCACCGGCCAGGGAGGGGACCCATATGGCGCAGTGGACCTCTCCTGCAGTGCCCGCTGCTCCCCTCAGCAGTGTACTTCCGTTGATCTGCCTGTTCTGCTCCCTGCTCTCTGGTGAATCCTCTCACCCCCCCCCACACCTCTGGCCTGTACCCCAGCTTTTGTATGCATAAATAAATAAATCTTTAAAAAAATAAAATAAAATGGGCAAAAGATAGAATTTTCTTCATAGTATTAGTTTCTATCTCAATTACAATACAATGAGTGAAATGTAAATTCAAACAAGAGTAAGGTTTGATATTTTGTTCATTGTATTGGTCAAAAATGTCTAATGATTAGACAGTATGGAGACCTGGATGCTGTTGATAGAGCTATACAACTGTACCTTTTTTTAGCAAACAATTGAGCAATATATAAAGTATATCAATGTCTATGTTCTTTAACCCCACAATTGCATGTATGGATTTTATCCTCTAGAAACACTCACCCACTTACGCATGAAACCAAAAAGAGTGGTATTTAAATGTTCAGCAGTGACCAATGAATTCATCAGTCAGGAACCTTCCTATTAGGGAGACTTATCATTTACTGTCCAAACTAGGCTATTTTCAGCAATAAACAAGGCACTGTTAATATTTAATCCAGGAAAATAGAATAAATCTAGGTATAGAATTGCTGAACTTATTATGTACTAATGTGAAAAAATAAGACTTAATATATATATTTAAATCGTCCACACTTAAAACTCTGGATGTGTGTGTTTGTGTTAGTGAACAGACATGGAAAACTACACATCCAGTGCTAGTATTTATTCCTTCTCAGGAGGAGCATGGAATTGAGAAGGGTGAACGTTAACTTGTTCTTTTAAATTCTATCTAGAAATTAATTTATTTTACTATAAGCATTTATATACTACCCAATGAAATAATAGAAACTTTCCAAAATTAAGACCACTCAAGAGAGGTCTTGGGTGATTTTTATTTTTTTTCTCATGGAGAATGCTTCAGCTGCCATGGTTACCGCCGAGGAAAGACCTGCCGTTGTCTGTTGTCTACCAGGCTGAAGTCAATGGAATCACTTTCAACAAAAACCTTTCTCGGTAGCAATGAACAATGAGCATTTTATTGTTTCCAGATAGAATTGAAAATTGCAGTTATGGACAAGCACAGACTGTACATTATGCTAAAGAGTTTAACAGCTTTACAGCCGTTCATTGTCAGGTGAAGACTGGAACGTTTTATAGTCGTTATTCTTATGATTCAGGTCCTAATTATAGTGGCTTATACAGAATTCTGTTTGGATGGAAATAATTCAAACTAGATGTGACGATGCCAGTGACTTCCTGATGGATAAAGCATTATTATTAACAGCAGATCTCTTCCTTGGGAACACATTCTTGTTGCTCCATTGCAACACGATGGCTGAGTTGCCCCAAACTAGCTGTTTACTTTTACTTTCTTCCATGTCTCTGCCTCTGTTCTAGGCACTAGAGTTATACAGAAAATCACAAAACATTCCTGCCCTCCTAGAACTTATTTTCTAGTTGTGGGAGAGGAGGAGTTGGATAATAAGCAAGATAAGTAAGAAAGCTTATTACAGTGTGATGAATATTATGGAAAAATAGAAATTGGCAGAGAATGCTGAGTGGGAGGGATATTGTGTTTAATCACGGGCTGGGGTAGGGAGAAGACCTGCCGGAAGTGAGGGAGCACACTGAGAGGCAAGAGCAGGACCAAGAGCACCTGGCCCAAGCCTGGAGACTTTGAGGAATAATAAAGAGGCCAGCAAGGCTGCCCCAAATGAATAAGGGGAAAGCTGGTGGGATCTGAAAATCCCATTTGAAGTCAGAGTCGTTGTCTGCTCCTGTAGAGCCTCCTGGACATTATAAAGTTTGACTTTTGCTCTGGCCAGGAGGAAAGACACTGAAGGATTGTGAGTACAAATCAGATGATTCAACTTAGAGGATTTTCAAGGTTTTTTCTCTATCGACTGCTTTCATCTATTTAAGAAGCTGGTTCATGAGAGTCCTGATTGATCAATTCTTTTATAGCATGTACATCCCAGCACAAGTTGATAAAAGCTGTGCTTAAAAGCATATTTTTATTAGATCTTAATTCCAAATAATTACAAGTAAAAAGAGCGGCACTCTTTGGCCAGTTCATGGAACTACAAAGTCAGTTCATTTAACTCGCTTATACGGAGATTCCTTGTCCTCCCCCCTCTCCTGCCCTGCCTATGGTTCAGGGCATCACTCTGTCCCTCATGGTTGGGGTCTTTGAAGGAAAGACTCAAGTCCCTTCTGTCAGTACCATAGCTCAGATATGTCACTTCTAAAGTACAACTGCTTTCCCTAACCTGTCTTCTCACCTGCATTCGCGCTCTGCCTTGAATATATTTTCCATTGTGATATCAGAGAATTTTTTTCAATTATGGAAATGTTGGTCTCAAGTAAAGTGTCACCATGGCCACACAGAGAGAGCTTTCAGGTTGCTCCCAACTCCTAACATCCTTAGGATGTATAGATGTTGAAGATCTCACCGGGTGCTGCCCACCTCTGTGTAGTCAGTCTGCAGACCACTGCTCACGGCATCTGCATTCATCTTTACCAAACTGCTCACAGCTTCCTAAGTCTGCTGTGGTTTCGCTTCACTGCTGCTTTTGCACCTGCCGCTTCTGTGGCTTACTTCTACTCATCAGTCATGACTGAGTTCGTGCGCTACCTCTTTTTTTTTTTTTTAAAGATTTATTTGTTTATACATACAACAGCTGGGGTACAGGCCAGAGTCATGGGAGGTGAGAGGATTCACCAGACAGAGTGGGGAGCAGAACAGGCAGACTGACTGAAACACACTGCTGAGGAGGGGAGCAGCGGGCGAGGCAGGAGAGTTCTGCCACGCCATGTGGGTCCCCTCCCTGGTCAGCAGCAGGGATCGAACTGGTGCTGCAGTGGCTGCGGTTTGCTTCATAGTGCATTGCTTAACCCACTGCGCCACCAGGGAGGCCCCTGTGCACTACCTCTTTTGGGAAGCTGGGATGGCCAGCTTGTCGTGAACACAACCACAGTACATTTTGGAATTATGATTACTATTGACTTTTCTCCTCGTTATATACACTATTTGAGGAGAGGATCTAAAATTTGAGTCTTTGCATTTCTATCACTGCCATTGCTTTTCTAGGATCTAATAAGTCAGTGATTTCTGAGCAAGATAAGTAAAGTATTGAGAAGAAGAAAGTGAAGGAAGGTCAGTGGATAATATAAATATGACCTCTGTCCTGAATTATTAAAAATACAAGTAGAATAGAGATGTCAACCACTGACTGAAGTCATGTGAGGTGAGAGAAACTGGGTCAGCACTCCTCCTTGTTCCAAGTTTAGGAGCTACTGAAAAAGTCAGGATATTGAAGCAGCATCTTACAAGCTATGGCCGCCTTTACTATCATTGTTTGAATCTAGTGTTTCAGATGAGAATGTTTCCAATACATAAGCACATCTGTTAGGTCTACATATTTATGTCATTGTTTTCCTCTTTGCATTCCAAAGAATATATGAATGTACCAGTGTAGCTTTTTGATAGACTAGACTTGAGGGAGAGTCTTCGATAGATTAGACTCATCGGACTAGGCTGTTGCTGCATGCAGTAATGAAGGTCTTTCCCATCACCCTGGAGAGTCCAGTGGGGGCTGCAGAAGTGATTTTTCTCGTGTCTGTGAAAGCCAACGTTGGCTCTGAGCTGGGAAGAGATAACTACATGTGTTCATCTAACTCTATGTTTTTGACTAGCTGCAATGAGCGAGGTGCTGACCTCAGTACTGGAATACAACTTTAAATTAAATAAAATTGCTGCCCTCAGGCATCCTGTATTCCTTTCTGCAAATCAGTGTGGTAGTGGAAGTGATATGAGGCCAAAAGATTGAACAGGTCCCTGGTTTGCCTTTGAAAATGGCAGGGGAGAAATCTGAAAGCTTAGTCTTCTGTAACCCTCTGTAACCCTGCCAGCAATTTTCCTGTGGGACCTGAAATGAATCAAAGGAAAATTATGTTCCATGTCAGTGTGCTTTGCCTTGGGAAACAGGCCTGATTACCACGGACACAACATTTTGCCATTCTGCCTTGCCTGGATTCCTTCTCTCCTCTCTGGTTTTTCATGTGCATGTTGGAATTTCCAAAACCTAAGTTTTTTTAAAAAATTTTCATCTTCACAAATTAGGCCACTTTATAGTTGTGTTCAAGTATTTGAAAAGTGAATGATACTATTTTCATATAATCGAGCGGCAGATAAATACATGTCATAGGCTTTCTTAGCTTATGTTTAATTCAGTGAACTCAAAATGCTAAATAACTAATAACTTTTGCAACCAAGTTATAGGCTGAGTAGCTTGTTAATAGTAATAAGTTGTTATTTGTTGCTTTTGCCCATTATTCCTTTGTAGTTCATAAATATCCAATGCAAAAATCCAACAAAAACGGCCAACTGCTAGCTCATCACTGTAGCCAAACTGGACATTAAACTAGTGAAGGGATACAAAGACTTGGCCAATTGGGTAGAAGGTATCTGAAGTTACTTATCGATTTTAGTCTTGGTCTCACTTCTAGAGAGGATCTGGTAGGTTATTGCCAAGAAAGCTGGAAAAGAATGATTCCGACAAGGGTCATAAATAGCAAAGTGTCCTGGAGTTGGTGTTCTTGGCCTAAGAAACTACCTTGTAATGCCTCAGAACTTATTTTCTATTTCTTGGTAATTTTCTGTTACTTTTCTATTTTTATTAGAATGCTTTTTTATTACTGTTACTCTTACTATTTCCCCAGTACTAGACAATGGATTAAAGAAATTTTCACAGTTTTACCTCTTATTTGAAAGAGTATTTCAGATAAGACTCTCTTACTTATGTCTCATTAATTTCTCAATCCTTGGCAAACCTTGTTTAAATGACCTTCACAAGTACTCATACTTCCATTTCATTCAGTCTTCTTTATTAAATCAGAAAGATACTGCTCACCATGTGAAGGACATCTCTGTTTGAATCAATTGCCTATACTTACTCAAGATGCAAGAGTGAATTTATCATCATCCATGCAACACCACACCTGTTCTCACCTCCTGAATTCCTAACTTCAGATGTCGCCATCTAACATTTTATCCGCCACCAAACTCAGAGTCTCTTTTGAATCCTGCCTTTCGCTCAGTTCCTATATTGTAATGGTCAGGGAACCAGATGGATTCTCTCTTTACAGTCTCCCGGCTCTGTATGCACCTCTTCGTCACTACCCATCTGCCCTACCTCAGTCTTTACATTGTGTTCATACCTTTATGCTTTTGCACAAAATCCTCTCTCTGGTCTCCCCTGTGCTCTTTTCTCTTGCCCTTGCTGGCTGACTCCTGCTTATTTCTAAAGTCCCAGGTGGCTGTTACCCACCAGAATCAATTTCTTATTCCTTATTGCTCCTATCTATCAAAACATGCTTTTACTGTAATACTTACTAATTTAAACCATAAACAGTTGCCATACCATAATAAATTATTGTGAAATTTAATAAATTTTTAACAACTTAACTTGTGGATATTAAATAAACATTTGTTGGATAAATTAATAAGTTACTTAACAGAAAAGAGAAAAACTGTTCTTTCTTGAACAGAAGAAATACAATGACAAGGTTAGGGAAACTTCTTTAGGGATATGAATTTTTAGGTAGGAAACTAGTGGTGTGCTGTAGGCCACATGTCCCTTCTTTCTGTCACTGCAGTGGGGAATTTCTGATAATGCAGTTGGTGGTGGTGATACGGACTTAGACGTGTGGACCATGACTTAACATCCAGGAGTACCAGGTGCTCAGTGAGGGTGGCATGCATATTGCAAAATGGAGAAGAGCAAGTGTGTTCTGGGAGGTTACTGACCTGTCCATGAGACTCTTTACTGAAAATGTAAAGAAAGCAACATAATCTCTCAGGTATAGCCATCCTGCTGATTTCTTTGAAGGAGAACAGATAGCACAGGTAAAGAAAAATAAGACTGTCAAAGAGACTAAGATATTACTTAGAAATTCAATTGCCAATTCATATATGAAATGCACACGTTTGCATGGAAGGATGCAAGTGAAAGTACTAATGTGGTAACACTTATACACATATATAAGTTAGTGGGAAGTGCTAAGGCTTGGTGAGATTCTTTTTAATTAAAGATGAAATTGAATATGATAGTTTATTCCATGCATCAAATAAATTATAACCAAAAATGTAATAGGAGGGAAGGTATAAAAGAATTATATGTCAAGAAGATACACTTTTAAGAAAATCCACAAAATATATATCTTGTAAATGGATAAAAGAGAGACAAATGATGTTAAAATGACCTCAGAGAAGAAGGAGATAATGTGAGGGTTTTAAAAAACTTTTTATTTATGCATTTTATTTAAATATGCATACAAGAGCTGGGGTGTAGGCCAGAGGTGTAGGGGTAGGAGGTGGGCAGTGAGAAGATTCACCAGAGACAGAGTGGGGAGCAGAACAGGTGGATTGACTGAAATACATTCCTGAGGGGAGTAGTAGGTGAGATAGGAGAGGTCTGCTGCTCCATGTGGGCCAGCTCCCTGGCTGGGGATTAAATTTGTGCTGCAGTGGCTGGCAGTAGCTTGATAGTGCTGAGACTTGACCCCTTGCCCCAGCAGGGAGGCAGAGATGATGCATTTTGATGTATTTGATGGAACTGGCACAGACTCAAGACACAGTAGTACTGGAGACATGATCGGGCCACCTGCTGGACATCTGAGTCAGCTAAACCCAGAGCCTCTGACAAGTTCTGGATGAAAATGTTGTCTCTTAGAGGGTGTCTCTTAGAAGGTGAAGGAACATGTGTAACTCACCCAGAAGTGGCAGAACTAGTATGCTAACATTTTATATTTTTACAAAAAGAAAAGAAAGAGTATGTATGATTATGTGTTTGATCTGATTTTATCCTCATTTAAAGAGGCCCTGTAGACACCAAAGGAATTAGTGACATTGGTTACCTCTGGGAGAGGCTGGAAAAGAAGGGTATCAGAAGTATTTTTCACTGCTTGCTTTACTTTAGAAATTTTGAACTGTGCTTATTTCAAAAGATAAAATAATCAAAGACCAAAGGAAAAACAATTCCAAAATAATACCCGTGCTGGGTAACAGGGAGTCTCCTTTTTATATCGACCATAACATTTTTCTAACCTTTATTAAACCATTTATATTGTGTTGCAATTGTGTGAGTGGATCTCTTAAGCGACCGACCAGATTCACTAGGGTACTTCCTGCTGTCTGTGAAACAGCAGGGCTAGTTCCCTGAAGCTCCCTGAATCCCCCCTGCACCCAGAGCCATCCCTCTTGTACTCCTGCCTTCACCTCAGTCCATGTGGGGTGTTTGTATTCAACCCAGATGACGTCAGCTGCATGTGATATTTTAAAATGTGTGACTTAGTTAAACATTAAACTGCTGAGACATTACATGTGGAATAAAAGAGAGTTGTTGTTTCTTAAAAACCTATCTGAATAGTTTGGAGAGACTATAAAAATGAGATGCTAAAATTAGTGCTGTCAGAAAAGGTATGAGTAAGACAACTAAGAGAGACTGGAGGAAAAAAAGCACCACATCTCTAAATGGGTTTAGTACTCAGAAACTTCCATTGTGTTGTGACATTCCTACTCTATTTTAAGTACACTGAAACTACAAATTATAGAGGGTTCATTACGGTTATGCAGGAAAGGCCAGGCAAATTTCCAATCAGCAGTGGAAGAAAAGGACCTACATCTCAAGTTTGGTGAGTGAATGTATTAACTTCAAGGATTTGAAGTTAAAATTATCCACTTTATTACTTGTGATTCTCCATTTTAATAGTTTTTTTGTTTAACCACTAGGGTCCTTATCCTATGTTGACTGGGCACCTAGTTCTACCCATGAGACCGTAAAGTTCTTTAGAAAAGGGGGTCATGTCTTTTTTTTAAAATTTTTCTTTTATTTATATATATTTGACATCAATTGTAATCCCCATGTATTCCCCATCACCATATCACCAGTGCACCATCACCTCAGTCCCCTGTGCTCCTTTCGGCCCTTAACCCTCCCCCTCGGCCCTCCCCACCAATTGTCCCCAATTTGTCCTTGTCTTTCCATTTTTGGTTTTTGTTGTATCTTTATTCTTATTCTTATTCTTATTGTTCTTATTCCTTTCCTTGATCCTTATTTGGTTCCCTTATATTCCTCCTAACGTGGAAACCATCTGGTATTTTTCTTTTGCTTCTGACTTACTTCACTGAGCATAATCCCTTCCAGTTCCATCCATGTTCCTATAAGTGCGTCTAGTTTTTCTTTTTTGATTGCTGAATAGTATTCCATCGTGTATATGTACCACAGCTTCCCAATCCACTCATCTGTTTTTGGGCATTTAGGTTG
>JAGFMF010011760.1:9937001-9977771 GCA_019455555.1 Galemys pyrenaicus | reverse complement strand
GGGGGGGGGGGGTGAGAGGATTCACCACAGAGAGCAGGAAGCAGAACAGGCAGATCAACGGAAGTACACTGCTGAGGGGAGCAGCGGGCACAGCAGGAGTGGTCTGCGCACCATGTGGGTCCCCCGCCTGGCCGGCAGCAGGGATCGAACTCGTGCTGCAGTGGCTGCGGTTTGCTTCATAGTGCTGCGCCAGCAGGGAGACCCGGGTTTTGTTTTTTAATCCAGCCTGTTACTTTGTGTCTTTTTATTGGGGAGTTTGGTCCATTCACATTTACAGTTAAAATTGATACCCTGGCATTCATCTTTGCCATTTTGTTTGCCTGTTTGTGGTTCTATTCTTTACCTACTTTATTTATTTGTTTGTTTGTTTATTTATTCATTAATTTATTTATTATTCATTCTTCTGTTGGTTTTAGTTCTGAGGTTTCTTGTAGGATTTTTTGGAGTGGAGTTTTTGTAGAAGTGAATTTCTGTAGACTTTGTTTTTCTGAGAAGGTTCTTATTTTCCTCTCATAGAGGAAGGAGAGCTTTGCAGGGTAGAGCATTCTTGGTTGGATTTTGTTGGCTTGGAGTTTGTTAAATATGTCCCTCCATTCCCTTCTTGCCTTCAGTGTTTCCTCAGAGAAATCTGATGTCAGCTTGATTGGTTTTCCTTTATATGTTATCTGTTTCTTTGTTCTTGTCAGTTTCATTATTTTTTCTTTGTCCTGGACCTTTGTAAGGGTTACTATTAGGTGTCTCGCTGTAGGTTTCTTTTCATTGTGGTAATTTGGCATTCTTCTAGCTTCTTGTATGTCTATTTTCATTTCTTTTTTCATGTTTGGGAAGTTCTCATCAAGGATATCTTTGAACAGGTTCTCAGAGCCTGCTTCTCTCTCTACATTTTCTGGTATGCCTGTGACTCTTATATTAAGGGGGTCATGTCTTGTTCATCTTTGTAACTCTAGTGCATGGGCCTTAGAATACAGTACATGGTCTGTAAATGTTTGCTGGATGAGCCCACTTAGCATTTGTATTTGCTAAGTCCTGATACTCTGGTATCATTAGGCTTTTCAACAAGACTCAAGAATGGTAGAGTAAAAATGGTGGAGGGGAAACAAATTCAGGAGCTAAGTTAAGAGAAAGGGCACTCAGGAAGAGCTGGGAAGTCTTATATTTGGTCAGTGTGAGAACTGGAATATGCAGGAAATTAACACATTAGGAATTCTAAGCAAAAATAAGTTCATTTGAAACTTTATGGCCAGGTCTCAATATTCTTCTTTGAAATTCTAAGAGGAAATACTTGAAGTGATCTTTTAGCAGATGAAGTTCTAGAAACATGTAAGGTAGGCCATATCCGTAGGATCTCATTGGTAAGGGGGAAATGAAAGATTTCTTGGGAGAAAAGAACTAATTCATGTTACAGTTGGTTTTAGAGTTGAGACCCAGGGAACAGAGGATTTTACTTAGGCACATATAATAGAGCAGAATCTCCCATAATGTGTTCTGTGGAACATGAGATGCAACATGTTACACACTCTGTATTGCATGCACAGTGTGTGTTTCATCCACAATAGTGAATTGGAATCAGGGTGATGAGTTTGTTTTTGTTACTGACATTTTTAAATATTTTAAAAAGAATTCAGAGGTTCAGCTGCTGCAAATTAACTTTTTCTTTTAAAGATTTATTTACTTATACATACAAGAGCTGGGGTACGGGCCAGAGTCCAGGGCAGGGAGAGGATTCACCAGAGACAGAATGGGAGCAGAACAGGCAGACCGACTGAGACACACTGTTGAGAGGAGTAGCAGGCAAGGCAGGAGGGGTCTGCTGCGCCATGTGGGTCCCCTCCATGGCCCAGCAGCAGGGATTGAACTGGTGCTGCAGTGGCTGTGGTTTGCTTCGTGGTGCATTGCTTAACCCATTGTGCCACCAGGGAGGCCCCTCAAATTAACTTTTTAAAGTGATAAGCACATTAGGATTTAGCTATTGACCATTGTATGCTCTTATAGTTGATAATAATATGGTGACTTTATTATAAATAGGTAAATGCTATAAATGAATTTATGAAGAACACCTTTGAAGAGAACATGGTAACAAGTGTCATGGGCACTTTTTTTTGCCCTTGAAGAAGCTTAGTAGTAAGAAAATTTGAGGATGAAGAGACTATTCGCTGGCCCTCAACTCTTAGACCTTTGGAAGTGAAAAAACAAATAATATTTACCGATCTATTTATTACATTAAATTGCAAATAAGATAATATAGATGTAGGAAAATGGAGAAGTGTGTCAAACTTTCATAAAAGAATATTGTATAGCAGAATGTATTCTATACTGCATGCAACATTAAAAAATGTTTTGTCACTGCATGTGAAGTACTACAGAAAACACCAAGCCAGTGCCATAAAATAAACATGGATTCATAATGACAGTTGCACAAATTGGCTAAATACTAGAGAGTGTTGTTTAGGGACGCAGGTCGTGGCAGCAGGCAGCATAGTGGACATCTGGTGGCTTTGCCTGTTCAATACGCCTTCTCCTTAGCATGACACAGCTATGGCTTCTGGGGGCCTCCCTCTACTCTGAGTCTACACAGTTACCACCAGGCAGTTATGGTAATAGCTGGTGTCAGGGACAGGATCCATGACCTAGATCTGATCAGTAAGAATATACACTTTCTTGGCTACTGGAGTTGATTCAGATTGGACTGTATGCCTCAAGTCAGGACAAGTAGAGTCTATGCCAGGGTTTCTAGAGCTTTCAGGGAAGTTGTGCACTTTTCCAGTAGTGGGGATGCTGACTTTATGGAATGTCAATATAAATGAAGCTAATAGTAGTCATTGATGATCTATATCAATGATAATACAATATATGCCTAGAAGTAAACCCAAAACAAAGGAAAGAAAAGTTTAGACATGTAGAGAGACGAATACCCATGGAGGTATTTGAACACTTGGGTTCTACTGTACCCCAAAATTGAATCTCCCAGATATGTGTGCTACTGTTTCTATTTTTGTCTCAGCTAATGTGACCCTATATTTCTGTCCTTTGCAAGCAACATATTTTACTAATATAACTAATTCTACTGTGGTAGTAGTAAGTAGCTAATCTGTTGTAGTGGCAGGGAAATGTGCTAACTAGGTGGAAATTTTGAAAGAAAAAAATTATGTACACCAAATAATGCAAGAATAAATTTTAACTAGGCCATCTCAAAATTTATATAGGATTATAGAATTTTAGGTGAATAGAGATTATTTCTTTTAATTTTCTTTTTTTTTAAAGATTTATTTATTTATGCATACAAGCACTGGGGTACAGGCCAGAGGTGTGGGGATGAGAGAATCCACCAGACAGATTGGGGAACAGCACAGGCAGATCAACCGAAATACACTGCTGAGGGGAGCAGCAAACAAGGCAGGAGAGGTCTGCTGCACCATGTGGGTCCCTTCCCCAGCTGGGGGCAGGGATCGAACTCATGTTGCAGAGTTTGCAGTTTGCTTCATAGTGCGTTGCTTAACCCACTGCGCCACCAGGGAGGGCCCTCTTTTAATTTTCTAGTTTTATATTTATAAGTAAAGTGAACTTTAGGAGGAAATATGTTAAATGTCCCAAAAAGATTATTTACAGATATTCCATATGACTATGATAATGAAAATGAATTTCTGACAGATCTTAAAAGATTTAAAATTCTTAATACCAGTTGTAAATATTAGGAACCAAATCAATGTTCTTTTTTCATGCAACTTAATTTAGCCAAAAAGAACCATATGAGTGAAATAGAATCAGTCTCCTAACTTAAAAATAATTCATTTCTTATCCTTACAAATGACTTCATTCACTGTTCCTTCAATGAGGAAATATAGACAAAATTTACAAAAAGATATGCATGTAAAAACATAAGGCAGTTTATTTCATATTGGAAAATTTAGTTTGTTTACTCTCTGCAGATATAATAAACACTGCCGAAAGAGAACTTAGGTTAAAATGAAAGATTGACATTATCCTAACTATAATTGCTAAGCTACTATCAGTATTTTCATGTGACAGAGTTGATCAAATCATTAGGAAAAATAACCAAATCCATTGTTTGGCATTAGGGATCCCAACAGCTGGCTCACTCAGATAAGTTCTATTAACCTATTAGCTGCACATTGTGACATGTGAGCATCTGTACAGGATTTGGGGACACTGCGTTCATCTTTAAAATTTACACTTGCAAAAAAAAGAAAATAAAATAAAATTTACACTTGCAAAATAAAAAAAGAGAATCTGTCTTTTGAAATGTTTTCTATTTACTTTAGTCATTACTAATTTATAATCATGGACCTGGATGGTGAAATTATGGGTTGGACTTCTAATGGGCAGCTTTGAAAGGTATTAAAACAGAATAGGAATCTACTCATGCTGTCTTTGGAAAAAAGAAACACAATGGAAATATTTCACACCACATGAACATAATATATAAATAGTAAGAGGATTGTGTCAATTTATTATCAGTAGAAAACAGAGGTGCACCTCCTATTCTTCATCTTTTGTGAAAAGTATATACGTAGTGAAATAAAACTGAGCTGATTGTTAGCTTTGATTGCTGAAGGTAACAGGACACAGCAAATATGCTCTCCTGAAAAGATAAGGGATCAAGTTTCATTTCGAATAATCATGTGAAGCTTAAAAAAGCACCACCCTGGGCAGACATTGATTAGAAGAAAGTACCAGCAGACTTTGAAATAGACGGAAGCCACTCATGTTCATGTTGCGAGTCTGTAGTTAGCGCCATCGTTGCTATATTGACCAGCAAGTTGAGCAACTGTGGAAACCTGACAAATCGATCAACTACTTTCTGTGTTGTTGGTTTTTAAATTTTTGCTCAAATGGCTACATGGTAATTACTCAGAAACTATGACCCAGGGGAGCTATCACTAGTAGGTATTAAAAAATACAAATAGAAGCAAGTATGATTATTTATACAATGAAAATGTTGCAGTACATCCTTTATTCACGGGGTCAGAGGATTAATTGAATAATGGAAATCCTCAGAAATCTTGTGGAACTGAACATGAAAGCCAGCTCCATATTGACTTGTTGCTGTGCTGTGAGGGGCCTCGGGCAAAGAGTTTCTTTTGTTGCTGCTCTGTCTTCACTGGTCCTTTGGGTACAGATGTCAGCAGATACCTTGCTTTAGGTCACATCCTTTCTTAAATCAACTACTACAGAGGTGAAAAGTATCAACAAAAAAAGTAACCCTTTATGCCCATGTTATTCTTCTCAAAGTTTTTTCTATATACATGCAAACATATCAGAATGAGAATGAGGGTATAGTAAGTTAGGCATCTAGGGTGTAAAATTGAAGAAGGTGCCTTAACTTTTAAGCACTATTTACCACGCTTGCAGCACCCCCCCCCGTCCCCGTCCTGGTCCTGGTCTTAAACCATATGCAGATAACATGAATACAATTTTATATCAATTTTATGTAGTGCATTTAAAATCAAAATGGGATATACTACATTTGTGTAACTTCTTTGATTGATTCAATAGTACATGGCAGTCACGCTTCCCCGTAAGTATATATTCATTTAAGTCATTCATTCACATATTGACATGTTATGTTCTAATGTGCTATAATTTGAATGTGCTATAATTTATTAAATTCCCCCTCAGTTGGTGGATATATATTTCTGTTTTATGAAGGCTGCTAATAATGCTGCAATTTTGTGTGTACATTTTGGTGCCCTTGAACATTGCAGTAGTACAGATTATTTATTTGTAGTATGGTAGAGCACTGCATTAATAATGACATTTTAAAGGTTGATTGATACTGGTAACTTTCCCTCTAAACTGCAGCAATTTAAAACCAAACTTTCTGGGATGACAGAAACGTGTTGTCTAGTAGGATACCACAAGCCAGGAGGCTACTGAAAAGTGAGACTAAGGAAATGAATTTTAATTTTATTTGATTTTAAATCTAAATTTTCCACTTGATTGGTTTTGATATTTTTGCTTATCACCATTGGCTTGGACTTGCATAAAGACATCCAGTAATAGCTTAGCAGACTTTTCTCATTCTGAGCTTTAATCAGAGCATTTGGAGTGTCTCCCGGAAGTGTGGCATTTGTGGTTGATTTCTGATAGATTAGATTACCTGTGTCTAAATAACCAAAGCCATTCTGTGACTTTTCACTGTAAGTGCTGGAGAGCTGACTACTTCTGTTTAGGGGAAGTCAGCTGTCATTGTAAGAGATATTTGAATCCTCTTAGGAAGTGGAGTCATTGATGTGTGGGTGCAGACCTTGTTGATTCTCTTGTCCCTACACCCATTCTAAAAACCTTCCGTCTTGGTGATCCTTCCATTGAGAAGCAACCAGAGTGAGAACAAAGCCAACAGGTATGCATGGTCAGAGCATAGTAAGGACTGAGCCTGAGTCCCTATTTATGGCTTGACTCACTGAGCTCATTCTGAGACTTTTTGCTTCTGAAATTCTTGAAAAATAAATACAAAATGTTTTCTTATAGGTTGAACCACCATTCATAGAGTCTTCTGCTATTTTCCATCAGAAAGATTTTTAACTGACAACTCAAACTAAGAACATTGCTCTCTAGTCTTAGTTTTATGAGTAGTATTAAAACCAGAAATGAGTATCATAATCAATCACATATCTTTTTGAAAATGACTTTCAAGTAGCAATAGTAAGACACTTAGTGCAAAATATATGAAAGTTTCTGTTCTAGATGTCAACATTTATTAACTAATCAAATCTTTGTAATAAACCCATGGGGTAGCTAGTTTTAGTATCCATGATTTATTTTTTTAAGTTTTATTTATTTATGCATATAATAACTGGGGTATAGGCAGAGTCGTGGAAGGTGAGAGGATTCACCAGAGGCAGAGTAGGGAGCAGAACAGGCAGATCCACTGAAATACACTGCTGAGGGGAATCAGGGGTGAGGCAGGAGAGGTCTCTGCTGTGCCATATGGGTCCCCACCCTGGCCGGGGATTGAACTTGCACTGCAGTGACTGCGGATGCTTCACAGTGCGGCACTCAACCTGCTGCGCCACCAGGGAGGCCTAGTATCCAGGATTTAAAGCTGAGAAAGCTGAGAAAGTTGAGACACAGAGAGGTTAGGTGATTTGACAAATGTCACACAGCTATGAATATTAAGTAAGTGATCGAGTCAGGATTTGAACCCATATAGTTTTGCTTCAGAATTTGGATCTTAATCTACCTGTAGTACACACTCTAGTATCAAAATTGGTATGTGCACTGCAATATGTAGTTATCTATGCTTTGATTTTATGGTTACATTTATCAGAAGAGTGGACCAGAGAATAATTTGAGTAAATTATTTCGAATGAATATGAATTAAGTACTTTAAAGTTGCTTACATAATTTACTATAAAAAGGGCACCAATAAATTTCATTGATCAAGCGTCAAAGCAAATCTTTAATTTAGTTGACTTCACAAATTCACTTCTTAGATCTCTTTTTTTATTACCGGAACTAAAGAAAGCAACAACTCTGTTATTTCTACAATTAGAAGGCAACTTTCTCCATTCCTTTGACACGTTCTGACTTTGGCGACATTGCCCTCTTCCTGTGATCAAGGGCAGCAGTGCTTTGTTCTCTGTCTTTCAAGAAGGTAGCATGGAAACACTCAGGGAACGAAGGACTTCACACTCTTCCCTGCTCCTGGATTTTTTTGTCTCCTCTCTCCAGTCTGACCTTTGCTGTTTGTGACTCAACAAACACGGACAATGTCTTCAAATCCTGTTGTAACTTCATAAATAGTAAATGATAGTAAGAGTCTCCCGACTACAGGAGTTATTTAAGTAAATGTAACCTAGATCATCTATGGTAGAGGGTACAGGGTGTAGGGGAATTGATTTTTAGCGCTCCAGAATTTTGTTGATACTTGGTAATCTTTAAAGGCGCTTTGTTCTGTTTTTCCTCTTTCATATTCTTTGTGTATTTATTGGCATCTGGAAATGCCTTTGGAAATATAGTGAATTCAAAAGTGAGCAAAGGACAATATTAATGGCATAACTAATTGTTGTCATGGACTCACTGTATGTGCCATCCATCACATAAAAAAGATAGTCTTTTCATGTGTATACAGTGTAGAGATATTTAGTTCATAGATTTATCATCATCAACTTTATTATCTTTAGCAATGTAATTTTTGTATATGTGTTATTTAATATAATTCACTTTTAGTGATTTAAATTAGATGAGTAATTATATATCACGGAATATACATAATTATGTTTTGTAATAAAAACTACAGTCTTGGCTGCAAATAAATTCAGGAATTAATAATTAATAATCTCTACATCTTTGCATATCCTTGACAAATATATATGCAAGAGGTTCTATTCATGTAAATATGGTGTTTGTTTTCGTTATGTCAGAAAATCAGAAAAATAGAGATGTTGTAGGCACTTATAGTGACAGGGGCAGGGCTATTCGTAATGTTCACAGCTGTGGGAGAAAAGAGTGAGATGGGACAGACCATAAAAATGAAAACAGACCAGAGTGAGAAGACACTGAACACAGGCAATGTAAGTGAGAGGCTCGAAAGAGAGGCTGAGAATGATGGCTTTGGTGTAGAGTACAGTGGAAGCAAGCAAAGAAGAAAGGAAAGATAGGTAGCTTGAACAAGGGAACATTCAAGGGAATTCAGATGAGCCATCAGACTTCACTGGGGGTGGGGTTATTTGGAATTGGCACATCTTTTCTCCTTTTAATTTCACACTACAGAGGCAAAAGACAGGGCTCAGGGTATGACTTCGCTTTCTTGTTCCTGAGAGGAACGGCTTTCTAGTTTTTCCAGTCTGCTTTATTTCGTGATGGAATTTGGGTAAATTGCCTATCTACTACCCTCAGAAGCACATCACATTTTAGGAAAAATGTTTTTCTTTTCTCTTCCATCATGGTGCAAGAAGCCTGAACTTTTCGTGTGTTTAGACCATGCACATGTACAGTTTCCTGTGTGAGAAAGTCTATGATGAGCTCCTGAGTGAGAAGCCCTGGTTTCAAATGCTGATTCCACTGGTACTATCTGTGCCAGTTAGTGCTTCTGTCTGCTTCTTATCTGTCAGGCCAGGCAACAATTAGACCTAACTCAGAGGTTGTAATATATGAGATAAGCACAGTGAATGTTCAAGAGCTAATATTATTTCTTTAATATGAGCCATCTTACAGCTGCCAGTTCAGTCTTTAGCTTCCTGCTACTTTGCTTAATGACTGTCATACTGAGGAGGAAGCTTGTTCTGCCTAACCAAATGTTAACTTTATTTTGGTCATGGTGGGACATTTGCCTGATTTGCTGGTTTAGAAAGATGCCTAACACTAGTGCCTGTTTGTGATGATACTGAAATTCCTGCAAAACAGTCAGTGTGAACTCGCAGCTCCAACAGGATAAGGTTTGGAGTATGATGTGAGGTGAGGATGCAGGAGCCAGGGCGGCAGGGCACATCAGGGTGGAGAATTTCCCTCTGGAACTTTTTGGTTTTTTGCCCAACTGGATCCCTCTCTAACATTTGGAAATAAGCCTCTGTCCGCCAAGAGATGGATAATTTACGGGGCTCATGCAGAGCAATTTGGGCGACAGCTTAATGGAGTCATCGTCTCTTCATTATTCTTCAGATCATCAGGTTTATAAGCAGATGCAGGTGGAATGACTGCCGTGGTCATGAGTGTCAGATCTAAAAGACTTTCATTAAGAGAGTTGTTTGGGGAAGAACAAACAACAGATATTTCAGAAAGGGTAGGGCCATCTTTCTCCCTAGCTAGGACTATGTGTCTTAGTCTGTTACTACCACGGTAACTCATGAAAAAATAAAAATTTTACTTTGAAAAGATTTTTTTTTTAAGTTTCTGAGATTTAGTGTTGCTTTTCAAGTCACAAGGAAGCATCAGGCTTAGAAAGGAACTTCAGAATCATACTTTTAGCCTCTCACCTCTGCCTTGTCTGTGGACCATAGTGCGCATAGTCTTCAGGTGCCGTCTCTACTAGACCAGAATCAGGAAGTATCGGCTCCACTGTCCTCTTCAGAGGGCCACGTGCTAGACCCATCACACTAGTGTGATATTATTGTCTTCACCTCAACTATTTCAAAGCGTCACCAAAATTTACTTTCATCTCAGCTGTGTTAAATAAAAACATAACCAAAGGAGGAAGGCAGCTACCAAACTCCTAATGCCTGTTGTATGCTGTCTACATATTTTTAAATTTATTTATTTACATATATTTCACATCAGTTGTAGTCCCCGTGGAATTCTCACCTCTATTTCACCAGTGCACCATTACCTTTCTATATGTTTTAACAGAAATACAATAAAATTGGTATCAAAGCACAGATGTTCATCGAGAGATCACAGGAGTATCTGTAACTTTTCAAACTACATATCAAAGTAATTTATCTTGGATTATTTACAGTAGATCTAAAGGAATCTGAGGAATTTCTTCATCTTAATCAATTTGAATAAAAGTGATTTTTAAAAAAGATTTATTTATTTATGCACACAAGAACTGGGGTGTAGGCCAGAGGCGCTGGAGGTAAGAGGAGTCACCAGAGACAGAGTGGGGAGCAGAACAGGCAGATCTACTGAAATGCACTGCTGAGGGGAGCAGCAGGTGAGGCAGGAGAATTCTGCTGTGCCCTGTGGGTCCCCTCCCTGGCCTGGGATTGAACTCGTGCTGCAGTGGCTGTGGTCTGCTTCATAGTGCGTTGCTTAGCCCATTGCATCACCGGGGAGGGCCCTGAATAAAAGTAATTTGGGGGGGGTTTGGTTGGTATTTTTTCAGTAGCCTCAAGGATAATCTGACTTTCTCCACCCTCTTCTTGTAATAAAATGACAGGCATTTCAAGAGATGAGAAGTAAGACTCCCCCTCAAAAGCTTCATCCCTTTTGTCAAAAGGAGCATCCAAACTAAGGATCTAGGAGATTCCTCACGAGCAATTACAAAGGAAAGGAACTGTCACAGCAGAGGACCTGGACTCCAGAGGACATGGAAGATGCCCGCAGTCTAGAAGTAAGTCTGCGCTTGCATTCTGTGCGGGATTTTAAATGGTGTTAGAATTCACTCAATTGCTCTTCATCTCCACGTGTGAATCGCTGAGCTTTTTTACTAAGTAAAAGTAGATTCTATCTTTGGTCTTAAGAAAGATTGTTAAATTTCAGTCTCAGGTAAAAAGAGGTGATTGTCATAATAAAGGAACTTATGTTGCTTATTTGGAAATTGAATGTTATCTTGGGATCTTGCTCTTCAATTTTCTGACTGAGTTCCAGTCACCTGATATTTTTTTTTAAATGTAAGAAATTTATTAAAATTTGAAGAACATAATTTTAAAAGATTTAGGTTTATTATGTTGGGCTCTTAATAGAGTATGGATGCTTTCTTGAAACTCAAAATCAGAGCCAAGAGTCTCCCTTTCAGAATGAGTTACTTTGAAAGAAACAGGGACTATTCAAACCTCTTTCTTGATATAAATATCGTTTATTTTTTCAAAGATCACTTTTGAAAGTCTGTCTCCATCATAGTTCCTGGACCTGTAAAACTGAGATAACAAGAGTCCTTAGAAGCACTTGATCATTGTTAGATATTAATGTGCTTTCTGAGTTAAGTGAATGTACTTGAGCAGCCTTGGACCTTCTGGTACCCTGAGAACTTGGGGGCATGAGATACCCATGTCTGGTAGGAAAGGGGCAGCGAGCCCAATGGGGCTTCAGTTTGGGGGCCCAGGTCGATCTTGTTGCTGAGAAGGATGAAAATTTGCTCTTGACCTTGGACATCTTAAAGTTTATTATGTGCTTAAAAATAATACAGTAGCAATGTTGTGATCGATTGTGAAAATGTATTGCACTATCCATTGAAGACATATGTGCTTTCTAGCTATATTTTTAATCAAGAAAAAGTTGGAACAAAATAAATAGCCAATGGTTACAGCAATCCCACACTGTAGAGTGGGAAAAGATAAACCCCTAGTTGAAATTAATAGTTGGAATTCATAGTTTCCTTTGGGGGGGATTACCACACTAATATAAAAATATAAGTCATCAGAAATCACACTAACTTGGTTCCTTTTCTAGAATCAGAATTGGTTTCTGCGCTAAATGAAAATCAATGTGTATTAATAGGTCAACTGGAAGAGTTGGCTTGCCCCATGTCTCTCCACTGTTTGAACATGATCTTCTCTACAGTTTCAAGAGATTAAGTTCTATGAAGGGGTTGTTAAATGAACCTTTGACCCATCAAAAGTAACAGTTTTTCCTGTAGCCCTAACAAAAAGGTCCTGGACCAGAGTGCCTGTCCCTACTCTCCACATACACCATCCCTGAGCTAGGCCTGGGCTTGAGGAGGATGGAGCTTGCTCTGCTTGCTTGCAATATCCTGGGCACTGAGAGTGAGCGAGATGCCTGATAGCCCCCGAGACAGCATTTTCTGGGGAGTTTGGCTCCTTGGGGGAAGTGAAGTTAGATAGACACACATGTCTGTTGAACTACCAGGTAAAGAAATTTAGACATTTTCCTATTTGATCAGAATTTCAAAGCGGAGACATAGGGCTCATCTGAAGATCATGGCTACAGTTTAAGTGGGGCTGGCGAGGACCTGGCTATAGAGAAGGGATGTGAAATGGACAGACCTTCTGTGGTATGGTATGGTGGTATGGTGTGGTATGGTGTGCGAATCAGATGCACAGGCAGTGAACGAGAGGAAGGCATCTGGACCACCTTCCAGACTCCAGGTTGGTTGACTTGGAAGATGGTGCTGACTTTTCGCTGAAGAAGGAGGCAGGAAGAGAAGTAAGATGAGGCAGAAAGGAAGAGAGTGCATTCAGTTTTAAACATGTAGAGCTGTAGAAAATAATAATGAGTTGTAAAGACACAAGTAAGAGCTTATTGTAAAGTATTTAAAAAAACTAGATTCTTTCAACATAGCCAAGATTTACATAACTGGAAACAGCTACAGAGGGAAAAGAAAGCTGAGAAGGAAATGTACGGAAATGGAATTTCTTCTAGCAAAATGAGTTCCTTGTGCATTTAGCTTTACTTGGGTAATTGTACCAGTTTTGTTCGTCCTTTGAGAAATATCTTTGTTCTATTGCATTTTATTAAATTAAGAATGCTTTTTGGAAGAATACAGCTTTTTTTTTTTTTGCTCCTAAAAGTAGTTCACACCTGGTAGAGATAACTTGAAAAAGGCAAAATTCAACAATACATGATGTATAATAAAATGTGGTTCTGCCTCCATAAAATGTTGTCAACTATTACAAATAACTTTTGTGACTATAAAAAATAGTCTAACAAAACAGAAAAAGAGTTATGATCACTTAAGTCTCAGTACCTTAAGATAACACTATTCTCATGCATATTTCTCTCTCACACACATATACAAGGTTATTTAAATGGAGCCCTAACCCATAGACTGTTTGTGTCTTGGCATCTCCTTGATTTTAAAAAGTGTCTTACTTATTTTCCTTCTTTGTCTCCTTCCTTTTTTTATTACTTTGTTCCTTAAAACAACTTATATAAATAATGTAAGATATATAATGATTATGTTCTAACTATATGTATAATTAAATGGCCTATACTTACATATACTAGTTAAAAATATATATACACATTGGGGAAGTTGTATAGTCACATATTCAATATGTGTGTGTGTATTGTATATATACAAAACTTTGGAGGAATTAATTATCTTAAATTTGTTTTTCAAACCTAGGATCATATTTCTTATAGTTTTCTGTATCTGACTTTCCCCCTTTAACAATGCATTGTGAAATCCCCCAGCTCAGTTATTGAGTCTCATGTAAGACTATCTTGTGTACTTGAGAGTAGTTTTCTAAGAGCAGAAATAGTGTCATATTTGTCCGCTGTAGCACCTGCTAGCTCACAGCATATAGCAGGCACTTGGGAATGAATAGGCTGATGTTATGAGTAGTTTGAAGCCAGGTTTTTGATAATGAAAATATTTGAGTTGAACAATTTGTCAAAACTCATTTATGTGAAGCATGAAGTGACAGAATGCGATACACCAAGTGTTTGGAGTACTTGATAAGGTATTATTTCCACTTCACATGTAGAAAATGAGGTATACAGACGTCAAATGACTTCCGAGAACACGAATCCTGTGTACTGCCATGCTGCAACTCGGGCTCTTGGATGCCAAGCAAATGTCTCTCAGCCCTGTGCTTTGTTGGAGCAGTTAAATGGAGAGACTTGAGGAGAAAGGTAGATTCCATCAGCAACCCCAGGGGGTGTTAGATTCGGTTACTTATCCGCTCCTGTATAGGCCCAGCTTTCTATTCCTGGACTCACCCCTTTGGGCCCTCAGGGGTCACGTTATTACCATTAAATGAGCCATCTGTCACCAAATATTTTGGCTACAAAGCCTTATTTTGAATCAAGCTGGTGGGAGAAAAAGACCTAAACAGACATTCTGTAGGGTGAATTCCAGGGCAAAGGTTTAGAAACGACCTGGCTGGTGAATGCAGCCCTTCTCCCCCACCCCAGGGGTTCCACATGCCAACACCCCAAGTTGATTGTGATAATCTTGGAAATGTTATCAGTGAATGACTCCCTCATCTGCCCATATGGCTTTCCTTTGTTAGCTGTAATCAAAGCAAACTTACTTAATGACAGAGGAAAAAAAAACACAACAAAGCTTTTTAAATGATGTTAGCGTTAGATAACTTCCAGCCTAGGGCCAAGAACCCTTTGAAGATTCTTGATTTTAAAAAGTTAATGAAATTATGCTTAATTTTAGAGTCACTCTGTTTAGTTTTGAATCAGACTTTTGTGTTCCCATCAAGATTCCCCATTAAAAACCTAAGTCTGAAATGTCACACAAGTTCGTGTTTCCACGTAGGAAGCCAAGATAGGTCAGTGCTTTACATTTTAATCGAATGCAATGACTAAGGAAGATGACTTTATTTTACTTGCATGAACCTATTAACTATTCATCAAAATAGATATTTAAAAATGCATGTGCCATAACCAGAGTCTAAAACAAAACTAAACTTTCCGATGTTGGCCTCTGAGCTGGGGCTGAATCTGCAGGAACCAGAGTTCCTCTCCTCACCAGGAAAGCAGCCACAAGCACCTCTTGTTCCTGCCATGCTGGGAAGAACACCTGAAAATTCCCACTCCTTTTAAATTGTCAACATTCAGCCATGTGGCTGGCGATTTATCATTTATAAACCTGCGCTTATCTTAACCTCAGAGGCTTTGGCACTTGGGCAGCATACAGGCATTCAGGATGCCTCAACTCCCTGACCATCACCCTCCCTGGACCAACAGTTCGCAAAGCATTTCAGCCCTTGCTGGAGGCTTGCTGCCCACTTACCAGGAGGAATCATTTCAGAGCAATAATATTGATCCAAACCAAAAGGAGACGCAAGTCATTTAAAAGAAGCAATTATAGGGGCCTCCTTGGTGGCGCAGTGGGTTAAGCAACGCACTATGAAGCAAACCGCAGTCACTGCAGCGCGAGTTTGATCCCTGCTGCCCTCCAGGGAGGGGGCCCACATGGTGTAGCAGACCTCTCCTGCCTTGCCCGCTGCTGCCCTTGGCAGTGTGTTTCAGTCGGTCTGCCTGTTCTGCTCCCCACTCTGTCTCTGGTAGATCCTCTCACCTCCCATGACTCTGGCCTGTACCCCAGCTCTTTTTTAGAAAAAGAAGCAATTATATAAACTAAATTGTAGGTGATACATTATTATCCCATGGAAATGGAAGGACATTGTGCATGCAATCGGAGCGTGAGCAGAGGGAACTTGGGAGCTGGCCTGGGAACGACCAGTAGGCTTGGAGCACAGAGCAGGCCTCCTTGGCAGTGGTGTGATGCTGACACAGGTCATGGAGGACCCCCCAGCTTGGAAGATGCAAGCTGCGTGCAGACGGCCAGAAATCTGCAGAGGAGGGCTCCTCAGGTTGTCCTGACATCCCGATGGGCGACAGGCATAGCGAGCAGTAGCTTTGCAGAGGGGTTGGGACCGAGGGCAGGTCAGGAGCCGGGTGTCAGATGCCAAGCTGGGAATGAAGGCAGGGCCATCAGAGAGTTGCCAAATTCAGGTGTGGGAACTGCTTTGGCCTTGCATTTGTTATAAGACAGGTTTGGATGTTTTGGCAGAATTTCTAACATCAATTATTAAGGGAAATTATTGCTAAGGTATGGCTGCACCTTCTTTTTCAAAGAATACTGGTCTTTAAAGACTTCCTAGGTGTGTTAGCAGTGTAGTATTTCAGTCTACTTCTTAAACTTCAAAACTTCCATAAAATTTAGACCTTATTTTCATATGATTTCTAAGCATTTCTACCTGTACTTAAAATATCTTGATCTGTGGAACATATGGCAAACCTAAAAATATATATTTATTTTTTATTCCTTCACAGATACAGATGTTCCACTCACCCTCCACCAAACCACCAGTGTCAATACTCCTTCTGTTTCCCTCTCTAATCCTCTCCTTTCTTTCCTTGTTTCCTCTGGTAACTGTTGAATTATTTCACTAAGTCCAAGTTTATTCCTGCTGTATTTTGTGTCTGTGTTTTTTAGTTATTTATTTTCTACAGATGAGTGAAAACATCAGAAATCACTTTCTGATTTATTTCACTTGACATAATCCCCTTGAGGTCCATCCATTATTTTGTCCCAAAAGACATTTTATCTTTTTAACAGCAGTATATTATTCCATTGAGTATATATTCCATAATTTCTTTACCAAATCTTTTTTAAAAAATAGAAAGAAACCCAAGACATGCTTTTTCTCTTCTTGATCATGGAGACTTTATCTGCTTCCACACTTCCAACCTGGCTAAACATAATCAATTTTCCAGAACAAGCTACCTTTAAATAGAATTTGGGGAAGATCCACATAGTTGGCTGCCACTACCACTGTTTGAAGGGCCACAAATACTTCTTCTTTAAAGCTGGGAAGAACTTTCTGGAAGAATGTAAATTTTGCTCCCAGGTGATTTTATTTTTATAGGTGATTGTAACTTCTGGCATTCCTAATAAAGAAGAAAAAGAGGGTTGTTTTTAGCAGATGCTGCTAGAAGAAACACTTGGACTTGTGCCGCCAACATGAACTCTGCACCACGCAGGTGCCTTGTAAACACTGGGCTAGCCCTTGGCAGAGCACGCTTACAGCTCTGAGGCTAGAGGGAGTGCAGACTTTTACTGCCTGGAGGATTCCACTGCTGAGCTTGTGTCAGGCACAATCAGATCGCAGGATTGAAGCAAACCACACTTCTGGGGGTTTTGAAAAAAATAAAGCAATGAGATAGGGTTTTTCCTGTGGATTAGTGGCTATTCATCAAAGTCAGAAGCTTTTCTTTGTTCTGTGTAACAAACGTAAATGAAATAACAGTCGATATTCATATAGTTACAGGAACACACACACACAAACATACACACACTTTTTCCGCAGACAAGTTGCTTTGAAAGTATTCGAGATTTCTCTTTCACATGTCTATGAGGCTACATCCTCTGTTAAATAACCATTTTAATAAATGTGTGCACTGAGAGACCAAATTCTTCAGAGGGGTTCTTTTTCCTCGTTCTTACTTTGGGGTGCTCTGGGAGGGTGTTTGTGGTCCTGTCCAGTCTGCCTCCTGGAGAGGCTGGGCCCTGATTAGTCCACTCACAGTGGCAAGCTGCTTTGCTCCTGTGCTCACTAAAGGATTTTCTTGTAAAAAGATCTGCCTCTTCTCAGTCCTGTTAAGTTGACATCTGGTTTTGATTTACATTTAAGTAAATTCATCTTTTTGGTTACTCAGAGATAAAAAATATTGAACATTTTGTAAAATGGAGTAAGATGAGGATTGATTGTAATTCTATAAATCTTACACAATATGATTCCATTAAGTATCTTTTAATTGCCTTAAGAAATAAGGCACACTGAGTAGCAAAGAAGGCAGGTAAAATTTATAGTCATAGTGTTTTCCAAAGTATCTTCAGTTTTTTGGTAGTTTGTCACTGATCTATGTTTCCTTGGTTGTTCTAAATTTGGAAAAATTAAAGTGGGCTAAAATACCTTCCTTTTTGATATGAGTTTTACCTTAGTGGATACTTATTTAAAACAGGAAGATTGGGGCCTAGTGTATTTAGGACGTCTTGGTTAGCAATAAAGGGGGTCATCTTCGGTGCCTTTGTTGGTACCTTAAAGATTTTGAACCTCAGGAAATCGAGGAAATGGTCAGGAGCAAGATTTGGGGTATGGTGTGTGTGTGTATATAGGTACGTCTTGCTTCTGTAAAACTGGAGGGCTGAACAGAGGTGTTGTCACTCTCAGGTGGATTAGCTTTGGATAGAGCCCATTTGAAGGCTGAAGACCTGGAAATCGAGTCCCTAAACTGGTCTGTGGATTCAGACAGCTGAGCATTCACGAAGCCTGGTGTGAAGATCACTCAGCTAAGTAGCTGCTCCTGGTGGCTTCCTAGCCAGCACCATTTACCACTCCAGTCTCTGGCTCCTGCTTGCCATGATTAATTAATAAGTGAATAATAACCTCCTCACTATGCAGACAGTGGTGTGCTGGTAAATCTTTTACTGCCCCTGGCTGGAAGAAGGGAGCTTAATTCATAGTGTTTGCTCATTTTTGTGGTGTAAACACTCCCACCATGGCCTATTACTTCGAGCTACAAGATGAGGTCGCCTGGCATGCAAAATTCCTGAAATTAGCTATCAGCTCCCAGGTGCTTGTGAGCCGGACTGAGCTCCAGCTCCAGCACATCAGTGTGTTATGGTTTATTTATTACTCTGCTCTGATCAGAGCCAGCTGGAGAAGCAGTGGGGGTGCAGTCCCCAAGATTTTTCAGTATGCATGCTTACATTTGCATACTTATATAAAAAAAACCCCAGCCCCTTTCTTCAGATTTGCCCAACAACCCCCGCTCCACCTATACCTTTCTCGGGCAGTGTAGCTAGGATGCGCACTCACCTGTCCTTTCCTGTCCCATGCTTTCCCTCCAAGTGTGAGCCCATGTGCGTCTGGGACCAAAAATCATGCAAAAGAACAATGTCTGTTTTCTAATATGTCTTTAGAGCATCGTTGTTAAAGTGGTCTATCTGCTTTTTTCTTTGTCTTTGCAAATTTTGGGCTTGGGCAGAGGACTTTATCATATACTAACTTGAAGATATCATTGTACTTGGTTGGCCATGTCTTCTGATTTGGTCCTCTGGAAGCCAAGCTTGAAAAAAGGATTTGAATGAAATTTGGGAAGTGTGAGGATCAGACAGGGGAATGGGAAATAGGGAGAGAGGAGGAAAGCCCATAAATGATGCATCATGAAGCCAGCACCGCAGTGAGGGTTGAGAGCTTACTCCCATAGGTAAACTTGAGGAAGCAGTATGAACACACGCCTTAGAATTACTCTGCCAGAGAGGAAAAGGAACTTGGACATGTATATGCAAACCCCTAAGAGTCGTTTGTTGAGAGCTGCTTCTGAGGTCGCTCAATTCCAGGTGCTTCCATTTTGCTAGATATATGGAAAGATTTGCCATGGGTTCTGGGAAATGTCCCCAGGCCAGAGATGCAAATACTGGCTGTTGGAAAGATCCACCACAGTGAAAAGCCAAGGAGGAGGTGGGCACTGATCACATTCACCATGTCTTCAGACTTGAGCAAATGCAGGAGTGTTTCCTTAGCACTGCTCTTTTGCCTAGAGGCCCCCATTTTTCATACAGTATGTGCCTGGCTCCTAAAGAGACAAAACTTCAATCACACCCCATTTTAACAAGGTCTTCTCGCATTAGGTGGGTTTCAGAGTCTCATAGGAAAATGACTTCAAACACAAAAACTGAAGACCACACTTACTTTTAAATGCATCAACATTTGATTTTTTAGAAGGTGATTTCCAAATTTTGGTCCACCTAGGGGCTGGGGGGTTGGAGGGCGAGAAGAGGGAGGTCGATTATGAGATAGGCATCTGGGAGTTCTTGATTAAAAATAGATCCAGGATACCTCCAGACCTCCTTTTTCTAGGGCTCTGGCTTCAGACATACGTGTCTGTTTAAAGATGTCAAGGTGATAAAATGTATGGTTTGGTTTGGGGAAAACAACAAGTGGAGTCGATGCAGTGGTCATAGGACTGGAACGACAGATATACCCGTGAGAAACAGGGATGCAGCTTTTGTGTGTCCTGCTTGGGGCCTGGTGGAGAGGATATGCTTCATCCCATATGGCAAAACGAGGCTCCCATGGAATGCAGCTATGATGTCCGGTGGGGAAGACAGCCCACAAGTTCTGGCCCTGTGTGACTTCCTCTTATCTGAAAGAAGTAGACAGAGGGTGAGGTCTTGCGAGACCAGTACTTCTGCCTCCAGTCTAGAGCAGCCCAGTGGCCAGACCCAGTATCCCATCTTTTCAATCCCCCCATTGAAAACTTCGGCACAAATGGAGAGAGGGGAAACAGTAGTTACAGGTAGAAGAATGAGTAAATGAAGTTCAATATTGCCGTCATACCACGATAGAGACTCAGAGCTACTGTCTCTTAGCTCAGTCACACCAGATGCCTGAAAGGTGGGGCTGGGTCAGCTGAGACCACTCCTGCCATGGAACCTGACAAGCTGGAGTGGAAGCCTGTACACCTGAGTGTCCTCCCCAGTAGATGTTTACATAGGATGGGATGCTGGGGTGCATAGTCATTAATGGCCTAATGAGAGTCTAGTGATATACCAGCATCTTTTGAATATAATGTTTGTTTTTTGTTAGGGACTGTGTTTGAAAACCACGGGGTGGACTGGGATACTGTGATTTAAAGAAATACATATTTGGGCTTTGTCTCATTCTGGCATAGAGTTCTTAAAACCCTTATAATTCTCTCAATGATATCTTTACAATCTCCACATTTTAAAAAAAGGTTTGATATTCCTATGATATTCCTAACAAACTCCTTTCAACTATGCCTGAGCTTATGTTAATAAGTAATTTGGGGAAGCATCTAAAGATGTGGGCTGGTTGGTATTCTCATTCGTGTAGACAGCGGGTATTAATAAAGACCTACTAAACAGAACCACGTTGCTCTTTAGGAGGGTCTGAAAGCAACCGAGGAAGAGAAACAGTCTTTGCAAAACAAAATATCCATGATCGCTTTTGAAAAAGGGATGCTCATCTTACACCCTATAAAAATGCACAGACTCATAAACTTGGATTTATACTTCAATTCCCAAAAGGATTGACTTGGTTAGGGTTCCTGTCACAAAAATCTTCAGCTACCATGACCTTGGACAGCCACTTATGTGTGTCTGTGTGTGCTTTTTTATTGTTGTTGTTTCAGAAAATGAATATGATATGAATATGATAACCACATTATCGCTGATGAACAGAGAACACAAAAAAGGCAGTTTGGCAATAAGTCTCTTAACTCAAGATGAATAATTTTTTTAAGGGTGACATCATTTGTTAAAATGTACTCGGGGTTGGGGCAAGGAGGGGAGCCCTCTTTTGTGGTGCTGGTGTTAAAGTCTCAGCACTATGAAGCTATCAGCAGCCACTGTGGCCTGAGTTCGATCCTCGGCCAGGGAGCTGACGCATATGGCACAGCAGACCTCTCCTGTCTCGTCCACGGCTCCCCTCAGCAATGTGTTTCAGTAGATCTGCCTGTCCTGCTCTCTACTCTGTCTCTGGTGAATCCTCTCAGCCCCTGCATGTCTGGTCTACACCTCAGTTCTTGTATGCGTAAATAAATAAATACATCTTTTTAAAAAATGCACTCTGGGAAAATATGAAAGAGGCTAAATAAAAGACAGTGAACTCATTAACCGTTCCCTCTTAACAACTTGTATACAATGATGTGGAAAGGAAATGTTAGTCCGATAACCTGAGAAATTTCCCCGTGTGGAAAATAACTCTGAAATGAGAGATTGCCAAGAATGGTTTATGGAAACATGTTTCATTCCTGAGTAGTCACACACCCTGCGGAATCTCAGCTGCCAAAGAACCTATTAGGAGGTGCTATCGAATTTCTAGGAGAATCCTAAGACCTGGTTTGAAGTCCTCTACATGATGGATTCCCAAAGTAGCTGAGACTTGAGTTTTCTTTTCTTTCAGTCCTAAGAATCTGTGGAATGGCTGTGTTTCGAGTTGGATTAAGATAAATTTATTTCCAGCATAAACTCATCTTTTACAAAGGTAGAAAAGTGGTGCAATTCTGTGTGAGAGATACTTTCATTTTGGGCTCTCTGGCTTCACATCGAGAAATCCTTGTGTGCCGTGGAAGCAGTGGGGTGCCGGGCACCTGATGATATCTCAATGAGTCCTATTGGGGGATGTGAGTGCTAAACCAGCAAAAACATTCTCAAATGAATATTGGATTGCACATTAGAACAACAAAAATCATCCTTTGGTACCATTGGATTCTCACTGGGGACTTCTTGTGAGAAAATGTTTGCTCCTTATCCCTACCCCACCCTTCCCATTTCTTTTTGCCCTAACAGTCACCCTATTAGCTCTTCACTTGGCAAATCCTTATGCTGCCCATGAGAGCAGCTTATCAAAAATATCTGAGTCAGTCTTAGTGTGAAAAGTCCTGTGATCTTGCTTTACGAGGGGGAGTAGAAAAAGAAATAAGAAAGCTGGTATGAAAACACCAGCTTTTAAAGAAATGGGGAATGATTTGAGCACTCTTACATATGGTCAAATTTATAGGCTGCAAGACTGAAGCTCCCATTTATTCGGAGAAGAGGCACAGAGGAGTTATCTTGCTCCGGTGTGACTCATCCCGCGGAGCTGGAAGGTTCGCCCACAGATGAGAGGGTAATTTAGTTTTGAGGATGGCTCAGTCTTCTTGTTCAGTTTACTCACAAAGGTGCTAATTAGGGGAAATTGTTGTGCTCTTATTTTTTTCACTTTAACATCTGTTCCTGATGAGCTGGACACAGAAAACCAAGTCATTTTGTAGAAGCTGCCAGGGAAGTTGGGTGGCAGTGATTCGGAGTCACTGTCCTAACTAGTGACAGAAAGAACCTGTGTCAGAAAGAACCAGTGGCCTGTGTCAGAAAGAACCAGTCCCCCCTACATCCACGAAATTCCCACAGCCAGGTAAATGAATCGTCCTTGCTAACATCAGAAACACAAGCCAGTGCTTTCTAAAAGAAATAACTTTAGCACAAAAGAGTTAGAGATGATGGAATCCAGCACACATTTTTTTTTTTTTCTTGAAAATATGGTTCATTTCTGTGTCTGGCCTTGTTCTAAGTGCTAGCTCCATTTTGTGTTGCGTGCCCAGATAGGCACTGAATTTAAACCCACAGCAACTTATTGATTTTCTCACTCTTGATATACATCAGCAGACCTGTCTATCTCTTCTCTAAGGTGCTACATGCAATTCATCTAGTTCCTTGAGTATTTTCTGTGCCATCAAATATTCATACTTTTTAACTTGATTTTTAAAAGACAATATGTCTCCATAAAACTTGGCTATGCCATCCTGGCTTGGTTCAGGGGATGGATGCAGAATCTTTTGCATGTGGGTTCACTGGGTGACAGCCCCAAGGGTCATCTCCAGGTGACCCACATCCTTTTGCTGTTTATCCCTCCGGCTTAGAGTGATGGCTGTGTATTGATAAAGGTAAAAGAGCCTCCAAAACCATGAAGTGATTTGTGATCTTTACTGTCTGGTTCCTAACTCATTTCTTTGAAGACACATTGTGACCTGCTTAACCCCCTCACCACCATTTTGGGGTGTATCAATTGCATATTTTTTTAATGTCACATATTGTGGGTCAACAGCATTCACCATAATACAAAATAAATTGTAGAAGAACAACCACAACAGAGTAAGCAATACTCACCTTCCTCTCCTTATGATGGGTGACATCAAGATAAACTTAGCCAAAGTTGAAAATATCTTCTGTCAAAAATGCCTTTAAATACACTTAGCCTAGCAAACATCACAGTTTAGCTTTATGTACTTTCAACATTCTCAGAATGCTTACATTAGTTTACAATTGAGCATAATCATCTAACACGAAGTTTATTTCAGGTACAGGTGGGCATTTTGCAGATGTAGACATGATGGGATGCATAAACACAACATACAAAAACGCTGGCACACAGCACCGAGTTTCGGCTCTTTACTTCGTGCTGGCGTGGCTGCCTGGAGGCCGTGACTCGCTGATGCTCAGCATTGCCAGAGAGTATCTCACTGCAGATGGCCAGCCCTGGAAAAGATCAAAACTCAAAATTTGAAGTAGTTTCTACTGAATGCGTATCACCATCATAGAGTCCCACGATTGTAAGTGGAGCCATCCTAACAGTCTGTACATGCTTTAGAACCAACTCAACTTAGAAAATCAGGCAGGCGGTCTCTGGCAGAGGGTCTTTGCAAGATGGTGCATCATCCTCTCTGGCCAGCAGTGCACGTGCGGTGCAGTGTGGGAGCTGGATCTCATGGGCTGAGAAGGCACCTCCTAGTGCATGGTGGTGTGGGGTGGGTGGGATGTGCGTGTATATATATACTTACACACATTGCTTGTTTGTGTGTGTGTGAGCATGTGTGTGTACAGTTTTTTTTAAAAGCATTTCATAGAAGTATAGAAATTTAGTGAAGCAACACTGTGTGTAGTATCAAATTGGGTCTATATGTTTCACCCTCAGTATGAATTTCCATAAAATCCTTAAGTGGGCAGCCGCAACAAATTATAACCATGTTTAGATAGTATACTTCATCTTCATTTCCTTCTAGAAGAGTTAGTTGAGTATTGTCATTTACAACTGAGAAAACAGAACTCTGTTTCAGTCAGCTAAGCGTTTCCCCTGAACCCGGCTGCCTCTCAGATGATGAAACTCAGACAATTAGATGATGCAGCCATTATTGACAATTTTACTTTACCAAGGTGTTGCTTGCAAATCATCTGTACGCCACTTATTAATGCCATGTGCTTACTTTCAATTAAAATCTCAAAGAAGCAGAACCAACGAAGTGTGTCTCATGATCATTGATAGCACTTTGGTGACTAAAGCCTTTATGTCAATGTATAACACAAAATTATACTTTGTGAATATTGATGGAACCGGCCTATAAAGAAACTGAGATTAAAAAAAATCCAAATAAACAATACCTCATAAGGAAAAATATAATTTACACAAAGGAAATGTATCAGATTATCTATTATAATCACTAAATGAATGACCTTGCTAAAACATGAACTGGCTGTAAAGTGCCATGAAAAGTAGCAGGGTAAGCTATTCTTTTTGATATCTTGTCAGATTTTTTTTTTTTTAGTGAGTTAATATATTACATTCAAAAAGGAACTCCTGCAGGCAGAAAAGAAATCAGATCTGATTTGAAAATTCCCATCATGTTTTCTTCTCCACTGGAATTTTGTAGACCTTGATGGGGTTTGTTACATAATCAACTTTGGTGTTCAATGACTTCTTTTTATTACGAAGTAGAGAATTCTTGCTCAATACAGCCCTGCTTCCTTTCTTTCTACCCTCAATTTCTGGAAGTGCAAGTGCATTTATATAATGACCAAGTCGTGCTCCAACAGGCACAGGGACCAAGTGAACAATGCAGCAAGAAATTGCTAAGCGTGGGACTGCACTCCCAGTGCTGGAGAAAAAGTTGAGATCAATAATGCTCAAAGTGTGGAAAATTGGACATAACTCTCTTGGGTTTTGTACCTGCTATTTTACCCTTGTTCGTCACAGAACACATGAGCAGCTGGAATTATGGAAAGCATTATAAAACAAGGACTTGCCATTTCTAACTATGTAATATTTGGAAAGTGTCCAGCTACTACTCTCATACATTTTTCCCCCTTTATTACTGGCTATAAAATAATTAGAAAGGGAGATCAAATCTAATGAATGCAATAAAACAACTACCCAACTCAAAGCTTGTTTTTTCGATGGTTTAATGCATTGTATCTAGAATTCCTTAAAGTCTCCATGTCTTTGAACCTTCAGCTCCCATTGGGAAAATATGTTGCTTTTTGCTTACTTTGGGGGAATGAAACATCTTGACCTTCCTCCACATATCTTGTTAATTTTGTCCATCTAACTCATTGTATTTATCATAGCAATAAGAAACAGGTTTCTCACTTCAGCAACAGACCTTTTGTTTAATCTTTAATCCCCAAGATTCAGGCACATTGTTACTTGTAGCTGTTCTTTGTTTATTTTCACCACTATATAATATTCGATCATATGGATGTGCTATAATCTATTCAGTCATTTAATGTTGACCTGCTGACTAATATTTGGGTTGCTTCCCTCTTTATCCTTTTTTTAATCTCTCCATTTTTTGGTTATCACACATAGTCTGGCTGTGAACCTTGCTTTTCCTTGTATATGTGACTCAAACAGTTCTATAGCATGGACCCAGTAGTGGAACATCTTTACAAAGTGGTTACCTATTTGCCGTCCCACCAACCTCATGTGAGAACTTGTGTTATGCGATACTCTCATCAGGATTTTAATATTTTGCCAGTCTGGTTTTTGTAACATAGTAGTTCCTTGCAGTTTTAATTTCAATGTGGTTTTATTTTTATTTTTTTAAAAGATTTATTTATTTATGCATACAAGAGCTGGGGTACAGGCCAGAGTCACGGGAGGTGAGAGGATTCACCAGACAGAGCGGGGAGCAGAACAGGCAGACTGACTGAAACACACTGCTGAGGGGAGCAGCGGGCAAGGCAGGAGAGGTCTGCTGCGCCATGTGGGTATCCTGCCTGGCTGGAGGCAGGAATCGAACTCATGCTGCAGGGGCTGCGGTTTGCTTCATAGTGCATTGCTTAACCCGCTGCGCCATCAGGGAGGCCCTCAATGTGGTTTTAATTCTCTCTGACTTTTAATGAGTCTGCGTCTCTCCCTTTGTATCATTGGCCATTTGTGTTTCCCATCCCTTGAAGAGCCTGTTCAAGCCTTTGGTTCATTTACCCATTAAATTATTTGCCTTTTCCAATTAATTTGCAAAATTAATTCGCAGGAGTCCTTTTTGTCAGTTATGTATGCTGTAGTTCTCTTGTAACTTTACTCTTCACCCTCTTATTGATGTCTTTATCAATAGTTTTTTAATTTCTACTATGGTTGAAATCAGGAGGGAAAAAACAAGACTAGTTTTGAGAGTCTAGTCTACTTCATATTGTCTTATGAGACATGTTGCCTATCATCCCAAAAGGTCAACATCATGTGTTTGCGGGTGAATAGTGGCAACTCCACCTACCAGCCATCTGCATCTCAGTCAGCACTGAGACCCTTTATGGAAGTACTTTGGCTGTACCTGGAACAAATGCTTATCCCATTGGTTTCCCTCTCTGACTGTACAGAGTTTATTCAGTAGCCTGAAGCCTGACAAACATGGAGATGATTTATTTTCCAGAATGAGAATATGTTGCAACTGTTCAAGAATCTGACATTAGGAACACAGACTTTGTAGTCAGACTGGCCTGGTTTTGAACACTTCCTCCTCCTTCACGTTCCAGATGTATGAGGTTAGATAGGCTCTCTAGACTTCAATTTCCTTATCTCTAGTTTGAGACTAATAATAGCTAGCTATCTCAGTGGGTTTTGAGTAGATTTGATTAGATAATATCCTTAGAGACTTAATTAATACATGCTCCTTAATTAATACATGGTCCTTCTTGTGATACTCTGATTACAAAATAAAAGGCTGTTCTAAGAATTTGTATGAAGATGCTTCATTTGTATTAAAAGAAAGCATTAGAAATTTAAACTCCAGGTAGTGTAATATTTACTCTAATTGGATCTCAGCACAGGAGATGGTGCCATAGCACCAAGACCGACACCCATAAAGTAAGACAAGGGTACATCTGCCCCCCACCTCCCCACTTATGCTCATAGTTTATTAGGAAGCTATGAGCACCTTTTATTTCCTCCCTGCACATGGAGGACTTCTTAGACATCAGATTGGAATCCTTTTCATCTTTGATGAGCTTAAGGGTAGTGGCACAGATGTGATTTAGCATTAAATTATGAACAAAAAAGACATTTTTGGTGTCCTTGAGGAGTTCATAATCTAGTTGGGCAGATAGTTATCACTATAAAAACAACTGGACTGGGGCCTCCCTGGATGCGCAGTGGGTTAAACAACGTAGTATGAAGCAAACCTCAGCCACTGCAGCACGAGTTTGATCTCTGCCGCCGGCAGGAGAGGCGACCCAAATGGCATGGCAGACCTCTCCTGCCTCGCCTGCTGCTCCCCTCAGCAGTGTGTTTTAGTTGATCTGCCTGTTCTGTTCCCCACTCTGTCTCTGGTGAATCCTATCACCCCCCACACCTCTGGCCTATACCCCAGTTCTTGTATGCATAAATAAATAAATCTTTAAAAATAAAGCAAAAAAAACCCCACAACTGTAGAGTAATGAAGGAAAGATAATTGTTAAACTATAGGTTTTATTTTAATGGCTACATGCTAGAACAAAGTTCATTGATGTAGTAAAATCATTACTAATTGGAATCAGTTATTTGTTTTCCAAAAATTTCCCACTTATTAAAAAAAAAAATGCAAGTGTGCTCCTCATTCAGTATTTTGCTTCCTAGCCAAAGGATCAGTGGTGGCCCAGCCTGATATCCTATTAGCTTCAAGTTCATTTGCATTACCTTTTTGACTATGCTCATTATTATTTAAAAATGTAGTTGTTGGTGGGCTTCCCTGGTGGCGCAAGGGGTTAAGTCTCAGCATATAAAGCTACCTCTGGCCACTGCAGCATCAGTTTGATCCCCTGTCAGGGAGCTGACCCACACGGCACAGCAGATGTCTCCTGTTTCGCCTGCTGCTCCCCTCAGCAGTGTACTTCAGTCAGTCTGCCTGTTTGGCTCCCGGCTCTGTCTCCAGTGAATCCTCTCACTCCTGTTCCTCTGGCCTACACCCCAGCTCTTGTATGCATAAATAAAAAATATAAAATATAGATGTTGGTTTAAGTGACAGAAAAGGCAAATCAATTTCTTTGCAACTTAAGTGATCAAACCTGACTAAGGCACAGACAGGGTACCACTTTCCACAGCTGAAATCTTTGGACTTGTACCTCTGTATTTCTCTGTATCTCACTGCTTTTCCAGCTCTAGTGAAGAACTATTTTTGTTCAAGTAGTTTAAGGTGTCATGTGAGTGAGTGACAGATGAATGGCTCTCACCGGGCACGTGAACCCCGACTTCTCAGTGACATCCTCTCCCTGGAATGCTTTCTTATTTATCAAGGGAACAGAGACAAATGGACACAGTTCTCACTGTGCTGTGGTACCCTCGAAAATACCCATGAAAGGTAAATCAGGTTCCATCTCTGAAGCAATTAAAACAACTCTTTAGCTCACCGGATGGGTGCAGCTTAAAAAGATAAATCTGCAAAAATCCTCCCAAGAGTCATTTTACATGTAGATACACAGAAAGCAAAACTAGACTGCGAAAAAACAAATGCATCTGCTACTCTGTTGTAAAATCATTGGTAGATATCTACTCATACAACTGGTTTTGAAATAAAGCTATTATTCTCGCCAGGTGGCAACTACAGATACGCGCACCCAGCTAGCAGAATCTTCCTCTGAGTTTATAGATTGCTTTGTTTCCAAAAATAATGGCTTAGTGAAGGTGTCAGCTGTCATACTTTCTGCCATCATTCACACAACCATCGAAATGAGGTGCTGTGTCCTCATGTGTGCTTAGGGGAGGATGCTGATTGTCTAGGCAGGAAATCAGGCCTCTCACATTTTATTTGGCTGCTGAAGATAAAACACTTAAATACGTGTGATCGCTCACTGCTCAGTAAACATCTTCATGAACAGAACACCTTTGACAGTCTTTCTGGAGACTACCTCTGCCCATGATTGAAAACAATGGGGTACAGCTCAAGAAGGTGACTGCTTTTAGAAAAAGAAGCGTTCTAATAAAAATGGACACTCTGAAAGAGAGAAGCCAGAATATTGATTTCCATTGTAATTCTTGTGTTGTGTTCAGTGAAGCGAATAATTCTAAAAGTAATCTCATTAGGGTATGACAGCTCTATAAGATTTTCATCCATTCAAGTATTTTTCTCATTTGTTTCCTTATAAAATGATTGTGTGAATAGAATGAAAGGAGACCTATGGAAATTACATGTGAATCTGAATTTGTTGTATACTGGAGAGAGCAGAAAGGAATTCTTCACACTTATAGACTCAGTCCCCTCCCCATCACTGAAAAAGAATTCCAGAAAGATTGATTGTAACTTTCCCAAAGTATCCACTTTGAGAGTCGGCATTGGAGTGTATGAAGGAATGGTCCAATTCCTTCATTTTTAAATTAAGATGTAAGTGGCAGTTACCAGATGGTTTGCTTATTTGTGAAATATAAATAACCAAAGAAAAGGAGCTGGCAAAGCATAGCAAAATAATTCTGACTCTGTGAAAAAACATACTAGTTACCAGAGGGAATGGATGGGAAGAGGAAGGTGGAGAGGGTGAAAGGGAGGGGGTAGGATATTGGCACTGAAGCTCTGTGGAAAGTGAGTGAGGCATGTGCGTACGTGGAGATGTGAAGTTGTGCCTCCAAAACTGGATAGCGGGCCTCCCTGGTGGCGCAGTGGGTTAAGCAACACACTATGAAGCAAACCACAGCCACTGCAGTTTGATCCCTGCCTCCGGGCAGGGAGGGGACCCACATGGCCCAGCAGACCACTCCTGCTGTGCCCGCTGCTCCCCTCAGCAGTGTGTTTCAGTCAGTCTAAGTGATCTGTTCTGGGCTCTGTCTCTGGTGAATCCTCCCACCCCAACCCCATCCCCCCACACCTCTGGCCTATACCCCAGTGCTTGTATGCATAAATAAATAAAAATCTTAAAAAAAAACAAAACAAAACTGGATAGCACAAAATTGGATACTGTAAATGACACTAAGATGCAAGGGAAAAGATACAACTGACATGTAACAATATATCACTTTGGAGTGTATAGAATGGTCCCATTTTGCTAAAGGAAGTCAATTGGTTCCTGTTTTGTTTCTCTGTTCACCTCATGATGTCACCTCGCTGTTGTTACTTCTCTGGCTATTTGACCAATGTCCATAAGATTTCTAGATAAAGATATGTTTCCAGATGCTGTGCCTTTTACTTGTAGATGAGTACATTAGTTTTTAACATGCAAGTGTGAGAGAACCATTGTGCAAAAAGATAAGAATACAAATAACAGGTTGACATGTTTGACTTAAAAAAATAGACAATACTGTTTTATTTTTTTCCATTTCTTTCTATTTTGTCCATTTCTTTAAGGTTACTGAATTTATTGAATTTTTACTGAATTTTTTACATAAAATTATTCATAGTAACCTTTTTTATTCTGCCTTTATTTCCTTGACATCTTTCTTTTATGTTTTAGATTCCTTCTCCATTATTTTATGTGTTCTTTTTATAGGTTTTTGTTTGAGGGGGCTACTGAGATTAAAATGCCATAAACTACTTTTGCAGCGCAGCCTGTTGCAAGGTCTAGTCTCAAATTCTGTGTGATGGCCACATTGTTACTCTGCTGCTCCTCCAAGCCATCTATGTTAGGTGTCTGTTACCTCTGTGTTTATTGTTCTATTGCTTTATAATAATCCCTTTAGCACTTCTTTCATGTGCTGCTTGGTGATGATAAATTCTTTCAGGTTTTGTTTTCAGTAAAGCTTCCTACTCTTCCTTTTGTCTTGAATGTTAATTTTGTAGGGTAAAGGATTCTTGGCTGGGAATCTTTTTCTTTAAGTACTTTAAATACCTTTCTCATTCCCTTCTTGCCTATAAGGTTTCTGGTGAAATGTCCATGTGCAGATGTCTTTTATGATGCTGAGCTAGAGGGCACACACCATTGCCTCTTCCTACTCACCACTGGATTCCAGATTTTTCTTCCCTACTCAGTGTGGTAGGGTCCTGGAAGTATCCTTGTGCCTGAAAATTTGTTTGAAATGCAATACCCCAAACCCCGCCCCAGGTCTGTTGAATCATTTTTAACAAAGTCTCTGCTGACTTGTAGGCACATGAAAGGTTGAGAAGTATTTTTCAACTGTATCAAAGATTTATTTCATTTGGCTCTTCCTATCTACTCTTTTTTTCCTTTAAACCTTTCCAAATATTCTTTACTATTCATACCAATCATAATAGATAGGACTTACATAGTAGATTCTGCTTTTTCTAGTGGAATAAGAACTCAGGATTGAAGAAAACAGTATAAAAACTAGGCTGTTCTTGAATTAGGTCTTAAACATTCTGCATTTGTTGCATTTAAAAATGTATTTCTAATGAATTAAGCTAGTCGAAAACCACTGGTTAAACACAATGCTTATTAAATAATGATAACAATTTTCATAGATGACACAGTAGGATGAGATATTCTTTTTACTTTTGAAATTCTGCAGTTTGTGCTTTTGTGGGTATTATAATCACCATCCGACTGAGGGAAGAATCATGTGATTGAAACCTGAATAAAGTAGGTGAATAGATGTTAAAATACTAGGCAAGGTCCCTGAAGGTAAAGTCTTTTGCATTTAAAAACTTGAACAGAAATGTTCCTCCTCTCTCTTGGTGAAGCTGGGTGCCCTGGGTGCTTCTGTGTAACAGATGCTTGTTCACATTTCCTTAGGGGTACATATCAGTTCTGTTGGCTCAGGCCACGTTCAGGATCTCAGGGCAATATGTTTGTTAACATCATGATGGTGCTACTCAGCTCAGATCTCTGTGAGGTCATTTGAGAGAAAACAAACAAAAATAATCAATAAGCAAATAGGCAGTGCTCTAATGCTCCACAGAGAAAAAATGGTTCTTCTATGCTAATCACTATGTTACCTGGCACACATCATGTCCAATTTATTATTATTCTAATTTTAGAGTTCGGGAAATGAATACTCAGAAAAATTGAAAAACTTTCCCGAGATCACACAAATAATAAATGGTGTTCATATTCAAACAGAGGTTTGTGCTTCCCACAGATGGGTTCTCACTTAAGCCATTTAGCTATTAAACACTTAACATAGAGTGAATACTGCTGGTTCGGGTCTGGGGAAATGGTAGCTGCATTTAGGGGGTCCCGAATACTGAGGTCTTGCACTGCCAGTGGAAAGCAATTGTCTACAGAAGGCCTAGATCCTAGCGAGTCCAGCTCCCCAGAGCCTGTTTGTACAGCCCATAAGGAGTTTGTGTTCATTCAGCAATTTGTTTTCATAGGCACTAACTTTGATTAGTGTTGCTCTTATGGTCTAGTCTCTTAAGTATTTATATTCTCTGTAATTGGTCCCTCTTATTTTTAATTTCCTTCTTCCCATCAGTTCCCTACCCTTCTCCCATCCTAAAAACACAACCAATCACCACCAAGCCAAATTTTTCCTGACTCTGATTCTCTTTTCTATCATTGCTCCTTCATTCTGCATCCCTTTACCATCTGATTCTTCCTGAAAGAGTGGCCTTGTCACTTACTATCTGCAAAGCATTGCTTTTCACTCACTTCTGAACCCTCTACTCAGTGATTTCCTCTTCCCTCACTCATAGAGTCTAGTGTAACCATGTTTAATGAATTTCACATTTCCTGGACCCAACAGCCTTCTTAAGAGATGAACATGAAAATGGAAAGAAAATATGAGTGTTATATATATATATATTTTACATATATATATATCCCTCAGAGTAATTGTGATATTTGAAATTATCATCATTATTTAAAATATAAAAAAAAAACAGGTTCAGAGGAAGTTGAGGGAGAGAGGAGAGTGAGGCTGGAGGGAAGGGGATGAATGACTTGAATTCAGGGAAGTTCTCAGCAAGAGTAAGAGATTCAAATTGGTCATTAGGTTAATTTCATTGTTACTATTCTAACTTTGTTGTTCAGGAATACCTTCTTATAGGACTAAAACCAGATCATAGAATTAGGGTGGGGAGAGGAAACCTGACATTACCAATGAAAATATGGTGGACTTAATGTTTTCTTTTGGAACAAAGACTACATTTAGTATCTACTTGCTAATACTGCCACCTTGCTCAACTTGCTGAGATTTTTGTTAGTGTCCAGGAAACTAGGATATAGAGTTGATAGCAAATAAAAGTAATGATCTCTGTGTGCTATTTAAATTTTCTCAAAATTATTCAAATTTCTCTGACCTAGAAATGAGGGCAGAATCTCAGGACAGATGGCATGGTAATGAGTTTTTCACCTCTTCCCGCTGCCAAGCGACTTGGAAACGGCACTAGGCCAGGCCTCTGTCAGCGCAGTTCAGCACTTCAGCTTCAAGTCCAGTCCGACACCAGGAAGTTGTCACCAGCAGCAGCTAGAACTCAGAGAGCGTGGCACACCATGGTCATGAACACACAGAGAAAAATGTTCTGTTCTGATGATAACTTCCTAACAGTCTTGGATTCAATCAAATTTCTGTGTTGAGCTGGAAGCTCGACTTCTGTCTGTAGTCCAGACATCCATCATAGCTTTGGGTTCGCCTGTTTGATTACCTGTGGACATTCTTCTTAGATTACCGTGCTGACACCTCGAAGTACACATCCTCAAATGCAACTCTTGGTATTCCCTAAGAAAACCCTCTTGCTCCACTGCTTCCCATCTTAATGGTTATCGATCGTCCATCCATTCCATAATTCAGGTCTAGAATCATTCTTGACTAGCCCCCTCCCTCCCTGAGCCTCGTCTTATTAGTGTGACCTGTGGATTCTACTTTCTGAACATCTCCCGAATCAGTCCACTTCTTTCTGGCAATTTTGGCTCAGGTTTGGGTGTAGCTCCCTTACTGAGTGAAGGTCATGGACCTTTCTTTTCTTCCTAGTCCATCTCCACAGTGAAGCTGATGTGGAACACACCATGTTGTTCTACTGAGTACCGGCCCCGCTCTTCTCACTGACCAGGAGTGAAATCCCAACAGCTCAGCACACTTGAAGAGGCTGTTAGATAACACACTGGCATCATTTCTGGCCAGTTAGTCATTTAGTCAGCAAATATTTATTGGGTGTGTATTGTGTATCAGACCTTGTTCAGATTTCGGAAATACAGCAGGGTCAAAACAATCACCATCTGTAAGTGACTTAGATGCTGGAACAGACAGACAACAAGCATGGAAACAGACAAATATGTAGTTGTAGGTGCTGACAAATACCCAGGAGATTTGTGGATGTGCCTCCTGTAAGTTTTTTCTGGCCCCGTGTAAACAATTCCACATGCTTCTGACATGTGCTCGCTCCTATAAGCACTTCTGTCATTATAATTCATCATCCTTTATTTTATTCTTGTCTGTCTTCTGTACCAGAACATTATAGATTTGGTGAAGTCAAGTGTTCTTTCTAGATGTTACTATCATACCTCAGTGCTTAGCTATGGCCTGGCAAGTATCAGATGTTTAATAAAAAATTTGTGAAATAAATGTTGTTTCCTTAGTAAAAATTGGTTGATAAGTTCTTATCTGGCTGAGTAAAAATATATATACATGGTGAACTAAAAAATTGGATGACAATGAGAAATATAGATCCCTGAACTTTATAACTGCTGAGATATTTGTATACTTATGCAAACTATGTAGAACTTTCAAACCCAGAAATTGATGAAACCAGTTTATTCCAAATCACTAAATTCCTACTGACAAATGAAATTCTACATAGTACGAATTTCTTAGTTTTTCTTCACTGCTGAGGAAAATTAATTAAGATAAAACTTTGGAAAACTGTGTGGAAAAATATGTTCTGGAATTAAAACACTGCAAGAAAAACAAAACAAAACACTGATGACTTCTATCCTGGTAGGTGAAGAAACAAAAAATTGAGTGGAATAGGTATAATCATTTTAGGTGCTGCTGTGTTAACACCCTCTGTTTGTTCATTCGGTTTACCTTCCCAAGCTCTCTACCTGTCCATGTCTCCTGTCACATTTGAAGTCCTTGTGAGGATTAACAGCATGGGCTGTGCCTCTAAATGAATGGCCACGTACTCTTCCATTTTCAGACTCTGTAGAAAAGAATGCTTTGTCTACCTGTGCTCACCACAAAGCCAAGCAAGTCAAGGTAAACAATCTCAGCCTGAATAAAGGTTGGCATTGGCTTTGATATGCTTTGAAAAGAGATAGCTTGTCCCACTCTTCGAGCAAAATATTTGGTTATGTAATTTTCACTACTTTCACTATTCTGCTGTTATGAATGGAAGAAACTTCTGGGAGACTTTCAATCCCAAGTTCTGCTACATTTTCTCCTTAAACTCTTCCTTATAACACCTGTGCTTTCTGTGATGGTTGAGGCCTATCTCAAAGTTTTGTTTGGGAGCATTTGCTTCCCCCAAACCTTGAAGCTGTGGGGATAGCCAGCTGTCTTACCCATTTCTTTTGGAGACCAATATTGCTGTCTTCCTACCACCTCCCACCCCAGGCTCCTCACCTGTACATACTCCAGCATGGATGCCTATAGTTTGAGGTCAGGTGCTGGGTCCCCAAATGCAAACAGTTACAGACAGAATGCAGCACGTTGCTGTGGGAAAGCCGTGGGCTCTGCTGTGAGAAGCGACTAGGCAGGATGTTTCTCTCAGTGGTGTGGGAGGCCCCTCCTTCTGTTTGTCCATACCTGCGTCTCTCCTCACTCTGACTCTGAAACCGACTTCTTGAGTCCCTCCCTCCGTTCCCAGCCAACAAGGAATTGGTGTTGGTTTCTCGGCTATAGCTGGCTTAGTCAGCTTGGTCTTTGTAGAAACTTTCCTTGTATTAACAAACCCTTCCTGTAAGTAGAAAGTCTTTCATGCTGTCAGCTCCTCCACACATGCACCTCACACTTTTCTGGGTTTTCATGCTGTGTGACCCATGCCTTATTCCACAGCTTAAAACATGTGTGAAAGATGGAATAGAAATGGGAATCTGGCCTGGGAGAATATCTGGCTAATGAATTCTGTGAACCTGCGTGGTCGTTGGGCTTCACAAAGGCTGAGGTTCCAGTTGTTTAAACAAAGGGAAGAATGGATAGATCATAATTATGGAAAACCCATCAAGCAATGGTACTGGCCAAATTCTTCAGAAAGGAGACTTCCAAGTGTGGAAAACACAGAGCAAGGCCTTCCTTATTTATGACAACAACTGGAACTTCTAACTCTCTGGACCTTCCAGATCTATTATGAAAACCAAATTGAGTTCCCCTAACTGGTGAAAAAGAACCACTTCCTATTACGTAAAGTAACAGAATAGCAAAATTTTAATGCCCTTTAATTGGTGCCTGGGGTCATGCTATATTGTGGTCTTCTGAGTCACATAAATCTACCTTGGCCTTTCAAACATGAACATTTTACCCTTGATACAATTTGGAATCTGGACCCGCCTGTAAAAACATGGATAACTTCGTTTTTCCACTTGAAAAGTCCCTAAACACAAACTGATAAATTCTCACAAAAACTTCAGTGCAGAGTCTGCAGGCTAACATTTCAGCTGCCAAGCCCTATATTCAAAGTGTTTGAATTGCCAGAAAAAACACAGCTGTTAGTCTATATCTCAGGCAATCTGTGCGCCATCTTTCATGCAGGAAAGATTGCCGAATGGGCTGAAGGTTAGATGCAAGTCTTAGAAGAACAAAATGCTGTACTAGCTAAAGTCAAAAACCCACATAAATCCTAAATATAAACACTAACTCAGAATACCAGAAGTTTTAAATTACTGCTTATTTAGGAAGGAATTCCCCTAAGCCCCCCAAAACAGTCACAGGCATCTACCAGCCAAGTTTTCTCCTAACCTTCAATTTGACTTCTGATAAATGCTCTTATATCTTGCTTTAGCTATTATTTAAAAGATGGCCGTGACCTAGAAACAGTCTTACTGGTGATTTTGGGAGTCACGAATGCGGGGTGTGGGAGGGTCTCGTGAAGTCAAAACACTGTGACAGGGACAGTGTCTGACGTATTCATAACCTAAACTGGATCCTGGCACATTCTGAGCTTGAATCCTATGAACTTCCCACCCTGTCTCCCCATAGCTGTATCAATTATGCTTTGATTTCTGCCCTGATAATGGGATAGAATAAAGTGGGGCATTTTGTAGTCAGACTTTAGCAATGCTCTAAGATACAACCAACTGAGTTAATAATAAAAGAATTTTGTTTCTTAAAACATGAAAAACATCTTTGGGTTTTCTCGGTGTCTTTTGCTATTAGGGTCTGTCCTCAAGGGTCGAACATACCAAGGTCGGTTCAGAATGTCGATGGTGTGACTGCTGTAGAGATAAGATAAGCTTGGGGTTGCGTGTAATTTCCTATGAACACACTTGAACTGGGCTTTTCCCACCACTGGTACAACTCCCCAGTGTGTTAGGATATTCTCATGAGAAGCCCTGTCCTAGATTTTCCACTCTTCTGAACAAAACCAAGTGGTTATTTAGGTCTGCCATGTCAGTGAACATTTACTGAGTTAACTGACTTCACGTAGGCCTTTCATAGATGATTTTTTTAAAGGGGACTTTTTTTGGTTTTATTTTTTAATAAGTAGCATTGCATTATAACATCAGGTAATTTTCAGGTGTGAATTGTCATGAAATCTATGTCTGTATGCATCACTTTAAGTTCACCAAGGAAAATCCACCTTAATCAATCCTCACAACCATTCCCATTTAGCAGGTGGGAAAAGTGAGTCTAGAGTTTTAGTAACTTGTCCAGGGACTCACAGTGAATTAATCACATGCATCCATGTGAACTCATGTTCTCTGGAACTATATGTGGGTACCAGTGATCACATCAAGGTCACCCCGAGATGCTGCAAGCAGACACATGTGAGTGTGTATCAGTGAAAGCCCCCTAGCTATTGGACTGACATTATAACATGGCCCTGTGAGTGTTCTTAAAGACCTGCATGCTGTGGCTGCTGATGATTCAAAAATTTGATCTGGAATATACCCAATGAGCTTCCTGTTTCAGAAAATGCACACAACTTTTAGTCAGATGAATGATCTCAATATCAAAGAGCTATTATCCTATAGGTTTCAAGAGAGTTTTAAGCAGCACCTCATCATATTCATTTCCTAATTTGGGGTGTAATGCACTTCCTCTTAGCTGCTGTCCCCAGTTCCTAAATCAGACATAATGAATGGCTTCTTTTGTTTTTTTAGGACACAGGTAGCATTGAGACTCTCTCCCTGGCTTCCAGGGAGACTCTTGCCACTCCGACTCAAGCCTCCATGCTGCCCTAATGACACTCATGGAACTGTCTGAGTAGAGAAAAAATTAGAGGTCAACTAGGTCCAAGGTCACAAACTCATAGGCCAGTCAGTTCTCCAGTGATGGCCCTAACTGAGTTCTTTTAATTTTGCGCATCGGTTGCCAAAGTGAAGAGGTTTCTAAGTGAAGAGGTATATTCAAATGAAGAAGAACGTGTTGGTCTTCTTTTGAGGTGTGAACTTCTTTTGAGATGAGCACTGAGCCTCAGATCTGACCTGGAGCCAGCGGCCACTGTGGGCAGCAGGTGCTTCTTGCAGATGTGGTCGATGGGTTGTTGACTTTGGTTGTTGCCTTTGCTTCATCACTGTTTTGTTGTACAGCTAGGAGGAAAGAAAAACACTTCTGATTCCGTCAGAAGTAGGAAAACATAATATGAATGGGCTTTGTGTTTTAAAAAAAAGAAAACAAAAACAGAAGCCAGAAAGTTTCTCTGCGGAAGTGAAGAATGTGCCTTTTTGGTTACTATGTAGGTGAAGTCTCTCAGCTTCCAGTAAATTTACTTCATGTTATTTGCTGGGCCCCGTAAGCATCCAAAAGCATCCGAGAGCCATGATTTAGTCCTCTGATCTTTTGTCAATCTGAACACAAAGATGGAGAGAGGTTAAGTGGCTGGCGGTTGTATTTTTAGGCCATAACTGAAACGAAGGATTCCTCCCATTAGCACAGTGCCCAGGTGTGGGAGGTAGCAGATACTTGATTAATCTATAGGTTGAAATATTAAGACAGATGGTTTTAATTGTAGCGGCAGGAAAGTGGCAGCACAGGAGGCAGGGTTCGGGATGGTTCTGGGCAGACGGGTCAAGGAAGGAGAGTCTTGGAGCCCTCGGTGGCTTTTCATACTTTATTTAGTAGAGGTGGCCAGGTACATGGCAGGCAGGGGTGCCGGGGGGCTGGGGGTGGCTGGTAGACCTCCCAGCCCCCAGTGTATCTCACCCTCTCGGCTGCTTTCTTCTCTCTCTGCTGCTGCTGCTCCTTCGTCCTGTCGGTCCTGACAGTTCTGTCTGTTGGTCCTGGTGTCCTCATGATGCCGCCCATTTATGCCCATGTCCCAACTGAGGTGCGCCCGCTTGCGCATGCCCACCCTGGAATACTCGCAGCACCGCAGGTGTCCATCATCACAGTGGTGGGAGGGTGGAAAGACCTGATCAACCTTTACCCTACAAATGTTATGAAATGTTTGGGGAAAAATCATTAAGACATGGCATTTTTAAAGTTTATGAAAATTCAAAAGGGCACACATATTGGAGGGTACAAACATTGTTTTATGTGGTGTCAGGTCAGTCTTTCCTTTATATGGTACTTAACTGAGAGAGCCTTTTGCCATCTTCTGTGTCTGTCATGTATGCATTTTGTCCGGACAGTTGCAGGATTGTGCTAGCATGTGCCACAAGCGAAAATATTAGGCAAGAAAGAAATAGCTTTAAGATAAGGGTTTCTCTCTCTAACCGTCCCCCAACACATACTCACCGCATACCCATATACATACACACAAGCTCAGGAAAAATTGCCTGCACAATTTGCTTTTAATCACTCAGTTTTTTCAAGATCATACCTGTAGCGGCAGGATGGTGGTGGCACTGGAGCAAGGTTCGGGATGGTTCTGGGCAGACGGGTCAAGGAAGGAGAGTCTTGGAGCCCTCGGTGGCTTTTCATACTTTATTTAGCAGAG
>JAGFMF010011760.1:9879749-9935579 GCA_019455555.1 Galemys pyrenaicus | reverse complement strand
CCCTGGCCGGCAGCAGGGATCGAACTCGTGCTGCAGTGGCTGCGGTTTGCTTCATAGTGCGTTGCTTAACCCACTGCGCCACCAGGGAGGCCCAGTATAGCACATTTATAATTCCTTCTCCCTTTCATCATGTTAAACAGAAAACAGCTGATCCCACCCTCAAGAGAAGAAAGAATCCCTGTGAGTAGTCTCGTCTTGGTCTTCTTTCCTGTGGTTTGGTAATCTTCAGTTTCTAGAAGGTTTTCAAAGATAAGGCCCATGTGATGACATTGTGATTCCAAAGTAGGCACAAAAGATGGTGAGTGGCTCCTGAGTGAATCATCCCAGGCACATATGTAGATCCTCGACACTCTCGCCCAGGAAACACCAGAAAGGTAGGGGTGATTTGGCTTATGCCCAAGTCTGCCTGACTCAGTGGAGAGATGGTCGTGCTGCTGGGGCCATCTCTCTGGCCAGTATCCTCCTTTCATGTCTTCAAACGCGGTCTACTTGTTCAACTTCATTAAGCCTCAGCTCCATGCATACCAGAGGGCCTGCGTGCTAGTAGTACCTGCTGTCTTAGGTCAGGTCTCAGGAATGCTCTGATCTGGGGTTTGCGGGCAGGGGGCATCATGGGCACCCCTGGAATCCACACTGGTGTGAAGGAGGGAGGGGTTGAGCTATAATCAGCCACAGCCAAGGCCTCGGGAGCCGGCATATCCCTTTAGGGTTCCCACCTTGAGGCAAGGAGATTGGCCCTAACCCCTCTCTTCACCCAGGCAGACAAGGGGACAGGCCCTGGGGCAGCGGCTGCCTGCAGCTGGGAGCAGCTTCTGGAGCACGACAGAGCCCTAACACTGCTGGTCTCTGGGAGAATGAACACTGTACACAGGGGACCCAGACTGAAAACTCTGTACCCCTTTGCGCCTGCCTCATGAGATACAGGGCTTGAAGGACATGTCCCTCAGTCAGCATTCTCTGTAGCGCCTGGCACCCAGCCTGCTGCAAATATTGGTTCACTATTTGAAGATCCTGGCAAAGACACATAAGAAAGCACAAAAATAAATAATGAATGGCCCCTGTCCCGGAGAGCTCACACTTGAATGGGGGTTCATGGGCAGATATGTCTTAGATGGATACTGAATACTCTCTAGCTTTGGAAGTTATTAAAACAAAACAATAAAAAAATAAATAAAGAATAGTATATTCTCGACCTTCAGCATCTTGTGGTCTCGCTGGAAAGGGAAGACTTAACAGGCATGTGAGAACCTGCCAGCAGCGTGGGACTCAGTTACGTGGACCCTAACCGGAGAGGCAGGTGAAGGCCAGAGTTTCAGGAGGGCCATGTGGAGGGCTGGCTCTGACTGCACATCACCATGCACTGCCATGCTGGGTAGATGGGGAGAAGGAGCTGCTTCGGACTGAAGATGAGCTGAGCGAAGGTCTGGCTGTGCCTGGGGTGGTGAGGGCTTGCGCTGGACACAGGCTACTCAGTGAGCCTCTACCCAACAGTGCAATCATTTGCTCCTGAGACAGATGGGAACAGTGATGCCGGGTGCTCCCTGCGCTCTGTAGGATTTTTGGCCAATATGGATGACACCTGACTGGGCTGGTGGTATTGAAGAAGAGCCTTTATTCCTTCAGTTCTTCTGTCTTTTCTAGAGCAGCTCTTTGACAGTCAGCTGTTCTTAAGGCGGGTCACAGCCTATGTGTTTGGGCTGGTCTTTGCCCTGGAAAGGAGGTGTGCCCAGGGCTCAGGAGCACACCTGCAGCTCAGGAGTTATGGCTATTAAAATTGTACTGGTGAAATAGAATTAAAAGTTCAGTCTCCATTGCCAATAGAGGGCTCCAGTGTCCGGGAACCCTCTGTGGCCAGTGGCTGCAGTCTTAACAGCACAGACATAGAGCCTCTTGATAACAGAGAAAGTGCTTCTCTAGGGCCAGAGTTAGCCAGATTTAAATGATAACTTTAAAGCTTACTGTGTGACTTTAAGCAGAGTTTACTCTTTCTTTGTCTTGGTTTTATCACCTATACATGAGGGTATAAGTATCAACTTTCTGGACTCACTTGTAAGAATTAAATAAGTTCACATATCTATATATGATACTTTGAGCAAACCATTAAGTACCAGGTAATATTTTCTCAATAGCTGTTAGCAGCAACTATTAATCACAAAACAGGTACCACAAGCCTATTTCAGGAAGCCAACATGGCTTCCGTCAGTGAAGGGAGGGCAGATCGGAGCCTTTGCCTGTTGCTCGTGCCCATGGGGCTAGTTGTCCTGGAACACGTCCAGCCGTTGTCGTTTTCCCTATCCGTGTTGCTGACCAGGCCCTGTGTTGGGGTTGCAAGGACTGGTGTCCCCTCCCTCTTGATGCCCCTCATACCACCACGGTGTCTTGGGCACAAGCAACCCTCAACAGAGTTGAAGTAAGCTAGGTGCCACAGTCTTTATTTATTAGTATTTGAGTGAGAATACTGAGGTGGGGGTAGTACTGATTTTACTCTATTTTTAATCATTTAGAGATAAGGGACACATAGTTGGGTTTAAGGACAAGTGGGGAGGTGTTTTAAGATCAGAAAGAGATGGGAGAGTTCAGAATGGAGGGAAAAGAAGAGAGGAAATAAGCTTGTGAAATCATATGGAAGAAAGTTCAAAAACAAATTCTCCCTACTCCACGTTTTACTGCAGGCAGATCCTGAAGCTCTAGAGGTAATTATCTTGGCTGGAATGCCTGGGCTACAGTAAACAGAAATCTGATTATGTCAACAAATTATTTAATTAAGCAGAGTAGGTGGCAGTGTGAAAGCAAGTCATAATGCATAATAGGATGATGTGATTGAAAGATTTCAGCTGCGATGGTATGGAGAGAGTCAGACATGAAAGAAAAACCCTAGGACTGGACTACCACCGACTTGACCAGCAAATGTGAAAAATTAAATGAGAAGTATTTAAGAAATGGAATTGCAGTCCTCAAGAAAGCACTTCGTCTGTATAAAACATTAATTTACAAGCCGTTGCAAAGAAGACGTCATTGTGAGCAAGCGCAGGGTCTGAAGGAGGACTGAAGGCAGCATCGAGGAGGGTCTTCAGATTTGTGCCATCAGCACTACTGCGGCAGTTACAATTAAAAGCAGAAGTGAAATGACTAAGAAGTGGAAGAGCTAGGAAAGAGCAGATGGCCAGACTTTCAGCTTGCTAGGGTGTGAAAACGGGAGCAATTTTATATTTCTTTCCAAGTTAACAAATATTAGGACATTAAAATGCATGAAACATGGCGTGTATCCCATCTTGCCTTGTTTTTATTACTAGGAAAGAATTAGACTGCACAGAGTGTATGCAAATGCCTCCATCTAAGCATTGCTGAGTTCAGGAGATCGGGAAAGTCAGCTGGTTCTATTTTCCGGTCAGTTGTACCCCAGGCTTCTACTTTCAAAAAGCTGGCAGAGATGGTCAGACTGAGGAATGCTTTTTCTGAAGGTAGCAGTCGCCAAACCTTCCAGATTGCTTTGTTTTCCACACTAGCATTTCATCTAGGGAGTGTGTCGGTGATTCACACTACAGGGGGAAGTGTCTTTATTAGACTTTAGGATGCCGTTTACCTGACGTCATTGTTAATCCAAGGTAGCTTCACGTGATCAGCAGCCGGGTGACGTTTACTGGATCGTCATGCAGGTGCCTGCTTTTCATACCGCTTCTGTCCGGCCTGAAGCTTGGTGCACAGCCTGACCGAGGCCACCTGAGAGAATGAGGTTTGCATTGGTCCACAGATTTATTGGTGAAGGAATATGTGGATGTTTAGATTAAGAGACTTCTCTTCATCGTCTTTGATTGCTCTTAGTCCATGTCTAGGATTCTGTCACCCGATCTTGATTCTGAATCACAGATGGAAAACTTGCCGAGTGTCTTTTTTCTTGCCTGGGGAACACTTATGTGTTGTAAGCTACCAGATTCTCCTCTCGGTCTTCTGACTATGTAGTGATGTATCTCTGAAAAATATTTCTTCCCCATTTTTCATTTTCACTTGAACCAAGATTGTGCTACTACTAGTCACTGAGTCTATATGTTTTTGAAGGATACTAGGTATTAATTAGGTCCTGAGCCAGGAATTTGGGATAAATGCATTATATGTATAAGTAAAATCATCAAAGAGTATACTTGAGGGAATTACACAAATGCTTGAGGAAAGTTTAAGAATAGAACAACTTTCTCACAGTCTGTGTATATTAACTTTATTTCCTTTTGATAAAACCTAAAAGCAGCATAGAAGGGCATCTGAAGCCAACATCCTTGGAGGCTACAGCTGCTCATAAAAGCAAAGACCAAAGAAGGTTTATGACATTCCCCTCTTATGGCTCCCACGGCTCCAGGCTATGTCTCAGAAATACTGTAACAAAAAGGGAGTGTCTGTGAGTGACTTCATTTTGCTCTCAGGTTGTGGGGGTCTTTGGAAGAAGAGTATTTAGCTTCCTTTATTAACATTTGTAAGAAAAAAACTGATCTTCCACCAAAGAGAAGGAAGGAAAATTGGGTGTGGTCATAGATACATTTGTATGCTTTTATATGGATATACCTATATGTATATATAGATTGATAAACACAAGAGAAAGTAACAAGCTTAAAAATGTGGTTAAGGCAGATCTCACTGTAGGCACGGATGCGAGGAACTATAGGTGTGTGTGTAGAGTGGGTGTGCACAAGTGCGCATGCGGGCATGTGGGTATGTTGCAAGAGGGACAGAGAGGCTAGGAGGAGGAAGGCAGAGCTCAGAATTCCTTGGTGATTGTTGTCATGATTATTGAATGGTTGAGGTAATGGGACAATCATGACCACTCATGACAGAAGAAAAAGGGAGAAGATGGAAAGAAATGAAGATTAGGGGAAGGGCTAGGGCAAGAATGTACCTTGACTGCACTAAATGTATATCCTGCGATTCATTTACTAGATAAAACTATATATTTCTATGTGGTATACTGACATGTATATACACACATATACATAGATAATGTACACCTACATTTTTCAACAACAGTAGATAGAGTTGTCCTTATTTTCAAAGTTTAGAAAATGACAAGTTTTCTTGGTAACAGAGTTAAACCACCTTTGTTTATAAATATAAAATATATAGCAAAAGCAATTTAAAAATCCATCTTGATGGAATTTGTGGTAAAGAATGAATACATTTTAAAACTGATGAAATATGTATATCATTTACAGTCATACCCAGCTGTGATTACATGATTTTTAAAAAGCCAATAATTATTTCAGTATTCATCTAAAATATTCTGATTGAATGAGGAGATAAACAGATCTGCTATTAGAAGATGAAAGGAATATGTATATGTAAAATCATCAAAGAGTATACTTGAGGGAATTACACAAATGCTTGAGGAAAATTTATGTAAATATAATTTTTCAGAAACTTAAATGCAAAAAAGTTCCAAAAGCGGCGTATTATTATGCCATAAATATGTATCATTCTAAAAGCCATGCTGAAGACCTAAAGCATTTCTTTTTGGGATAAACGCTATTTAATGAAAATAGAAAAACATTTCCAAAGTATCTTGATTGCTAAGTGTTTACATCAACTACAACTGTTGTGGTAAAAAGTAAACATAGATATTTAGATAGGGAGGGTAACTGATGTTTTTTTGCTTCAAAATATGTGCCTTCATGATTAACTATTTCAAAGATAGAAATAAGTTTTAGGGTTTAAACTATGACCTACAAAGTTGAACTACAGCGTGTATTTTCTATGGCATTTGGTAAATGTCAGTTTCTTTCAGTAGGTCTGTAGACATTCTCAGTCTTATAGCTGGGCCTATATGCAGAACAGAGATCACGGACAGAGCATGTTTTGAGCGAGACCCTGTGCTTAGGTAACTGCATACCTAAATGTATGAAACTTGAGGTAAATGTCAACAACAGTAAACAGTTATTATTGAGGGCTCTGTATGTGCCATGTATGGCAAAAGATCGTTTTCGTTTGCTTTTAAAATTTGATTCTCCTGGGCCTCGCTGGTGGCGCAACGGTTTGAGCGCCGCACTGTGAAGCATCCACGGCACAGCAGCGCAAGTTCAATCCCCAGCCAGGGAGGGGACCCACATGGCACAGCAGACTTCTCCTGCCTGCCCGCTGCTCCCCTCAGCAGTGTACTTCTGTCGATCTGCCTGATCTGCTCTCCTCTCTGACTCTGGTGAATCCTCTCACCTCTTGCGATTCTGGCCTGTACCCCAATTCTTATACACATAAACAAGTAATTTTTTTAAAAAGATAAACTTTAACCCTTAGAAAAAAAATTGATTCTTCCAAGATCCCGTGGAAAGTTAGGCCCATTGTCCCCATGTTGCAACTGAAGAAAACAGATACAGAATAATTGGATCAACTTTCCCAAAGTTGAACAACTAGAAAATGGCAGAGCAGATCTGGAACTTTGGAAGCTACACCTTTAAATACTGCTCCGTACGGCCAAGCAGATTAAACCTCACTATAACTCTTTATGATTAATTTGATCTCCAGGAGTCAGAGAACTGTAAAATAAACTGCCAAGGTTATTTCACAGATTAAGTGTCAGAGCAGGATTTAAACTCAATCTGTCTGACTCCAAAGCCACCTTCTTCTACTGAGCTTTGCTGCCTTTCCTTTGAGATATTGCCAGATACTTGTGCCACAGTTCTCTGGACTGGTGGCGCCTGGTCAAGGACTTTTAGGCGCTAAAGCCTTGGTAGGGACACCTGCCTCAAGCCCACCTAACTTATCCAGTCTGAGTTAGAGTCTGTTAACTTCATGCCATTGGAGCACCTCAGGGCAGCATCTACATCCCACATAATACAGACTTGCCCCAACCTCTCAAAATGAGTGAATATGTCAATAGTCCAAAGTCAAGGGTAGTCAGGCTAGATATATTATTAATAAGAATAAGAATTTGAGGTAGTAGTGGAGTTTCCAAGAATTAAATGAACATTAAAAATGTATCCAAATATCTATAATCCACTATGCAACTGAATTGCTTAGAACCAGTTTTTTTTTTAAATTATTATAGTCTTAGATAGGTAGAGTATAATATTGCAGCTATATAGATAATAATATTGTAGCCTTATGTAGGGTGTAGTCATAATATGATCCATTATCATGGATAACAAATAAACATTATTATATTTCATTACGTATAATGTTGTTGCTACTGCATTATTGAAAAGGAATTCTTTTGCTTCCATGGCAATTATACTGATCTGCTGAAGTTCTTCAAAAATAACACTAAGGATCGAGCTACTTAAAATGTATGTATATTCTTTACAACTACATAAATGTAGATACACTGTCAATGGAAAGAAAATCTTTGAAATCATTAAAAATGCACTTCTCCAGACATGCAATTTTTAGTGAGTACAGAGGCCTTTTGAACTTTGCCAAAACAGGTGTTTCATGCAGAGGATGCTGCTGAGACCAAATGTTAGAATTATTAGAGTAACTATTACAGAATTCCAGATGAAAAGAATGCTATGAAAAGACAGAATTTAATGAGACCAATGACCTTTCCATGTTACTTAGGAATTCTTGTGGTGGATTCCTTCCCCCCTCCACCTTAATTCAATAGCTAGCAAATAAAGCAATAAATTTGAACATGCCCATCTGCCAGGAAATCATTTCTCCTGCTTACGGGAGTTGTAATAGGAAGCAGGACTCAGATGGTGGAGTTGATAGTGTTCAGTTCCCACGGGGTCCATTCTTCAGCAGTCCGCGTTCCCAAGAGCTCAGTGGCTGATAAACAACGCTGTGCCCCTGCAGTCCAGCCCAGTGCTGACATTAAGTGATCAGACACTGAGCAGACCTATGCCCCTGAATCAGCCAGGCTAACCCTCCTGTCTCAGACTGGAAGGGACTCCAGGCCAGTCAGTGCAGCCCCTGGAGCTACATCCGGACTCTGGCAGGCAATTCTCTCTCCTTCCATCTATTGATTACTGGAAGCCCCAATAACTGGACAGTATCTGAGGAAATAGACTAACCTCTTTTATACCAGGAGACACTATAAATCAAGAAAACTTGTTTTGTCTTCACTAAGGAATAAGATGTTCATTAGATTGCACTGGGACTTTGACAAAACAATTGCAATAAAATACTTGCTGCATGATGTGGCAAAAAGGAAATAAAACAAATAAAAATATCAAAATAAAACCTGTCTAGGGGTACTTTCAGCCCGTTGTCCTCCTTATGCATCAACTTTCCATTCTCTTGAAGTTACTGCTTTGGTCAAGTAACCACCATGCACGATTATTAAGGGTACAATTCTACCTGGAGTCTGGGTCTTGGATCATATATTTGTTTGGCATTGTTTTCCTCCTGTCCATCACAGTATTGCTATGTGTTGTAAGAGAACCTGATTTAGTTAACCCTGTAGAGTTGGGTTTTTCTTTCCCTAGGATGGCTTACTTGAGAAAGGATTGAGATTTTCATAAAAACATTAAAGGATATGTCCTTTATTTATCTTTTGTCTTAGAAATCAAAGAAAAGTTTATTTAAGAAAAAAAAAAAGGAGGAAAGAGTAAAGACTCCCAGGTATATGGTATCTGGTAGTGTCAAAGAATGCTGGATATGTCCTTTCGGTGATTCAACTAATCTTGTGAAATTTCTTTACATGGTAGAAGGGTTGATGATCTTCAAATTCAAGTGTTATTCTTAAAGGAATAATTTGTTGTTAAAGCTAGGGTCCTGTTCATTATCTATGTGTAGTTATCAGACGAATTGCCCTTTTAATCATCCTTTCAATTGATCAAGGTACAGCCATGTAATTGCTCAGAGTCATGTGCAAATGATATTGGTTGACTGTTCCAAGTTCACTGCATGAACAAACCAGGAATGTGCTTCCATGAGTTGGAGATGAGGTAAATCAGAGGTGGGGGAGGGAGAGGAGTGTTGAGTAGTCTGTTTTTGTGAGTCTATTAGAGGATGATGATTCTGACTGGGTATTGTTAAAAGTAAATGTGAAAATTAAAGCACATAGATCCAGCTTGGCACACTGGAAGCACTTGATACGAGTTAGCCATCATCCAAAAAGAAAAAAAGTATATATATACATATATACGTCAGATGATTATATAACTTTTTAAAATTTGTGTCATTTTATTGGATATTGTTAGTGATTAATTCATACAAAGAAGGCTCATTCCCACTAGGACTTTACAATCTGTTCTAAATGTCATGTAGACGTGAGTCATTTCCTCTGACCACCACCAAGGAGGAGGACTTTCTTAATGGGCTCACTGAATCTTCATACTGTTAAGAAATTCAAGTCATATATTCTACAACTTCTTCCATCAGAGCTAACTATAGCTTATAATTAGAGATATTTTGGAAGGGATATTTTATAGACTTCATTTAAATTTTATACTATGCCCTTGAAATAATTTATTCATTAGATTACATCAGTGATTCCAAATTGTTATTATCCTCACACTCCTTCTAGAAGTTCTATAGATGAACCAACAAATATTTTTGAATAAAGGGATTCTTGACTACATGAAATTTGGTCATTTCTTGATGGCAAAATATATCAGCCTGTCCTTGCACTGTTTTTCCAGAAGGGAAATGTAATAGCAATAGAGAGAGATAAGTTGATGCTAGGAACAATTCAAATATGAGGTGATAAGAGAGCAGCTGACAGTGAGGAAAAGTGGGAAACCAGGAGTGCCAGCTGGTTAGAAAGGGTTCAACAGCATCTTTCTCTACCGCATATGGCCAAGCAGTGCTTTGATGTTTGCAACCCTGAATCTTTCACTTCATTTGGGGGAGAAATATGTCTTAGGTCAACTCAAGCTTTACATTATTTCTAAATTTATAAAATGAAGACCAGTTGTCCGTAAAGATTCTAGTGTTTTCTGTACACCAAAACATGACTTTAGCCGTGAGCATGCTTTTGGTTATATGGATTTTTCTTGTAAAGACATTATTTGGATTTTGATAGGGAAGAACTGTAGCACCAGAGCTTTCAAACCATCAGCATTGCAGAGTTCCTTGCACTAAAATTACCCAACTTAGTTTCACTTTATCAACTAACTGCCACTATGTCAACATGCATTCTCCTTGTTGTTCACATACCCAGTGCAAAGAAATACTCCCCAAATATTCTGACTTTCCTTTGGCCAGTGGCCCTACATGTCTTTCTAAATAACATCAGCACTCTGGCTAAAAGTCATAGATGGACTCTAACTCACACACAAAAGTTATCGTCACTTAGGGCTGTTTCATAAAAACACACATAGAGTGAACTCGTATGTTTTACATCTCTTCAAAACTTTTAGGACAGATTCAGCATATCTGACTTCATGGCAAGTAACCATCTTATCACTCTCTTTGTTAATATATAAAAACTCCCCATTTGTAGATCATTTGCATTTCTAACTACAGATGTACAAGAAAAGTGAAACAATCATTAAGCGATTCAGTAATATTAGGGGACAGGGTGGGGGATCTGGAACTCATATTCTGCTAGTGGAGTGTAAGTTGGTATAGCCACTTCAGAAAACCAGTTTTCAGAAGCTATTCAAGCTGGTTATATATGTACCCTATGACACAGCAGGAATGAAAAAATGAATTCAGGTATTCATTTGACAAGTTGATCAAAGCCCACTTTAATTCTTTTTTTTTAAAAAAAAAGTGTAAGAATGTTCAAAGCTGCACTATTCAAGATGACCAGAAACTGGACACTATCCTAAAGCCTAGTGACATCAGACTGGGCAAGTAAATCACAGTGTGTTTATGTGATTGAATAGCCTATGGTGATGAGACTATACTAACTACTACTACTCACGGCAATATAGATGACACTCAAAACATTAGGTTGGGCTAAAGAAATACTGGTTGCCTGATTCCACTTCTATCAAATTCAATACCAGGCAAAGCAAACTGAAGATAGTGGTTGCTTTGGGGTGCTGGTGGCTTGGAAAGGGAAGAAAGGGCACTTCTGGGGCAGTAGAGATGCTTCTTGTTAACTTGGGTGCTGGGGATGTGAGTTGCTCACTTTGTGAACTCTCAGGCTACGTGCTTGTGATTTGTGTAATTTTCTTTTTTTAAAAAGATTTATTTATTTATGCATACAAGAGCTAGGGTACAGGCTAGAGTTGATGTAGGTGAAAGTATTCACCAGAGACAGAGTGGGGAGCAGAACAAGCAGATCAACGGAAATACACTGCAGAGGGGAGCAGTGGGCAAGGCAGGAGAGGTCTGCCTCACCATATGAGTCCCCTTCTTGACTGGGGATCGAACTCGAACTGCTGTGCAGTGGATGCTGCGCCACCAGGGAAGCCCAGATTTGTGTAATTTTTTAAGTATATATTGTACTTGCCTAAAAGGATTTTTTAATAGCCCTTAGTTTCTGACCATAGAAGGATGGTTACTGGAGGGAAGGGGAAAAGGATGGATACTAGAGGACCATTGGGTGGGTTGTAGGTGGTGAGTGGTGATTGGATGTTGGATGGCAGTGGATATGGGGTGATGTATGCAGTTGCCGAGATGAGAAACTGCACACTTGAAGTCTACATAGTGTTGTTAACTAATGTTACCTCGATCGAAAGAAAAAAAGGTTTTGAAAGTGCTCCTGTGTCAAAGTTAAACAGTTGAACCAATGACATACTAATAATGGTACATAAATTGCAGTCAAATGCTCTACCACTGAGCTATACCCCCAATGGTACATAAATTGATATGAAATGGACTGTAATTTTTTCCAGAGGCATGTTACTGATTCATCACATTATGACCCGGCTTTCATGTGCTTTCCTCCTACAGTAAACATACTGGACACTTTGAAGTCCCATTTACTTCACTGTATGTGAATTAGCCTCTTCTCTGTATGTGCTTGACATGTAGCTCCCTGAGGTCAAGGGCTATTAATTTTATAACCTCTATTTACCAGAAATACCCAAAACTCATGAATATCATTTGCTCAGTCTTTGCAGAGAAAGAAGATAACAGTCTAGTCTCTATGTGACTAACACAGCTTTGCTATTAATTGGATTAAATGATACATTGTATATAAAAATCACATTGTAAACACAGAGCAATTCAGGTATTTGATGTGAAGTAATTCATTATTTGAAAATACCACTCAGAAAAATATTAAGAGATCAATAAAAAAATCAGAAGTGAAATTGCCATATAATGTCAGGATCAACTGTAAGATAAATCTCAGACCGTGTTTGCCATTTCATATGCGTATATTAACCATAAAAAGAATTTAAAAATTTCTTAATAAGTAAAAATCACTTAATCTTTTTTGTAATTCTTGCATTATTGACATCTAGCCATTTTAGATTACGGTTCTCTGTTTCACAGGATGTTACTTTGTATGCAACTCACAATTTCAGTGTGCTAAGAGTGAGAGCACACGTGACTTCAGGGAAGAAGTTCCTTTGCCATCAGACGTGGTTCTGTCACTAGCTGGAGACCTTTGAAAGGACTGTAGAAGATAGAATACCAGAGGCGAATGACACCTTAGTTCCCACCCGCCATTTTGCAAATGAAGGCTCTAAGACAGGCCTAAGTCAGGTAGTTGTATAGTACTTGTTATCAGTAAACTAGTGCGAGCGCCAGTTCTTGAAAAACTAGGGTGTGCTATTATTATAATGCTTAGCGCCCCCCACACCAATTTATTCAGTTCTATAACTTGAAAACAGTAAGAGTCAAGTCCATCTCAAAGTTTTAAAGCTTGTATCTAATTTTGTTTTAAAAAGTTACTCAAAAGTTCATTTTAATATATAGTTCATTTGTATTTGACTTCGAACAGTTGATATACAAAGATCTGGGCTTTTTCTTCTCTGCATTAAACACTAACCTTCCTATACAAGAATTTGAATTCTACACAGTCATACACATATGTGTATATACATACACATACACATATACATATACATATGTATATAGATACATAAATACTATATTTGTTTACTTTTATGTTTAAAAATATTTATTTATTTAGGCATACAAAGCCAGAATTGTGGGGGGAGGGCAGCGAGAGGATTTACCAGAGGCAGAGTGGGGAGCAGAATAGGCAGACTGACTGAAACACACTGCTGAGGGGAGCAGCGGGCGAGCAGGAGAGGTCTGCTACGCCATGTGGGTCCCTCCCTGGCCAGGGATCAAACTAGTGCTGTGGTGGCTGTGGCTGCTTTATGGTGTGGTGCTTAACCCCTTGTGCCACCAGTGAGGCCCCTAGATTTACTTTTAATTGAGATGTAGCTTGTTTCATTTTTTTATAGATGGAACTTCCTATAATTTTGAACTATGATCCTTTCTAGCATTGAAAATCCTAGAGGAGAAAGAGTGGAGGAAAATACATTCTTTCCTCCATATCTTAAATATTTCTTATTTATATGTCTAATTTAATCATTGCAGAGTGATGAAATAATATGAAAAAACATTCAAAATTAAGGTTTTCATCTAGACCCTTAAAACATGACCTGGAGGTTCCGAGATGTGAAAAGAACAATGGATACTGGGGTTGAGATGGAACCCTGGCCAGTGGCTCTTTGGTTTTAGGCAAATCACTTACGGCCCTTCATGGGCTTTATGCAACAATTAGAAGAGATTACTTCTGTGGTTGTGTCTTGGATAAAGGATAGCAGTATCGAATTTTAAAGTGGTATTATTGTTACTAACTTACTGTATGAGTCTAATAGAAATAGACATCATTTTATTGTTCTGGAAAGTCCTTTCATATTTTGCATCTTCCTTCTAAATTTTCAAGATCTTTTGAAGAATGTTGTTCTGGCTTGTCCAACATTAATACTTGGTAGAATAAAAGGGTGTACTTCAATACATTACAGAGAAAATAATTAGTGGAAATGGAAAAATTATTCAAAGTTTTAAGGAATGTCATCAACAATTCTTTGGGTGAGAAAAAAAATTCTATCTCTGAGTCACACATCTATTCACTGTATCACACCGTAATGCTGTTATCAAAATAGCATTCACTTAGTCATAAATGGTAATTTATGATAGTTTCATGAACTGAAGCACATAGAGAAATGTACCTCATATATTTTTGTTACTGATTATTGTGTTTAAGGTGTATTCTAGTCTAGAAAGAATATTTGTATTTTTAAATGGAACATAATACCATACTTTGTACTTATAGAGCTAGATGTATAAAGAATAGTCAATAATCAGAATAATTCTAGAGATAAGACTAATTCAAAAAAGCTTTATTGCTGATAGATGTCTCAGATGCCATATTTGCATTTCATCCCCTCATTTATTTATTTAACTAATTTCATTAAATACCTTGACAAAGCATCTGCAAAGTGCTTGGGCTTTGTGTGGGTGATAAAGTGCTTATAATTCATTCCACAGTATTCTTTGCTATCCTTCCCACATCTTCATCTTATTCCTGGGTTTTAAATTTTTCTAGTTTGATTTATAAGCTCTGGGGAGAAATCATGTGTTGTAGTACAAAAAGACAAATGATGGAAAAAAAGGACATATTGGAAAAGTTTTAGTTAAAAGGAAGGAGAGGAGGAAGAGGGAGAGAGGAAGAAAGAAAGGGAGAAAAAACTGAAGCAGTAAAAAGTATAAGAAAGAAGTTACGACACTTAGCTTTATTAAATTATTAAAAGATCCTAAAGACTGAATATGGCCTAGATGTCAGTTCTTCTCAACTTGATATAAAGATTTAATGTAATCTGAATCAAAATCTCAGAAAGTTATTTTGTGAATATCAACACACAATCTAGCATTTACATGGGAAGTCAAAACACTGGAAATAGTTGACAGAATATTAAGATTGTTACTACCTGGCTTTAAAATGATATAAAGTCAAAATAATCAAGATAATATAGTATTGGTAAAAGAATAGACAAATATATCATTGAAACAGAACAGAGAACCTAGAAATTAACCCACATAAATATAGTTAAAAGTGTTTGATGGAGGAGCAAAGGCAATACAATGAAACAGAGGCAGCTTTTTTAACAGATGGTGCTGGAATAATTGAATATATATAGGCAAAAAAAATGAACCTCAGTATTGACCTTAGACTCTTCACAAAAAATAATTCAAAATGAATCATAGATCTTAATGTAAAATGCAAAACTATGAAACTCCCTGAAGATAGCATAGAAGAAAATCTAGATAAACTTGGATCTGCCATAATTTTTAAATACAACACATAAAGCATGATATATGAAAGGAAAAAATTGGTAAGTTGAACTTCATTAAAATTAAAAACTTCTGCTCTGTAAAAGATAATAGTAAGAGAATGAAAGGTCAAGCCAAGACTGGGAGAAATTATTTACCTAAAATATATTCCACAAGCCAACAAAAACTCTTAAAATACAAGAAGAAAACAACCAAATACTGGGCAAAATATATGTGCAGACAACTTACCAAAGAAGATATGCAGATGGCAAATAAGCCAATTAAAAAATGCTCAGAATCACAAGTTATCCAAGTCAAAATAATGAATGCATACATTTAATAAAAGGTTTCCTCAGATTCCTTAGTGGGATCTTCTTTTTTCCATCTCACCCCCAAGTTACCCCTGGTTTACTTCCTGCCACTATAGATTTGCTTACATTTTATAGAAATTTATATACATGGGATTATATGTTATATTATGGATTGAATGATTATGTCCTCTTCCCCTCCCCCACCCAAAGGCATATGTTGAAGCCCTAATATGATGGTATGTGGAAGCGGAGCCTTTGGGAACTAATTAGGTTGTGCGGGTAGAGCCCACATGAATGGGGTTAGTGTACCCTTATGAGAAGTATATCCTTGCTTCCTCTCTCTGATTTGCTTTCCTCCATGTGAGGATAAAATAGAAGACAGCTGCCACCAACCAGCAAATGTGACAATTCCACCAGATACTCACTCAATCTGCGACTAGGGTAATCTTGGATTTCCCAGTCTGCAGAACTGTGAGAAACAAATTTTTGTTTAGACCATCCAGTTTATGGTAATTTGTTATTGCAACCTCAACTAAGTAACAATAAGAATGGACTGTCTTTGTTCTGACTCCTTTTACCCAGCGTAATTATTTTGAGATTAGTCCATTACTACATGTATAGTTAATTCTTTTTAAATTGTGGAATGTGTTCCCTTTGAGCTCTAACACTATATGTTTGTCCATTAACCTGTTAATGGACACTTGCATTATTTCTACTGTTTGTCTATTACAATAAAGCCGCTATGCATATTTGTGTGCAAGTCTTTGTACAGACAGATTTTTTTCCTTCCTCTTCAGTAAATACATAGAAATTAAATAGCTGAATTACACAGTAAGTGTGTTTTTCACTTTTGAAAAAAACTCTAGACTGTTTTCCAAAGTCATTGAACCGTGTTATAGTCCCACAAACAGGCTGTAAGTGTTCCAGTTCTACCACATTTTTGTCAGTACTTGATATACTCAGGTTTGTTAATATTAAACATTTTATTAGGTTGCTGTAGATGTTGCTGTCTCATTGTTTTTTCAGTTTGCATTCCTTAATGACTAATGATATTGAGTATCTGGTGATATGTTTATTTGCCATTTGTAGATCTTCTTTGATGAACTTTTTATTTGATTATCTTTTAATTCACTTAAAAGATTTCTTTTAATATATTTTGTGATTATATTCTCTGTTTTTCCTTTTATATGTATGAAAAAGTGTTTCTTTCATCTTTGTTTTTAAAAGATAAAAAAAAAACTTAGGATGATAGCTTTTTTTCTCTCAGTACTTTAAAGATATTCCAATACTTTCTAGCTTGCATTGTTTAAATGACAAATCTGCTGTCATCTTTATCTATATTCCTCCCTCATGGCTTTTAAGATGTTTTCTTTAATTTGGCTTTATGGGACTTTATTGTGATGTACCTTGGTGTAGTCTTCTTTTAATTAATGTGCTTGGAGTTTACTGAGTTACTTAAATTTGCATGTTTATAATTTTCCTCATCTGCAAGCTCTGTGACTTTGGGTAACCTCTCCAAGTTTCAGTTTCTTCTGCTGAATAAATGCCAAGGCTAATAGCAGTACTTATTGTGTGTGAATGTTTTGAGGGTTAAGTAAGGAAATATATGCAAAATGCCTTTTGTACTTGATATGTAGTTCTTACAGAACTTTAGATATAATTTACATTAGAATACAACTCAACTTCTTAATATTAGAAATTTAAAGCATTGTGTAGATTCTAGGTTAATTCAAATATATCTTCTTCTAGATTTAAACTGCAGTGTTAAAAGTGAGAACTTGTAATCAATAACATATCTAAGCATTCTAAATCAGGAATTATCAGATTACATGTATTATTTAGGGACAGAGATATAGTTGGCTCTCAGAAAAACTTCAAAAAATTTAAATGTAGTTGTCCCTGGGGACAAGAATTGGGAATGAAAAAATGAGGGTATAGAACTGCTAAGCTCCTCTACTGGATTTAACATTTTAATCACATGGTTACTTTGATGAAATTAGGAAGTTACTTGGTGTATATGAATTTGCTTTCTATAAGAGAACACAATTAAAAATACTTCCACTTAGACTAGTCATGAATCAGACAATTTCACTTTGAACCAAAAATAAATAATGAAATAGGTGAATAGACTTCTACCATACTACTCTATGCCTAAAGCAAATCTATTTTGAACTAATTCTGTGAGCTTCTGATTGCAGGGTGTGTGTGTGTAGGTTGGGGAGGGGGCTTTTCCTAAATACACACTGTATTCTCCTAAAAAAAAGAGAGAAAGAGAGAGGGAGACCTTGTGTTGCATTTTCCACTGTTGTATATCATTATACTCACTGTACATATCATTTACATGTTTGCATATCTGCATAGATCAATGAACTGATTGAGTAATCAATTAATCAACTAACAGATGATTACATTCTGATTCCTCCCAATCAAGTGAAAAATTCTCACAAGCTTTCTGCATTGCCTCTCATACACCTCCATTCCTGAGATGCCACAGGATGCACTTCCTGTTTCCTTCATCTCTAGAGACTGGGACCTTGAAGTCCTCCATATTGATACAAATTAAATAAAATTAAATGAGAACCACTGATTGAAATCCCCTATAAACATTATAAATTTTCTTTCTTATTTATTCATTTACATTTTCTTTAATTGAGGTGGTATTTGTTTTGGACACTGTATAGGACATTTTCTGACTTGAAGTGACCAAAGTCACTTTTTAAAAAATTATTTTTTAATGATTTGAAATAACCAGTGTTTCAGAGAAAAGAAAATATAATTTCCATTGCTGTACCTCAATGCAAGGATAGTGTTTGTTTTATCTATTTTTTCGCATGAATTATTTTGTGTTATAAGTAAATTGTCAAAAAGTAAAAGTCACAGCAATATCTCACTGTTCAGTTGGAACCAAAATGGCATTTGGGATAGAGTGTATGTTCTGTGCTCTTGCCTCTCTGGCCATCAGGAATGAAGAGTTTTTTAATGTTGATGGAACAAAGTGCTGGAAACCACATGGGATGAAGTAAATAAGCTAGATGTTGAGGTAGGCATGGAGAAATGAGTAGGAATTTCATTTCATTGCGTAGCAAAGTCAATTCAGATTATGAGGGCATGGGCCTGGCACTCAGAAAGTATGACTGCTGTGAGCTCTCTCTATCATCTTGACCAAATCATTTTTAACTTCTCTGCCTGAGCTTCCCATTCTAGGAAACAGGACACACAAGGCAGGCTAGGAATCCAGAAACTAGGAAATTTGGTCATCAGTTATGAAAATATAAGAATATAAAATAGTTCTTTGTAAATGTCACTTGATTATTTGTATTTAGCAGAAAGAAAACTAAAACATTGCAGAAAATGTTAATCTAGTAACTGGTGATTCTTCGGTATATGAGAAGTTCCTTTGAATACTCCTCAAGCCCCAATTACTGTAGGTCTATTGTTGGAAAGATGACAGTATTCTTGGGTAGTAAGTCACTGAATTCAAGAGATTGGTTTGCCAGGACTTTGGGCAAACCTCTTAATCCTTCTGAGTTTCTTCATCTTAAAAATGAAGATATAAATGCCTCATCTGGAGTGCTACTGAGAAAATCAAATGGGATAATTTGTTTGGGAATCTTTTGTAGCATTTGGTGAAACAGGGAGGAGTCCAGATTCAATTATCAAAGAGATTGTTTCAAATTCTCAGTTGATCTCTACTCATCCAGAAGACCCTAGAATCATAATATTTCACTCCATATACATTGGATGATAATGTATAAATATACTGCTCTTTATCTGTTCTTCCACTGATGGATATTTTATTCCCATTGCTTTGGCAATGCATAAAAGTGCTACTATGTATATTCTTGTGATTTTTTTTCTAGGTTAAACATGCAGGAGTGAAATTGCTGGTTTACAGTTTTACATATCTTTGCCTTTACTAAAAATACAAAATTGTTTTCAAAAACTGTTGTACCAATTTAAATGCTGCCAAACAGTATGTAAGGCATTCCTGTTGTTCCAGGACCTTGCCAACATTGGTATTGTCAAACTATTAATTTCTAGTCATCTGTTGGGCAAGTAATAATGTCTCATGATTTGAAAGTACATTTTTCTGATTACTATGAAATTGTCCATATTTCATGTTTATTGTCCAACTACCATTTTTCAGTCAATATTTTAAGATTTGCTTCTTGCATGAATAGAATGATGAACTCAATGTGCAGGTTATTTAAGCCATATTTTGCAGAGGACTTCCTAATTTCAAGTCATTGCCCAGGTTTTAGAAAGGGAGCATATGTGTCTGGAACACATTTATGTTCCAGAAGTAAGGATGTGATCAGAGAATCATGGCGACATGTCAAAGGATGAAGAATTGATGTGCTGCTCTGGAGGGGATACTCTGTGTGTGTATGTGCGTGTGTGTGCGTGTGTGTGTGTAGGAGTCTGTGGGAAATCTTTCTGCCATTCCCTCTGTTTTGCTGTGGATCTTAAACTGCTCTAAAAAAGAAGGCTTAATAAAAAGGCAACAAAAAGGGACTTCAAGACCAGATTGTAGGACTCCCACTGGTCAAATATATGACAGTGTCAGCATCAAACTAAATTAGTATAGTACTCTACTAAAAAGATAAATAAGCTCTGAATCTGAGTCAATACTAATATAAATCAGTAAATGAACTGGATAGCTTGATGAATAATGGGCTATTTATATGGTCTCATACTACCTTTCCATAAAATCTTTATTAATTTTAAAGTGAAAAAGAATAACTTCATGATGGAGAAGTCTTACAGATACATTGATCAAGTTATTTGACATAACCCTAATGGGACAAACAGAAATTGATAGGCTACAATAAGAAGAACACACCAGTTCAGTGATGTTCCACCAAAGAATCTGAATTCAATTAGAGGGAAATACTAGATTAACCCAAATTGAGTGGTATTCTACAAAATACTTATATTCCTCAAAAAATGTCAAGGTTATGAAAGACATTAAGGAACTGTTCTTGATGATGGAGCTTAACACAACATGTGATTCAAGAACTGTTCTAGATGATGCAGCTAAATGAAATATGTGATTCTGGTCTGGCTACAAAAGATTTTTTTGGGACAATTTGCTAGACCCCAGAGGTGTCTGCGGATTGGTTGTTGATAATGTATCAGTGATAATTATTGTATTTTGATGATTTACTGTGTATTTACATATAGGAAGATATCTAGGATGATATCCTTAGTTGAGAAAGTTCCCAATAAAGTATTTGGGAATAATCAGACATCATATTACAACTAACTCTCTGATAGTGGAGAGAGTGAATAGTTATTATACTGTTTTTGCATTTTTTTCCTTTAAGTTCAAGTTGTTTCAGAAATAATTAATAGAAAATACTATGGATTTGAAGAGACAATATAATCCGGGCTATTTAAATTAAACTCTTACATAATATTCAAAACCCAGCATTCAGGACCTCCCTGGTGGCGCAGTGGGTTAAGCAACGCACTGTGAAGCAAACTGTAGCCATTGTGGCACCAGTTCGATCCCTGCTGCTGGCCAGGGAGGGGACCCACATGGCATGGCAGACCTCTCCTGCTGTGCCCGCTGCTCCCCTCAGCAGTGTACTTCCATTGATCTGCCTGTTCTGCTTCCTGCTCTCTGTGGTGAATCCTCTCACACACCCCACACCTGTGGCCTGTACCCCAGTGCTTGTATGCATAAATAAATAAATCTTAAAAAAAACAACCCAGCATTCATAAAATACAGGCATATTAACTGCATTCATTAAGTCCCATCAGCTATGAGCAGGAACAGATTGACTGGAGAGTGATAGGCGCTTACAGGACTAGATCCGGGGGAAGGACTCTTCCTTCGTGTTACGGACAGAACTTGCAACTTGCTGGTGAGCTCAGTGTCGACCCATATGATGGGGGATTCTGCTCTGAGGCTCTGTCTCCTCATTTATAAACAGGAGGGGACAGCAATGTCAGTTTCCCAGGACTTGTGTGGATTAAGGGAGATGATCTTAAACCATTAGCATAGAGTCTGGCACATAGCAAGTGCTTAAAATGGTATTTAAAATTAATGTTATTGTTATATTTATTTTTGTTCACCCACTTTCTCTGTCAGGAAAAAAATACCTAAACCAGCATCATTTTCTTTTCCTTTCTCTGTGTTAACTTTTTTAGGCAAAAAAAGATTTGCAGATTTTTTTCTAAATGTGTCTGAACCCCAAAGATGGCATGAACATAAAAATAATAGTAACAACTAAACCCACATTTCCCATGTATCATTTCATGTAATCATTTGCCATGTGAGGTCAGGGATTCTGACCTCATGACAAAGCGTGTGTAATAGTCTGTGGTTTTAGAGCACAGCAGAAACTGTGCTCATCTGTTCTGGAAACATTTGTTTTATTTTGTCTTAAAGACTTTATTTACTTATGCATACAAGAGCTGGGGTACAGGCCAGAGTCGCGGGAGGTGAGAGGATTCACCAGAGACAGAGTGGGGAGCAGAACAGGCAGGTGGACTGAAATACACTGCTGAGGGGAGCAATGGGCGAGGCAGGAGAGGTCTGCTGCGTCATGTGGCTCCCCTCCCTGACTGGGGATCCAACTCGTGCTGCAGTGGCTGGGGAAGCCCCACAGTGCAGCGCTCAACCTCTTGTGCCACCAGGGAGGCCCTCTGGAAACTTGGACAATAACAACAATCAGAGCCTGACACTCCAGGGTGTTCCAAAAACATTCCTGGTGTTAAATTGCAGAGCAATACCCTTGTATCAATGACCTAAGTTACATGTCATAAGGTGGATGCTTTGTCAGATATCTTACTGACATAGATTTGATAGGGAAGGCCAAAAAAGTCACAAGAATCTGGTGCCTTACAGGAGGATGGGGGTTAGTACAGTCTTGGTAACAGCAGAAAAGCCAAGGAATAACTCCCCATACAGCAGCTGTACCTGCTTTGCTTCATGACATAACGTGAACTCACCTGCCCCAGCCTCTGGTCAAAACATGTGCTCAAAATCTGTGTACAATTATTTTTTACAAATACTACCTTGAACCTACGGGGAGAGGGCAGAGAGCTGCTCTTCATATGCTGGGAACCACGTGTGACGAGCTCTTTCCTTTCTAAGCTGAGCAAGAGTAGTTGCTTCCCTTTCTGATCAATTTTTCAATAATTGAACATATTTATCCCTTTTCTTCAAGAGAGCTTCCAGGCCTCCCTCTTTACATGTGAGGCTTCACACTGTCTCCATCTAGCTCCAATCCAGTTCAGAACGAGGAAGGACAACCTGATTTTATTTCCTGTGTTCATCTCATTACAATGTGAGTCACGAATAGGGCTTGCATTTTTTCTTCAGATAATTTTATTAAGAATCTGTGGGTGTGATTTTGCTATGCATGGGCAATACATAACTAAATTAAATGGGTAAAAGCCTGCCGTTCTAAAAATAAAGCATAAATTAAGTAATGTGTTTTAAAAGACCCACAAAAAATAGTGTGGCGTTTTTAGCATTATATGAAACAGAAGGTTACAGAGCAGCAAACCTTCACATTACGAAATTATTTATATTGAATATAAAATCTAGTTAAATTTTTCTCTTTTACCTGTAACAAGTAACTTTCCCATTTTATGTAAGGAGGATTAATATTCATAGGAATGAATGAAACTTGAAATTGTTTACCAACTCATTGGAAAATAACAAAATCACAGCGATAGTTGCGATGTGGATTTATCATGATCTTTACTGTTTTTCTTCTTTCCATATTTATCAAGAAAACACCTCAATGACATATTAGAAAGACTTAGTGAATTGTATTATACATTTTTAAATTGTTTAGAAAAAATAAAATAAAATTGCTTATTTCCTTAAAAAAAAAAAAGATGTAAGCTGAGGAATTATAAATTTCAATTGCAATTAACTAAATATTAAAAAAATACTATCCTACCTCAAGATTCTCTCTGTTTATGCGTGTTAACAACTTAGAGGATAAAAAGAAATGTTTTATCTACTGTTCAAAGAATGTTGCCACAAGGAATACTAAAGTAAAAGACAAAAGTCTTTTATTTAATGTTTCTCCACATTGGGATCTCAGTTAAATAATCCAAGGAGAGAGGCTGGGCTGTCTTAATTCATTCTGGTTGTTGAAGTTCAAGGTCCAGAAGAACCCCTTGCCCCCAGCAAGGCAAGTTCAGAGAAATCAGCCCTACCCCCTTCACCAAATTGAAGCCCAGGGTCAACACCCCAGTTCATTTTGGATTAATGAAACCTATTTGTGGAAATAATGAGCAACATAAAGAGGATAACAAAGGCTAAGAAAATAATCCCTCTTTTTTTCCTCCCTCTCTTTTGAAAACCAACATAAAGTGGCGTGGAAGCAGCCCCTTCAGGGGGAGGCACATTTAATCCTGGTGTTCATTTATAAAGCCTTCCCCTTTTAAAAGGTAAAGAAACATTTTTCCTAGGTAATTGTTCCTTCGAGCAGATTTATTGTGATGGAACATTTGTGTTTGTGCGTGTGTGTTTGGGAGTGTTGTTTTCTCGGGCACAAACAGAAGACAGATTGTTGACAGTCAATGTTTAGTCAAGGGTGAGAAGACTTTTGTTTTAGTTACAGATCCTCTCTACCAGCCAGCTGATATTCGCTCTTTTAATCAGTGCCACAGACGCTTGTGTGCATGATAGAAATGCTGCTAAATATGACGGAACAGCCACATATTTTAATTTAGTCCGCGTAGGAGAAGAAACCATTCTTCTTTTACCAGGCAACAGACGGGGGCTTTTTCGTTACCCAGAGCTCAGCTGCGTGAAGCCTTTGAGAGATGGTGCTATCGTGATGGACTTTCTTGAAACATTTACCAGAGGCAAACTGTGTGTCTCCCTTTTCCACAAAGCATTGCTTTTGAATTTGAATGCTCTCTACAAATGAGCCTGGCAGACAACACATGCCCATTTAGGACATTGACTGGTGTAATAGGACAAAAGTTATTAAACATGAGGAAGTTCTGGGGTTGGTCTGCCTAGTTCCTAAACTTCCCTACCTATATGGAGAGGTCCTGTGAAATCAGGACAATTCTTTGCATTTCATTTTTTAAGATATATTTATTTAAGATATATTTAAGATATATTTACACATACAAGAGCTGGGGTATAAGCCAGAGTCACTGGAGGTGAGAGGATTCACCAGAGACAGAGTGGGGAGCAGAACAGGCAGATCCACTGAAATACCTGCTGAGGGGAGCAGTGGACGAGACAGGAGAGGTCAGTTGCACCATGTGGGTCCCTTCCCTGGCCGGGAATTGAATTAGCGCTGCTGTGCCTAGATGCTTCCCAGTGCGGCTCTCAACCCGCTGTGCCACCAGGGATGCCCCAATTCTTTGCATTTTAAGATACAAAATTGGTGAACTGAGGGTGAGATAGGCTGGAAGCAATGCAGATGGACTTTCTGACCAAAAAGCAGGGCACAGAAAAAGACTACTGTTGCAGTCAGTTGGGCAAAGTATATCCTTTGTTGAAGGTGGGAGAGGCAGGGGAGGGTCTCTGGGAAGAAATGATGAACATTTGACTTTTGAAGAAAGAAGTCTGGGTGATGGAATGAAATGGAAGAAATTCTTCTGGGGGGAAAATGAGAAGCTCCCAGGGGCGTGGGAAAGAAAGGATGTGCTGCTGTGATGTTTCTATTCTCCTGTCCTCTTTAAAGATGCTGAAATATGTGCAGCAACACTGGAGCCCTGTCAGGTTTCACCTCTCTGGATGTGACAGGCTCGGGGTCAGGTCATGGCCACAGGCCCCTGGAGATTGCTTCTGTATGATACTGACGAGCTTTCATAATGGTCTTTTTCTTGGGTTGCATGCCGCTTCCGACACATTGTGAACCTTTGGGAGATGGCCCACGCTGAGAGGTTTCTGTGAGGTCATGAAGCTCTTTGAGCCAATAGCCTTACTTCTCCACAAGGCCATTTTCCACACCCAGGAAGTGCGTCTACTGATGATGCTGCACATAAAGTGAGGTTTGTGGGAGATAAGAGAGTGGAGATGATGAGCAGGAGCTCCTGAGGGCCTGAAGGGGAACCAGCAAACATGAATATTCTGTTTCCAGAGATTGACCTGCCAGGCTCCAGCTGGAGAAGCTCAGGCAGAGTGTCTAGAAACAAGTCTCTGCACACGTGAACTCAGGGACTGACGTCTTCCTTTCATTCCAAACATTCCAGTTGGGTGGAGCTCCAAGGGGTCACTTGCTGACTGTCTGTTGAACCACTAAAGTTTGTTTTTTTTTTCTGGGACTTTGATTTTACAGTGATAAAAGTTTTTCTTTTTTAAAAATTTTATATATATTTTACATAATTTTTCATTTTTGTACATCATCTATTTCTCATCCCTCTGAAATCCCCACCACCAATTCACCCGCGCACCATCACCATAGTCCCTTGTGCTCTTCCCGCCTGTTTTGTTCCTTCTCCCTTCTTCTTCCCCTGGGAATGTCTCTGTATTATAGTTGTCTGTTAATTTTGAGTTTTCACTTATTGTAATTGATTTTTTTCCCCTCAGTCCCTTGTTTGTTTCCTCTACATTTCTCCTATAAGTGATATCATCCAGTGTTTTTCCTTTTCTTTCTGGCTTATTTCACTCTGCATCATCCCTTCTAGCTCCATCCATGTTGCTGTGAATTGCATGCATTTATCTTTTTTGCGTAATATTCAATGGTGTATATATACCACATTTTCTTGAGCCAGTCATCTATTTTTGGGCATTCGGGTGATAACGAAATATTTTCAAAGGGAAAACTAAGCATCCGTCCAGAATGATTTCCCTTTCCAAACATGCATCTCTGTTTCCATGTGATGGAACCACTTTTCTAGTGTTAGTTTCTTCTGTGCACTCACTTTGGGGTCACAGGGTGCCCCTGAGGAACCTGAATGTATCCAAAAGAAGGATGGTGGGTGACCATAGGCCCATAGACCACAGACTGCTGACCAAGGTCCCTGGAGCTGTGGGAAGGAGAGAAGCCCCGTTAGCACAGCCTTTGCACTCTCCTCGCTCCCGTTTGCTCAGCTCCCTGTGACTCTGCACATTTTATATAATCAGCTTACAAGTGGACTGCGGTGCTTAATCAGAATAAGCTCCTTATGTGAAGAAACAGGGCTTCAGATGAGGTCTCCATTATCCACTGGTAGTAACAAAGAATTTAGAAAAAAAGAATCACATAGATACTGTCTCTTCTGTGCTCAGAGGATTCATTTATACACTCTGCTTGAGGGCTTAAAGTCACCTTATGAGGTAGGTACTTCTAGTTAGGATAAGTAATTTAAGCTGCGCCAGTAATCATACCACTGAGGCCCCCTGGTTTAACATGGTAAACATCTACTTTTGATTTGTGCAGAACCAAAGTGCAGGGTCCTACCTGGCAGGAGGACTTCCACAAGGTGCTTGGGAGACCCAAACCCCTTCCTCTGCGGGGCTGGAGATCTCAGCAAGAAACTCTGTGTTCGTCCACCAGGCAGGGAGAGTGAGCATGGCATCCCCGGCACCCATCACTCTGCCCTATGCGGTAACAAGGGCCATCTGGCCATACTACATGCATGAGAGCCTGGGAAATCCAGTCCAGAACTGCAAGGATGAGTTGCTGAAGCACGAGGCTGGCTGTGGCATAGTGTCCCACCTCCACTTCACCGATGGGGAAACTGGAGCCTGAAGTGGTTAAGTGATATACCCAGATTGCCTAGCTCATGGGTGAGCCAGAAGCTTAACCCTGACATCTGACTCCAGAATAGCAAGTTTTGCTATGGCCAGGGCTGCCTGCCAGATAATGAATGCCTGGAATTTTCCATTACTACAAATGAGTAAGATGAGGCAGAGGAAGAACGCACCTCCTCCTAGGTAGTAAAATGCAATAGACGCAGGATTCAGTTTTGATGTCTCTGTGGAATTGCACCCCATTTGGGTGAATTGTGACCCGTGACTTCAGTTAACTCTTTCCCAGAATATCTTGGGGAAGGGGTTTGTGTGTGTTCCAGTCTCAGTGCGTATCTCAGATTGAGCCAGCTCTCACACTATCAGCGGGGCCCTTGCTTCCCACAACATGCAACTAAGGAAGCCTATGCTTAGAACTGGGCCTCATGGAGTCCCACAGATGGGCAGATGGGATTGAGGTAGAATCTGGAATCAGCAAAATGCAACCCAGGCCACTAGCAGGCTGTGTGATTAAGTCACTTAAGGTCTCAGGGTCTGGCGTCCTCATTGTGAGATCCTGAGAATGGGCGTGCCTGCCCTGCAGGTGTGATGAGGGTTAGGTTATGCAGGAGGTGCTGAGAATGGTACCAGACACCCCATAAAGCAAGCAAAAGAGGTTAGTGTTTGTTCTTACTGTCCTTATTATTGTGTATTTACACCTCTTCAAGCTGAGGGCATGACCGGTAAAGAAAACCCTCTTCTCAGTAAGGAGTTGGGAGCCATCCCTATTCAGGAGCTCCTGCTGTGGACCTGACCCCCCACCCCCAGCTCGAGTCCATTAGAAGTCCTGCCAGCAGTGCCTCTGCGGCATTTGTACCTTGAGGCCTCGCTGTCCTCTCTGTTCCACCTTAGTTCAAGACTATCATATCTTTTCTAGACTGCAGAAACCTAGAAACTTCTCTGCATCTCCTCCTGCCCCTGCAGTCCCATCATCACATATGACCTGGAGTCATGGGTTGCTTTTTATTAATTAAAATTTTTTCTTACATCACTGTAGTCCCCATGTTTTTCCTCCCAACATATCACCTGTGAAAAATTCCCGTATTCCCTTGTGTTCTTCCCTCCCCGGTTTGACCCCTCTACTACCCCCTCCTTTGCTATAGGCCTCAGTTCTATGTGGAGTCATATTTTGAAAACATTAGTCAGACCGTGTAGTTGCCATGATTAAACTGCTGGACTTCCTACTTCATTTAAGTAAAACCTCAAGTCCTTCTTTGGTCTTTGTCTTAGAAAGGGGTAGGTCATTCCTTAACAGATCTTCATTTACCCGAGGCCATCAGAGCTTGCACTGTTATCTTAAGATTGTTATTAAGAGCTCATCTTTTTACTTTCAAAAATGTCTAGGCTCAGGTAAGTCCTATGAGGACCTGACTCAGCGCCTACAGAGCCTCGCCCTAAGTAAACACTACAAATACCATTTGGTAGCGAAACTTTATTTGGGGGAAGGGGTTTTCTAAAGTTCTAAATTAATTACAGTCCATAAGCCTGAAGAACAAGCTTGAAGCAATTTGTTCATAGCACAGAGAATTAAATTCAGTTTGGCTGACTTTTAGCTGTATTTTAAAAGAACAGGTGAGCAGCTTGTATGTAGGCAGCCCCTACCTTCTTCCGAGGAGCTCCGGCCACCTTTCCAGCACTATCTGTCCCCAGGTTGCTCTCCTGGTTCCTGGACTCATCCCAGGAGACAGCTACTTCCAAGGCTAAATTAACGGTGACGTTACTGCCTGGAGCGTCTGTGCTCTCTGGAGGCATGGACAAGAAAAGATCAGGGCCCAGGCCATCCCCATCTCTCCCAGCCTCCCGTTGACTGCTCCTCTTTGCCTGGGGAACATCCCCCTTCTCCTCCATGAGCTCTGGGAAAGCACACATGGCCTCACCTCACTTGTCTGGTGTGTTCCCCTAAGCACTTTATGGACGGTCCATTTGCCAAGAGAACTCTTCCTAGTCCTGGATCAGATGCTTCTGCTCTCTCTCTGACTTTGCCACCTGTCACTCATTGAGCCACACTGCCGGGCCCTTCTTCCTAGACTATCCCAAGCCAGATCCTGCCTTGGGGTATTTATCCTTGCAGTTCCAGAGTGCTGTACCCTCCCCTGATCTGCCTGACTCAGTCTGAAGGCCACCTCTTCCCTGCCATCTCTCTCCTCTCAATACCACAATCTAAAACTGTCTTGCTGTCTTAATTGCTAAGTGTTCTTTCTTTTAAACTTAGCGATAACAATGATACTATTAGACTCATTGCTAGAGAAGCCTAATCCTCTAAGTGCTTTATGTGGATCAATTTCTTTTTTAAAAAAAAGATTTTATTATTTATTTATGCACACAAGAGTGGGGTACAGGCCAGAGGCGCAGGGGGTGAGAGGAGTCACCAGAGACAGAGCAGGGAGCAGAACAGATCAATTGACTGAAATACACTGCTGAGGGGAGCAGTGGGTGAAGCAGGAGAGGTCTACAGCTCCACGTGGGTCCCTTCCCTGGCGGGAGGATCCTACTCTTGCTGCAGTGGCTGCGAAAGCCTCACAGTGTGGCACTCGACACCCTGCACCACCAGGGAGGTCCTACGTGTATTAATTTCTAAAAATCTTTACTATGCTCTTATGAGATAGATACATTTTTTTAAAAGATTTATTTCTTTATGCATACAAGAGCTGGGGCACAGGCCAGAGTCCAGGAAGGTAAGAGGATTCACCAGAGACAGAGTGGGGAGCAGAACAGGCAGACTGACTGAAACACACTGCTGAGGGGAGCAGCGGGCGAGGCAGAGGCGGTCTACTGCACCCTGTGGGTCCCCTCCCTGACCGGAGGCAGGGATCGAACTCGTGCTGCAGTGGCAGTGGTTTGTTTCATAGTGCCTTGCTTAACCTGCTGCGCCACCAGGGAGGCCCAGCTACATTTTTATTCCCATTTAATAGAACTGAGGTTTAGAGAAAGGAAATGACTAGTTTATTGTCAAGAGGGCGAGCCAGTTCCAGGAGACAGTCTGGCTCCTCCTACCCAAGGTACCAGGCAGGGCTCCTCTCCCCTGGGTCCGCCCCGGGGCATGGAGCTCCCCTTCCTGTATCCTGTGGCATAGGCCCCTGCACCTCACACAGCACTGGACTGAATTAACACTGGCTAAACTCTGAATGAATCAGTACTCTTAAAACCACATTCTGTTTTAACTTTTATAAAGAAAGGAAAACCTCTCACTTTCTTCCCTATTAGTAATGCCAGAACCCAGTGTCTTTTTTCAAGAGGAGCTGGAGATAAGGGAGTCAGAGCTGCCTCCGAAGTCTGGATGGGGCTTCAGTGCTGGTTTCTCCACGGCCAGTCCTGCAGGGAGTCTTGGGAAATTCCTAGCAGTGACTTTCCATAGTTTCTGAGTTAGTCCCAACGCAGGCAGTCTGGTTCCAGGTTGTTAACTCCAAAGGAAGCGAAATGCAGGCACAAAAGCAAAAGCAGAGTGAACTGACAAGTCCCTCACACTTCCCCCACCCCCATGGCTTGGACAGACAGCCAAGCTGCCTTGGGTTAAATTTCTACCACCTGTAGCTGAGGCTCCGAAACCTCCTGCCATCCAGCCTGCTTCTTCCCCACCCTGCCCCTGGGCTCCCAGACTTACTAGACAAGTCTGGATCTCTTCACTCAGCACCTTACCTGGAATTCCACCTTTCACCTGTCTCCTGTCCCCTGTGAGTGGTAAAGCCCAGGTCTTGTTGAGCTGGCTGCACGTAGCTTGCCCGTGCTAGCTGACGCCTCTGGCTGGCCTCACTTGCTTCTCTGACAGCGGAGGTGAGAGTTGCACAGGTAACCTGGGGGTGTCCTCCAGCTCCACATTCCCCACTGCTGAAGGGAGGAACTTGCATTGCTTTTGCTTCTGTTTGGATTTGCACTCCACACAAAAAAGGATGATTCTGTGAACAGGGGTCTGTTTATGTTCCAAATAGTCTATGACTAGGTGAATATGCCCTTTCAATCTCAGTGTTTTGCTCATCCCTCTATTTATTCCCTGCAGTGTTGATTATTTAGCTATTTAATATACAAACAAAGGTGTTGGGGCTCATACATCATGGCCAGGCCTCTCACCCTCCGACTCTAGAAACCAATTTATGCCTCTTCGCTAGGGGGGCTCCCTTTGAGGCTGTTCATCTGGGTAGACTGCAGTTATAGCCTGGGGCTTCCCGTCCCCCTCCGCCTTTACTCTTTCTGTATCACTGATGTTTGCAAAACCATTATTGAATTCTCTCTTCCTGGACACCATTTTTGTGGACATCCATTATACAGCCAATCATTAAAAAAAAGCCTAAATTAAAAATAAAATGAAGACTTCACTTCCTTCACTTGCCTCACTTCCAAGGGAATTTAGACCTACTTACACAGCGGCTGAATGTAAAGTCATTTTGATTTATGCAATTGGTATTATTCTAGAATTAGCTGTGGAGGTGTTTCCAACCTTAAAAACACAATGATTTTCTTAATCGTCAGTTTCTTTACTTTGGAAAACAAACAAGAGAAAGGAAGGCAATGTGTCTGTGTGAGCATGAGCCCTAATATTTATGAACTAAGCAAAAGTCCTTCAGGTCTGAAGGATTGGGCTGGCCAGATCTTTGTTCTGTCCCTTCTCAAACTCATTCATTCAACACATCTATATGGTGTTTCCTATGTGGGTGGAAGGAAAACGCAAAAACCTCCGTTTTGGAATATTCAGTCAGTGTGTTGAATAGTCTTTCAACGTGCAGTTAGTTGTCTGTCTTTGAACTTCCTGTGTGGTCCTGGACTACCTTTAGTCCTCCACGCCCTTCTGTAAACGTGAGATCTAACCTGTATTCTTTCACGCCCTGTCCAGTGTGTTCAGAGAAAGGGCTCAAAAATGTTCCTTTCTGGAGAAATTGGAGAATATTTTGTTTCCTGACACAGAATTAGTCAGCAAGGAGTTTCTGAATAAAAATAAATGGATGGAATTGAATTAAGATCAAATGAGAATTTTCAGGCAACACTGCCTGAGGGTATCCTCCTTTCTTTCCCGAAACAGTGTTGTCCACCTCAGCCTCTCTGCGTGCTGGGGACTTTTTAGCCTCCTTGCTCTTTCTCTCGTCATGCCCCCACACCACTGACCTCTGTGGTTCACTAGGAGCAGTATTCTGAAGGTTGTGAAAGTCAGGAAAGGCCAGGCTGATGGTGTTACATTTCTATGGGTTCTCATAATACTTATTTTAAAAAAATATTTATTTATTTATGCATACAAGAGCTGGGGTACAGGCCAGAGTCACAGGAGGTGAGAGGATTCACCAGACAGTGGGGAGCAGAACAGGCAGACCGACTGAAATACACTGCTGAGGGCAGCAGCGGGCGAGGCAGGAGCTGTCTGCTAAGCTATGTGGGTCCCCTCCATGGCTGGAGATCGAACTCATGCTGTAGTGACTGCGGTTTGCTTCATAGTGCGTTGCTTAACCCACTATGCCACCAGGGAGGCCCTCTTCATAATACTTATAAAGAGCAGGAGTGGAAGTAGTCAATATGTCTACGAAGAGAAGCAAGTGACATTTAATTCAACATTTATTGAATATTTTACATGTATCTCTTTTGGGTACTGAAGAGGAAGAGGTAAACAAGATGAACAGTGTTCTTATAAAGGGAAAAGAGAGTAAACAATTGATTGTATAATAGAAAAAGATCACAGAAATGATAATTTGGGGAGGATTAGTGACATGATTATCACTGCTGATCATTGCAGTTTGGAAGATCAGGAAAAGCCTACTTGAAGAGGCAATTTATGTAATCACCCTTTTTAATTTCTTCGTTTTATGATGTTCTGACATCTTGGGGCCTTGCTAATCCTGGGAGAAAGCCTCTTCCAAGTTTAGCTAATTCCTAGAGATAGCAAATGCCTCTCCAGAGAACATGCCTTTGGTGTGAAACAGCCAATCTGAATTCATCTCCCCTGCCATAAAGTCCTCTTATCAGTCTTCTGCAGTCCCAGACACTATTTCTCTGCTTGAAATCACCCAAGGTCAAGTACTGGACAGCTAGGAGCCACTCCTTAGTCCAAAGCCTGCCAAAATTACTCAGACTTGCCAGTGCTATGCCTACTCAGGTATCTATACTGTTCTGTCCATTGCTTCCCATGAAAACCACAATAAGGGGTCTTCCTCCTTGCCCCCTCTTCTCCTCTCTGTCTGTGCTGCTTCCCATGTGGCCCTGCTTGCCAGGCTTCCTGTTTCTAAAGAACTGTTAATATAAAAATCTTCATGCTAGTCATTTCCATGTCTGTGTGTCTTACCGTAGCTGATTAAAACAGATGCTGGGTCCATTATCATACAGTGATAATTTAAACTGAGGTCTGAATGACAAAAAAAACTAGCCTTACAAAGACTAAAAGGAGCCCATCTGGGTAACTGCACAGACCCTAAATTTGATAAGGTGGTGGATCGGAAGATAAGTACCCGGAGTAAGCTCTGGGCTCACCTTCTACTTCCTTTCCTCTTCCCACCAGATAACCATTGATCTCTGATCATCCACAGATTCTTAAAGGCAAATATCACTGGAAGTCAGATGTCTCAGGCTCCTTTTTATGCCAGTCAACGTTTGTGTAAATGGATAAGGAGAAGAACTGATGGTCTCATTAAAGCAAGTCACAGTAAGATGCAGGAGAATCTTTGCTAATCTACTTTTGTTGAATAGGGGAACTTTTTAACTGAAACAAACTCCTTAATCTGTCACATTTAATTGTTTCTGTGTCTTGACATTGTTCAGCTACCTCCCACCCATACTTATCAAATACATTTCTCATTACATCCAGATTCAAGCAGCTGAATGAGGAGGAATGATTTTTCTGTAGGTGAGAATCACTTTGCACATTTGTGATTTCTTGTTCAGTGTCAGTTTGTGCTTTATATTATAATTATATCCAAAGCTTACACTGGGGTGGAGGTGGGGAGGAAGCACCCAGCTCCATATTGCTAGCAAAATGCAGTACAAGCTACAGGCATTCTTCTACCGATTTCAGGAAGAAAAGCACTGAATCAAGTCATACTAAGATAAAGTGTAAATATGAAAGATAAAAGTAATTCTCAATGTTATATTTAAGTGAGGCTCAATTTCTTAGACTTGTGGATTTCATTCCTGGTTGCATATTAAAATCAATGAGGGAACTTTTGAAATATATCAATACCAATCTCCATTCCATCGAGTTGGAATCCAAGGGTGGGATCTGGTATCAGCATTTTAAAGAAGTTTCTCTAGATGATTGTAAGTTGCAGCCGGGATTGAGGAACATAGATCTAATGAAAAAGACTACAGAGAGGAAACGTTAATGCACCTGGTTGGTGTCTTTGGACAGTGTGGAGATTTGCATGTAGCACTAAGAAAGTAGAAGATCCCAGAAAGAAGAGGTTCACAGTGAACTAGATGGTCAGCAACAGTCACGTAAAGAGACCTGAGCAGAGACATGTGCAACCTGAAGGAAGAAGGAAGATTGGCACTGAGAGCAGAATGGGATTGCTCATGTTCATTTGAAAAGTGCTGAGAGAACTTCTGTTAACTGAAGTCAACTGGCAGGTGTCTGCAGAAACACAAGCCACAGTATGTGAGAAATAAGAAGCAGAGCACTTGATGGCAGATCTTACATTCATCTGAAAAAAAAAAAAAAAAAAAAAAAGGGACCGAGAATATTACACCCCCTTTTACCACAAAGCCTCAATATGCTGACAAATTTTCATGAGATAGTATTTCAGCTCATGAGTTTTATGTTGCACATATTCCCCGAGGAAGGTCCTGCTGCAGAGAGCAAATGGTAAGCCGCCTTTCCATTCCTAGATCCACTCCTGATCTCAGAGTCTTGCATTTCGAAAGTGGAGACAGGACCTCAGATTACCCTTTCTTATACGATGATATGAAATTTGAAGCCAACCAATGGTTGTGTTGCATAGGAACTGTCCAAATGAATCCTCATCAACTGAGAACCTCATCAACAATGCATAATATCTGAGTTTATTAAGGAAAAAATCCTTTGGAATAAATTCAAATAGCAGGTAAAAATCAAAATAGATTAAAATTTGATCTTCAAGGTTGTATCATTCTCAAGGGGACTCTAAAATCTGCCCTCAAGTTCTCTCCTTTTAGTTTTCCTAAATCTTATAGTGTTTTGTAAAGATGCCGGACAATACCTCAATCTCTGAAGTTCTAAAGATTTATTTATTTATGCATACAAGAGCAGGAGTACAGGCCAGAGGCCTGGGAGGTGAGAGGATTCACCAGAGACAGAGTGGGGAGCTGAAATACACTGCTGAGGGGAGCAGTGGGCGAGGCAGGAGAGGTCTGCTGCACCATGTGGGTCCCTTCCCTGGCTGGGGATCAAATTCGCACTGCTATGCAGAGGATACTTCACAGTGCAGTGCTCAACCCGCTGAGCCACCGGGGAGGCCCCCAATCTCTGAAGTTCTTTAAGTATTTTAAAAATGAGCACTGAAGGATTCATTGTATTGACAAATATTTGTAAGGTGTTATTTGAGTTCATGAATTTTATTTAAACAGGACTTAATCCTATGATAAAAGCCTCAACATAGGTTTGTGATTAAAACATGATTTCTTGATCAAGTTCTGATTTCACTATTTCACAAAATCAACAGTCATTCAACAAATATTTCCTCTGTACTTGCCAATGACAAGTATTGCTGTAGATGATTAGAATGTGTCAGTGACTAAAAATAGATTAAAATCCTCACCCTCTTGAAGGCTGCATGTTACTGAGAGAAAATGATCATATAAACTATAGACTAAAGTTAATTTAGTACCGGGTTGTATAGCATGTTAAAAGGTAACATATACTATAAATTTTTTAAAATAGGGGGATTGGGAATTCCGGGAGGGCCAAGAATGGATTACAATATTCAATAGAGTGACCAGGGCAGGTTTCATGGAGAAGGTGATATTTTAGTAATTGCTTGAAGGAGATGAGTGGAGCAGCCCTTAGCTTCTAGGGGAAGAGTGTTCTGGGCAGAGGAACCAGCAACTGCAAAGTCTGGTAGCTGAAGTTCGCTGATGTGTTTGAGGACAAAAGGAGTCTCTAGGGTTCTCTATAGATAGTATTAGATCATCTGCAAATGATGATAGTTTCACATCTTCATTTCTAGTCCTTTCAGTTCCTTATTGTCTGATCGCTCTAGCTAAAATCTCTAAAGTAAACAGAAACGGTTACAGTGGGCATCCTTGTCATTTTCCTGATCTTAAAGGGAAGGCCTTTTGTTTTTCCTCATTAAATATTATATTCACTATAGGTGTGTGACACATGGCCTATGTTATGTTGTGGTGGGTTCCTTCTAGTTCTATCTTGTTAAGTTTTTATCATGAATGGGTGCTGAATCTTGTCAAGTGCTTTCTCTGCATCTATTAATATTGTCATATGATTTTCAAGTTCCTTTGTTGATATATTATGTTGATTGATTTACTTGCATTCAAGTACCTTGCATCCCTGAATACACACCCCTTAATCATGATGCATCATCCTTGTAATGTAGTATTGAGTTTAATTTGCTAATATCTTGTTGAAGAAATTTACATCAATATTTATCAGGCGTATTGGTCTGTAGTCTCTTCTTGTGTTGTCTCCCTCTAGTTTTGGCATTAGAGTAGTGTAGGTAGGCTAATTATTTTTCCAGAGAGAATAGGAAAAGAGGCAGCTGGGAAGACGGCTCTTGGGGTCACAACAAATTTCACACATTGACGTTGGGAACTATTCTTTTAAAGAAGTCAAATTTTTTTTTTAAAGATTTATTTATTTATACATACAAGAGCTGGGGTACAGGCCAGAGTCATGGGAGGTGAGAGGATTCACCAGACAGAGTGGAGAGCAGAACAGGCAGACTGACTGAAACACACTGCTGAGGGGAGCAGCGGGCAAGGCAGGAGAGTTCTGCTGCACCATGTGGGTCCCCTCCCTGGCCGGAAGCAGGGATCAAACTCATGCTGCAGTGGTTGCAGTTTGCTTCACAGTGCATTGCCTAACTCACTGCACCACCGGGGAGACCCAAGAAGTCAAATTTGATTGGATTGTTCTGTGATATGATCTATGCTCCCAAAACATGTAGACAATAAAACATCAGCCTGCAATTAATGGAGCTTGACAATTGGATGTTATTTCCAGGAAGGATGGGAGGATGACTTTTCTGTCAACTGACAGGCGAAGACACTAGATGTTGTTTGATAGTGGGCAGAGTCTTTTATTTGCTCCTTTAGATCTACTACTCCCTACCCATATTCATTTTGTTCTGTACCCAGGAGGTTGACCTCCCTGAGTACATCACCTGATCTCTTTCTCTCTGTCTTTCTAGGTATATAGTCAATGAGGAGCTATGTTTAGAGTTTTGAAGGGAGGAGGAGGGATTTAAATTGGCCACACTCTTCCACCAAAGGTCACAGCTCTTGTCAATTGACTTTCTCTCTCTCTCTCCTCCCCTCTCCTTCTCCCCACTTACTAACTCCAACTATCCTTTCCTCCTTTACTATCCTTTTCCCCTTCAGGGTTGGAGGGAAAGTAGCCACAGGGCTTTATTAGCCCTGTGGTATTGCACTATCATTTGTGGTTTCACTACACCCTGTAAATAGCTCCTTTATCAAACTGTCCTCAAGTTACATAAATTAAATGTGCCATCTGTTTCTTGCCCAAACAGTGATTGATATGAGAGAAAGATCAACAATCAGCTTTGGACGTACTAAGTCTGAAATAGCAAAAGAGATCTGAGGATAGGCAAGGGGATATTTGAGTCAGGAATTCCAGAGAGCAGCATAGCCAAGAGATAAGAAGTTGAGAGTCATTAATAGAAAGAAGATATTTGGAAGCAGGAGACTGATGGGATATTTGAGGGAGTGGGAGAAGATAAAGAGGAGGAATGAGACCTGAGTCTTGGACACTGATAGAAGAGTTTGGACAGATGAGGGAAAAACAGCCAAGGAGGTCATGAAGACCTGGCAAGAGAGGTGGAGGGAAACCCAGGAAGTGTGTCGTGGAAGCCAACTGAGGGGCACATGTCAAGGAGAGGGCTGAGCCACTGAGTCAGATGCTGCTGCAAGGTCAAGTACAAACAGGACCAAAAAGTGCCCTGTATTTTAGAGTGTGGAAGACAGTGTTCTCCTTGGAGGATCATTTCCAGTGGCAAGGCCTAATAACGGCTGTTTAGAGTGTGTTTTAAAGAGAATGAGAAGAACTGAAGAAAGCAAGTATTGAATCTTGCTGCAGAGAACACTACATGGTCAGTGGCTAGGGAAGAAAGACAACTTTTGTTTTTGTGTGTATTTGGCTTCATTAAGATGGGAGAATAACAGCATTTTGGCTTGCAGATGAACACAATTCAGTGGAAAAAAGCAATAAGCAGGCTAGACATGGGAGCATTGCTGGGGAATGCCCTTGAGTAGCAGAGGGCAGGGTCCAAGGCACAAGAAGCGGGATTGTCTGAGACATACACACAGAGCGCATGGCTCATCCATGGCAACAAGTGGACAGCCGTGGGCAGATCCAGAATTTCTTTTCTGATTTTATTTTCTAATGGAGGTAGCAAAGCAGCCAGCTTGGAGTGGGGGCAGAAGGGAAGAGTTGGAAGTTTGAGAGCAAGCAAGCAAGGACTTAGGGAAGTGTGTGTAGATGCCAGGAGCATCAAGCAGCCCCCCTGGGGTTCACCCCCACAGACTGATGTGGGGATGCATATCCAGAGCAAACAGTTGGATTTAATAAGGAGCCTGGATTTCATTAAGCAAGCGGAGTGACGGCACATGTAAAATGGAGCTAACAGCACTTACCACGGAAGGTGCCATCCGCTATCGCTAAACAGCGACAAAAGCTCAACACAGCGTCCGGGCCTTAGTAGGAGCACAGTAAACGCCCGCTGCAACTGTTGCTGGTGGAACACGTGAGGGTTAGGAAAACTCCAACACGGAGTGCTTGTTTAACCTTATCTATGTGTTGCTTCTATTTTCTCATTTGAATTCTGAACACATATCTAGGGTTTTTGCAACATTTCAGTCCTACTAGGGACCAGCGCGTGCACCCTTAGAGCTTGGGGGTGGCTTGCATCTCACAATGCTTCCATTTTATCACGGAGTGGTGGTGTCAAAGCCTGTTTCCCTCAGCTCACTGGCGACTGGAAGCGCTTCAGCTGCTTGCTGGATTCTTGGCAACAGCCTATGGCAAGCAGGACTTGAGCTGCTTAGATCAGTCTGTCTTTGAAGTTCCTCCGCTGTGGCTAGCGGTAGCCCTCTAAAAATAGGATTCTGAGTGAGCACGGATGCTCGTCTGTCCTCTTGGCCTTCCAAACATCACTTCTTTTATTCTCCGGGCATTGATTGTACTTGATTAAGCAGCCTGTGTCACGTCACTGTGGTTGCGTTTACTGTTATTACATTTCCTTCAAAGACTGTGCTCTGAAGAAATCCAAATTACTCACTGAATAATCTACTCAGTGTAGTAACACACTGAATACATTCCTGAAGTGGACTGGCATTACCTCGGGGCTGAGATTTTGTGTATGTGTGTGTGTGTTTTCATTTCAAGAGAAAGCGTGTGTGAATATTCAGACACTTTTGTTCTGAATGCTTAAACCCTTATCACATAACTCCAAATCTGATTCATGTTGGAGTCATGTCAGGGGATTTCTTGTTCGTTGGTTTGTCATTTTCTTGGTTCCTGGTGTGACAGGTGATTATTTTTACTGTGCCCTGCCCATTTTGTTCATTATGTTAGGAGACTCTGGGTCCTATTTAAGTCTTTTATTGTAGAGGGGTTGTGATTCCAGTGCTGCTTAACAGTCAGAATCTTGTTTTGGAGTGTATGGCTTCTCTGGTCCTGATGGGGTTGTTTTGTTTTGTTTTTTTTTTTAATATTTATTTATTTATATACAAGAATTAGGTAGAGGCCAGTGGTATGGGGGTGAGAGGGTTCACCAGAGACAGAGTGGGGAACAGAACAGGCAGACTGACTGAAGTACACTGCTGAGGGGGGCAGTGGGCGAGACAGGAGAGGTCTGCTGTGCCCTGTGGGTCCCCTCCCTGGCCAGGGATCGAACTCATGCTGCAGTGGCTGTGGATGCTTCATAGTGCGGTGCTCAACCCCCTGTGCCACCAGGGAGGCCCTCTTGATGGGGTCCTTAATTGATCCTACTGGTGCCACCAGGTGAAGCGAAGAGGTGTCATCAGACTAAGTCATTGGGTGTCTCTCTTCATCTGGGAAGGGCATCATGTCATTTCCCTGAGAGGTGCCACCAAAATATCTGGGTGTCTCTGGAGGCAGGGAGTGATGCCTCTCTGGCCACACTGCTGGCCATCACCTAGTCCCTCTTGCCAATTCATCCTCCCACTCCTACCCTGGTGTCTCAGGGAAGTAAATACAGTTTTTTTTTTAAAAGATTTATTTATACATACAAGAGCTGGGGTACAGGCCAGAGTCACGGGAGGTGAGAGGATTCACCAGAGACAGCTCTGGGAGCAGAACAGGCAGACTGACTGAAACATATTGCTGAGGGGAGCAGCGGGCAAGGCAGGAGAGGTCTGCTGCGCCATGTGGGTATCCTGCCTGGCTGGAGGCAGGGATCGAACTCATGCTGCAGTGGCTGCGGTTTGCTTCATAATGCGTTGCTTAACCCACTGTGCCACCAGGGAGGCCCCTAAATACAGTTTTTAAAGACTGACTCATTCTCCCTTTTCTGTTCAGAAAAATGTATAATTCATGTTAAGAAGGCTGACAGTATAGTTAATTTAGTAAATATATAGAAAACACTTAATATTTTTATTTAAAACATTTTAAACTCACAAAAAGTTGAATGAAGAAGCATTGAGCGCTCATGCCTCTGGACTCACCTACTGTAGAGTTCCCAAATAACACCTAGGACTCCCCGTTAGACTGAGTCTCACTCAGAGGTGAATGATTGTCATGTCTGAGCATGCTTGCAATATTTGAGACACACTTATATTAAAAATTACTTGTGTGTCTGACATGCAGATCTGACTGGGCATTCTGTGTTTTTATGTGTAATTTCACAGTCCTAACGGGCCATTAACATCTGGTCTCACTTACTCCATTCTTTCCTCTAGATACGCTCCTCTTTTGCCAAACCATCTGGGGAGCATTTGAAAATAAAATCCCAAGTAGGTTTTATGTGCATATATGAAGCAGATTCCTCTGCCTTGACTGTTTTTCTTTTAGCTAGTGCTTGAAACTGCATTTTCCATTTGTAATTATAGAGTACTAATTTCCCACTCTTGCCTGACTCTGGGCTGGTTCTATGTCCACATCTGTCACATAGTTACAAACAGATTCTAACTTTTATGTCAAAATACCAGTTACTGTCACTAATGAAGCACACATTTCTTGACTTCATACTAAAACCTATTCGTGCTAAAAGCAAGCATTTTATGATGCTCTTGTATTGACTAAGCTGCTCCATTGCTCGTTTCTTAAAGATTTCCTAGATTTTTCTAGTTTCTTTTGTATGAGACACCTCACCTGAAATTTCCTCTCTTTAAACACATCCATAATTTTGGGTGTTTTGATGTAATAGGTAAGAGCACAAGAGTAATAGGTAAGAGTACAGGAGTTAGATCATGGTGAACTATAATCCTGTCTCCTAGTCATGGTGGGCTCAAGGAAGTTATTTAACTTCTTTGTAACTTGCTTTTCTCTTTAGTAAAACGGAATAAGGAGTTTCTGTCTCCTGGAACTATTGCAAGGTGCGGGTGCGCACCTGCTTGGCACAGAGCAAGCTGTCAGTTATCAAGTAGCTCGCTCCTGTCATTTATCAGACTTTCCCTGAAGCAGTTTTATATATGTATCCCCTAACTCTCCCTGAAAATACTTTCCACACTAGCTGGAAACCTCTAACTCCGTAGCTACTGCACACAACCTTCTTATGGTCAAGTACCTCAGTTGCCATGGGGAAAGCAGAAAGGGTTAAAGGGGTGAGACCTCAATTGTGTTCTTAGGCCCCATCAACACAGATACGGGTCAGGGGCACTATTTGAGAAGCAGCACTGTGAAACACAAATTTGATCCATCACTGACCACATGGTGTGCGTGTAGGTGTGTGCATGTGTGTGTTAGGAATGAAAAACAGTCCTAAAAGATGTCAAAGCTTATGAGTCATCTATGGGAAATGGTCTTTCCTGCATACTTTATGAGTCAGGTTCTTATCACATGAATCTGTGCAGTTTGGGTCATCAGACCTTAAAAAGAATGTGGAGAAACTGGAACCAGCACAGGGAAGAGAATCAAAAACATGCAGACATTATATTTTAAAAAGTCAAAAGAATTGAAACTGTACTTTTCGAAGGGTGACTTGATTTGTTTTCAAAAGGAGAAAGGGCTTTTTATGAATATTCTCATCAGCTATTCCATCAGGTCACATGAAGAACAAACCAGTTGAAATAATCATGGTAAAGCAATGTATACATGTTTTTATTTTGCAAAAATAAGAACATTCTTCTTGCGTAAAGCAGTTGTCTGCGTGACTGAGTTACTTGTGGGCTTTGTCATCAGGGAGTTTGACCTTAAAGTTTTGTAGAATTTTCAAATTTCAGGTTGGCATCTCACAGAAATGGGGAGGGGCTCCACTGGATGAATGCTGAGGGCTTTTTTTAACTTTGAGATATAACTAGAAAATAGCAAGAGACTGCAGACACGAGATACACTGCACAGCTAAAGATCTGTTCAGCAATCAGCTATCAAGGGGGAGACCTGGCGGGGTGGCCAGGCAGCCGTGTGCATGTTGTGTCTTCACATGCTCTGGCTGTTACACTGGATGGACAGACATGAGACCTGCCCGTCCGATTCTAGCAGACAACTCCAGGTCAGCCCGACAGACGGGATTTTTAGTGCTGATTGTAAGGGATTTGCATTTGCTCTTATGAAAGAGACAACCCCAAATTTGTTAGAACATAAATCAGTTGTACATGCCTTTTACCCATAACCAGCAAAACAAACAGAATAAAAAAGATGACCATTCCGTTAGTAATGCTCAGCCTGGATGGGGATTGCTCTTTTGTGGAATTCAGAGTGGATTCATTCTAGGGACACTTTGGGTGTAGCAGCTCTCACTTATTATAGATTACTGACTCCAGAGCTCGACTGCCAAAATACTTTGGCTCATTCTCAACCACTGAGATTGCATAATTTTTTCCTCTTCTCATGTTCCAGAGTCATTGCAATATCACTAGATGTCTCTTCTCATTTTATTGCCCTCTTTAGTCCCAGGTCTGCTAAGAATGCCATTATGCTATTTATACATTATACTAGTCATTGTATTAGTGTACTGCCATATACTATTGGTGGTACACAACAGTGTATCCATTCTTGTGATCGTTCCCAAATGATGTGCCTTCATCCCTTTGCCAGGTTGTATGTTTTCTTAACCTGCCTACAATCTCAGATAACTGTCTTCTGTAGGTCGGTATTTCTTCTCTCACCCTCACCTGAACCAGCATGGATGCCGACACATGAGATGTTTATTTCAGCTAATGTTTGTTGTCTCTGACCAGCTGTAAAAAAGGACATGGTTAGCTACATTTAACAAACAAAACAATAATAATGATGAAACAAATCAAAGAAAAAGCCTTGTGTTTGAAATAAGCGGGTACTTTATCTTCTGGAAGTGGGCTGCCCTGACTTAGCAGATAGCTCCAAGGTTTCTGGGTGACATCCTCCTTCTGTGCGTCTTAGTGCTGGCTCTGTGATCTAGGTGGGTCACCCTAGCTTCAGCCACCACATCCACTTTCCTGGAGGCAACACAGAGGAGAAGGAAGGGTGGGCGCACCTCCTTCAAGAAAATTGCCTGGAAGTTCTGCTGGCACTTGCAGTTGAGTCTCATTGTCTGGGATCCTCCTCCCCCACCAGGAGCTTGGAAGTATAATTTTTTACTCCAGGTTATGAGGAGTCTACATACCATCATGGAGACAGGAACCAGTGGATGACCGAGACAATGAGCAGTATCCACCACCCAACCCAAATGCTGCGTTGGCAAGAAGAGGTTCAACCTAGAAACAGTGATTTAAAATGTCAGTTCAATGTGGAAATTCTCTTTGGTAACTGCATCAGGCCCTGTGTGGGTCCACACGTTTAGTGCTTCATCAAACATTCCTCTTGAAACCCTGGAAAGAAGATCCTGCTTTTGTGTCTCCAGGGCAAAGAGCTCCATTTCAGAGGTGACCAGACTCAAGGACAGAGGGAATGAGTAATATGCTCACACCACACAGCAGTTCATGGGGAAGTCAGTAAGTGAGCCCAGACGGTGGGGTCCTTAGGTCTGTGCCATGACCCAGCCGCTGTGTGCAGGACAGCGGTGTAGAACGTGCTTTTCTGAGAACGGAGAACTCCCAGGGGCTCCGTGATACTCCCTTTACTATGACAACACACACATGTGGACATATGCACTCACACGTGCACACTGTTCCTATGTTTGGATGAAATTAATATCTCCACTTTCCTTTGGGCAGGATATGTGATTTGCTGGTGTTGCTGTGAATTCACATTATTCACTGATGGTGCCATCCTATTTCCTGTCTCATTTTTCATTTCTTAAGTATTAATTATCTTTCTTCTGCTGCATACTAGAAATGTGGAACTGTGTAGTTTGCATGAACTAACCCCAGTTGCTGTGGTGCTTTCATTCTTCTGGAGCATTCCATTCCCCCCAGCTACCTGGGGCAGGTGAGACCTAGTCGTGGTTCAAGGTGATGATGTCAGCCTATTTGATTGGGGAATGGCCATGCCATGGGAAGCTTTGTGGGAAGCTTCGTTAGCTCAGGCAGAAAGCAGACAAGCTCCTTGTAGAAAACAAGATTAAAAGGATTTGGGGATTGATTTCAGTCTGCAGAAAAATGGTCTATTGTTTTGATTGTACTGAAAAAAAATCAAGATTTTAGTCACTATCCAGTGACAGATTTTGGCATATTGGAAAATAAACCTTAGTCCTTCTGAGTGTCAAATTAATGAAATGTTACTTAGAGAAATGAATCTCAAAACAAACTTCTTTTTAATCCATATTTTTTTCTAACTTGGTTATTGTATTTCCTTCATATGAAATCAACACCTTCTAGTCAAGAGTCCATTACATAAATATTTCATGTCAGTTGATGTGAAAAATCGTCTTCTTTTTAAATACCTGATGAAGGGTTGAGAAGATTTAATACTTATGGAATTCATTATTATTTCAGACTGTTCTGAAGAGGGATTTTCATCTTTCTTTATTTCCATAAGCCAAGTTGCAATTTTCCAGAAAGAACTGACAGAAAACAGATTTGATACAGCTGCCTAAAATGTTTATTACAGAAACTGTGAAACCCAGGAAATCAGGGTAACACTGCCATGAACTCTCTCTCTCGTGCCTGTCCCTCAGCTTCATCTGCTCTCAGCAAGCGTCTTACCTCTGCCATCCCCACCCCTTCCCCTGTGCCTTGGGGGTTATTTTGGAGTAAATGTTAAAATACCTCTCTTTAAGGACAAACACTCATTGTGAAGGTGTGTGAAACAGATACCTTGTTTAAAAAATAGGAAACATATTCCCAAATAGAATATCACTTCTGAAAAGAATAAGAATGATACTGAGCATATGATGTCTGCTCTTCCTCTGTTTTCTCTCTTCTTTTTAGCAGTTGGTGAGTTTTAATGTGGATCCTAGTAGGTTCACATACTGTGTTTAGTTGTTTTGTCTCCAGTGTTCTTGTAATAGAAAGGGTCAGGGACCTCTGTGGTGGTGCAGCAGGTTGAGCACTGCACTGTGAAGTATCTGCTGCACAGCAGTGCAAGTTGGATCCCCAGCCAGGGAGGGGACCCACATGGCACAGCAGAACTCTCCTGCCTCACCCGCTGCTCCCCTCAGCAGTGTCTTTCAGTCCATCTGCCTGTTCTGCTTCCCACTCTGTGTCTGGTGAATCCTCTCACCTCCTGCACCTCTGGCCTGTGCCCCAGCTCTTGTATGCAAAATAAATAAATGTTTTAAAAAATAGAGAGGGTCATTTTTCTTGCAATTAATTGGAGAACAAATAATCTTAGAGTATCTCACATTGTGGATTTTGCTGATTTGTGCTCCTGTGGTGTCACTTCCTATGTTCCTCAGTCCCTTGGATTTCTGCACTTGATCAGACAGATTTAGTGTTTTTTATTTTGTTTGTTTGGTTTTTCCTCTTAGCAGGAGCACTTCACAGGTGGTGTTATCTGCTTCCTGCTGCATCAGATTAGGAGGGAGTGGAAGGCTTAGTTGTCCTAGTGACTAGGGAAATATACTTTTTTAAAAAAAGATTTATTTATTTAGTCATACAAGAGCTAGGGTGCAGGCCAGAGGAGGTGAGAGGATTTGTTACCAGGCTGCAGCTGGCAGGAGGAGTGGTCTCTGGTTCCCTTGCAAGTTGATGTGGCAGTCCTTCCTCAGAAACCTTTTATGTAGCAGTATGCTGCCTGGATCATGGAATGGACCAATCAGGTGTGAGCCTTGGGTTGATTGACACCAGGACTCCGCCTCTCAGCACAAGTCAGTGATAGCAGAACCCCTCTTGTAAATTACACTTCCTGAATTCTGGAACAGGCCAATCAGGTGTAGGAAAATGATAAGGCAGGGTCGAAGGGAACAGAGGGATAGGGAGCTGACAGGCATTCAGAGCAACCTGAAGAAGCAGACAGAAAAGCGGCAGCCCAGAGGAAGAAGGGATCCGAAGAAGCAGCAGACAAAGAAGAGCTCCTGTAGAGGAAGAGGAGAAGATGGTTCCAGCCTTCAAAGAAAGGAGGGAAGCCTCCAGCAGCCACTCTCTGAGGAGGGAGAGAGACTGAAGGACTTTGTAGGGACTGGGACTCAGTCCTGGCTGTGACACTGACTGGAAGGAGCACCAAAGGCCCTGGGCCTGGTGTCTCAAAGAGCTGTTTGTTGGTGGTATAAACCAACAACTCACAAGAGCTGTAACACTGGGTGTTCCTAAACACCGCCTCTGTAGGCCCATAATGGTCATTGCTACTGGACAGTGCTGCCTAGAACTGGTGACTGGTGACTGCCAACACTGATGCTGTCCAGATGAAGCAGCCAGCCTTCTATGGATATGTAAGCATTCTTGTTTCCCCCATTTGTAAATAAACCCCATGACTGTTGTTCCTGTAGCCTGAGGTCCCTTGCAATTGTGCACGCGGATGAGAACCCATAGACAGTGACCTGTATTGGGCACTGTCCTCTGATAGGCTATAGCCCTGGATTCTGGTTTGTGGCCTTTTGGCCTTTAGGACCTTTTTGGGGGCTCTCTAGCCTGGGAGCGTCCTCTGACCACTGTCTCAGTCAGAGCTTCCTCTTCTGCCCTCCTGTTTCAGATTCACCAGAGACAGACTGGGGAGCAGAACAGGCAGATTGACTGAACTACACTGCTGAGGGGAGCAGTGGGCGAGGCAGGAGAGGTCTGCTGCGCCATGTGGGTCCCCTTCCTGGCCAGGGACCGAACTCGCACTGCTGTGCTGAGGATGCTTCACAGTGTGGCAGTCAATCCTCTGCACCACCAGGGAGGCCCTAGGGGAATATGCTTAATACTTCCAGGTCTTACATTCAGAGTGAGCCTCACTATCAGACAAGTAAATAAGCAGAGAGCAGGGCAGGCTGGGGTGGCTCCGTCAAGAAAATGCAGCAGAATAAAGAACAACGAGAGGGGAGTGCTTTTTTAGACTGGGTAAAGTCCCCCAGCGAAGAGAGAGGCACAAAATGCAGAGGACTGAGGGGAGATAGTTCAAGGCTGAGGGAACAGCAGGTACAAAGAGCAGGTGACCAGCAGGGTTTGGGGTGTGGGGACACCTCTCTCTGGATGCCCTGTTTGCCTCCTCAGTGGCCGTCACCTCCACTCACTGTTGCTCTTCTTCATGGCTTAGCTGCTCCACCTACACGTGGTTTCTGTCTGTGGACTCCAAGAACTGTAATTCCAGCCTCTTTTGGATGAGACCACTGCTCTTACTCCTAGATGCCCTGCACTCTGCCCATCATCTCTGTGTGTCTGTTGAGAGTGCTCATTGCCTGGTCGGGAAGTGGGGTTTATTTGTGCTCTTGATGAATTATTTGTGCTATGAAACATGAGTACTCTTCTTACCTGCTTACACCCCATAAGCACTGGGGGACGAGGGTGTGTGCAGGCTGGGGCAGCATGCAGAGACACAGAGCGCATCCTCCGAGTTCTGATTTCAGAGGCTTGTGTGTCTGCTTCCAGGGTACATTCTGGCAGTGTTTCTGCAGGCTTTAATATAGAAGGAAAGGCTGTGTAGGGGCAGAATGGCACGGGGTAGGTTCTCTACGATCCTGGCAGACAGGTAAAGGAGTCTTGGAGTCCTTGGTGGCTTTTTTTTGGGCTTTTATTAATCTTTGTCAGAGGTGATCAGGGACACGGCAGGTGGGAGGCCTGGAGAAAATGGATATGCTTACAAGCGTAGGCCCACACACTACTCCGGGTGCTACAATCAGGCATGCGTGCAGGACTGCAGGGGTTTATCATTGATGCTAATGGTGGGAGGGCCGGCTAATAACTTTCATTTTCCCTATAAGCTGCTAACCAGAAATAGTGGTGGGTTGATTAAGTAGTGATCAGTGATCTGGCTCAGGTCTGAAACATCTCAGAATCACCTTCTGAATAAGCCACAACTCAAAAGAATTGTTCCTGATTACCTGGTGATCGCATCAGGACTGCTATGAAATCCTCAGGGAGAGAAAGTTAAGAAAGTTTGAAAGTTCACGTCAGTGTTTGACTTAAAAAAACAAAACACAACACCCCAGATCACTAAGGCAAATAAGATATTAATTAGGGAGCAGATGGCTCTGAGCTTGGGTGCATTTTATTGGAAGCCCAGGAAGTACCTGGTTCAGATTTCATCAGGTCTTTCAGGACGTGTTTAGCATGTAAATTCTTCAGGTGCTGAGTTTGCACAAATCTCTCTTGTGGAGTGGCGGTAGGGGCTGTGAACCCCCTGGATCCTGTGGCAGCAAACTGCTTCCGTAGAATGCTGAGGGGTCACAGTGTTGCCATCTGTGGTGACCGCGGGGAAATCTGTGAGTGTCTGGGAAGCAGCAGCACTGGTCTCCCTGGCCTGGTCTCACTGTTCAGGGGAGACACAAGGCTTCCGTGAGAATGCCCTTCATGACGCAGGGAAACGTGTGAGCGCTCAGGCCTGGAGAAGGTGTCTATTTCCTCTTCCCCACGCCTGAAGTGTTGCTTCAGCTGCTCTGTTTCCAGGGAAAGCCTTTTTTCCAATTGGGAACTGAATACTTCAACATAGCTACACACACTCTTTTCCCCCCAAAATGAATGAAATGGGCTGTCACTTCCAGGAAAATAATTGACACTTGTTGCCAATGGTAAAAGTCAAGCTTCCTAATGAAAATGCAAGTTTTAGAAAATTTGTATCTCAAAATCCAGGGACTTATGTGATGAGAGCAGGTGTGGATATTAACAAATGGGGTGTTTTAGATTGTTGCATAGAATGTGTCAACATTTGGAAGTTGTACATAATTCCCTGAACCACTGTTTCTCAAATGGCCACTGTGTGTTTCCCCAAAGTGCACGTGGGCAGAACATCTACTCCAGGCGTGCTGTGGAGCAGTGAATGAGCTTGAATGTAATGCAGTGTGAAAGCTCATTGATCTGGTTTCAGGTTCCACATTGCAATACTCACTAAAAAACCTGCCCTTGGGCCTCCCTGGTGGCTCAGCGGGTTGAGTGCCTGTGAAGCATCCACTGCACAGCAGCGCAAGTTCAATCCCCGGCCAGGGAGGGACCCACATGGCACAGCAGACCTCTCCTGCCTCACCCGCTGTTCCCCTCAGCAGTGTAGTTCAGTCCATCTGCCTGTTCTGCTCCCCACGCTGTCTCTGGTGAATCCTCTCACCTCCTGCACCTCTGGCCTGTACCCCAGCTCTTGTATGCATTAAAAAAAAATCTTACAAAAAAACACCCAAAAAACCTGCCCTTGTCAAGCTTTGAGCTTCCCTGTAGTATCAAAGGAGCATACCCACAATTACCTATGAGCATATCCATTAAAATATTCCTTCTTTTTCCAACTATTATTTGTGTGAGGCCAGCTCTTCTTCATATACTTGAACTCAAGCAAAACATAACAAAAGATAGATAATTATCTTCAATTAACCCCTTCATCAAAGATAAAGATTAGTAAACATGTGAAAAAACAAAACGAAACAGAAAAAGACTCTCTTCTTACTATAATTTCTGTTTTAGAAAATACAGTTGTTTTTCATTAAAAATAGGCTGTTTGGATTAACATGTAATGGGGTTATCACTTTTATTCTTAAATGAATTAATAAAAATTTTTAAATCCTCAGCCTTAATTTCTAACAGGATAAAAATCAATAGCTATAGGTTCATATAAACAACTCTTTAGGCTATAAACTTTTTGGTGTCCTCAACAGTTTTTAGAGGACAAAGTATCTGGGGCCCAACATTTGTGAAAACTCTAAGGGCTAACTAGTAATTGTGTAATAAACAATTGTTATGTAATAAAATCATCAGTGAGTCTCAGCCAACATGGACAACAGCCTCAGTTTCCCTTGTTGGTACAAGTGAATACATAGACGAGATGCTCTACATGGATACTCAGTGTGTGGGCTTCTTTCTCTTGCTTCAGAGCTTGGGATTAGAGGGTGAAGTTGATCACCAGCCTCAGGTCATGACTCATGTTCCTTGAAGGCTCTGCTCCTTTTTATAACTCTTAGAACACTTTCGCCGTATATTTATTTTTTGTTTTGTGTATGTACTTGTAGAACATGTGTTCAGCACATATTTTTAATTTCATACATAATACTGTGAGATATATATATGTAATTTTTCTACTTTTTACCTCAACGGTATGTTTTAATGATCTTGTCTTACTACCACAGGCTAATAGGAAAAGGCATACAGACACATCATCTGACTTAGGTATATTTTTCTCATCTTGCACAGAGATTTTATGGCAGCATTACAGAGTTTTACCCTTTAATAAGACAAATGTGAAAAACCACCTCTAAGCTATAAAATTTCTACAACCAAATACAAAATGTCTTTACCATTTTCTCTCAAAACCCCTGCCACAGGACGGCTTTCATGGATGGTCTGTGTGTGTTGGGTGCTTGTTCACATGGTGAGGGCTTGTAGTGATGAAAGCCACACTACAGGGCTTCAGAATCTTGGCTCCACAGCTGTATGATCTCCAGCAAGTTACTTAACCTCTCTGTGTTTCTTTGTGACATGGAGTTAATTTTATTACCTACTGCGTGCTGTTGGCATGAAGATGAACTGAATGAGACTTGCAGAGTGTATAGAACGGTACCTGTAGGATGTCTGGTAAAGGTGTATGTGAAAGGATATGAATGAAAGAACATGCCATCTGAAAGCATCAACTTGCTCTCCCTTTAGAGCATCCCTCCCCTTTCTCTTCCTGAGAAAAATGGGTAATAAAAGGTCACTGAGTGATTATGGCTAGAGGTAGGAGGATCTGTGTCTGCTATTTTTGTCATCATTCAGTTTCACACCTTGTAAAAAGCCCTTAGAGTGACATTACATCCTTCAAAACTTCATCTAAGACATTTAAAGTAACTCCCAGGATTGTTAGTGTAAGAATCAGCAGCAGAGACTCATGCAACAAGGAGATTCATGGGCATTTTAGACTAAGAAAATAAGAAGACTGTACCTTTCACATCAAAATTGCTTAAGCTGCCAAGTTCTTTAGGATCCCCACAGATGTTCTCTGTGTCCCCCGAGACTTTGGTGACTTCATTTTCTGTGCTGACCAGAGAAGACAGGATTCCCAGAATTCTCCAAGGAACTGCAACCTTGGACCAGCCAGAACAGCCAGCAGGTGCTTTCCATGACCAAGTCTTTCTGGCAGGAGGCACGGCATTTTCCACTGTTTTCCCCCTTGTCAGCGCTGATGATGTCGTTCTGGAAGCACAAGCTGACTATCAAAAGAATATTTGCAATTTGGGATTTGAAGAAATCTTTCAAATGAAACTCCAACCATGGAATATATTTCTTAATTTGAAACTACAGCTACATTTAACTGTTCCAGGCTGTTTTCCATGGTGGGCATTGCTAACTTCATTTCCCAGAGTGCTTGCAATCACTTTTCAGATTGGGTGCCCTGGGAGAAAGCCAGATGAACTCTGAGCTGTGAATTCTACAAATGCTCTTGTTTAACCTATAATCGATTTAAAGAGAGCCATTCTACAAACTGCCAGCATGATAACTAGTGCAGTTTTCTTTTCTTTCTTCATATATTTTTATCATTTATTTATTTATTTTGCATGAAACAACATGCAAAGATACAAGGGTATATTGGCTTTGACTTTCTAGATGTTTCCATAGCCAAAGTCTGGCAGAATAATCCCTGAAGTCCAAATCAGAGGCCCAGATGGGAACACAAACAGGGGCCTCCACTGTGCCACTTTTTCTAGCTTTGAGGCTCTGCGCTGGATAGAAACATGTTTCCCATTAAAATATAATTATTTCCAGTTCCTTCTGATCACTGGATCTTATTGGAAAGAACTAGCCTGAGGACAACAATAGTTTTTAATGTCTACTGACTGTTGATGGAAATGATCATTTCCTTCCTATACATTTTTATTTTTATAGAATAAATAAGAATAAAATAAAGACACAGCCTTTTTATGGCTTAAGTGTATTTTGAGAAAAATCTTCATTTAACATCCCTGTTTGTTTAAGTTTTTCCTGTCAGGATTAGATTTTCCCAACTTTCCTCACCATGGATTTTCAGAAAAGGCCATGTCAGTTTAACATTCTTAAGAGGTCATATTTTAAAATAGAGGTGACTTTTTGAAAACTTAGTAAGGCTCAAGAGAGTTCATATACTTTTCTGAGTCTAGGATTTTAAACTATAAGATATGTTGAACAAGATTTATTCTAACCCCACCCCACACGTAACTCCCACTCTGATGTGATTGAGAGTCAAGTAAAATGCAAACCAAAAGACCAGAAATACCCTCCACTTCACACAAAAGCTTTACAGAATATTCAATAGTTGATATTTTGCTTTAGTTTTTTTTTAACTTTATATGTTATTGAAATGCTATAAGCAGTGAGTATTCCTCTTCTTAGCTAGAACCTGCATATGTACCCCAATACCCAGGAGTGCATAGAGGTACCCAAATCCCATTGAAAATGGGAATGAATGGCAAAAATAGAGGTCACATGGCCACAGGTGATTACTTTTCCAGCATCTTGATTCTAAACAACCCACGTGGCTAAATAAATGTTCTTTTTAATGCTTTTCTGATTGTTTCAATATTTCTATCACAAAATGTCACAGGAAATTGATTCTATTGTAGAAAGACATGATCTCTAAACTGATCTCCATATTTTTATTTCCCAAAGAGACACTGGCAATAAAGAGAGAAAATTTATATGCATGTATGGTAAGATCTCATAAAGCAATATGTTTAATCAATCCACAAAATGTTAATTACTACCATTAATAGCATAAGTTGTGGAGTCAGAGGTACCGAGGTGACACTGATTCTGTGACCTTGCGCAAATGACTTTGCTGGGCTAAAGCGTTCTCACCTGCTAAGTGGCAGATTGTGGTTCCTCCCTCTAGAGTGCTGGGGAGGATACAATAAGATTTCATAAATTCAGTAATATTTAATGCAATGTTCTACACTACCCATAGAAACGTATCTAATCTTGAATGACAGTTGTTATTAGTATGCTGGGGATAGGATAAGAAATAATAATCAAAAAGGAATAATCTATTCACCCTGCCTTCAGGGATATTATCCTTTTACATGTATCTTCTCACCATATGTGAAAAGCTAGATAGATTGCAAATCGGAGTATGAATCAGTGTGTTAAATGCTTTAGGACTCGAGGGAGGAAGAAAGTGCTGTGGTGTGCAGTGGTTGGATAAGGCTGAATGGAGGAGAGAGGATTTGAGCTGGACCATAAATGAAATGTAGGATTCGGATATTAAGAAAGGAGGCATGGCTTATTCCCAGCAGGAGCAGTGGAGTGGAAGTAGCCACGTTCATGAGGAAGAAGGGGTATGGGTTCGGCTAGGCTAATGAATATGCACACTTGACTATGTTTGTCCTGGGAGGGGGAGAAGATGTGGAAAGGCAGTTTGTAAAATGCCACTGCTGAAAAAAATGTAGACTTGGCAAAGCCATCCTTTCTTTTCTTTCTTTCTTTTTTTTTTAACTATAGAAAACACTAGAATGCAAAATGAATTTGGATTGAAATCCCATTTCTAACTGAGTTATAGATCAAAGCCATGGTAATAGTGTGATACCATCATTCTAATAAGAAATACACACATATGGTCTTTCTCCCATTTCTTGGCCTGAGCTCCATTTTAGTTTCCTAAGTGATAAGATCCGCAGAGATTGTGGAATCTTGGGGAAGACATTTAAGCTGCTTGTGCTTCAGGTCCCTTTTCTGTGAAATGGGACTTGGACTGGACAATGTCCAAGGCTTCTTGGAGTTTTTAAATTCAGTGACTCCACTATCGATGTGTTCTTATGGGGAAGAAAAGCAGTTCAACAGAAACCTGTCTTCCTGTTAAGAAAATATGGAGGCCTGATTCACCAGTAAATATCGCAGTCTTTCCTAAAGGACATGAGCTCGTTTCGCTGGGCCTGTTGCTAACGTTGCGGGCCTCTTAGGAAATATCCGCTCCGTCAGAGGGTGCGACCATTTCGTTGTGCTTGCTTGAATTGGTCTGCCTGTTCCTGTGGACTTTCAGATGCTTGGTAAAGATCAGAAACTGAGTTAGTTACTGTTTTAGCTTAATCTTCTAGATAGCACTCCCAGTACTGCTGTTATAGGCCCAGATCCAAAAGGGTGGGTCCTTCATTCTCTAGGGAAAGGATTCAGCACAGAGCACTAGGTGTAGCTGAACCATGCAAGGTTTTATTAGAGACTCATGCATTGGGAACCATACTGGAAAGGAAAATTTAGCCAGGCTCTTGAGGAGGGGTTATTTAAAGTGTCAGTCCACACGGCAAGGAGGAGAACAGCATCATAACTTGGTCAGAGTTGAGCAACGCCCGGACATGCACGCACAGGTTACTCTCCAACGGTGCCTGCAGGCTGTGTGGCCTTCTCCCTCAGGAGACTGTGAGATAATCATTAGTCAAGCTCTAACACTTGTTGTCTAGCATGGCGCCCCACGGGCAGTGTGGTGGACCAAATCGACCGGTCCAGGCTGCCAGTCCACAATTCAGTCCACCTGTTCAAACAGGACTTGGGGTAACTCATCCAAATGGCACAATTTCTTCTACCCGGGTTGTCTCCTTCTCTGATTTAGCTACAGCAGTAACCATATAGCATCACTTAGCTAGCAGGCTTGGAGATGCTCAAAACAAGAAAGCTGCAGAAGGAATAACTGCATTCGACACACAGTTGGATTGGTCGGTCACTTTTAGGGAGATCAACAGTCCCAGTTTCACAGGGACTGTCCCAATTTTATTTTATTTTATTTTTGATTTAAAAGGTTTTTTAATATAAAATATTTTAAAATTTACATATACTTGCCATCAATTGTAATCCCCATGTATTCCCCATCACCATCTCACCAGTGCACCATCACCTCTGTCCCTGTGCTCCCATCTTTCCTCAACCCTCCCTCCTCCCCATCAAGTGTCCCCAGTCCGTCCTTGTCTCCTCATTTTTGGTTTTTGTGTCTTTATTGCTGTTATTGTTATTATTATTGTTCTTATTCCTTTCCTTGATCCT
>JAGFMF010011760.1:9749465-9879699 GCA_019455555.1 Galemys pyrenaicus | reverse complement strand
TTCTGACTTACTTCGCTGAGCATAATCCCCTCCAGATCCATCCATGTTCCTATGAATGAGTCTAGTTTTTCATTTATGATTGCTGAGTAGTATTCCATCATGTATATGTACCACAGCTTCCCGATCCACTCATCTGTCCCAATTTTAACTGACAGTTCCTAAACCCAGGTAACTCTCAGTCCTGAGGAAACCAGCGTGGTTGGTTGCATTTCAAAGGACACTTAAATGCTAAGACTCTAGATCAGTGCTACCAAGTAAGAATTTTTGCAATGGTAAAGGTTCTCCATGTCCACAAAATCTGTTGGGTGAAGGGGAAATCATTCCCTACCCCTCTGGGTTCTTCTCTGGGTGAGTCTTCAAAACAGCATCAGACAGGTTAGCAAAGGGAAAATCAATTTGATAATATATGTATGAAGAATTTACATGGTTATAAATTCTAAATAAGAATGGGGATATTTATTTTGCATTTAGGAACCTGGGGTGTCAAGAAGAGAGATGGGGGAGACTTCACTTATCAGAAAAGAAGGACTTTTCTAACCCTCACTCTGAAAGTGAAGAGATACACAGATACAGAGAACATGTTTCCCGACAAAACTACAAGCACATGAGAAATCCTTCCTACCATAGTACATTCTTCTGGTCATAAAAAGGGGAGCAATTATTGCTTCTTCAGCTAGGAAAAGGGTCAGAAGCTGAGGACTTGATTATCTCTTTTATAAGGGATGAAGGACTCAGACAAGGTCAGAAGCTTCTTCTCAGATGCCAGGGATTTCATTGCTCTGAGCTCAGAATATTCTGCATGCCATAACAGGGAGTCAAGAGGAGAACAGTTCTCAGAATCTTGGGGTGACCTGACTGGGGCACCTTCATATCCAATTCCATAGCCTCTTGTGACTACTGAGCACCTGAAACGTGACAGTGCAATTGAGGACCTGATTGTTCACGTAATTAACTCTAAGTAGCCATCTGTGTCTGTGCACTTATTTGTACAACCCTCAACCTACCAACCTCATGCCCTGTTAATTTTTGATGGGACATTATAATAAGGTTATGAGGAAAAGTGAAAAGATCTACTTTGATCAGACCCCAGGTAGAGTACAGAATCTTTGATGGCCCTTAGAACAAATGCGGTTCACGTTGTACACTAAGTCTGAGTTTTACTAGGAGGATAAACACACCCAAATAAAAACACTCAAGTCGTTCATTTGGGGTTTGCTGCTGAGACAAGGGCAGCTGTGGATTTTAGGTGACCTAGCGTGATGCTTTTGCCAAGTCAGGGACAACACACCAAATTCAGGTCCAGCTGAGAGCAAGAACTGATTAAAATTTTTCCATTGTAAGGGAAACCCAAGGAGCTGAGGTTTGCTTCATGGTTTCAAAGTGAGCAGTCAGCAAAGGGAAAAACGCATTACATCCTAAAGGAGAAAGAGTATGTTCTTGAATTGCAAAATGTTGACGTCACACACCTGTCTGACATCAAAGTTGTTATAAATCTTGCACATACATCCCTGATCATTCCGAATCCACAAAGGCCAAAGTTGAAAGAGAAGTTGGAACATCAGAACAGGCCAAGGAACGCTCCTCAGCCTCTGCTGGCCTTGAAGCTCCTTGCAGTGGGACATAGATCTTATGTTTCTGTACCACGTGCCTGTCCATTTAAATGTTAATGTGCAACCCTGGCAGGTCCCTGGAATGAAAGTGCTGAAATAGGCAGCAACCCTGGAAATTTCAGAAGGTTGCTGAATATTCAGTATCCGTGTACTAAAGAGCTCAGGTATATATTTTAAATGTCAGAGATCAAACTGCAGCTCTCGCTATGCTCTGCTATGAATTCTTTGGCAAGGTGCCACTTTGTAGAAGAAAGACTGAGTCAAGGTTTGAGTTTTCAAGTGAATTTTTTTTTTTATTAAGTTGATCAGCAAAACAGGAGGTCATTCTCTGCAATATATATGAGGAGAATTCCTTAAAAGGAAAATTCAGAAGTTCTCCCTGGTTGAAAGAATAGTTGAAAAAAAAAATCTCTTGAAGTCTCATTTTCAGCTATAAGAACTGAACGTTATCAGATTGAAGGCAAATTTCAAGGTTTTTCCAGCACATCTAATCCAAATTAACAGAACATCACTTGTCCAGTACAAGTAGTAGTAATGGTTATTGAAAGGTGCCTTGAGAATGAAAGAAGCTACCGAAGACTGAGAGTGAGTTTCCAGAAGATGTTATGTAGGGAAGGGAACTGCTCTGTGGGTGGCTACTGTCATCTCCAGAAAGCACCGGTTCTTGGCTCCGGTATTTACTTGATGTGTGTGTGTATAGTATTGATTGGTAGGCATTTAGCTGTGTGATGGGGAAGTAATAATAATCATAAGACTCATTTACGTAACAGTTTCTGTGTGGTAGACTGGCCATACATCTGAGTACCCGTGTTGTGATTGCTTCTATATAAATGTGTGACATGTATTAATTCATTTAATCCTGTAAGATGTAGACCAGAAGTTTGTAAGTAGCTAAAGGTAAATGGGGGCACTGAGGTATGGAAATTATGTCACTTGGCCAAAAAATACAGCTCACAAGTGATGAAAATGGGATTCAAACCCAAATAGTCTAATCCCGAATCTAAGCTCTTAAAACCACTATACATAGTAAAATCTCCTAATCTTACATTCCAGTACCATTTTGGCCAATCTTCTGTTCTAAATTTCTTCAGATATTTTTAATAAAGCCACTAGATTACAAATTCCTTTAGGTGTTCCCGATATATGGTGACTAGCCCATAGCTGTAGTCCCATAAATGTTTGTGGTGCTGTGAACTGTCAGGGGGAAGGTTCTGGAGCCAGAGGAACCTGGCTGAGAATCCTAGCTTGAACACCTCCTCAATCCATAGACTCAGTTTCTCCAGCCACAATATGGGAATCACAGTGCTACTTTGAGGAGTAAATAAGACAATGCAACCAAGTTTTTACATAGGACCTGGCACTTAACAGGTTGTCATAAATCCTTGCTGTTATTGCCTAAATACATTACTTGTTTTGAACAATTTGCAAGCATTTCTTCTTCTTGACACAAGAAATAACCTTGAAAATATGGAACCATTTAAAACCTAAGAGGGCCAAACTCGAGAGCTGAAGAGTGAGGTTGGTCAGACTAAAACTCTGATCACTGAATACAGAGAAGCTCTCCCTTTCTCCCTCCCTCTATCTCTTCCAATCCACTATTACTTGATTCACTCACGCAGTCCACTTTTTATTAAGTACCTACCTGTGCACCCAGCTCTGTGACAAGGAGAAAGCAAGTGGTGGGGCTCTCTGCCCCTGACTCAGTTCCTGCTAAAGCAGTGGTCCCTGCTGTGCGAACTCTGCACGACAGGGTCCTCATCCCTTGGTGTCCGTTCGCGTCATGTGTGAACTTGACGGACCACAGGGTGCCTAGACATTTGGCCAAACATTACCTGGATGTGACCCACATGCTGGTTTGGATGAGTCTACATTTGCTTGTATAGACAAGTAAAGTAGATTACCCTCCTAATGTGGGAGGGCCTCAGTCAATCAACTGAAGATCTGAGGAAAACAAAAACACTCCTCCTGCCTGACTTCTTGAGCTGGGGCCTTCGTCTTTTCTTACATTTGGACTGGAACTGAAAAATCAGCTCTTCTTAAACCTCAAATCTTGAGGTTTTGAGGTAGAATCAAAGCTTCCACCATAAGCTCCTCTGGTTCTTAGGCCTCCAGACTGGAACTGAAACTTCCACCATCATCAGCTCCCTGGGTCTACAGCTTACCGACTGCAGATGTGGGGGCTCCTCAGCCTCCATGTGGCATGTGCCAGTTCCTGTTGGTCAGTCAATCAAGCTTCAATCTGCCGATCCTATTTGTACTGTTTCTCAGGAGAACCCCAGCTGATATGGTTAGGGGTTTCCTGCAGGCTGCACCCTAAGAGTGGGGACCAGAAATCTGTGTTTCATCAAATTCATCAAACCCTCTGATGTCACTAAACCTTGAGAACTCCAGAAATATGTTCTGATTGACTGGCTAGTGAAGAGGATTCCATTTTAACACCAGTAGAATCAGATCCCTGAGTCATGACTTGTTCTTGACAAATCAGTGACAAATCATGTCTTCTCTGAACCAGCCAGTCTAACAGTGTGATTTGAAGTAGCTGGTGTTGAATTTTAGCTCCTGAAAGCCTTGCAAAATCAAATTTCTTATAAAGTCCCTGTTAAAACACTATTTTTCCAGAAGGATCTGTTGTAGGACATCTGGAATAACTCAGAGAAGGAGTAAAGAGATTAATCACTTTGTAAGCACCAATTAATGCAACTCTTTATGTTATTGGTGTCTTAATGGACAATCAATTTTTTAACAGAAGCACAAGTTTCTAAGATTTACATTGTTTTGCTTCAGCTTATGACTGTTTATTACTCCCTGGCTTAACTGCTCACCATTTATATCCTTAAAATAAAGTGTTTGCAAATTATTTCCCTTATTTGAAAGTCCAGTTTTAGATTTAATTCTCCGCAGTTGGTTCCTCTGAAATGAAAGAAATAGAAACAAAGAAGTGATATAATTCTCCAAAAATGGCTCTGCCCATTAAGTGGTATCTCTTTGGGTTGCAACTTCCTCCAGATCCCCAACTTACACCCCCAAGCCCACATTGTTGTTCAAATGTTCTCCATCAAGTCACTTTTGGCTACTCCTTTAAATGTGGAAAACCCTCAGGTTTTTGCCTTTTTTTTTTTTTTCTCTCTTCATATACTCTCTCTGGACTAACTGCTCAAGAGTCATAACTTCTCTGAATCTCTATGCTGACACTAATTTGTAGGTTTCCCCTGAACTCGAAAGCTCACACTTGCCTTCTTTCCTGAAGTTTTTCTTAGGCATCTTAAATTCCACATGTCCAAAACATAACTGGTCTTCGTCTCTTTCTCTTTTATTCCCCCCATTCTTGAAATGGCTCTTCTGCAATCACGTGGTAATGTGGAAACTTGTGAGTTGTCTTAGATTCTACTGCTCTGCAAAATGACCCTCCACAGATGAGTCTCGCTGCCCACAGTAAGGTCTTCACAAGAATGCCCCTGATCTCCTCACCAGGAGATCACACTCTTGGGTAATGCTGAAGCTGCCTGTGGGTCTGGAGTGAGGCGAGAAGGGATGTTCCCTCAGCCTCTGGGTCATAACATCTTAGAGAGGAGCCCGTGTCTGCTCTGATCTCCTCCTACACAATTTCTCTCTCTCTCCCACCCCAACCTCACCCCCCTCTCTCCCAGATAGGATTCAGGAGGCTGAGTAGGGTCAGCTACCAAACTGCACCCCGAACCATTCCTGTCTGCTGATTGCAAATGTGTTTCTTGATCAAGATCACTCTGTATCTCAGCAAGAAGCTTCTGGATCTCTCCTGGTGCTCATTCAGAATGTCCGAGCCCCGTTTAGCTCAGGCTGAGAGAGCGGTCATCTGTGTAGACAAGCGCAACTTGAAATTCTAGTCACCCCCTGAACTCCGGCCTTGGGTCCCTGATTTAAAGACCTCCCTGCTTATTTGTTGAATAACAGTCATTCAAAAGGACATTCTCATAGCATTTTGAAGAGTGCCTCAGCATCTACCTAAAGAAGTCAGAAAGAGGTTCTCTTCTCACAATCCCTGGAGTAAGGTTCTTTGCTCAACAATCAAGTCTATTGCCTGAGATCCCATTTTTCGTACTCTCTGCCCTCTAGAAAAGAGGACTGAGAATACCTCATTTCCATAATGCAGTCTTGAAGCAGCAAACACTTGTCCCTTCAGTCTGTCGAAAACACTTGTCCCTTCAATCTGTCAACCGGGGCTAAGCCGCTGCGTGGGGAGCCGTGGTCAGCTGCTCATGCAGCCTGGCCTTCTGACTTGTGGTCATTTTGAACTTCACCATTTCCAAGGGGTTTTCTTCAGTGACCATCCTAAATGTTACACTACTCTCGTGAAATCACACATCTGAGACTCTTCCCTGGCATTGTTGTGTGAAAGGTAAATTAAGCTTTGCAGAAATAGTGGCTCAATTCAGAAAGTGGGTTTGCCCTTTCATATTAACTAGTGTGTAGCAGCTCCAATGCCTCAGTCTTTTCGCAGACAGATAGAGAAACATCAGACTTGTGATATTTTCTAATTCAACGAATGAAAGGTAAGAGTGCAGCCCACTTAGATTTGGTTTTCCTCTATAACCTCACTAGGCCTTCAAACAGAAATCATTCTTCTCACTCCTAGTGTCAAGCATAGGATCTACAATGTCAGCATTTTTCTCTTTTTTACTTCCTACTACTTCCTCACCTTCCTCCCACCCCCGAGAATAATGCCATCAATTGATGTTTCAAACGATCACGCTAGTATACCAGAGGAGACTGGGCGGGAGGGGCCTATAGGAAGGAACTGGATCGGGGCCAAAAGGCTCGGGCTGATACAGGACTGGGAGCCCCAGCGGTGGGACCAGGCATGAGAGGGGCCAGGAGGAGGCTGGGATGACTCCTGAAGTTCAGGGGAGGGGGAAGCTACCAAGATCCAGAGGCCTCTCGGTCTTTGTGACATTCACAGAGTCCCCAGAGACACTTGTCGTGGAGGGTCTGATGTTCTGTGAAGGGTTTGAGCAGTCTCATGAGCCCTAACCCTGGGTGGCCAGGGTGACAGGAATAAGGGAAGGCCAGACAAGAGGCCAGTGCCACTTTTTTCCTTTCTCCCTGAAACTATTCAACCTTTTTGGGCCAAGTTTCTAGGCCTTTCATTTCATTTCTTTTCATCTTCTTTTCCTTTTGAAGTTCATGACATCTGGTTATATGACATTTCCCAATCTCTGTCTCTGTCAGCCATGTATCTTTCCATGTTTTGGAGAAGCAAAGGGAAGGTCATGTGGCCAGAGAATGGATTAGGCCAGGCGAGTCTGCAGATACTGCAGGGTCCTCCTGAGGATCTGGTGGGCTGTGTTGAGAATTTTGGTCCTTATCCTAAGAGCAATTAGTAGTCTTTTAAAAGTCTCAAAAGGTTGAAGTACCTGACATCTAACAAAGCAATGCAAAGAATGGAACTGATATGGGGAGCAGTTACAGACCCATGGTCAGGGTCAGAGGTAGAGAGAAGAGGCTAGAACTTGGAGTCTGTTTCGATGAAAGAGAGAGAAGTTGGGGTGATTCAATGGTTTCTTTGAGGAGCCACAGAGGACAGAGTGTCCTTGAGACAGAAAATATGGGGCAGGTTTCTAGGGCACAAGGGCTTCATTTCCTCCTTCATCTCTCTCCCACAGCTGCCGGGGACTCTGACCACCATCATTCCCAGACAGGTGGCTGTTGCCATGGAGATGATGGAGCACCTGGCTACATTAGGCATAAATCATCTCCATTGTCAGCAGGGCCTCTTGGCTCTTTGGAAATTGTTTTACCAATTTCAAATTAAATGTTATAGCTGTTGGAGCTTTAAAGATATTTTCACTCTTTCCACATTCTAATTGTGTCTTTCCCCTGTTTTAGCAAACTACCTTACACCTCTTTATTTACTTAAAAATAGCAAGTTCAAATGATAATTACCTTCAAATTCTCTTTCCTCAACTTCAGAATTTCTCCAAAGTTTCAGCTGTTCTCCTTTCTTCTCTTCACTGGAAAAGTGGCCCTGTCCCTATCCCAAGTTTGTTTCAACCTATGTCCCTGATACCAGTCCATTCCACTTTTTCTAGAACATTGCCCCAAAGATTGTCTCATCTCATATCATATTGAAGAAAATAGTTTTTTTCCCCTGTACTCAGTATTTATACATTCAATGTGGAAAATTTGGAAGCAAGGATAAAAAATAATCACCTATGGCCTCATATTACAGAGAAATCCACTTGTGATTTCTAATTTTAAAGAAAAATTCTCTTCCCACTATTTTTTTCTCTTTCCTCAGCCTGAAAGCACGTTCCAGTCTTCTCTGTTCTAAGGAAGATTCCACTCTGGCTTCCCATCAATCTACTATGAGATCACTTTCATAGCGTCTACTTTTAGTGCTGTCTGGAGAGCATTAAGATGCCTCTGGAGTGAGAAAAGGTGCCTCAGGCCTGGGAAGGTGAGCCAAGACAGTGAGCAAGACTGGAGTGGATCTCCAGCTCCCTCCTAGACCTACCACTAGAGTCTTGCTCTTCAATCCAGGATGTGCGCGGGTCTTGGATTTTGCTTCATGTCTGATTTGCCTCATATCTGACTATGTATTGCCATGTCTACATCGACCACCTGCCATGTCTCCAGATGCTTTCTGCCCCAATCTGTCCGTTCTCATTGCTGTAGGGATGACCTCAAGCTCACGTCACTGACCAAGACCTCTCACCCAAAGCCAGGATAATATTTCCAAAGGCTTTCCTGATGCCTGCTTCAGTGCGGATGTCCCACCACATCCAGCACATCCAAACTAACTTAAGCTATTTGCTGCCAAACCTGTTTCTCCTTTTGGTTTTTCCAGTGTCTGTTAGTAGCAGAACTGTCTTTTATTTAGCTAGGGCAGACAATAAGGAATTATCTTTGACTCAATCCATTATCAAATTCTAATGACTTAATATTACAGTACTATATTATATCGGGCACATTGCTGAGGACATTAGGGGCATTTCCTAATTAATCTTTCAACTATACTATGCCTTGTTCTCATTTTATAGAGAAGAAAACAGAAGCTAAATGATGAGATCAGAACTTGAACTCAAACCTGTTATCTCCAAAGAGAGTGTCTTGATTGTCTTTCCATTTGTCTCCTCCTTTCTTTTTCCCCCACTGCTACCCTAGCTCAGATCATTACAGAGGGAGCTCTGGTAGTCAACTTCAATTAATTAAATCACCTCATTAACAACCTTCTCCGATCCTGTCTCACTCAACAGCAGAGACTTGTGGGAGATTGTCTGGTATGCTAAGCATTCTGGCTCCCACCAACTTAGTTGTATGTGTACCAAAAACAGTTGCATGTTCTTCACAGGCCAGTCATTGCAGTTGTACTTTTTAAGATTTACAACATTTAGTTAAGTACTAAGTCAACCAAGGAAACATGAGAGAAAGCTGTGCCTGTGGACACTGAGTTGAATACTTGGGAAAGACTTGATAAGAGTGAGTAGCAGAAAAATTATGACCCACCTAAGTTTGAGAAAAGGAAACCAAAAATGATGGGGAAAAGTTGTAAAAATGTATTTTAAATTCTTCCCTCTGATTGTCTAGTGCTGCAATTTAAATGGGAAAGCAGGGTGTGGGCCGTGCAAGAAGGATGATACAAAATTCCAAGGAGCCAAATCAAAGGAGGGCATGATCTTCTATCATAACCAACTGCTAGATGAATGGACCCAGCTATGTCACAAGTGAAATATGATATCTAAGAGGGGTGTGTGGGTGTGTAGGTGTGTGGGTGTGTGTCTTCCCTTTTATAACTTTGCATTTTCAGTCCCTGATTTCATTGAATGAGAGAGCTTCCTTTTTATGTACCATTAGCTTCCAAACAATGCCTTTTATCCGATCCCTATTCTTCCCTCTTCATTTCTTCATTCGGTTAACAAATATTTGTAGTAGCCTATTGTCCCAGCCTCATGTCCAGCATACCTTCCTAAAACCCAGCACTGAGTCTGTCATTCCTCTGCTCACAATCACTGAGAGACTCTCAGTTGTCTGTGAATGAAACTAAACATACCTAGCAGGTCATGAAAGACCTGGGATGACCTCACTTCCACCCACCTTTTTAGCCTCAGTCCTAATACAGTACCCCTTGGCCTGCAGGCGTCCAGTGCCCACACCCTCGTTGTTGCCCAAACAGAAGACACCTTCCACAGTCATCCAGAAAGAACCAAGGTGAACTCTCTACTGTATCTTTCAATCTACTCTTTACTGAAAATAGTAGTAGTTAACAGAGGGAAATACATTGTTCACAGAAATATCTTTTAGAAAATGCTAAAAGCATCTGAGCCAGTTAAACTGAATACATTTCAAGTTGTTGAGAGTCTTTTTTTTTTTTTAAGAGTTTAAAATTATGCATACAAGAGCTGGAGTACAGGCCAGAGGTGTCAGGGGTGAGTGGTAAGAGGATTCACCAGAGACAGAGCGGGGAGCAGAACAGGTAGATCTACTGAAGTACACTGCTGAGGGGAGCAGCCGGTGAGGCAGGAGAGGTCTGCTACGCCATGTGGGTCCCCTCCCTGGCCAGGGATCGAACTTGTGCTGCACTGGCTGCGGAAGCTCCACAGTGTGATGCTCAACCCCTTGCACCACCAGGGAGGCCCTTTGTTGAGAGTCTTGCTCAATATAATCTGGAGATGAAATGGGGGCAGTATTACTTTCTAGTAACCAGAAGTTTTGATTTCTCTGTACTCAAGATAATCATGAGGGTTTACTAGACTGCATGGAGTCATCACTTGAAGGCCCTTATCCAGTTGTCCCATCAGGAGGAGCATCTAGTTCCTGGGTGACATCAGCTGGGGCCTCTTCCCTCTCATTCACATTCTTCTCCTAGGAGGTCACCCACCTGTGGACAGTCTTACCTGCACCACCACTTGTGCTCTGTAGACCCCCATCTCAGCCAGCGAGCCCTCCATTGGGGGCTTTCATGATTTTTCACTTGGCAAAATGCCATCCAACATGCCAGAGTTTAAAATGCAACTTTTCCAGCAAACTCACTCTCCTGTGCTGCCCGCATGTGGAACCACCGCCTTGAAGGTCATGAAGTCGCCTACCACTCTGGAGGGAGGGGGGGCTCTGTTTTTGTTCCTTGCTCCTCCTTAGGCATGACTGGTTGCCAGTTGTTTCTTCCTGTGAAGAGGGAATGTTTAAAGAAGGACTTTAAAAACTGTAACTGTACTTGCCCTTTCATAGTAAAACTACTTATTTGTCCATTTTCACTACCTTCATGTTGTCACCTCCTGTGCATTTTCTCAAACCGGGGTGAGAGGGCTTTTGTCCCCAAACTCGTGCTGAAGCTGATCTGATCAAGCCATACGTTACTGCCTGGGCACTCGGTTTAATAAACTTGGCTCCATTGTCAACCTAACTCCTCGTAGCAGCTGATGTTTAGATTACGCCTCCTACTAAAAATGTGTTCTCCCTGCAGCTTCTGAGACACGTCTTTAGTTCTCAGGCTGCTTTGTCCTGCTTTTCTTTTTCAGGCTTCATTCTACAGCCTGTTCAGAAAACGTATGTTGTTTGGAATCTGAGACTTTTTGTCATCTCCTTCCCACATGCTCTTCTGGTGACTTTTTCAATCTCTATAACACTTGTGCCGTGACCTCCAGCTCTGTCATGCCACCTCCTTGCTCCCCTGAACTGTCAGGCCCACACTGCTGGGCCTGCACTCTTAGACATGCACAGCACATGGGCTGCAAGTGGATTGAAGCAGAATCTATAAAAATGCGAAAGATCTGCCTTCTGTTATTTAAGTGAGTGGTGTCACTGACCTTCCATTTGTTCAAGCTTCAAACAGATATCAGTCTTGACTCTCCTTCCTTCCTTCTAATCAGTATCAGAACTCTTTCTACTCCACTTTTGAGATATTTCTTAACTCCATCCGCTTTCTCCTTCCCTTCCGCATGGTGTGTTCTTACCCACAGGAATATCACCCCTGGGTTTCCTCTGAAAGGGCCTCCTGCCTCCATACCTGCCCCTCCCAGCCTTTCCCTGCAGCTAATTTCCTTTTCTAAACATACAGATTTTATCACATCACTTCCCAACTTCACTGCAAAGTCTCAGTGCAGTTGCCTTGGCAGGAATTCCAATGTCTTTTACAGGGTTTGTGTGTCCCTTTGTCATTCACCTGACTGCTCCAAGCTCAGACCCTGTCTCTCCTTGGCCCTGCTCCCTGGGGTTCCTAGACTCTTCAATTCCTTGCTGGTGACTCTGGCCACCCCCATGAATCTGCTCCTCCAGTCAGGTCTCCTCTCTGCCCGTGATCTCTACCCCCTCCCTTGCTGGTCTTTCATGCACAAGCTTCTCATTTATTGCACATGCCCTGTTCCAGTGACCCTGAACACAGCAGGAGCAAAGTGGGCCTGTGTGCTGAGCTTCTGCAGCTCGGTCTATGGGCGGACACGTGAGTGAACAGGCACTGCAGACCTCCGTGAAGGGAAGGGCACCAGAGCTCCAGCGGCCCCCACGAGAGTATCGCGCTGGCCCAGAAGCACGTTTGGCTCAGCTCTACCCCACTGTCTGATCTCTGGTTTCCTTGATCCTGCTTGTGCCCCAGAAAACTGACTTCTATGTATGGTCTCATCTGGCTCCATTATTCTTTTCTTCTGACTGGATTCAGCCTTCGGGAGTCACAGGCAAGAAGTTGGAAGAAAAGAGGTTGGGCTATTCCCCTGCAAATATATTGCTTCCTGCCCACCCTCCACCTTACTGAAATTCTGGGGTGGCAGGATTGGGAGACTGCATTTATCCAAGACTGTGGCCCTTCCACAGCTCTTGTTCCAACCTTTGTCCCTCTTCTACTTGGAACTTAAAGGTGACCATGATTCCCCATTCACTGTGGCTCTACCCCATCCCTTGGTTCCTGTCGTTCCTTTACTATACTAAGTACTCTTCAGGCTTAAGCCCTTTGACTGGATCAGCCTTTCATACAATACCCCTGATAATGGAGAAAGGGGTTCCACCACACTATGCAACATGATGAAGAACAGGAAACAGTGTCAAAAGTTGGGGGCTGAAGAAACCCAGGGACATGAAGAACCAGGGAGGTGTGGTGGAGTGACGATGAGGCTTAGCGGCATAGAATCAGTGTCCACAGACTCTCCTGAGTACTTAAAGTTCATGACACTTAATTAAGCTTCACAGTAACGAGTTAGTGTGATAACTACCTAATTTCAGAGATGAGGAATATGACTTAGAGTGGGGAGTCATTTCTGGAGATCCCTCTTTAGTAAACAACAGAGCTAAGCTTTGGAGTCAGGAATTTTGCCCCAGGCCCATGGCCTAACCATATACCTGCTTACTTTCCATCTCAAGAGCAGGCCTCACAGTTTCCCTCTGGCTTCACATACCGTCACACTTGGCTGTCTTTAAGGGACAGACCTTTTGAAATTCAGCACTTTTTTGTGCTGATGAGTCCAGAATTGATTGGTTGCAATGGGAGCAGCTGTCATGTCTCCCACTCTCCATAGACTCCCCAAATAAAATCCAGCCTTCTTTGCCTGACTTTAGCGTTCTCTGCAGTCATATGGGCTCTCCCTTTCTGGGTTATCTGTCCAAGTCACATGCTCAACTTGTGCTAATCAACGCACTTACTCTTTGTCATCCCCCAGTTTCTTCATGTTGTTGCCTTCTTTGAAATCCTCTTTTTGACACACTTAAAAGACCTTTTCTTATCACCCCAATCACAGACCACCAGCCTTCCCTCCTCTGAAGGCTGGCAGTTGGTTTAACTTATCAGATGCTACTTAGAGTTTCAGTTGTCTGTATTCATCTCCTTTTCTCTCCTATTGGACTTTAGGGATTTAGAGGTTGAAGGTCCCTAAGATGAACATTACCTGTCTCTGAGGATGTAAGAACACAAAAGACTAAATACCAGCGGCCCCAGGTACTTTTTTGGCTTCACTTTAGGCATTGATGAGGACTTGGGTGTGGAAAAGAGTAAATGACATAGTTGAGCAGATAAAGGAAGGTTTCTTGGCGGAAGTGACATTTGGGGTTTCCTGAGTCTGGTTGGGCTGTCAAGGTCGGGGTGATGACCCATCAGGGGAAGATGGCTTTGAGAAGAATGCTTCCACTGTGGACCCCAGTATCACAAGAGACTAATAACAGTGTTCATCACTTGCTGAGTGTATAACACAGGCCAGACATCATGTTAAATGTTGTTTGTATATCATCTCATTAAATTCTCCAAACACCTTCCCTGTTGTACAGGTAGGAAAGCCAAGGCTTAAAGGTATTTGGTTATTTATCCAAAGTGTCCCGGTTACTCAGTGGCAGAGCTAACTCTTGTACCCATATGTAACTGATGAGAAAGTCCAGATGATGAAAGGTTGCTAATTACAGGGGATATAATACAAGATCCTTTATGCATTATTACCAACATTCCAGAGAAAAGTCAAGCCCTCAGAATGCTGTATGGAGCTGGTGTAATGCTCACATATTTATAAACAAACCATTTGTAAAAAATCTAGTCATCTGCAAGGCACCTCTGAGAGCTCTTTTGAAAAACAGTATTTGAAAACAACATCCCATTTATCATCTTTTATATCATCTTTTATATACAAAACCTACTCCAAAATCTCTTTGAGTGGTGATGTGATTTTTCTCTTGAAATGTTTTCTAAATATAAAAGATGATCCCATAGTAATTATGTTAGTCACTGTTCAAAGCAAAGTCCCTATTTAAATTCAAAACTTTGTCTATTGAGTTAAAAAAAAACTGGCCTTCAATATTTTTATCAGGATAAAAATGACAGCGCCTCTCAAATCTACAATTCAGAGAAACAAAACTGCCAGACATCGTAGGGTATCAGTGAAATCTGCTAAAAACGATGAGCTCCATCTTCCAGATGCTCAGAAGCTCAAGTCCTGAGCGTGAACACTGCAGTGTTTCCTGGATGCGAGTGATAAATCAGGAGGAGCTGAAAAGGAAATGTCAGTATATTTTCATTTTTTCTTAAATCATAAAACCTTCCCCCCCAACCCCCCGCCCAGCTGTTGAGAAATGGTTCTGTGCCCCGGTAGGAACAGTAACAGATTTTCGTATTAACAAAACGTGTCTTGTGCATCAAGATGTTGACAATTATGTGGCCTACAGTCTTCATGCCAGGACGAATCCAAGAGTCTGTCACATATTGTGCAGTGTTAGCATTTGTAAGAGTGCCCTTAGGAAGTCAGCCTGAGGACAGATTGCTAGCAAAGTCTGTTAAAATGAAGGAGAGAGAGCGAGCCCTCCCGAGGTAGGTTTCTACCTTCTGACCGGCTGGGTAGCTGGTGTTCTTGGCTTATTGCATGCAGCACACTCTTGTCCAGGCCTCTCTTTGGATGCATGCATCAGTGCAGAGAAGCAGCTTTAGAGGGAAGTTGTTAGCTTTTGTAGAGACCACAGTGCTGAAGGCTCTGGGAAAAAGAACCACATCTGAAAGACATCAAGTTTGAAACTGTCCAGCTCTGACTCCATTCCAGACTAACAGTAGCCAGAACAAAAGGTCAGTGGGAAGTGAAGCCTTGGCAGTTTTGTCCAGTTGCTGTTTGATGCAAACATTAATATTTGGACTTTTTGGGAACTCACAAACATTTTTTTAGATCATATAATCTTGTAATGAATGTGGAGATTTGGAAACATCTTCCAGAAAGATGCGGTAAGATATTGTAACACTTGAGAGAAATTAGACCTTGAAGTGGGTGAAAGATTTGTTTAAACCATTCTTCGCATGGCTAGAAAATAACATCATCACCCTAAAAATCAAGAGCATGGTTTGAACAGCCCTGCGCACAGCTTTGTCTGGGACCGGCAGGTGTTTCCTGGGGTGTGGTGTTTTCAGTGTCACTCACCAGGCATAGTCCCAGGTGGACCCAGATGACTGGTCATCCTGTAATAAATGTTTGCATTCAGTTTCATATGCTAAATTTTATTGTGCTAAACAACAGCAGAGCAGCACTTTTATTTTCAAGCGACAAACGTCCACGGGTTATTTTCAGTTACAGATTTATTGGAAAACTTAAAATGATTTTTTAAAAAGATTTATTTATTGATGCATACAAGAGCTGGGGTGGAGGAGGCCAGAGGTGTGGTGGTGAGATAATTCACCAGAGACAGAGTGGAGAACAGAACAGGCAGATGGACTGAAATATACTGCTGAGGGGAGCAGTAGCATGCGAGACAGGAGAGGTCTGCTGCACCATGTGGTTCAGCTCTCTGGCCAGGGATTGAACTTGTGCCGCAGTGGCTGCTGATAGCTTCATAGTGCTGTGAAGCACTATGTAACCCCTTGTACCACCAGGGAGGCCCCAAAATGATTTTTTAAGAACTAAAATAGTACAACAAAATATCACCACCTTTAGTAAACCTAAGGTATGTTTACATAGCTGATAAGGAATGATTTCATGATTCATTACTGAAAAGCTTTTACCTTAGAAATAAAACAAAGAAACCAACGGGAAAAGCCTGAAATGTGTGGCTCCTGTAAAAGAATACAGTGAAGAAGTTTGAGGCGTTAAGAGCCAAAGCTGTGGCACTAGCACTGCTGCTGGTGCCCCTGGTGGCTCAGCTGGGAAGTGCTGGGAAGAAGGGACCAGAGAGGCTCTGCTGTGTTAGCAGATCCATATGTCGTTGCTGAAGGGAACAATGGCATGGATGAGCTGGTGTGCCACTTCCTTGCACTGGTGTCTCCTCAACTGAACAAGATCTAATGGAAGAGGGAGAAAGATGGGGAGAGAACCCTAACATGTGGAGGATTCTGTTCCCAAGCAGGGCCTCAGGCAATTCCATTTAATATTGCATTAGAGTTTAATAATAGACAAGTGGTTTTTAAAATACATTGTAGAAGGAACACAGCACATGTTTGTGATTCATTCTAATTTAAAATATAAGGTGTCCTATTTTCATTCCTTACTTTTATATTGTACCTGCTATAGAGAAATGGAACATAATTAACTTTCAGCAAATGAAAGAAGCTGGATACAAGGCAAGATGGCAATTGTGGTTATGATTTTTCCCCAAAGAGCATATTTTATACACCAAGAAAGAAGAAGCAAATTAGGTTACTAAATGTTGTTTGTGGAAGTTATTTCTGGGTTGGAAAAGAATAAGTTTTTATTTCTCATTATCTCCCACCTCTCTAAAATGATGTGCATCATAAATTAGTTTTCTTTTTCAAGAAAAATAAAACTGATTACTTTCATATCTGTTAGAGAAAGTGCTCAGTTAATAAGAAATTCTTGACGGCTAGGTGCAAATGAAAGTCTGAGTCAGACCCTCAAAAAAGTATAAAATAAATCAAAAAAGGTCAAGTGAACCTGAAAAAGAGAAATTACAAATATTGGATTGTGATCATATATGTCAATATTCATTTCATGACTAGAAGGGACATCGTCACTCGAGGTTATTCATTAAAACAATAATTTTCTTATTATTTGGGCCATATGCCACTTACATGAGACAATTCACAGATTATTAAACTCCCCTCTTGGGAAACGAAATATGTTCCAGAAAATCTCCCCACCAGACCTTTCTGTATAGTGTCCCAAGACAGTGTTTAGTCGAACATCATCTCCTTTGCCTGCAACATTTGTGAGTGTTCGTAGCGTCCTCAGTTACCTCCATCTCTCTGACTTGGTAAAGGCTGAATCTCCTGCTTTGTGGAGCCAGTGGAAGCAAACTCAGTGGGAAAGGGCAAAAGCACCATATTTGCAGAGCATGGAAAGTCCTGTCTGGATACTAGCTAGATCTGCTTTAAATGTAGTTCTGCTCATATGACTCCATGATTTTCACGGGCCTCATCCAGACCACCTCCAGTGTGATTCTTCTCTAGAGTCCTTTGGAAAGAGGGAATAAAGCTGACTGCCTCTCTTCAGAAAGAAACTGCAGGATGAGGGATGCTCCATTCCATTTGCTGATGAAAAGTACCTTCTCTAAAGCAAGTCTTTGTAGGAAAATTAAACAGCAAGACAGTTATGATTGACCAGCAAGTGTTTTAAGAGTAGTTTCTTTTCCTGCACAAATTCATACAATTATGAAAAACGAGACCATTCACTCAGTCAACTAAAATCACTGGTTTCTCGCCTTCTCTAAGAAATCAAGCTTGGTATTGTCACTATGGTAACAGGTTGTTGGTATGGACCCAAGTGTTCCTCTGGCCTGTCTGTTACTGAGCAGAAGGAAATTGAATGTTGTTTTTTTTTTTTTTTAAATTTATTTATTTATGTACACCAGAGCTGGGGTACAGGCCAGAGTCGCGGGAGGTGAGAGGAATCACCAGAGACAGAGTGGGGAGCAGAACAGACAGACCCACTGAAATACAGTGCTGAGAGGAGCAGTGGGTGGGGCAGGAGAGGTCTGCTGCGCCATGTGGGTCCCCTCCCTGACCAGGGATCGACCTCGCGCTGCCTTGCCACTGATGCTTCACAGTGCGTTGCTCAACCCGTTGAGCCACCAGGGAGGCCCAGAAATTGAATATTTTATTTCTTGTTATTTTATTTAAAATCATTAAGTCTTCATGCTCCGCAGTGGTTGGAAGTACAAGAGCAGTCGTAAGATACTCCTTGTAGGAGCAAGTTGGCCAGGAGTGCCCATGAAAGCAAGCTTGGCCTGAGGACACAAGGTGAGCCCTCAGTGACCCGCTGATGCCTGAGCAGTGACCTCTGGGTTGGTCTGGACGGGTTCACATTTCTTGGCCTTGCTGCCCTCCCTCTGGCACGTTCTCAAGTGGGAAATGCCATGTTGTTGAAAATGTGTGCGTGAAAACTGGTTCCGTCACCATCAACAAGCTTACAGAGTCCTGTTACGCTCCAGGTGTGTGCCAGCCCTTGGCACAGCGTATGAATAAATGGGCAAAATGACCACATCATGGCCTAACATTCCCATAGAGGAGACAGACCGAAGCCAAGCACGTAAAGCTACATGAAATGTCAGATGGCAACAGCTACTGAGAAGAAAAACACTTTATGAAGACAGTCATTGGGAAATCTTTGAGAGGAAAAATACTGAAAATCAAACATCTTCAAGAAACCCATAACATTTCAACTTACCTAAAACTAGACCTGATAGACATGTATCACATGTGAATATACTAAATCCATCATTTAAAAAATCTAATATAAACTAGGAGCCTCTCTTTGCCAGATACAGGGATCATTGCTGAGAAAATTGACTCAGTTCTAGAGCTTAAAGTATCAGACAGTCTTAATAGAGCTAAAAGAAACCTCAAAGGTGGGACTATAAGGCTGCCAGGGATCCAGAATTCATACCTCGCTATAGCAGATTTTACATTTTCTGAATATACTTTATTTTTCTAAAAAAAAAAAAAATGCCTTTCGGATAGTTTTATGTAGCTTCTTACAGACAAAAAAAATCTCTGAAAGTTCACTTTTGATGTAAATTTATAATTTTACATAGCCAGTTCCTTTATGGAACTCCTGACATTGGGAGGTAGTAATAAAAACATATAAACAGGTCTGGAGAGAATTTGAACATATTCATGAACGGCAGAGTCGTAGCAGCTCAGAGGAGCTTGGATTCCACTGAAGAACCTAAAAAAAAAAAAAAGTTAAAAGGAAAAAAGGTCTCACTGTGGGGTGAAAAAAATTTTGAGCAAGCCCTAGAGTTTGGAAAGACAACCCAGCCCAGCCTTCCTGTAGAGGTTGTGCTGGCAACAGATGAACAAGCTGCAGGAATCCTGGGCCACTTGGTATGGCAATCCTGCATGCTTCTCAGGTTGTTTATTATTTATTATCTCCTAAAGAGATGGGCATTGGCTTGGCAGTTCTGCTGGACAACATGTAGGCATTATATTTTGGTGTTGCCAAAAAGCATCTGCAATAATTGTGTAAGCATGCTGGCTTTTTGTGGAATGTACAGTAACTGCTTCCTTTGCCTGGATTCAAAATCATCTTATGCCAAGAATTCTAAGGTACTTTATAAATAGCAGATATAGAAACAAAGGAAAATTCATTTTGTAACAGTATTCAGATGAGTAAAGCAGGGTGTTTACCCGGAAGTCTTGAGAAATCCCGATTTCGAACTTGCTTATATAAATGTCAAAGGGATGTGAGCTGCACTCTGCCTCTTCTACAGGTTTGGTTTTTGTTTCAGTTCTGTTGAAAGTGCCTGTTAATATTAGGCCATGGGGCATGGCCTGTTGCCCTTAGACTGACCTTGCCATCCAGTTTGGAATGCAGCTCTCTTATGTCCAGTGCCTTGACAGGCTCATCAAGAGGAACTGTTGACAGTGACACCTACAACAGTCTGATCAAACGCTAGGGAACAACTGTTCACATAGGCGCTTATCTGGCCGTGGCCCTGACTCAGATGTCTTTTTTCTACTCCCAGTCCTCTACATCCCCCCATTAATTCTCTAGCTGCGTGGGTATCTTTGGTCTTTTCCAATTCCGTGACTATTGGCCATGGGCGTGCCATTCACATACGTCCTGGTGGTGGGCCACTTCTTCAGTCCCGAGGCCTCGGTCCTGTGGCAGAGCCCACACCTCAATCTGTCAGGGCTAAGCCCCCGCATGGCCAGGGATTCACTTGCCCTCTGCCCAGGGTTGTTCACCCTCTGAATCCAGAAGTGTGGAAGTCAGATGTTAGTAAGTTCATGTGCCTGCTGGCAATTTTTTTTTTCCAGTTTTGGAAACTGCTTGTTTTTTCATTGGAGAATACAGTTTCCCTTTCCCTTCTACATCAGCTCATTTATTTTGAAGTCGATGGACTACAGAGACTGTGTAAATTATATTTTGCACCATGTCAGCACACAGTCTGAGAAGCATCATCGCGTGCTTGCTGCAGATTTACAGCACTGGCCTCCTTCAAGTTCCTTAATTTCCAGCCTAACCTAGGTCCCTACTCCTTTGCCTTTCTTCTTCATTGATTTGCCTTCTGCCCCTCAGACCAAGTCTCACTTCCTTCCTTAGCCACCATTCAGTTCTCAGAAGAACGAGTCTACTTTGACTTTTGAAGAACTTCCACTCTTGACCATCTATGTTATTTTGGTTGGATCACCTTGACATACTGCATCATTTTGTGGAGTTGTTTTCTCACATCTTGGCCTGGGATTCTGTCTGATTAGATATAAATGGCAGAGTCACTTTGGCTTCACATTTAAAGAAAAAAAATGCTAGTACGTGTGTACATGGGTGTGTGGATTTTGGTGAAGGCTGGTCTTGGGTGGAGAGGTGAAGAAGGAAGGAGACAGAGAGAAAATCTTTTTATGCCTGCAGTGTCCACAGCTTCTCCCAATCTGACGAAGAATCTGAATCCCTAAACCTCCACCCCCAAGGATGCTGGAATCAAATTGGATGTTCTCGCATTGATATTTTCATAAAACAAGGAGATTTCCTGGAAATTGCTATACAGGTCTGCCTGGGCTGCTTTCCAAACCCAGGCAGTCTTGGGCTTGCTTGGAAAATAGGAGCAAAGAGAGATTTCTGGAAATAGGAATTTGCCTTGATAAAGCCTCAAACCTGACTTTTTAATTGTCAGGCTGATAAAAATGGTTAATTTAAAAAATCTCCTCAGAAGCCCATTCTGTGTGGGGAAGAGGAGCACAGCGGGCAGAGGCAGGGTTGTAACGACACTCCCGTGTCACTCTGGGAATGCACGGCAGGAGCACGTCGGCCCCTCTGTGCAGAGAGCACACTGCTGGGGAACCAGCTGTATGTAGCGGGCACTTAGAAAACATTCTACTTTAAATATGCTTTTTGCTTAGCAGAAATCTTTGGATGAGGATAAAAAATACATGGGCACAAATATTTGAACCAGACTCCAGGGCTCTGTAAGCAGCAATTGGGCAAAGCGATGCCTGACCAGTGCTCAGCAGAAAGGGCTGGAATGAGGAAGTCAGAACCATCCTGTTTAACATGTTCTCCAGGGGCCACTGAGCTGGCATGTCCTATGTTCCACCCTAATTAGGTTCCGTGACCCCAAGCTTTGGAAGGTCACCGTGAGAGGCGCTCTCTGCCCAGGTGCCACAGTTACTGACCTGGCTTGACCTCCCACCCTCACCCTCCACCCCCACCCCAACCCCCCTCCCCCACCTGCCTAGGCCCCTAAGCTAAGGAAGTTTTCACACTCCCAGTTCCCAGCAGCCTGGTTCTGGTCAGGATCTGCCTGCAGGCTGTCTCCTTGCTGACCTTTGACTCACAAAAAACTGGGGACTAGGCAGAAGCTATTTGCCTTCCACCTGCCCCCACATTCCTCAGACTCCCTCCTCTGTATTCACAGCAGGATTTCCCCTCAAGGTTCCATCAGACAGGACAGATTGAAGCTGAGAGTCTGGCTCTCTCCTGCTCCTCCCAGCCAATGAGGTCTGGAATTGTGAGTCCTGTGGACAAGGGAGAGAGCCAGAAATCCGGTAGTGGTCTCTGCCTTCACTGCACCTCTGACTCCTACTTTTGTTGAACACATCAGTGCCCAGAAGTCCTTCCTTAGCCCGCCCCCTGAAATGGGGAATGGACGTGGTTTGGGTCCTCACGTCTGTGCTTATCAGCAGATTACTCATCTAAGCACAGACGCGTAGCTGCGCTGTGTAAAGTCATCTGTGCAATCAGGAAGCTTCCAGTGACAAGAACCGCAGAGTGCCCGGTGCTCAGCACATAGCAGTTCCAATTCCTTTTCGCTGTTTTCTATTCTCTTTCTAAAGAAGGGGACTCGTTTCCTGGGCTTTCAGGCCTGGGGTGCTGAGGGCTCTGAGTGGCTCTCACACAATCTGGCCCATCCCTCGGCCACCTTCTGAGCATGCGCCATAGATCCCTCTCCCGCCTATTTCATCCCGCCTTTGATGTGCGTACATCCACCTGAATCTGGAGAATAACTTCATATTTTCCTCATTTCTAACACTCTTTTCCTTTGCGAAGCCCAAGTAGTGAAATGAAGGATGTTTTCACCACCTGTCCTCTTAGTACCTGCCATTTCCTTAGTTCTCAAGGGCCAGCAGAGACCTTTAAATTACTGAGAGAAAATTCCCAGGGTTTGGAATGGTGTCCTGCCAGCTCGGTGGGATTACTTGTAACTTTGAAGTACTGTCTGTGCTCATCTGATGGTATGTGTTTTTATCAGGTATAAAGAATTAAGTCTCTTAGAACTTGTGTTCTAGCTGTGTTGAAAAATCTGCCTCAGAATTCAGAAGAAACAAGGAATGCAGGTCATAAATTTGAAAATTACGTTACCTTGTATTTGCTTCAGCACACAAAAAATGTATTTTTTTAAAAGATTCATTTCTTTATGCATACAAGAGCTGGGGTACAGGCCAGAGTCCAGGGCGGTGAGAGGACTCACCAGAGACAGAGTGGGGAGCAGAACAGGCAGAGGGACTGAAGCACACTGCTGAGGGGAGCAACAGGCGAGGCAGGAGAGGTCTGCTGCGCCATGTGGGTCCCTCCCTGGCCAGGGATCAAACTCACACTGCTGTGCCTCGGATGCTTCCAGTGCGATGTTTAACCCACTGCGCCACCAGGGAGGCCCCCAAAAAATGTATTTTTAAAGCAAGATATACTCTCTCAATTGTTCGAATGGTATTCTGTAGGAAAGGAACTTTAGAAATAGATGACTGATAGACAGAATGTGTGTTTAATTGTGTTAGTGTCCCTTTAAGAAACATCTGCTACTGTTTTGCATAGACTGAAACCCTTCTGGAAGCATCATACATTATACATTTGGTAAATTACAGCACTTAAATATAATTGCTCCTTTAGGAGCTAATGACCCCTTTTCTGCTTTGTCTAAGACACCTGATGCAATCAGCATGGAAAGGGTGTGCTCAGCCCCACATTGCCTTGTAAATTCACAATTACTTCAAAATTAAGTGTAATTTCAAGGTGTCTTTTTAAAAAAATTCTAATCAATCTAGTATACTCTACGCATTGCTTAAACTAACACATTTACTAAAATTTGTGAAGGTGACTTCGGTGAATGCAGTTTTGTCTTTAAATAGACTAGGTCTGCTGTATATGCAAAATGACTTGTGCAGAATCAACCATGGAAATTCACTGAGTAATGCCCTTTGCGCTCCTAATACTGACAATCACAGCATCACGGGAAAGACTTCACTTAGTTAAAAAAAAATCAGTGTGTGATTTATAAAGTCACCGTGTAGAAACCTTATTCTTGCTCAACATGCTTCTGTTATAATTATTATTCATAAAGGTGGATTTGTAGGCTGGAAATGTTTTATTCTTGAATACATACTTGATTTCTTTTAATTTTTCAATTAAAAACACATAAGCTTCATATAACTTAAAAGTGTCTTCCTGTAAAAAGATGAATAATATGGCTTAATACTACTCTATTATAGACTCTGAGAACACAGAACCTAAAGGAAACAAACTATATATGTATATATATTTAGTTGGAATATATATATAGAGAGAGAGAGAGAGAGAAAGAGAGAGAGAGTTGGATTTAGTTGGAATATATATATTCTAATACCCAATACCCTTACTAGACAGGCAAGCAAAGAGAGGCCCACTAGAGATCAAGTGGCTTGCCAAGGTCTCTTTCTCCAAAACCAGCATAAGAACTTAGCTTATGACAGACTTGATTCCACGGGAAAGGGAAGGCACACAACACTTGGGGCAGAATTTTTAAATTGCATTATTTTTTACTGATGTGACATTGTTTGACGCACTGCCTCTGATTTAGGGGCACAGGTTTCTCCTCTTCAGAGCATGTCCACTAAAGCACCCATAATCCTCCACCACAGTCCATGAGGCAACCCCTGCCCTTTGCTGCCACTTGCCCCTCCCGCTCTGGTAGCCTTCATTCTATAGTTATATTCTTACGGTTTGCTTTGGTTCAGTTTTTTAAAGAATTAAAGTATTTTTCCATCCGGTTTATGGCAACAAAGTGGAAAAACAGATTTAATTTGGAAAACATCATTCTAGTTAATTGATTTTTTGGTGTATGTATAGAGTATCCTTTTCCAGCTGAATTTTGTGATCAGTGTTACAGAGTGGTAGAAATGAGTGTTGATTCTCCTTTTCTCCTTTGATACTAACTTTGCATTCAGATCCGTTTGTGCTGTAGTATCAGTGATGTGTAGTACAAAAATTCAGAAGATTTTCTCATCTTGACATTTCTCTGCTATATAATCTTTCTTTGCTGGGTATTTTCAGTCTACTTTCCCCCTATAATAATTAATACCACACTCTAAGAGAATTACACTTTGAATAAAAAAGACCTGGGGTCACTTTGAGTCCTGACAATGTGCCCTCACAAGCTGGAGAAAGATCGCCAGAGCTTGCCTATGTCTACACTCACCCTTATGTAAAACAGAGACCATCCCATCAGGATTCACACACTTCAGTTTCCACTGCTCCCGGCCGGTTAATAACCACATTTGTAGCCTACACAGATATGATCCCAGTCATGGTTTTAAAAAGTCTTTTGGTGTCTTATAATGTTTGTAAGCTGCTCTAAATTTGGGAGGTACAAATTACATGAAAAAGAAACTTATTTTGGCGAAGGCTGAGTGTACATGGAATACCACCATAAATGACTTGATTGAAAATAGTGTAAATGAGTAAACCCAAAGTAATGCTTTACCCCTCAGGAGAGGACTCTTTGGACAGGAAAGACAATATTAGGACTAGTATTTCTATTTGTATTTATCAAAAAAAAGGTGGGGGACTGCTGCGTTCTTGGATGAGGACCTAGTAATATTTAAAAGGTTGCGCTTGATGTGTGCCACTTAGTTGGATTTAGAAATCGCATTACTTGGTGCTCACTGAAGCGATCCTTAAAAACGGGTAAGAGGCTTTATTAAAGAGTCTTACAAACAAATGGTGGCTCAAACATAATATGCAAATGCTAGTGAACAAGAAAATTGCAAAATGGACACTTCTGTTAGGGGAAAAAAAACATTTTCTGCTACATTGTGAGATTAAAAGCAATTATGATTTAATTACATATGACAAGAAGTTAGCCCCTGAAATTCAAAACTGTCAAGGAGATTATTCGAAATGTGAATTTATATGTATGGACGATCACTAGGGAGGCCTAAATATATACCTTATTTGGAGTACTAGCTCAGTTTGCTCAAAAACTGTGTCCTCTTGTAGTGTGCAATTAGAAGAAAGTTTGGCAATCAATCACCTAAGCAGTCAGTACTTGCTTGTTGTCACCTTCGTAAATCTTTCTTTAAACAACCCCTTACAGAATTGTTCCTGCTATCATGACAAAACTGCCATAAGGGAGAATCATCCAAATGTTTTGAGGGGTTGACTTAATATGATAGAGTCAGAACGTGATTGATAACATCCTGCGTCTAACATTCTCCAGCGTCCCCCTCCTCGTCATCCTGCGAACTTTGTGTGAGGCTGGGAAGGCTGCACGTCTGTGCCTCCCGGCGTGGGGCCCACTGGCTTGAAATGTGGCTAGTGTGGCTGCGAGACTATAGTTCTACTTTTTATTTAATTTTATTTATTTATTTATTTTAAAAGATTTATTTATTTATGCACACAAGCACTGGGGTACAGGCCAGAGGTGTGGGGGGTGAGAGGATTCACCACAGACAGAGCGGGGAGCAGAACAGGCAGATCAACAGAAGTACACTGCTGAGGGGAGCGGCGGGCACAGCCGGAGAGGTCTGCTGCGCCATGTGGGTTCCCCCACCACCCGGCCGGCAGCAGGGATCGAACTCGTGCTGCAGTGGTCGCGGTTTGCTTCATAGTGCGTTGCTTAACCCACTGCGCCACCAGAGAGGCCCTTTATTTAATTTTAATGAATGTGTCATTTTCATTTAATAGCTCTGTGTGACGTGTAGCTGCAATACTGGACAGTGTTGCTCTAAAATATGAGGCTCCTGAGAAAGGTTCTTGAGCGGCTTCTGGATTAGCCCAGTTCCCAGCACATGATGTGTCAAATGAAAATCGGAATCAGCAAATGCATATATATTATAGGAAGACAAAAAATAACTCTATGGCACACATACTATCATTTTAATGACCATGCTGCTCATTAGCCTAGTATGAAAATTTACTTAGAAAAATAATTATCAAACGTCCTTGGCTAGCGAGCTAATTTAAATAAGGTAGAATTTTATGAAATAAATGTTCTCTACCGTTAAACTGGGCTACCAAGCTGATACGGTCACATAAAATCTATAAAAGCTGATTACCACTGTGTGTGTAGCTTAATCTGGAGGACTTTTAAGGTGCGGGGCTCTCTGTGGGAGGAGGAGCCTCGTGCTCTGTGTCTGGGTCCAGCGCAGTGGCAGCAGACACGCCGTGTCCTTGCGTGAATGTGCACCTAAGGGACCCTGGCCGGTGGGTGTTTCCTGTGAGGCTGGTGCAGATTTGCAGGTGTGAAATGACAGGAGAAAAGTGGGGAAGCTCTCTGGAGAGCAGCCCTGGTTCAAGAGGCCAGAGTCGCGCACCAAGTGGGGGGAGACGCAGGCTGGGTGTTTCACAGCGGGCAATTAACTGGACTTACCTCATTTTCCTGCTACGTTATTAATGCCCAGCACTTTAGAAAATGGTCCTATTTGTCACCATCACTGATAGGAAATGAGTATTTTTCGTAAATATGAAAAGGAAAGTTCTAAGCGAATGAAAGTGGTGGCATGTATTGAAAGCTGTATTTGAGCAAAACAGTCAACTTTTGTGAGATGAAAAAGAATCACCAAGTGGTGTAGATATAATATGATCCCATGATTGTAGGAAATAGATACGTGGGTGTAGAATGAATGAGAAGAGCATGTCCAAGTGTGGACAGAGGTCTCTCACCAAAGTGGAGTTTGGGGTGACTTCTGTTGTTTCTTTTGGCTTACCCATACCTCCCAAATTATCTCTGAGAAGTGTGCATTACTTTTACAGTAAAAATATTTCTAAAACCTATATTCTCCGATTTGAATAACAAAACAGTTATACTAAAGTAATAGCCCTCAATATTAATAATACATCATGTCAAAAAAAAAGAAGAAAAAAGGCCAAAAGCAGGCAGCTCTCCTGCCCGCCCATAGTCACAGGCATTTCTCCTCACAAACCTTTTCCCTTCGCAAAGAGCCAGCAGTAGCTCTCTGCCCACCTGTAACTGTGCAAAAACCTCTTTCTTCCCCGTCTCTTTTTCCTAATAAGCCTGTCCTTTTAAAATAAAAAAAGAAAAAGTAAAAACATCCTCAGATATGTTCTGAAGCTTCTACTTGTACTGACTTTCAAAATCACCTGCGGATGCTGTGAATTCGTTCTACCAGCCCCTTGAGAGTCAACAGGAGCCATTTTGTTTATCGGGAGACAGTTCACCCAGTTTCTAGGGCTCATTTAAAAAGAACGTGACTGCATTTTTTGGTGCATAATACTGGAAACTCAGAAGGTGATAAAACTGAGTACTTGACATGCTTGTTCACTCACAGCGAGTACTGGGGCCTGTGTGCCAGACCAGGGGCGAGGTGAGTAGTGGGTGAGTCATGACACAGCCCCTCTGTCACAGCAGTAACCCCTCTTCCCAGAGAGCATCTACTCCCCAAAGTCATTCGTGCTGGCTCATAAAAAGTTTATAAGATATACATGTATTATTTATTTTGAAACACAAAATTATGGGTTAGCCATATGACCTGTTAGATAAAAAAGTATCAAAGTCTTATGCTACCATTTTAGAAAATGATATTGTAAAGATTTAAGAAGTTGCCAGAAGAAAATTTAAGATATTCTCGTTCCAGAGTACTAGGAAAGGCATTTTGAAATACACTCCTGCTTTCTACTTTTTTCTCAGCCAGTAGTTCTTAGGCCAAGTGTACCAATTGCCACTCATCTATAACAAATAAATGTCATGGCAACATTTTTATGTTACTGGAATTAAAAAGTTTAAAGTCTGAAACATAAATATTCCGAAAACAACGCTGCTAGAGAAAAGCTGGAGTGCACTTCAATTACCTGGGCCCCAGTAGAGCCTCATTCACTTTTTTGGGACTTTGTGAACCCCTTTGCCCCCAGGACTTTGTATCTGAAAACATTTTATAGCTTGCTACTGCTAGGATTTTGTTTTGAGCACTGTTCAATCAGTAGTGATCCCTCTTTGAAACACGGGAGATGCTTCCTTGTTTCATGTCAGCAGCCTGCTTTCTCCTATAACAATCGAAGTCATGGACAGGACACACATGGGTGGCAGACAGCACTGCCTTCTACACAGCTGCCCCTCCGTGAGGCTTTGAGAAAATCACTAGAAAAAGCTGGGGCTCAAGTTGGGTCCTTACAGCCCATCCACAGGAAAGCAAAAATCCATGTAAAGGGAGCTTTGAACTATGGACCAAGATGACTCTGGGAAGACAGAATAATCAATGAGTGGTCAGGGTTAGTGAGAGGCCAGAGCTGCTCCAGAGGGCTGTGAGAGATCGGGAGCAGCTGAGACGGTGGGAAAGGCCAGGATGATCCCAGAACCGATCTAGAACACTGTATTCCGATTGCCATATCGCGTCTATGAACAGCCAGTCTGCTCTCGCTGGGCTGGAGTAGATCTGCCACCACATACCACCCAAACCATTGATATGTGTCCCAGTTTGGGGGTTCACCATTTATTTAAAAAATCCCATGAATTCAGGTATTGCCATTTGTAGGGTTAGAGAAATCAGGTCTTTCCACCCTCCCACCACTGTGATGACGGACACCTGTGATGCAGCGAGCATTCCAGGGTGGACATGTGCAAGTGGGCGCACTTGAGTTGGACACAGGCATAAATGGGCAGTGTCATGAGGATGCCAGGACTGATGGGACCGACAGTACTGACGAGCAGCAGCAGTAGAAAGCAGCCGAGAGGGTGAGATGTGCTGGGGGCTGGGAGGCCTGCCAGGCTCCCGGCCCCCCGTCCCCATGCCTGCCACGTACCTGGCCACCTCCACTAATAAAAGCATGAAAAGCCACCGAGGGCTCCAAGACTCTCCTTCCTTGACCCGTCTGCCCAGAACCATCCCGAACTTGCTCCTGTGCCGCCCTTCCTGCCGCTGCACCATTTTATCATTGAATACTAAATTGTCAACAGGCAGGAATTAAACCTTCACTCCTGTCGTCAAAATGATCAGGCATAATGCAGTAACCAACCCATGGCAGCCCCGTGGGACAACCTTTTCTTTGCTCTTCAGGTGCCCTCTTTGGCACTCCCTTCAACATTCACACTCAGAGAAGGAGCTTCACAAACGTGTCCCGAAGTGCCTGGCAGACTGAGAACAAGACTCCTTGTCTTTTTAAGAGGTTCATACTGAGAACATTTAATTTCTGGGCACTTGCCTTATATGATGATCCCTTTTAAAGTGTGCAACAACCTCTGAGAAAGAGGTAGCTGTATCCCATTGTAAAAGGCTAATCTAGAGGGCCTCCCTGGTGGCGCAGTGGGTTAAGCAACACACTATGAAGCAAACCGCAGCCACTCAGCATGAGTTCGATCCCTGCTGCTGGCCAGGGAAGGGACCCACATGGTGCAGGAGACCTCTCCTGCCTCGCCCACTGCTCCCCTCAGCAGTGTACTTCTGTTGATCTGCCTGTTCTGCTCCCCGCTCTCTGTGGTGAATCCTCTCACCATCCCCCACCCACACCTCTGGCCTGTACCCCAGTGCTTGTATGCATAAATAAATAAATCTTTTAAAAAAAAAAGGCTAATCTAGAGTGGTCACCAAATATCACGCTCCAGGACGTACAGGGGCACACATACATCGAGTCACGTCTCACTGACTAAGCCCATGCCCCTTTCCTTACGCTGCCATGTTAGGGTCGACTGTTCTGTGGTTCATGTTACTGTGTCATTGCTGAGTGAGGACATGACAACCCCTCAGCCCATGGCTGTGTCTCAGCTGCACATAACTGTACTCTATTAGCAGACTTTGATCTTTTTGAAAGGGCTAAGTAAATGCAAAATAATAACAGATGAACAATGTGCTCTTAAAAGTGGGGACTTGTTCTGAAGGTCCCCTCCTTCTCTCTCTGCAGCTACCTCACCCTAGCACCTCTGTTGCAATTAATCCTTGATTTTATCAAAGCCTCCAGTTCATCAATGCTGCCCACAATCTTTGCTACTCTCCTAACTTGTCTTTTCTTTTTGCCCAGTTTACAATTCATGACCCATTATTAAGATAATTTGCAGGAAAACATGCTCAGTTTTCTGGACCATCTCTTTCAGTTGTCCTCCCCCTTCCATCCCCTGCCAGCTGGATCCCAGCTTTTCCTGATCTCCCCCATCCCCACCCTGTGTGTCTTCTTGTCTCTGTGTGCACTGATCAGAGATTCTATCTCAAGTGTCTGCTGGATGAACTTTAAATTTGTGGTCCGAGCTGTAAATATGCCCTCATTACTGCCCCATAGGGCCCTACTATCTTTTATTAAGAGAGTTTCTTTTGAGTCTTTGAAATAACTGATTCTGTATTTCCCCTTGCCCAAACCTCCCACAGGCTCTCCCTCCCCATTCTTAGCAGATGACATAGACTCATGCCTAATTGAATGCCTGCATTTTATCCACTGCCTTTCAGACTCCTTGCTCCACTTTGCTCTGCCTTCCCTCCTTTTGAAATGGAATAAATGTATCTTCTGCTCTCAGAGGTCAGTTCTTCCACTGGCACTCAGCTCCCACCCACTCTCATCCAAGCCTTTTATTCTTATGTTGCCCTCCCTGTCATCCCAGGCAACATCCAAACAAGTTTTATCCCCCTGGCGTTACCCAGACTTTGCCCAACTGCCACATTGTCCTCTGTCATATTTCCCTTGTCCTTTCACAGCAAACCTTCTCCAAGTGCTTCTTTAGCCTCATTCCCTCTCTGGTTCTTCTCTCAAGGTTTTGTTGAACCATTGTTCGATCTGCTCTGGGTTGGGCCACCCACAATTTCATCATCAATGGATGCTGTCCACGCTCCTCCTGTGTCCACTTTCCTCCCAGTAACAGGTGACACAACGGTCCATGTCTTTTGGAAAGGCTTCTCTTTTTTGACATCTAAGACAAATTCTCTCACGTAGAGACTGCTCGATCCTTTCTTTGTTTCTCCTCCTCTGCCTGGTCTCTAAACATTGGGGCATGAATATTGGGATATACCACAGCGTGGTACACCCACTCTCTCCAGGTGATCTCATCCAGTCACAGCCTGAAATACCAGCCACGTACAGACGTCCTCTGATACCCTCCCCCAAATTCCAGACGTGTATAGTCAACAGACTGCTTGGCACCTCCACTTGGATGACATGATTTTCTCTCGCACTTTCCATCAGAAGCCTACCGAAAGCCATCCCTACCTTCATCCTTACTAACAGAAACCTCACTTTTGTAGAATTACCAGGAGGGATTGTATATGCAGGTAAAAACTGATTAGTCAAGGCCTAGTCATAGTTGATTAGTTCCTATTGTTATTGGTTGGTTTAAAAATAAAAAGATGTGTGTGTGTGTGACTGTGTGTGTGTGAGACTCAATTCTGGCCAGTGAACTGAAAGGAAATGGAGCTATTGACCCTCCAGGGATGTTTTTCTTTTTTTTTTAAGATTTATTTATTTATGCACACAAGAGCTGGGGTATAGACCAGAGTCCAGGGAGGTGAGAGGATTCACCAGAGACAGAGTGAGGAGCAGAACAGGCAGATGAACTGAAACACACTGCTGAGGGGAGTAGTGGGCAGGGCAGGAGAGGTCTGCTGCACCATGTGGGTCCCCCACCCCGGCCGGCGGCAGGGATCGAACACATGCTGCAGTGGCTGCAGTTTGCTTCATAGTGTGTTGCTTAACCCACTGCACCACCAGGGAGGCCCTGTTTTTCTTGCTATTAAGGGTTATGCAAATCAGTTCCTATCTGCCTTGTTTATCTCATGGTCTATTGCCTACAAGGCCCTCTGCAATGGAGCCTTTGCTTACTATTTCATTCCGTGCCACTCTTTCTTTGCTTGTTCACCACAATGACCTCCTCTCTACTTTTCTAGCAAACCAAGGTTTCAGGCGTTTAGCCTCTATGGTCCCTCTGCCAGAAATGCTATTCCTCTCTAGTGCTTTACTTGGCTTGCTCTTCCTTGTTCTGTGGAGCTCAGCTCAAATTCATTTGTTTTAGAAAGGCTCGCCTTTGTCATTCCATCATGATTTACTTCCTCTTTAATGCTTATTCCAATCTAAAGTTGATACTTTCACAATTTTTTTGTTTATTTTCTGTCTCATTCACTAGACTGTGTGTGTGTGTGTGTGTGTGTACGTGTACTAACCTCCCTTCAAAGTTTGATCTTGTGTGATTATTCCTAGTGCCTAGAACAGTGCTTGGCATTGTGTTTGCTGAATCATTGAACGTGTACTGATCTGCACGGTAGCAAATAGATGATGGATGTGACACGACCAAACAGCACCTTTGAAAATATAGTCCTCAGGGTCTGATTTATGGATAATTAATATATTATTCCAATAGACTGAAATTGTGTTCATATTTGTAATGTGACAGCAGAATGCAGTTGATTCACTAGGTATCAGGAAGTTTTGCCTCCAAATAAAAATTCTTAAGAAATAGTTTCTCAGGCCTCCCTGCTGGTGCAGCGGGTTGAGTGCCGCACTGTGAAGCATCCACTGCACAGCAGGGTGAGTTCAATCCCCGGCCAGGGAGGGGACCCACATGGCGCAGCAGACCTCTCCTGCCTCGCCCACTGCTCCCCTCAGCAGTGTGTTTCAGTCAGTCTGCCTGTTCTGCTCCCCACTCTGTCTCTGGTGAATCCTCTCACCTCCCGCGCCTCTGGCCTGTACCCCTGCTTTTGTAAGCATAAAAAAAAAAAATCTTTAAAAAAAGAAATAGCTTCTCAGAGCTTTTAATTTGTGAAGTGAGGAGAAAGGAGATTCAAACATAGGCTTGTCGTATGAATTTTTTGAAATGAGAAGAAATTTGTATTTGGACAATAAAACCAATGTATATTCTCTGGTGCCTCTAAAATAGACATGGCAAAAGGGGCCTGGGGTGTTTTAGTCCATCCTAACTATGGATGGACTTAGTCCAGGACCACAGACTGATACCCAAACATTTGTTTCTGGCATTTCTGGAGCCTTGGAGTCCGAATCAGGGCACCAGCAGATCAGGTTCTTGGTGAGGACCTAGCACGATTCATAGACAACTGTCCTCTCTCTGGATCCTCACATGGAGAGAGAACCCTTGTCTCATCATCCCCTTATAAGGCTACTGATTCCATTTTGGAGACCCTAAATCCATGATCTAATCTAGCTCTAGTTACCTTCCAAAGGCCCCAAACCAAATACTCCCACAGTGGAGATGAACGCTTCAAAGTAAAAATTTTGAGAGGACAGTACATTCAACCTATTATATGGGGTTTGAGATTGGTAAGCTTCCTTATCACAAGGCCCAAGATGAAATACACCTTACCCTGGATTCTTTTAAAATGTTGTTTGTTTACCCATAACGTTACTGCACCTAATATTGGGAATGTTATTTTTAAGTTGTAGATGCAGCATGTGAGTTCAAGTCACATCGATTTATTTCTACATATTCTTCTAAGGGTTTTATTATTTTTATTTAATATTATTATATATATGATCCATTTTGAGTTATTTTTTGTGTCTGTGTGGTATGTGGAAGAATCCGACTTCGTTCTGTTGTGTGTGACTAGCTAGTTATCCAAGGACAACACGGTTCTTTCCCCTCTGAATTGTCTTGGCACTGAAGATGTTTACTCTTCCATTTGTTTTCGGTTGCATTATATTTTATCTTCTCACCTAATTTTCCTTGACTAGATTGGGTGGGAGAAAGAACAGGAGTTCTTGATTCTTGACTACTCCCTTTCAAAGAGAGCTTCCATTACATTCACCTGAGGTGTGGAGAGGACCGCCCAGCTTAAATGCTAGCATGCGATTTAGTCAACATTCACAAGTAAATATTCCTCAGTTTTCTATGTGTGCTTAGGACAATTTCCAGAGGCTTTCAATGGCTGGTGCTTCTATGACCTTCACTAGTTCTATGGCGATCCTTACGCCACCCTTGAGAAGTGCTTCTCCTGATGGGCGCAGTGATTTCCCAGAGCTGCTGTGACAAATTACCATAAACTTCGTGGTTCAAAACAAATGCACATGTATTCTCCTATAATTTTGGAGACCAGATGTCTGAAATCAGTTTCACTAGGCTAAAATTCAGGTGTTGGCAGAGCTGGATCCTTCTGGATACTCATGGGGACCATCCATCACATGCCTCTTCCAGTTCCTGCAGGCCGCTGGTGATCCCCAGTTTGGGGCCACATAACTCAAATCTTTGCTTACTTCAGCACATGGCCTTTCTCCGGCCCTGAATCTTCCTGCGTCCCTTTAGAAAAAGCCAGCTTGTGATGACAACAGGGCCACCTGCTAATCTAGGAAAATTTCATTTCAAGAGTTTTAATGTGATCACATCATCGATTTTCCTCTTCACATAAGGTCACATTCCAGGTTCCAGGAATGAATTCATGAACATTTTGGGAGTGGGGGAAGGTGGAGTGTCTCAGGATTGTACACTCACAGTGTCTGGAAGGCTCGATAGCCTTTAGAGGGGAGGAAACGGGCTTGGAGCGGCTGTAGCCACACTGAAGGTGGAATAACTAGAGCTTGGTAGAGGCAGAGCCAGGCATCCAAACTCCTACTTCAGACATAAAGTTTGAATGATTAAAAAAGAGGGAAAAAATACACACTATTTCTGGATTTTTAAGTCACAGATACAGACTTTTAATTGGCAAAATGTGCAGGCACCAAACTGGTTATCAGAACTAACCATCTGAAGTCAACTTAAAAGGGATATATGTAACTCAATCATTGTATTCATAATATCCTTTGCCTTTTAAAGGAAAGGATTGGCTACCAGCGAGCTGTTTTCCCTCAGTTAATTTAATTCATGCTCATGAATATATGCAATAAAATGTAGTTATTACCATATTCACTGTGAAATAAACATATGCACATTTAGATAATTTATGGATAATGTTTCCTTTGGTGATTCCAAGTGAGAGAAATCATCCACATTCAGAAAGAACCTGGAAAATTTAATTGAATGAACTGTGTGTGCTAGGGAAAGGTCTCTTTTCAAAGATATTCCCACTAATTTAAGTCTATGAAGTGTGATCCTTTCCAGCGCTTTTCTCTGTGGTTGTTTTTTCCTCAGCCCCTTGAGGACATTTAGGGCATGTTAACATTTCTCTTGTGACATAAAATGACCCGTGGAAAGAACTCATTAATGGTTGCGCACAGTACATTGGGGGGGTGGATTCATCATGAGAATTTTAACTGTTTCTTTTGACAACATTGTCTGTACTTAAAATTTTTCAAAGCTGTTTCACGAAATAATAATTATAATAATAATAACAACAAAGTAAATAAGGGAAAGAAAGAAGGAATGAAAGAGGGACAAAAAGAGCAAGCCTTCTCCCCTCTGAGGGTATTTCACGGATACATCAGCATCATCAGCGCAGGCTGAAGCAATAAACTGCCGTCGGTTATGAGCAGTAGCTTGCAGGGAAAGAGGCTGGCCTGAAAGCGGTCAGATTACACTGCAGACAGACTTGGTGTGACCCTCTTGTTAGCGTGGAAAATTCCCTTTGTAGTATCTGCTCAGAGAAAGGGAGGGGACAGATAACACGCTTTCTGGGCACATTCTGTAGAATAGATCCTTTTTTAAAAAATTGTGGAATACCCTTAACTAGACCTACTGAGTTACTACTAGTCTATAAATACAGTGTTGGAGCACATCAAACATTTTCTTAATTGACTCAATTTTAAGACCTCCTTTAAGAGAATCATAAAATGAATCTCTTTAATCAAGAAAAGCCATTGTTTGGTGTCTTCTCAAATGACATTCAAGCTCATCAAGAATGTTTTTGAGGTTTTAGGTTGGGTGGGGGGAATCTTTTATGATTATGCTGCAGAAAATTCTCTCATCTGCAGAGCACTCTCTGTCCTGGAAACAAATACTAAGGAATAGGGGCCCTCCCCGGTGGCACAGTGGGTTGAGCGACGCACTATGAAGCAAACCACAGCTAAGCAAACCACAACTACTGCCGCACAAGTTCGATCCCTGCCTCCGACCAGGGTGGGGACCCACTTGGCTTAGCAGACCTCCCCTGCCTCACCAGCTGCTGCCCTCTGCAGTGTATTTCAGTCAAATCTGCCTGTTCTGTTCCCTGCTCTGTCTCTGGTGGATCCTCTCACCTGACCCCACCCTTCTGGCCTGTACCCCAGTTCTTGTATGCATCAATAAATAAATATTTTTAAAAAATACTAAGAAATAGTGGCACAAAGTGCAACCCATGCTTAAAATTAGAGAATGAGTTTTCCAATCACCCCCATATTCTATCTTTTCAATCATGTGTGCATTACCTTTTACATTCCAGTTAGGTTAGGAAATTTAGCCTAGAGAATCACAAGTTATGTTGTTCAAATCATACCTAATAATGTTAACAAAGCTTGAATTTTTTTTAAGATTTTATTTATTTATGCACACAAGAGCTGGTGTACAGGCCAGAGGTTGGGGGTAAGAGGATTCACCAGAGAGAGAGTGGGGAGCAGAACAGGCAGAGCCACTGAAATACACTGCTGAGGGGGGCATTGGGCGAGGCAGGAGAGGTCTGCTGCGCCACGTGGGTCCCCTCCCTGGCCGGGATCGAACTGGCGCTGCAGTGGCTGTGGAAGCTCCACAGTGTGGTGCTCAACCTTCTGCACCACCAGGGAGGCCCTACAAATCATGAATTTTTGAACAATCCCTACTCCTATGGAAATGAAGTTACAAGTACTGTTTATGTAAGGGGAAAGAAAATATCATTAACAATGGCACCTTACAATCATGATTTCTTCATTTAACTTAAAACCATCTTCACTAGAGTATAACATATAAAAAGTATATAGGTATTATGGATATTTACGCCTATTAATTTTAACAAATTTACCACACATGGGTAACCAGCACCCACTCTGGAAACAGCATCATCCAGGCCCCCTATATTTACTCTCTGATAAAGGACTTTATATCGTTTATTTAGATGTTTGAAATTTAGCTGAAAAGTCATTTTTTGGCACTTTTATTTGTGGGCAATTCAGAGGGACCCAAATGAATTTGCTGTACCTGTTCAGACAGACAAAAACATGCTAGGAGGAAAGAAGAGACAAGTATAACCCTATTTTCTTTCCTGCTCTGTCAAGGAGGGGGCATTTATACAAAACCATACTTGTGAAGAGAACTAAATTATGACTTTTAAATTCACAGATTTGGGAAGGTGACTTTGAAGAGCAGCTTCTGTGGACTGCGGGGGGCCACCAGGAGGGGAGGAGAGCCAGCACCCCCGCTCTCAGCTGCCTCTGGCTGTCCCCTGGACCTGTCTTGGTGGTGGGGATGTTGGGGCAGTGCTCCTGCACCCCCAGGCCAAATTCACTTCCTAACAGAGACTATCCTCACCTCAAATGAAGGCAGGAAGCTAAGGAGTAAGCAGAGGGTTCGAAAAGAACAGGGTTAAGAGGTTAAGCAGGCCTGAATGCACCTGAGCTGGGGGCTTCCCTGGAGGTGGCATAGAAATTTCTGTAACCTCCCAGAGACAGCTACAGACTCTGAGGGATAGAGTGCATTTCACATTATTGTTCAGCTGCTTCTTTGGTTTTAGAGACACATGGCCACAGGCCTTGGGGTATTTGCAGGTGCAGGGACAATACCTGATGAGGATCATACCAGAACACCACCTCCTTGATCACAGTGTCCCCTTGTCATTTTAATTTTTAAAGATTTGTTTATTTATGCATACAAGAGCTGGGGTACAGGCCAGAGGCGCGGGAGGTGAGAGAATTCACCAGAGACAGAGTGGGAAGCAGAACAGGCAGATTAACTGAAGTACACTGCTGAGGGGAGCAGCGGGCACAGCAGGAGAGGTCTGTGGCGCCATGTGGGTCCCCTCCCTGGCCAGCGGCAGGGATTGAACTCATGCTGCAGTGGCTGCGGTTTGCTTTATAGTGTGTTGTTTAACCCACTGCGCCACCAGGGAGGCCCCCCCCTTGTCATTTTATTGTTCCAGCATTCAGAGACTTCAGACAAGGGTAGAATAGGCTCATTTTACTGACCCATTACTTTACTCCACTTAGTTGTGTTGGAAAGATGCTAATGGTTGAGGAGCTTAAAAACACAAGTTGAGAATTTGGTGCCAGGCATTTCCGAAGGCTGTGGGCTGAGGGAGGTCAGTGGGTCACTGTGAAGCAGAGTGCGATGTTGAGCTCACGATGTTATGTTTCGCCTTGGCTGGCTGGGAAGAAAGAAAGGTAAAGGCAAATGAAAGGGACCTGGTCACAGAGCTATGCCACGAATGTTGTGCTTGTGTGTGTGTGTGTGTGTTGCACATGCTTGCACTCTCATAGCCACTGTGACAATTATAATGCATTATTTACTTCTGGTCTATAGGACTCAGTGTTCCCATGTAGCAGATGAAATTAACAAAAGGTTTCAGGTACAAGGGCAAGATGTGGGTGCTGGGATGCTTGTTGTTGTATTTGGTATAAGACAGAGAATACAGGTTGTTGTTTTATAAAAATGAGTTTGTGGTCTGTATGTGTTTCAAAACCCAGGCCATATGGTGGAAACAACCCAAATACCCAAAAGTAGAGGGCTGGATCAAGAAAATGTGGTACATATACACAATGGAATACTATTCAGCAATCAAAAATGATAAATTAGAATCATTTATAGAAACATGGATGGAGCTAGAAGGAATTATACTCAGTGAAACAAGTCAGAAGGCAAGAGAAAAATATCGGGTGGCTTTACTTTTAGGAGAAATGTAAAGGAAAATCAATACAAAAAATAATAATGAGAGAGCTCTAGGAAATGAGCAATTACAGCCAAAAACAAGCAAGCAGACAAACAAACCAAAAACACAACAAGAACAAAAGGTCAAAGATAAACCAAAGGGATCATTATGGGGAGGGAAGGGGAGAGACTGGGGTGAGGACAGAAAGAGCGCAAGGGACTGAGGGGATGGTGCACCAGTGAAATGGTGGTGGGAACGCCCTAGGGGCTACAAATAATGTCAAATATAATTAAATGAATCTAATAAAAAAAAACCAAAACCCATGTCATGAGGTTGAATATGATGTGTTTTCAGTGAAGGAACACACCTGAATGATACAAATAACAGTAGGTCCAGGCCTTTGCCTGAGGAAAAAAATAATATTAGGAAGCTGTAAAGCCGGGTATGTGGGCTCGGGCTGTGCACTTAGCTCCACCTTCAGACCTTCTAGCTGTGGCTGCTCCTTCTTTGTCCTGTTCTAAACAAGCCAAGCTCATTACTTTACTCCTTATATTAAAACTAGTTTGGTCTCTATCATAGCTGTGGGTTGAAGTCCTCTTCCTAATGTTCTGTTTTGTAAATAGATGTTTTCTGCAAATAAGAGGGTCCGTGAAACCAGGAGAGCTTAGTATTCTTGGCAAAATGTCAGGATGTATGTAAGCCTAAGATTTATGAATCTGAGTTAGCCCCTTCTTGAAAAAAAGCTCACTTAATTGGGAGCAACTCAGCTGCATCCCTGTTGATGGTGTCACACCCGTGTCTGTTCATAGGTGAAAGGTGTTTCCAGCATGTGTTGAATACAGCAGTGCAGCAGAGTGCCGAGGGGCCCAGTCCAAGTAGGTGCCAGGTCCAAGTTGAGCCAAAACTAGGTTGCACTGAGGTGCACGAACCAGGTGCAGAAGGGGGCGCTCATGTACCTGGTGTGTACCTGATATGCACCAGCTGTGTACAGTGTGCCCCAGATGTGCACCTGCAGTGGTGTCTGCTCTGCAGCTGTGTGCACCTGAGGTGGTACCTATTGTGCATCCAGGGTGCGTCTGCTGTGTACCTGATAAACACCTGCTGTTGACATATGCAGCACAATCAGGAGCAGCAAAGGTCAGACGAAAGCTCGAGTCCATCATCAAGTCCATGTTGGAGCGCAGTTGGAAAGGACAGGCCCCACAGGTGGGGTGGGAGCTGGCTGGCCCCTGGAATGAAAATGGAGAGGAAGGAAGCTGTGATGTGGGAGGTGAGGCGCTCACTGTAACCAGGAAAGCGTGTCTGGGAGTGGGTTTTAGAGCCCGAGGACTCTCTGTGCGTGCAGAGCGGAGTCCCCGTAGGAAAGAAGGCTCAATATTATTGGAGAATATTACTGGAAACCCACCTTAGTGCTTTCCCAAATACCTGAAGCAAATCCTTTCAAAATGTGTACATTCATCATTTCCAGGGAAATGGGTTGTATTTTTTCTGATCTTTAAAGCAAAGCAAGAGTTCAACGTAAATCTTCCTAGATCTAGTGTGACTGTATCATTGTAAACTGGAAGGCTTCAGCATTATTAAACTCTGTCAGATCTTATCCATATAGGAAATGTGAAACCTTCTGAGATGTCTACCTTAAAAATCATTCTTGTGCTTATTTGTATTTTTTTTTTCCTTTTTGCCCGCTAGTGGTGTGATGCTGTTTATCCCAGCTAACGGCTCTCCATTGGTGCTCTTCCCTTCTTTCTTTTGACAGCTTATTTATGGTTTATCTGTTGGGGGCTGCAAAAAGCAGATGTTCGGGCTTGTAAAAATTTTGTTTGTGAGAGGGGACCCTGAAAAACTGTCCCATGAATTAGGTATCTAAATGTTACTGTGCAGACACCAAACTTCAAGCCACTCACAATCCTGTGCCTTTACATCTTGTTTTGGTGCGCTTGATTTCATAGTGGAAATGGTCGGGATCATCTCTGAATATGCAGTGTGTTAACATCTCTGAAATGTGACGGGTCGTTCTGCAGTCGCCGTCATGGCTTTTGTAGAACCGTGACTTGGTGCGTGAACTTGTGGTGCGACTCGCATGCTGGCGGTGAAGGCAGAACATGCACTTTCGTGCCGCAAACTTCAACCGCCTGTCAGTGTAGCAGAAGGCAGGTGTAAGTATTAACTGAGAATGCTGCGGAGGAAAGCCAGTGGTGGTGATGTCATTTTGCAGGGCTCAAGGCAAGGGCATCACTGGCTAGCCCAGATTTTTGTTTCGGTCAGCGCCTGTGGGTGGTGTGTGAACATTCCTGCTCACTGCTCACCGCTGCTTTGTTCTTTGCCCTCAGCCAAGCCCTCCAGTTGGGCTCCTGCTTGCTGCGCCCTGAGGGAGCTTGCGTTTTCAGCTCCCCAAGTTGCTTCCAGGGTGCCTGTCGAACAGTCTCACATTCACGGCAGCACTACGTGGTGAGACGTGTGTTCCAAGCCCAACTCCTGATGCCCCCTCAATCCCAAACCTACTCCCACGGCCTCCCTCCCACGCCCACCCCAACTCCAGAGTTGTCCTTCTCTTGCGAGCCTGTGTCACTGTCACTGCATCAACAAGTGATGTCGCCTTGGAAAGACACTAGAACTGGAGTATTTCTATCGTTGCTGCTGTGGTCCAACCCACCATCCACTTTGGCCCAGGTTGCCGTGGTACCCCTGGCTGGCGCATCTGCTTCCAGTGTGCGCTCTAGTTCTCCCCACAGGGAGATCCTTTGGCCGTGGAAGTAAACCCAGTTGACCACTGACCAAGCCCTCACTCTCTTTCCTGTCTCACTCCGAAGTCCTCTCCAGGGCCCTTCCCACTTCTCTGACCCTCATCCTTGTTCTCTGTCTCCCCTAGCCTTCCCCCTTAGGGCAATTTCTCCTGCTTTCTCTTCTAATGGCAGTCTCTCCCCTACAAACCCCTAGTTACTTATTTCCTTTCCTCCTCCTCCCTGCCCAATGCCTTCTTGGTAGACTGGTCTCCATAATGACCTGGCTAAAATAACACCCCCCATCATTTCCTAGCTGTTTGCCCTGATTTATGTTCTCATTACCTGACATTAAACTTAGTCTGGTTGAGCCAGACTAATGTATCCAGGATTCCACTGAAGACTGGAACCTTGAGGAGAAGGACTTGACTCATAATTGTGTCTCAAGTGTATAGAGTCAGTTGGTTTTATGGGTTCAATAAGCATTTGTTTAATGAACAAATAAGTGAATAAGTGAAGGAAAAAATGAACAGCGACTTACAGAGCATTGACTGCATGTTAACTGTGTGCCAGGTACTATTCTAGGCTCTTAGAGTCCAGAGAACTAAGCAGAAGAAATGCCCTGGTGGAGGACACACGAAGGCAGAGACAGGGAGCAGCCAGCAGTGCCAAGCTCAGGACCTCCATCTCTGAGATAGCTCACCTAGGCTCCAGCCCCTCCTGGCCCCTTACCTAACTATCTTGAACACGTTTCTTAAGCCTTTGATGCTTTAGCTCCCCTCCTGCTTCAGCTCCTCTCCCCCTTTAAAGCTGGGGCGCCTCCCATCTTTACTGCATAGTGCTGATGAGAATCACAGGGCATGGCACAGATGAACCACTTAACAGAGAATTCGATGAACAGTGACTGTTACTCAAGTCGATGGAGACAGGGACACCAACCAGCAGGGGCTTTAGAGTTGAATGTAATCCCCACTAGGTTTTAGGAGAGAACTGGGGTGACCTGGTGCCTGAAGCTGCCATGCTAAGCTTACTACTTTTACATTCAGCACTACTCTGATCGTGGGTGAGGAGAGGCATTTAAACAAAAGAAAAGTCACATTTGACCATGTTTTGTATCTTTCAATAACAAGAAAGAAGACAGATATAGAACATATATTTTAATAACTGAAAATTAAAATCAAGGACATAGAATTAAATGGACGTCAACCGAGAGGATGTTGACGTTTCTGTTTACATTAAAAAATGCTTTATTTTTTCTTTCTGAAATACTGTTTTAAAACATGGTGTGGAGAGCCGCCACCGGTGTTCATTCCTCCATGGCGTGTCTTGAGCAGGAGCTTGCTCTTCGCTCTGCAAGAGCAGCTCTGGCATCAGTGCCCGTAGGGCAACAACTGGCCTTTTGTCCCCTCTCAGCATCGCGCACCTGATTTTCAAGTGGAAGTAAAGCTGAGTCCAGATCATAAAAGAGACGCATGCTCTTCTACTTGAACATCACACATCTTTTCAATAAGAGCTGAAACTTTTATTGTTTTAAAGATTTATTTATTTATGCAAACAAAGCTGGGGTACAGGCCAGAGTCCAGGGAGGTGAGAGGATTGGCCAGGGACAGCGTGGGGAGCAGAACAGGCAGATGGACTGAAACACACTGCTGAGGGGTGCAGCAGGCGAGGGAGGAGAGGTCTACTGCACCATATGGGTCCCCTCCCTGGCCGGGGATCGAACTGGCACTGCAGTGGCTGTGGAAGCTCCACAGTGCGATGCTCAACCCGCTGCGCCAACGGAGAGGCCCAAAGCTGAAAGTTTTAGACACACATTGCTCAAAGCATTATCTGAGAAGGGACAGATGCTTCTCCTCTAAGTTACTCGATTAAAGGCAGAATTTACATGAAACAAAAATCCTAAATGAATATTTTTTTAATGCAGAATGTTAGCAGCTCTGTCTAGCATCAGCTGGGGGAAAATTTCCTTGCATTCATATGCCCTAGGACCGCTTGACCATTCCTTTTGCCAAGGCCCATCCTGGGTGGTGAGCAGGGGGGGCTCCAGGCTGTCCTGAGCGCTGCGGCTGGAAGTCGCTTTGGAAAAATGGCAGAATGCACACCTGCAGTCGTAGATCATTCTTTCCTGGCTCACAGCCTCAGCGCCATCAGCCAAGATGCCCCAACCCTTCTGGTCTCCTAAACAACTTCTCTGGGCAAAGACACACACACACAGACACAGACACACACAAAGTGGGACACACTTTGATTTCTCTCAATCATTTGATAACTGATTACTAGGACTTTGAGTTTATTTATTACATGTTTCACTTGCACTGGGAAGAAGTAACATGAGCTACTATCGGCTTTAGCTTTATTGTATATAAGTTAGAACATTTACAGTTTAAGTCAGATTGATTTTTTTCCTTTCTGTTTTGCATTTTGGAGGTTAATTGGAGTATAAAAATGAAAGTCTGGCTAGTAATAAAGAAAAGGTTGAAGAGCATCTACCCTTAACCGAGCAATTCTACTTCTGTGCAGTCGAGAGAGATGCCGAGTGCTGAGGAAAACACCTACGAAAGTGTCCTCTGCAGTATCACTTGAAATAGTAAAAAAACCGGAAAACATCTAAATATCACTGAATAGGGAAAAGGGTCAATAAATTGAGCCAATTATAGAATGTTCGTATAATGGTGTGGGGAAGAATATCACCAATCCCCAAAGCTGTTTCTTCTTCTGGGGCAAATCATTTGACATGGACGAAAATGGCTGATGCATTTCACTCACTCAACAGGTATATAATGAGCAGCTCCTGGGTTGAACCCTAAGCTGGGTGCTGTGGATACAGTGTGATGGTGGGCACCTTCATGGAGCTTGTAACCTAGCGGGCTTGTCCACTGTACCAGCCGAAGTGTGAGCTCAGAACTTATTTAAGGTTTTCATTAGCTTATCATAAGGTTATCATATCATTTTAGCAACTGATTGGTGCTCAGAGTTACATAATTTATTAAATTACATAATATAAGTATTAAATTATTATGAATAAATTATATTATAAATATTACATATGTTTATATTAATATAATGTGTATAAATATATTAGATATAATGATAAATGACATAAATGTTTAAATAGATTTCAAATAGATACCAAATGATTTTACCAAGAACAGGGCAAATCCTTGGCTTCCCTACCCTTAGACTTGCATGCTCTTTCATCAGCCCCCCTAACATGACAAGAGTAGTGCCCAGAGAGAACCCCAAAGCCACCTGGAGTGGGCAGGGAGAGTAGAGCACTTGGTGGTCAGATATAAGAGCAAAAGAGAGAGAGGTGTCTCAGAAGCTCAGGGAGGAGCGAACCACCAGAGGAAAGGTTGGTTAACATGCCAGGGCTATGGTGACATCGGGAGAGACTTTCAGATTTTTTAATTGTGTAAGGAATGGGCCAAGTTCCTTCAGTCTTCGTGGAGTGATGAGCAGGGACGCTAGGAAGGAGGTACTGCAAGTGGAGAAGGAGATTTGTTAAAGGATGTGTAGGCTGGTGGGGGGATGAGATAGTTAAGGAAGGGTATTGTCCTCTCTCGAGATTATGAAAGTACAAAGATGATAGCAAATTTAGGCTAGGTAGGGTTTTTCTTATTCTTATTCCAGGTGATATAGGAAATTTAGGAAGCAAAGCATAGTGAAGATTATTTGGGACACTTAAGAAGTGTGATGCAGGGGCCTCCCTGGTGGCGCAGTGAGTTAAGCAATGCACTATGAAGCAAACCTCAGCCACTGCAGCACGAGTTCAATCCCTGCTGCCGGCCAGGGAGGGGACCCACATGGCACGGCAGACCTCTCCTGCTGTGCCCGCTGCTCCCCTCAGCAGTGTACTTCAGTTGATCTGCCTGTTCTGCTCCCCGATCTCTGTGGTGAATCCTCTCACCCACCCCCCCCCACACTTCTGGCCTGCACCCCTGCTCTTGTATACATAAATAAATAAATCTTTTAAAAAAAAGTGTGATGCAATTTTCCAAGGAAACAAGAGAGGTCGGTGACTAAAGATAAATAGAATCGATGCTCTGCTAAATCCAGGGTGAAGCCAGGAAGCTTTCAAGCTGGATCCCTTCCACCCCCCGCCACCTCCCCAAACACTTGGTATCCATTGGAGCTGTAGCCCTGGAGTAGTGCTGCATGAGGGGCAGATTTCAAGTCAGGTTGGGGTTCACCTGCACACATGAAGCCTGGGGAATGACGGAGGAGCAGGTGCTGGCGTGAGAGCAGGTGGGCTGGTGTGGGACTGGGGCTCTCCCAGTGTTCTGGGCTGGAACACTGGGCACAGGAATTACAGTTATTGGGGACCATTATGAATATTGAGGCTCTGAACAGTTCCTTATCAATGCCCATCACCACCTCCAGTGCTGCTTCAAGTCCTGCCTCCTCTGCTAAGACTTGTATGGAGTCACCCACGGAGAGTGACCCACCACCTCCTCTGCTTGCACCGTGCTCCTTTGAGTCTGATATTATTTGCCTGTCTGCAGCGTGGCTGGTCTCGAACTTTCTTGTCCGTCTCGCCTCTGATAGTTTTCTGTTAAGTGGGATGCAACATTTTACGCTGAGGAAGGCTATTTTAGCAGGTTAAGGAAAAAAATGGTCAACAATCCTTTTTTTACTGATTTTTTTTTTTTTAAACCAGCGTCCCCTACTTTAAGTCTCTGAGAAATAGTCAGGTGTACAAGAGCCATCACCTCTGGCCTCCACTCTCATCTGCCTTCCCGCTGTTTCCAGGACAAAAGTCCACTCTTCTCCACTCACCAGGAGGCCGCAGCCCTGCCTGTCTGCTGAGACTTGATTTACCCAGGTCCATAAAATGTCTGGTCTTGCTGTTGCCTTAAGAAACCAACAGACAGGGCCTCCCTGGTGACGCAGCGGTTAAGCAACACACTATGAAGCATACCGTAGCCACTGCAGCACGAGTTCGATCCCTGCTGCTGGCCAGGGAGGGGACCCTCATGGTGCAGCAGACCTTCTCTGCCTTGCCCGCTGCTTCCCTCAGCAGTGTGTTTCAGTCAGTCTGCCTGTTCTACTCCCCATTCTGTCTCTGGTGAATCCTCTCACCTCCTGCGACTCTGGCCTGTACCCCAGCTCTTGTATGCATAAATAAATAATCTTAAAAAAAAAAAAAAGAAACCACGAGACAGCGGACACTCAAGGCTGCACCTATGGCCCAGGTGCTCCCCACTGAAAATAAAGGGAAAACTATGCCCAGCAGCGCGGTTCATCTAGAGTGTCTCGCTTTGCTGTGTAGTTATGTGCAAGTTGCTTAACCTTCCTGAGCCTCTTTTCCCTGAACCCAGTTTCCTCTTTTGTAAAATAAATTGTTGTAAGGAGTAAGTGGCACAGTGCCCGGCCTGTTGTAAGTGCTAACTAAATGTAGACTGTTACAGTTGATTCACCCAACACTTCCCTTCAGGATTATGCTCAGCGACGTAAGTCAGAAGGCAAAAGAAAAATACCGGATGGTTTCCCCCCAAGGAGGAATATAAGGGAACCAAATAAAGATCAAGGAAAGGAATAATAATAATAATAACAATAATAAAAATAAAAACATAACAAAATCAAAAAGACAAGGACAAATTGGGGACACTTGGTTGGCAAGGGGTAGGGAGAGGGTTGAGGGCAGCCGGGAACACGGGGGACTGAGGTGATGGTGCACTGGTGAAATGGTGATGGGGAATACATGGGGATTCCAACTGATGTCAAATATATATAAATAAAGGGGAAAAAAAAAGAAAAAGAAAAAGATCATGGGATCTAAAGCTAAAAAACTAAAGTAAAAGACTTCCCTTCAGTTGTCCCCTTAGAGAGCTTTTCCATGAACACATTGTTTGAAATAATGTCTGCCTTATTTAGAGTGTGTGTGTGTTGGGGGCGAGGGGGTCTGCCTTACTGGGAGTAAACTTCGTAGGAACAGTTTAGCTGGTTCACCACTAAGGCTGACCTAGCATGTGGCTTGCGGCAGGCACTTACTTGTGTTACTGTTAGCTGAATAAATGAATGAGTGATTATATTCCACCTTCTCATAACTTTAGGCAGAATCATGATAAAATCACCTGCAATAAAACACGATTTATCTTATTTTTAAAGCTAGTAAACTATATCAACCTTTTAACAACTCACACCATTAAGAAATACTTTCTTCTGACAACTAAATTACTAGCATTAAGAGATAATTGATGATACTTCTAAATGGCTTTCCTTTCACCCTCTAATTTTTGGATTGGAGAATCATTGGTCACGCTCTTCCCTGTGACCTTTCTCAAGCTAAAGAGCACTAATAAGTCCACCTCAGCCTCGTCAGCCCTGACCTGTGAAGTCTGTTTCTTTTCTAATGATTGAAAAGAGATGGTTCTGAAGGACTCTCTTCCGAGTCTTAGCCAAAATGTTCCCTCCCTCTCTGGTTTGGCATTCCGAGTTTGGAAAGCGTGTGCTATTTATTACTTACCACTGCAAAACGGAATTGCTGAGTTTCCTCATGAGCTCTGCAGCCGCTCTCCTATTTTTATACTAGGAGTCGCGCTTTTGGGTTTCACTGAGTCGCATCACTGACCCCTGGCCAGCACGTTGTTCACAATGACCTTGGGGACTTTTTCTGTCCACTGTGCACGTCCTGGCCCATTCTCATCTCTCTGTGTACATTTCCCCCTTTTAACTGATTCGACTTAATTTCCATGTTGAAGTCTCTCTCCCCACCCCCCGCCAGTACCTCAGCATGTGACTGTTTCTGGAGAAAGATAATTCAGGAAAATCAGGCCATATTCCAAGGTGCCTGGGAGCTGATAAGAAGAGATCCAGGAACAGAGGCAGAGGACCATGTGGGGATAGAGGGATGGTGGCCTTCTACAGGTCAAGCAGAGAATCTTAGAAGAAGCCAACCAGGCAACATTCACTCTTTTTCAGTTCAGGAGGTCAGAAGTCCAAAATGAGTGCACTGGGCTGTGGACCTCGTGTCTGCAGGGCCACAGTCTGCTTCCTTCCTTCTCCTGCTTCTCAAGGTTGTCTTATCCCTGACTCGTGGCTCTCAGCACATCACCTTGCACCACGCATTTCCTCTTCATGTCACTGCTGCCCCCACCACCGTCCCCGCTCCTTCAGTCCCTCCTACGCTACCTCTTTCCTTCTCCTTCTCCTTTTCTCCTCCTTCCCTTCCTTCTCTGCCTTTCCCCTCCTCTTCTTTCCCTCTTTTCTTTCTCCTCCCCTTCTTCCTCCTCCTTCTTCTCCTTCTCCTCCTTCTTCCTTTCATCTTCCTCCCTTCCAGGGTCTTTAACCACATCTGCAAAGCTCCTAAGTTAGCATCCACATATTCCAGGAATTCAGACTAGATCTCTTTGGGGACCATTGCTTGACCTACCATACACGAAGCCCTTTAAATTATACAATTAGGAAACCACATTTATTTTAAATAAAAGTTGCTCCAGTTCCCAGGCCCCCCTTTTTCATTTGCCTGCCTCCAGGTAGATTCATCAATGCATTGCTGATTCAGTCAACAAACACTAAGCTGCTACTATACACGTGAGAACCCTGTGCAAGGCACTGTTCACAGAACATATGGACAGTGAGAGGGGTGGGAGTGTGCCAGGTATGATTCCAGCTTATTTTGCCTGAGTGACTCAGCAGAAGTTTCCTGAACACTTGAGCTAAGTCTTGAGTAGCAGTGTTGTTGGAGCTTATCAGCAGATGCCACGTAGAAAGCATGAAAGGAAACAGGACAGAAACTTCCCAGATCCTGGAAGCATGAAATCCAAGTGTATTCTCGTAGTTATTCAGCACTGCAGCCATAGTGTATGTGTGCACACGTGTGTGTACCTGTTAGAGACCTCAGTTAGAGATGGTCAATGAAAAGAAATGACAAGCTTTTCTCAGACTGTTTACTCATGTATTTAACAACGCTTAAGTGTCCCTGAAAATTTGTAATGTTTCTGTGTTTCCATTAAATGCCACAGCATTTTTCTTATTTCCATATTTGGCAGTGAAAACAGAAGCTGTGCCTCACGAGCACACAAAATCCTTTGAGTAGGTCCAATTATGTTAAAGGCTAAAATGGCAAAGCCCTCTCTGCCCGTGAACTGAAGCTTTGCAGTGTCAAGAAAAAACAGCTCTGACTGATGGTTTACTCTCTAATTCTACCACATAGAATAAAGGAAGAATGGCCAAAATCGTGAGAAAGGAAACCCAAGTTTGTAGAGAACCACTTAAGTAAGGAGTTAGATTGGCATAAAGTGAGTCCCACTCTAATTTTGAATGCAAAACAATCTTGGTCTTTCAGGATCAGCCTTCAGCACTGAAAATTCCGGCTTTTCATTTAATCTACCTGTGTCAAATAATCTCATGGTCAACCTGGAGTTAACTTGGCTCATCAAATCACTTGCCTGTATGTGTATGTGGGTGTGTGTGTTTGTAACTCGGAGTCGGGGGGCAAGATACTCAGTTCCTTATTTCTTAGTCATTTGGAGAATTTTTGCATTGTATTTTTGTGTTTCAAGATAATATACTTAATATGTTCTTAAATAGAATCCCATTGATATTTGAGTCTGAGTAAACCCTTATGTGAATGAAACTATGGATGGGATTACAGCAAGGATTTCAGAATATTATTCCTCTTAATCATCACAGTATCCTTCTACAGCCTTTGCTCAGGCCTCCCCATCTAAACAAACAGCTCTCCTTGATCATATTACTCTTCTCTTTAACGTGACTGGCCATTTTTAAAACACATGTGTCGTCATGGTCTCTCTCTCCTCATGACCTAAGCATCTCCTAAAATCTTGTATTAGTTCTGTTCCTGCTACTCCACTAAAATTCCCCTTTAACTATATTATTCAGTGTTACCAAAGGTGATAGTTTTGCCTCAGCTTCTATTCTCCGTGACTTGAGCATTTGGTGATGCAGTTTTGTCTACTGCCCCCCTGCTTCTCTTCACCCTGCTTCTCTGCATCTTCCGAGACTTAAAAGTCCCTCGAAGTAAGTGTCCCCCAGTCTCCTCTTTTTTAAAGTCATTAGTTGGGATCAACACAAACACTCACACACACACTCACACATACACACACACAGAGTTTTGACTGTGGGAGGAGTCTGACTTCTCAGTTTTCCTTCAGTTTCAGCCTCTGCTTCCACCTCAGACTTGTTCTGTCCACAACTAAATCCAACATCTTGTCCTGAAACCAGTTGTTCTTTGGGACTTCCTTGTATCTGCTATCAGACCACCCTTTTCTAGACGAAAAGCCACAAAAGTTTCTGTAACTTTTCCTTTCCTCCTTTCCTCTACCTAAGGAGATGCCCAGCTCCTGGGTGTCTTCTTCCCTCACATTCTCACTTTGCTTGATCACATTTGAATTCATGTTGCTTTTTTTCCTGGACCACTATCCTTGTTCCTAATACTCTTCCCTTCTTGCATCCTCTTCAATCCATCCTGAGCGTCTGACAGCTGTCCTCCTGTACCCCCAGACCCTCAGTGGTGTTACATTGCCTGCTAAACTAAACCCAAGTGGAGCTGGCCGTGAGTACACCAGTTCAGCCACAACATGAGGAACAGGCATAGACAGTAGAAGACAGCTCTAAACTCAGCATCATCAGAATCATGCTCAGTGGAGATGTTTACCTCAGGGAAGGCATAAGAAACACAGAATTCCATCAGAAATCAGTGGCCAGCATGGGGAAAGATCCACGACCATGTCACATAGCATGGGACTAAAAATTGGAGCTATTTTGGCCATTAGAACTACAGTTTTTTTAAAAAAAGTGACCCTGATGTCTGAATAACTGTCCCTTGGAAAAGGAATTCTGTTGTTCTGGGTAACTACAAGGTTGAACTCGAGAAAATAAGTGGAAGCTCTGAGAAAAACAAGTTTTGGCTAATAAAAGGAGAATATGAGATGAAACAAAGTTGGGACAGGAACTCTCAAGAAGTAGCCGATTCTGTTTTTCAGAGGTAGTTCTTTAAAGTGGGTGAGTTTGTGAAACCATCACAGAATTCGTTCAACAATTAGATTCTTTTCAGTCAGGCAGCTTTTTATTTTTTCAGTGACTTTCTTAGCTGGCCACATCACAACCAACCCACTTTTCTAGCTTTCAATTTTCATACATATCCATGCTATTTCCCTGGCTTACAGTTTTTCCTATCCAATTTCTATCCCATTTTCCCATGGTCAAATCATATGTTACCTCTTCCAGGAAAATTTTTCTGCTCTCTCCTCAGTAATATTACCATGAACCCATGAGTTGTTCTTCTCCTCCAAAATTTAGTACTTCGTCTATTCCATTTTAATACACTTAATACTCCTGCCCATGTTGTCTACACTTCTCTTTTTCTTAATAGGGTGTCACCTTCACAAGATGGGAGCTACCTTTGTGGTGGTATAACCTTTTGGTAACAGAGTCCTTTTCTTTATTCAGGCAACATATATTTACAACTAAAAGGTTAGAATAAGTCACCTCTCAGGAACCTTCCCATTAAACAAATGAAAGTCCATGAGTCTGTTCCTAGAGTTTGTTTAATAATGATCCTGCAAAAGTCCTCTTGTCTCCATGTTGACCATGAGTATGAGAAGTCAGACGTACTTATGCCAAGCTGGTTTTGTAAGAACATTTTTTAAATTTGATTTTGAAAAACAGGTGACTTTTTGAAAAGAAGTTTTGCAACATTTGAGATAGTCAACACATGTTTCTGGTAGAATTTTGAACACTGAAAGAATTGTACATCTGGTTATGTGTTTATGAAATTAAGTGGCACTAAATCAGAGTTCTCTGGAGTTAAAGGTTGTATAATTGAGAACATCAAAAGATAAACAATGAACACTGGCAAGACTTAAGAGGGGCCCTTCTCCTGGTGACACAGCAGAGGTTTTTACCACCCATCGCATCGCACGCTGCCACTTCTTCCTGCTCTTTGCAGCGCTGCAGACCATCCCCTTGGGTGTTGATTTCTATTTGGTAAATTGCTGCCAACAGTCCAGATGTTTCTACATGTGAATTTATAGAAACTTCATTGTCCAAAATTCAGAAAAAGAGCTGTTAGACTAAATTAGATAAATCAATGAGGGAAGAATTAAAAACCCAGAGCAACCTACACTGAAAGTAAGTCTGCGGCCTCCCTGGTGACACAGCGGGTTGAGCGCTGCACTGTGAAGCATCCACTGCACAGCAGCACAAGTTTGATCCCTGGCCAGGGAGGGGACCCACATGGCACAGCAGACCTCTCCTGCCTCACCTGCTGCTCCCCTCAGCAGTGTATTTCAGTCAGTCTGCCTGTTCTGCTCCCCACTCTGTCTCTGGTGAATCCTCTCACCTCCCACAACTCTGGCCTGTACCCCAGCTCTTGTATGCATAAAAAAAAAAAACTGAAAAAGAAAATAAGTCTGATTTCTTTGGTTCAAGTTTTCTGTTCCTCTTCCCACTTGTGTTCCATTCACAAGTGCTCCAGGTAGGAGGGACTAAAAGTTAAATGACCACCAAAAGGAGGGACTCTGACCTCCAGGAAAATGCAAATGCAAGGGAGTCCAACAGGGCAGTTAGTGAGGGGAGTCAGAAATGCCTGACTTTGGGTTCTTCGGAAGTGTCTTGTGAATCTTCCATCGAGTCAGCCTTTCAAAGCCCTTTAGAAACAAATGGTGGTAGGTAGGACGGCATCCCTGGGGTCTGAGGCTAGTGGGAACCTGTGCAGAGGAGGCAGCCATGTGAGCCTCAGGGAGGGCACCTCGGGAGTGAGCAAGTCTCAGTGTCTCTATAAGCACCTTCTGCTGCTGTTACTTGGCCCTTCCCTTTTCTGACCCCCACCTGCACCCCAAGCAAAAGCGTCTGTGTAACATGGGACAAAAGCAGCAGGAAGGGTGCGGGTATCTTCCTTTTCAGTTGGATGCATGCCCTAAAGACAGGAAAATTGAGGGTGAACAAGTCACAATCAGTCTCATTGCAAGTCAGATTTCTTACTTTACTGATAGATTGATGAAGAAATGAAAGGTTACTAAAATTTAATATTGCTCCATTTCCTCCCTTTCTTACTAGTCATAAATACTACTAATTAATTAAAATAAATAATCAAACATCAGACATTTTCCTTGGAACATGCTTAAGTACTAAGATGTTGACAGACCCTTTGTAGAAGGATGAACTTGGTTTCCCACAGATGACTGAGTATTGATTTTCTTTTCTTAAAAACGTGTATCTTTAGTTCCAAAGGCATTAGCTTTATTTTGCAAGAGAACTGAATCTTCTTTGGGGTTTTAATCCCCACCAGTGCACCAACTCTGAAGAAGGTGGGTGGGAGAAGTTGTACCTGCTCCTCCAGAGCCTTGTAACTTCTCTGCCAGGGTGGGACTTGGGTGTCAGCTGGTATAGGTGTGGGGTTTCTGCAGACTGCGTGATTGAGCTACATCATCAACATTCTTTCAGTCTAGTTAGAGACTAGGAAATATTTTTTAATAATTATCTCATGTGGAATATCCCTGTCATAATGATCACAAACTTCATAATCCCTTCCTGGAAATTTGGCTGGTAACTGGCTGTTAAAATAATGGTCAGATTCCTTATTTTTTTTAATATAAAAAATGTATAAAATGAATTTTTGTGATATACCCCCCCAAATATGTTTAAGTGTATGAACTTTAAAAAATAAATGAGCAAATATACCTATTCTCCAGTTGGAGAAGTAGAATATTAACACCATCTTGGAGCCACTTGTATAACCATCCCTAACCACAGTCCCTAAAAACACCCTCAGTCATTACCCTGAATTTTGTGTTTATCATATCACTGCTTTTCTTTGCAATTTTACCACATGTGTATACCCTAACATGTATCTTTGTGTATATAAAGTTTTGTGGCTTTCTACTTCTTTTTTTTTTTGACTTTCTACTTCTTGATAAAATATGTATACATATATTTTCCCAGTGACATATTTAACTTAACTGTTTATGCGATTTATTTGTAATGATGTGAAATTCCACTTTATTTGTGGCTGTTATATAGATGAGAATGTTCTTTTCCTAGTAATGGACATTGTGGTTTCCAGAAATTTTTCCCTATAAATCATGTTTCTAAGAGTGCCCTTGTACATGGATCTTGGATAGAAATTGCTGGGTGCCAGAAGGTGTGTATCTTCAGCTCTGCTCTCATATTCCAGTTCTTAATCTGATTTCCAGACTATAGAAATTTCTGTTCCTCCACAGTCTAGCCAAGAATTGATATTGTCTTAAACATATTTGGTGGTTCTTGAATGGTAGCTCATATTTTTAATTTGTATTTTCTTGATGACTAATCATGTTGAGTATATTTTAATGTATAATAACCTGAACTCCATTGACAATTGTTTATTTTCTTATTGGAGCATTTCACTTTTACCTATTGAAATATATTTTCCTCCTCTTCTAGCGGTTTGATGTAGTGTACAAAAATATATGATATCTAAATAACATTTAAAAATAATTTCAGGGACACATCTGTATAAGTACAACCCAAAGTCAAAAAATACACATTCCCAGCACCAAAACCCCACATCCTTCTAATCCAAACCTATCTTTTTTGCTCCAGAGGGAACCACTATCTTGATTTTTCTGAGAATCATTTCCTTTTCTTTCTAGTGTTATCATCTATGTATGCATCCCTTAACAATATGGCATAATGTGACCTATTTTGAACTTTATACATATATATAAGGGTATGAGTGTGTATATGTGTGTGTGTGCGTTTAGGTTTTGCTTCAATATTATGTTTGGGAGATTTAACCTGATCTCATGTCCCATTTTGGAGGGTCCAGGAAGGATTTGGGGTCCATCTTACTTTATTCATCACTATAATTCAAGTTTACATTGGATTACTAGAGTTGAAATTTAAGTAAATCTAAAACAAAGTAATCATAAGTGCACTTCTGTCTTCCATTTTACCCCAATTTACAAGTCTCTCAGTGTTAATTCCACATGAGTCAGGAGATTTCACTAAATTGCTAGGTAGTTACTATGGTAGCAGATTTATTTTTGATTTATTGCTGCCTTATTCCTAAACATTTTATGCTGGATATAATCATGAATTAACTTTAATACACCCACACTTTACATCTACTACACCTGAGGCATAGCCAGTTCTTTTCTATTCTTTTTTCTTCAGTACCAATAGCCTAAATATACAGCATAAATTAACTTCTGGTTCATAAATTATTTGATGTTAGGTAGTCAGGTAAATTATAAATATTCAAATTTGCTGCCCAAATCCTTGGTGCTTAAAAAATGCTAATAATTCAGACCCAAGCATATTGGCAATTATATATAAACTAATTTAAAGCTTTTACCTAATTTTTTTGTTTGACTCCCTTTCCTCAAATTCCCTCAGAATACAGTTCAAATTTGTTCAGTCAACCAACATTCACTGAGGAATAGCCCTTCCCACAACCCTAAAAAAGGAAGAAAGAGGGGGTCACCTTGGTGGTGCAAGGGGTTGAGGGCTGCACTGTGGAGCTTTCACAGCCACCGCAGTGCGAGTTTGATCCCTGGCCAAGATGGGGACTCACATGGCACAGCAGACTTCTCCTGCGTCGCCCGCTGCTCCCCTCAGCAGTGGATTTCAGTTGATCTGCCTGTTCTGCTTCCCACTCGGTCTCTGGTGAATCCTCTCACCCCTCTCTTCTGGCCTGTACCCCAGCTCTTGAGTGCATAAATAAATAAAATCTTTTTTAAAAAATGAAGAAGAAAGAAAATATAAGAAAAAAGTGATTTCTTCAATACAGTCATAGTCCAGGAGAGAAGACCTACATATATGGAAATAGCTGTCATATAGTACAAGGGCAATAATGTTTCACAGTAAGGAGACAGTGAAAGTTATTTTAAGAAAAAAGTGATTAACTCAGACTTCTTGAGTTAGGGGAGGAAATCACAGAAGAAAGTATCCAAACTGACTTTTAAAGGATGAATAGAGAAGCTTCGATGGCAATAAGTTCAGTGAGCATTTCTAGAGCTTTCAGGACAAAGAAAGTGACACAAAGAGACTAAAAGCACCAGAGAAAGCTCAAGGGCATGTGGATTTCATTCTAGAAGAACTAGGAAGCCCTTGAATATGGAGAGATGATCAATTATGTGTTTCAGGAATCACCTTCGAGATGTAGAGTTGAGGTGTCCAGCCATAGAATTGTTTGGATTGTGAGTAACCCCAAATAGCATTGCTTCCAGAAGCTAGTCCTGAGGCCCTATTCAAGGCTGACAGGCACCCAAGGCTCCTGGTGTCAAAGACTCCGTCTCCTCCTACATTATGCTCTTGTGTGCACTTTGCTCCAGTATCTGAGCTGGCAGGACCATGTACCAGGCAGCAACGTTAAGTAGAGCCCTTCATGTGTGCCAGCTGACTTTGGAAGAAACTGCCCAGAAACTACACATGGCTCTTACATTTCAAGTATCAAGTCATGTGGTCACACCCAGCTGCCAGCTAAGAGGGAACTATGATAGAAACACAAATGAAAATGGAGGTGAGCTGGCAGCTTTTGCTCATGAGAAATCAGACCACAGAAGCAAGGGAGACCACTACAAAAAGACCATGGTGAGAGTGGATGCACCTTTGTTAAGCCAGTGTGCGTAAGGATGAAGAGGCAAGATTTGAGAGCTGTTAAGGAAGTAGGATGGTTTAAGAGTTGGTCATCGAGTGGAGGGGGACCCAGCTCTTGGTTTCTGGATTGAATGGTTGAGTAGATGGAGGTATCCCCATGGGGAATTTCCACCATTTCACCATCATAAGATAGATAAAAGCAAAACACACACACAAAAAAAAAAATGGGGGAGAAGTCTAAATATTTTCACTATATAAAGTCTTCTTGCCTTTGATGCTCACCTTTCCCCAGAGCTTCCTCCAAGTATTTGCATTTTACTTACAAGCAGAAGGGGAAGCACCGCTATGCAGATGACCTTGGATGCTGGGACTTTTCTCTCTGTTCAAGGCCTGGAGATGGGAGAATCTCCGCATCTAACTGTTAGCAGTGAGAAGAAGACCAAGATTTCTTAGTGTAACATAAGAACGTTGCAGGAGATTGTGTCTCAGCTCTCAGCAGCAATGGAATTACTTGCTTGACTGGTCAAACCAAGCCCTATACTAATCCGCAGCACTCGGTGTGAACCACCTTGTCACCCAGGCATGCCTTGGTACCAGTGGAGAAGAAGGAACGGAGCCTACATTTTCAACTTCAAATAAACACAATTTCTTGTCTAACTGCATCCCTTCTTTTTTCACTAGTTTCTTGGAAACTAGTTTAGTGTGGTCTAGTGGTATTAGACTTTGGTAAAATTACAAAGTCTCTTATTAAAGTGGAGGGTTTATTGCCAACTGCATTTCAAGATTGCTTTAAAAGGTTTTACTTGGGAGAAAAAGGATTACTTTTCTTATTATGTTCATAAGTCTACATGTGGTAGCTGAAAATATCCCTCTCAAGTGAAGAAGTCTTTTCCCTTTCAGCTGATTGAACACACATTGTTCTACCCACTGCAGAGGACTAAAATGACCTGTTTCATGATGGAGCAAAGCAATGGTGGCAGCATGTGATTTTTGGCAGAAAGAACACTCTTTGTAATTGCTAATTTCCTATATCCAAATGCAGCTGAAGGTTGCAGCCTGAGTCCATCATATTTTGCAACTCTTAACCAGTGGGACCCAAAGATGCTGCCAGGTTTCGTAAAATACCAGCGAATCTAGACTGGTAGAGAATCTGCTGAGGATGAGCCTTTTGGAAAGAATGTTCAAACCCAAGATCCTGGATACCTTAAGGATACATGAAAGAGCCCACGGGGCACAGCTGGTAGGCCAGGTGTTTGCTTTGGCTGGTGCCTCTTGGTGCCTCCATTGTGTTCAGTGCCAACTGGCAGCTATTCTCAAGGTCAGACTCTTTTTAAAACCAGCAACTTAAATGAGAACCAGGAATGCTTTCAGCAGGCATAAGCCATTTTACTTGGAAAGTGTTTCAACTAGTATTTCTTTTGAGACAAAAAAAAAAATTCTTGGAAATCTGATATGAATGTACTACTTTAGAACTCATATCCATCACCAAATTTGCATTTCTCAACTAAAGAAAAACATTTCCCACTGCATAAGTATTAGAGCCCAGTCTACGATGAAAATACACAGTTTCTAGGTGGCCAAAAGGGAAACAAATGCACAAAAGACCATGATGATATAATCAACTTTGAAACCAGCTTTGTGTTCCTCCAGTTCCCAAATTATCTTCAACCCTGGCAGTTGTGTTTTTAAATAAATCACTTGCTGCATATGGCAAACAGACCTTAAAATGCAAATGTCTTTGCTCTCTAGCCAAACATTGCTCTTAGGCACACGTGCAGGAAGTGGGAGCTGGAGTTCTGGCTTGCCGCCGATACCATCAGAACACTGCATGCCCAGTGGGGTCTGCAATATCTTGGTCATGTAATTCACAGAATCCACTACACTGGATCGCACTTTTACTAAAAAAAAAAAAAAAAAGCATGGGTTGCTACTGAGCAAAGGAAATGGGTTCTGTGGTTTTAGGGGGTAAAACTCCAGGCCAAGCTTGTCCCTTTCTAACAAGGTAGCCTTGGGTGAACTATGAGCCTCAAACAATTAACTTCTGATCACTTCAGTTACACTTCAAGAAGAATCATATGTTGCGTACATTATAGATGTATGTTACGTCTACATATAGACATATGGTAGATCTACGTCATAGATAGACAGGTGTCCCCCACTTTTCGAAAGCTCACGTGAGACTACTTGGTTTGTGGGAAAGAGCTACATTAATACCTGTATTCCCTAACCAAAAGAAATCCAAGGTGATTTCCACTTTGATGATAAAAGTCAAAAAGCACAGACAGTGCCCGTGTGGGGTCTGCAGTAGCTCTGCAAGCGGCAGTGGCACCCCAGCAGAGAGAGTTGGCCCAGCCAAGATTCTCCCTGGGGAACTGCTACATACGGGTATGAATTTCTGCTTTTGCTAGGCGTGAGTGAGAGTTTAGCCTTTATATGCTATTTGGTATGATTTAAGTCAAACTATTACATAGGTTGTTTTTTCAATCTGGAAATGATTGGCTAAAAAATGTTTCCAATAAGTTAATGAGCCTTGTTTCTGGACTTTAATCGTATCAGTTTATGAGCATCCTGCTTTCAGATAACGGAGGAAGCCTGTAGATATGGATATTTTGAACTAGCAGCTTAATTCCTCTAGTTGCTCGGGCCTGTATCCCTGGCTTCATCTTGCCCCCCCTTCTCTCAGCCCTCCCATCTCAGCTGCTCAGACTCAGATTGCAGTCCGTCCTTCTGAACACTCCCAGAGGCTGACCTGGCCTCAGCCGCAGTGCGCCCAGGGACGGGAACTGTCGCCTCTTCAATGCTCTCTTCCTTCTTGTTCTCCTTCAGTTATCATTAATACAAAAGTCAAAATGGCCTTCTTTTTTTTTTTTTTTAAAGATTTATTTATTTATGCATACAAGCACTGGGGTACAGGCCAGAGGTGTGGGGGGGTGAGAGGATTCACCACAGAGAGCAGGGAGCAGAACAGGCAGATCAATGGAAGTACNCTGCTGAGGGGAGCAGCGGGCACAGCAGGAGAGGTCTGCCGCACCATGTGGGTCCCCCATCTGGCTGGCAGCAGGGATCGAACTCAAGCTGCAGTGGCTGCGGTTTGCTTCATAGTGCGTTGCTTAACCCACTGCGCCACCAGGGAGGCCCCAAAATGGCCTTCTTAAAACAGAAGTCTGACCCTGTTACTCCTGGCTCAAGGAGCAACACTGACTTCCCTTCTCTCTCAGAGTAAAAGCCAGTCCTGGGCCTAGACCACTCCTGCCTCGCCCGCTGCTCCCCTCAGCAGTGGATTTCAGTCCATTTGTCTGTTCTGCTCCCCTCTCTGTCCCTGGTGAACTCTCTCACCACCTCCCCACATCTCTGACCTGTACCCCAGTTCTTGTATGCATAAACAAATAAATCTTTATAAAAAAAAGCCAGTCCTTTCTCGACCCAATGCACCCTAAGTCTCCAGCCTCTCCCGCAGCCATCACGAAGTCCCCCCCAACCCCTGCACGCAACAGGGGATCCCTGTCTAGACCCCACCCAAAGTGCTCCCTCTGCCCCAGCAGTGCCAGCCAGACACCCGACTTGGGGGGTCTTTGCATTGTTAGTTCCTCCATCAGCAGAGACCGGTACACTGACTGGGATGGAGGTAATAAAGACAAAATATTTGAGTGGACTTGCTGGAAATGAAGAGGAGACAGCAAATCCAGAGCACTTTTCAGAAGAGCTCTTACAAAAGTCAATGCCACATCCAAGCCAGGAGGCTCAGAAGGGGCACACATCTGGACTCCCTGTTAGTTACAGATCTGTTAAAGCATTTTGTTGTATTATTTAGATAACCTAGATAACCTGTTACATATTATGTGACAAGTATTTCAGGTGTGAGATAAGTATGCATTTCAAAGTCACCACTTCAAGCTATTTTCTGATTCTACAATTCTATAATTAACAAGTACTATAAAAATAATTGTGTGAATCAAATACAAGTATGCCCTGTCACATAACTGTACAGGCTTATAGAATATTGATGCAGTCGTATTTAAATACCAGATTAGGTTGCTGTATTTTTTTAGCTTCAGTGATGTGATTTTTTTTCTGCTTCTCAGAATATATCAGGAATGTAAAGTTTTAATTTTTATCCTATTGTAATCTCCTTGTGGGCATTAGAACAGCCTCTGTGTTCTAATGTGGATAAGGAATTCATTAATTCATCCACAAACCAAAAATTAAAAGTGGGTCTTCAATTTGGGGCGGCTCATCTACCTATTATTTCATAAGACCATGAAGTAAGGCTGCCTGGGGAAAAAAAGGAACTTATATTCCAACCTACATGGATGAGATACATAAAACTCTCCCTGCCTATTCCTTGACCTGGTGACAAAGAATAGATGACCCAAAGCACCTGCTCTCTCTGGGCCCCTGAGTTGATCAAATCCATAGTGCAGCTTTGGTCATCAAAAAAGTTGATGATTACTTTGGACTAAATCAGGCAAACATCATAAGGTAATTATTTAAATAAAAGCCATGCTATTTCTCTTAGAATGTCCTGAAGACTGGTGGTCTACGTTCTGTTCATTTCACCAAACACACAGGCCCCTATGTGCAGACATATGCCAGCTCCTGGAGCTAGGATGATGAGTAAGAGGCATCGTCCTGCCCGTCATCTCACGGCCTCACCGTGGAGATTGACTTGAAATAATGCCTACACCGAGTCTGTCATTCTAAAAGGTTAAAAACTCTACTGACCGAGCACTAACCAATCACAGCTGGGGGCTGTGTACAGTGGGTGGTTATACATACACTTATTGGCTATCAGCTTTGCAACCAATCCTAAAACAGAACTATGTGGGAGCACAGAGGAAACAAAGGGCAGTGGGAAGGGGTGAGGTGGTCATGAACAACTACATAATAGAGATGACATTGACCCGAACCCTCAGAGATACATTGGACAAAAGAGTATAGGATACTTTAGGCAGAGGAAAACTATATTATTCAAAAGCTGCATATGTGATATCTAATCAAATGCATTAAATCTAAGAAACGGAACACTGGTTTCCGGGGGCTGTGGGAAGGGGAATCAGCAGATACTAATCAATGGGCACAAAGATTCAGTTAAGTAGTCTGCATACTTTCTAAAGATCTGCTAAACTCTACTGGACCTGGTTAACAGCACAGTCATATACACTTTGGTTGTTAAGAGGGCAGATCTCATGTTCAGTATACTTTTTTTAACAAGACTTATTTATGCATATAAGAACTGGGGCACAGGCCAGATGTGTGGGGGAGTGAGACAGAATAGGGAACAGATTGACTGAAATACAATGCTGAGGGGGACAGTGGTGAGGCAGGAGAGGTCTGCTGCGCCATGTGGGTCTCCTTCCTGGCCGGGGATTGAACTCGTGCTGCAGTGGCTGCAGATACTTCATAGTGCTCTGCTTGATCCCTTGCACCACCAGGGAGGCCCATGTTCAGTATTCTTAACGCAATAAAATAAAATACAAACAAGCAAGCCAATTAAGGCTGGGAATCATTGGGAAATGTCTAGTATCCTACTCCGGTTAGCTTGCAGGGCTCATGGAGAGTAGTGGCTAAAGGTGGTTATGGAAAGTCATTTTTGGTCAGATCATAAAGGGCCTAAGCTAAGCCAAGGAGGTTTTTCTTTCTCCTCTGGGCATCAGAAAATGTAAACAAGTCCATCTATGTGTCAGATAATGGCGATATAGAGAATATATTATTAGTAGGGGAAGACTATTTAAAGACTCTTTTAAAGTTCATGGGAGATAGGAGGAGAGTCTACTCAGGTATTATTGTAGAGAGTAAAAGTATGGAGGCAAGAGGTGTTTTGACTGTGTGTAATGGCTAGTGGAATGTATTATGAGGGGAGAAAACTCAAGAATGAGTCCTTTAAATCACTTGGGTTGAGCAAGTTTGTCGGTTTTTTTTTTTTTTTAAAGATTTATTTATTTATTCATACAAGCACTGGGGTACAGGCCAGAGGTGTGGGGGGTGAGAGGATTCACCACAGACAGAGCAGGGAGCAGAACGGGCAGATCAACAGAAGTACACTGCTGAGGGGAGCAGCGGGCACAGCAGGAGAGGTCTGCTGCGCCATGTGGGTCCCCTCCCTGGCCGACAGCAGGGATCGAACTCGTGCTGCAGTGGCTGCTGTTTGCTTCATAGTGTGTTGCTTAACCCACTGCGCCACCAGGGAGGCCCAAGTTTATCGGTTTTATGTGAGCTGGTACTGGCACATGGAGATGCTCTCTCCAGTATGTTTGGAAAGTGAGAAAGTAAAGACCTTGGTTCTGGATGTAGTATGTCACTCAGGTGGAGAAGTCAAACAGGCAATGAGAAATATAGGTGACTGGCAGTGCCTTCTCCATACCAGAGATATAACACGATGTTTCTAAGGAGGAGAGTCTTTGAAACTAAAACATGTAATTATTCCTCCTTTTGGAGAACAGTTTGACTTAGTTTTCCAGTTTGAGTCAATTTATAGATCACATATTATAATTTATAAACATCTAATTGTCTTCAAAAGTTGAGTTTGGTTTATTTGGTTATTTCTTTGTGCTGATGAGGTCAAAGTTAGATCGGAGAGTTTGGTCTGCAAAAAACCCTGAGACACGTCTTTGAAGTATTTTTATTACCTTGCTTTAGGGAACTCCAAGATTGGCTGGTCAATAGGTGTAAGTCCACTGAGACTTGGGGAGTGGTTCTCACAGTCTCATTCAAACCCTGACCTCCATGGGCGTGGTAAGCTAGCATGGCAAGGCCGGCCCACATCCTGCAGTGCCTCCACTGTTTCTCCACCTATTTCTGAGTGCAGGAGTCACTTCCTACCAGGACTCCAGAAGAGAGGACTTGGCCCTGGCACAATGTCAAAGAGAAATTGGGTACTGTATGTCTCACTCATCAATTATTCTCAGGCCTTCTCCGCACTGGATGGAAACCCAGCCATCAATTCTATGATATTTTTTCACGATTTAACACCTCTGAAGTCGGGATGTGTCGTGTGATCAGTGGCACTGAATTTATTATAAAAGCATTTATTTCTGATAGTTACCTAGGGCCACTACCAACCTGAGACTACTTAAAATGTAATTCTCTTTCTGAGGTTTTATATCACACTGATGGGGTGAAATCAGACCTCATACCCATGTGAGTGAGGCACAGGATCACAATTTCAAGGGCAGTTTATCTTTTCTGCCTCCTCCCATTGCTGCTGCTAAGACATGCAAGCTTTCTTGCTTGCCTCTGCTTTATGCCAGAGTCCAATCAGCTTCCCTATTTTGGACTTTTTTTTTGATAAAATCATGGATGTATCTTATAGTCAGAATAATTGATGAAGTTTGAAACTGGACCTGAAAAGTTCACCGGGCACAGACACTGTTCCCAGTTTCTTACCACTGAGCAGCAACACTGCCTGCTTCAGGTCTTTGCTTGTCTCTTGGAGCCTGCCAACACCTCTCAGAAGGAGCCAGGTAATCACCCTCCAGATGAATGATTCACTGTGCAATTTGTAAATATAATGGGATTTGTTAATTTGTAATTTCATCGAGATGTAATTTGTGAGTAAAGGTTGTGATAAAGCTATAATTACCACTGTGGTGATTTTGTTCATTGCTTTCGAAAATATTTATAGGGTATCTGTTCTGTGCACAGAAGGAACAAAAAGCCCAAGAAATGGTCCTGACCTCAGGGAGCTCGGAGTTCACCCTGACTGAATAGGACACGTGCAAAATTAGCTGGAATATAACACAAAAAGTGATCACGCTAGGGGAAGGAATGGAAATCGTGCCATGTGGGTAGTCAGGAAAGAAAGAAATCATTTCTAATTTGAGGAGGTCAGGAAATACTTTATGGGGAATATGACTAATAATTACACTAATATTAAAAATAATAGTGGTCACATTTAAAATGATTCATTTTATGTGATGTTTTATGAAATATATAATATTTACATTTTGCACATGAGGAAACAGGCTTTGAAGAAAAAGTGGTGCTTTTTTTTTTTTTTTTTTTTTTTAGGCACAGGAAGNATATTTACATTTTGCACATGAGGAAACAGGCTTTGAAGAAAAAGTGGTGCTTTTTTTTTTTTTTTTTTTTTTGAGGCACAGGAAGGGTGTTGCTCCTCAGTGAAACAGTCAGAACAAGGACATGAACATAGGAGAGCAAGGGGGCAGTTAAAGATACTACACAGATCAATTTGCTGGAGATTGGATGAGCAAAAGAACTCCCTGAGTTCTTTTAGAACTATTCCTTTGATTCTTACCACATTCTGTCGTGCATTTTATACATATGTGCATATACATATAAGCATGTATTTGAAAAGGATATATATTGTAGAATACTGTCCAATTGCCTTGTAGACAATGGTGCTCAATATTTTTCAGGGAATGGCATAGTGTCATGGTGCAGAATGCCATATATAAAGATAGACCTGGACACTGAGCCTGGTTCTGTTTCTTCCTTGCTGTGACTCCAGGCAAATTACTGGACTGCTATAGACATTAGTTTCCTCATCTGTGAAAAGCAGATGTTAGATTCTTTTTTTTTAAAGATTAATTTATTTATGCATACAAGCACTGGGGTACAGGCCAGAGGTGTGGGGGGTGAGAGGATTCACCACAGACAGAGCAGGGAGCAGAACGGGCAGATCAACAGAAGTACACTGCTGAGGGGAGCAGCGGGCACAGCAGGAGAGGTCTGCTGCGCCATGTGGGTCCCCTCCCTGGCCGGTGGCAGGGATCGAACTCATGCTGAAGTGGCTGCGGTTTGCTTCATAGTGCGTTTCTTAACCCACTGTGCCACCAGGGAGGCCCAGATGTTAGATTTTTAAAAAGATGAAATGAGATAATATACATAGAATACCTAACGCAAATAGGAAATGCATGATAGATGACAGTTAATAATAACAGTAGTAATAATCATTATTGATTATGATTGTGCACTGTAAAAGTTTTCATCCAGAAAACTAAGGGAGAAATAAATGCCAACACAGAACAGCAAAACCACAAATAGTGTAACGCCTACAAAAAGTGTCAAGCAAATTTAAATGTCCAGCTTGTCTTTCTTCTACTATAAAATAATTTGCATGTGAACAAAGGCCTTTTAGAGAATTCCTGATATTGCATCAATTTTTCTTACCTTAATCTCTGACATCAGGTTCTCACTTCTTTGTAACATAAGGTCTCTGAAACAAACATCACAGTGTAATTCAGCCACAATGGTACCTACCCCAAAGGTTTTCTCTCTGATCCTAGTGAGGGCTAGTCCTGTCCTCCTACAAAAAAATAAAACTCGAACCTCAGAATCCTTAATATCCTTGGAAGCCTCCCAATTTTTCATATGAGGAGAAAAACTGCTATTTACCAATTGAATTTGTTTATACTTTATGTTGTTAGGAGAATAATGTAGATAGTATGATGGGATTTCTCTAGTGTGATTGATCCACCCTCAGTGATTGTGAAATAGAATAGATTCGGGAGAATTAGGTTGACCTGATTAGTGGGGACTCAACGTGATTAAGGGTTTAGGATATGACCCAGAGGTAGACACACAATGAGAAACAACAACAGGATTTATTTATACAGGGAGTGAATAAAGGAGAGAAGGAGGGAGGGAGAGTGAGAGAGAGAGTGAGAGCAAGAGCGAGAGCGAGAGCGAGAGCGAGAGCGAGAGCGAGAGAGAGAGAGAGAGAGAGAGAGAGAGAGAGAAAGAGAGAGAGAGAGAGAGAGAGAGAGAGACTTTATGCTGTCTATACTATTCTGTCCCAGACAGCATCCACTGAGCAGAGACTGAGGTCTAAGCCAAAGCTGCACTTGGAAAGTTGACAGCTTTTTCACTGGGCACCGTCCTGACTAATGATTTAACTACTCAAAGTCACAGCTCTGCCCCTATTTCCCATCAACCCCCACACAGTGGGTAGAGTCCCAAAAACTCCCTCTTCTACCAGAGTGGGCTATGAGAGCCACCCACTGACTCAGAGGCTATTCCTCTTATGTTTGGTACCCCCTCATTACCGCCTCTTGCCACCATCAACAGTGAGTAATGCTAAGAATAGGTACTACTCACCAAATGTGTGATGTATGAGGTAACAGTGAGAAAGAGAAGGCAGAGGGAGACCCCTCCTTATCTGGGTATGCTTCCATACCAAGCTAAGCTGTGTTTCAAAGCCTTAGATTTGTGCCTAAAGCCATGGGAAAGGCTTGTGTTGAGATTTTGAACGGTTCTTACTTCTTGAATCCTGTCTTTTCAAACAGTGTTCCTGTGAGTTCTGGTGATCCTGGAGCTGAAGGGAGGGGGCATTGGGTACTACTGAGTAATAGTTGCTTTATATTTTTGCAGAGAACAACAACAACAACCCAAAAAACATGATGTCTAGCCTTTTCTCAATTCAAATTGTTCTCCAACATATTTTCACAAATTCTTGCCTGCAGACATCACTTTTCTGCTAGAGGTTTGCCTGCAGATGACAGAAGTAAATGAAAGTGTGAATTCATGTCAATAGAAAAACTCAGATTCAACCATTTTTTTCTTGATTCAAGAGTTTGTTGGGTGTTTTGTTTTAAGATGAGAGCTGGTGTTTCTGAGTTTCTGTGGCATATGAGTTAAAGTGGATTTCTTTTGGCTAATAAAAATAGCATGTAGATGAAATAAAAATATATTGATTAATATTTTTAAAAATATTTTGCAAAATACATGGTGTCCCTCAAATAATATTGAATGTTCTGCAGTATGTCCTTCAACAAATCTGAGATGCCCTGTCTTAGAATAAGCATCCTACCCCTCTAAAGAACATGAACAGATGATTCTCTGTTAAAGGCTAATTCTAAAATGCCTGTGTTCTCTGTGAGAAGTACCTGTTGATTACTATGAACCATCACGGAAACTGGTACAAGAATGTCCAAGAACTCAAACTACTACTTGACACTCAGTAATTTCACAGGTAGCTCTGTGATCCTACTGGTGCTTTGTGAGAGAATTTTGTGGCTAGGAAGGCCCATAAAGGTTTTGTGGACCAACTGCCTGAAACTGGAACCACCCAAAAATTGTTCTGTAGCCTCTGAGTACCTCCAGTAGGACCCTAACATGACCCTACCTTCAAGATAAAATAATAGTATCTATGATCAGCCTGATGATGATCAGGAGAGCCATCTCTGTATGCTTTTTAAGCTAACAAGATGCTTTACAACATAGGAATTTAAACTGTTTATATGGATGCAAATGTGAAGCTATATTCCTATATATACAGCTCTCTGATAATGGAACATGGCATGTTTTCAATTGTAATCCTTGGTTGTATGTTCTTGATATGGAAATTTGCACCCATGGCCTGAAAGGAGAGAAAAATTCTCTTTACATAAGCCGCCTTCCTTCACACAAGACATTTTATTTATATTAGCAATTTAATAAAATCTAATACTGTGCAAATGTTCTCCATATGTGGGACAGGACTAGAATAGGTAAGACTTTTCAGCATTTTAAATATTATGTACATGTAGTGTTGCCTTCTTTAGTGGTCAAATATGGTATTTTGCCACTTTTTAATTTTTTCTTGAGGTAAAAGTTCATCATCCTTTTTTTACCCTACAGTTACTGTTCAGGGATTTCAATTTCTCATATAAATTTCTATTTTCCAGCAGAGGCTAAAGCCCGTGAAAGAACTGACTCAGGGTCAAGAAGCAAGGGGTGGGGAATGATTCAGAGCAGAGCAAAGATGAGAAGCTGGTCCCAGAGGGTGAGCGGTTAGGCAGGTCCCAAGACAAGAGCTCGGAACCGTCAGATGGGAAAGAAACAGGCAAACTCGAGTGCAGGGACCGGGCCATTGAAACAAAGGGATGTAAAAACAAACCGTGGCTCTGCCTCAGTCATTTGAACTTGGGAGAGGTATTCCTCTCTCCAAACTTCCACTTCCTCATTTGGGAGAGTGAAGAAATTCCCAGACTTGCAGAGCTTTGGTGAAAGAACCTGTGTGAAAAGGTCTTAAGGAGGGACTATCTGTTGTAACACAGCCGCAGAGTCGGCCTCTCCCTTCAGCTTTGGTTTGCCTCTGTCACTCCTGGCTTAAGGACAGCTGCAGCAGCAATGCTAGCCATCGTGAAGTCTGTCCACCCTCAGTCGTCTTCCCTTTCTTACCTTTTTTGTTATGGTGCATTTCAAGCACTTACAGAAAAATACAGACTTAATGTATACCAAACGCCGGTGCACCCACCACCTCACTTCCAGTAATTATAAACCATGGTCCCTCTTCCCATCTCCATCTCTACCCACTCTCTAGTCTCTGGATTAGTTTGAAACAAATCCAAACATTATATCATTTCACTTATGAATATTTCAGTATGTATCTTTAAATGATTCTTATTAAAAATACAGTGTAGTGCCATATCACACCTAAAATATTGAGCAGTTTAATATCAGTAAATATTCAGTGTTCTTACATTTCCAATGCCTCATAACTTTTTTACAGCTTACTTGAATTAGGGTAGAAGTTATATCCACAAATTACAGAGATCTCTTCTAAATTCCTTAATCTGTTATCTAACACTCTTTCCTGCCCTCTGTATTTTAAGGAAGTTAGGGGATTCATCAAATTCAGGATTTGTTGTTGCTACTATTGTTGTTGTTTTTTAAAAGATTTATTTATTTATGCATACAAGAGCTGGGGTACAGGCCAGAGGTGCAGGCGGTGAGAGGATCCACCAGAGACAGAGTGGGGAGCAGGACAGGCAGATCGAATAGTATCTAAACGCTTGCATTTGACTTTCAATAGGAATCATTGGTTTCATTGTCTTTAGATTTGATTGATAATGTATGTTATTAAGGAATCTTTTGTATTGGATTAAATTTAATTAACACAAAAGCAAAAAGGGGAGGGAGGAGGGGTCCTGCAAATTATTATCACCTGAGGAATGCAGACCCTACCTTTAACAAAGGCAGAAATGCAAAGCCTTTCACGATGGCCTAGACATGAAGGTCATGCTTAGGTTCCTGAGGCTTGTAGCCCGTGGTAGTAATATGTTTGAATCTAAAAGTTTTCCTAATATCTAATTTTAAAATTTATAGAATAACCACATTCTAATTGTATCTATTTTTACCTGGTTTTACGGTATTGGTTTTTTTGAATTTGTATTATAATAGTAGCCAATTAGTAGTACGTCATCAAAATGCATAGCAACCAATTACTTTGTTTAGTAAAACAGCCAATTATACAACCACCCCCTGGATGATATACCAGCAAGCACGTTTTTAGTAACTTACAAAACTTTAATTATTAAATTGGCCAAAACAAAAAGGAGTCCTACGAGGACCAGCTATGGAGCCTCTGATTTTTCAGGAGCGTTCCCCTATGACAGGCTTTTGCCTCAGAGCATAGGTAGGTGGCCCCCATCAGGAAATGTTGGCATATAGGGCCTCCCTGGTAGTGCAAGTCTCAGAGCTATCAAGCTAACCAGCCACTGCAGCATGAGTTCTATCCCCAGCTTCTGCCACGGAGGTGACATGGTGCAGTAGACCTCTCTTATCTCACCCACTGCTCCCCTCAGCAGTTTATTTCAGTCTACCTGCTTATTCTGCTCCCCACTCTGTCTCTGGTGAATCCTCTCACCCCTGCACCTCTAGCCTATAACCCAGTTCTTGCATGCATGCATAAATAAATCTTTTAAAGAGAAATGTTGGCATATGTTAAAAATGCAAATTTTGTATCTTTTTTTATGAATATGGAGTTAGGTTTTAGGCTCAGATAGTTAAAAACTATTTTTCATCTGCATGTATGTCTTGGGGAAATTCTTGTCCAAACAGGATTATCTCCACATTGTAGAAAATCTAGCATCTCTGGCTTAGGCCCACCAAGTGCTGTTAGCACCCCACCAAATCTTTTGCCTCTTTTTAATATACCCTCACTTTTACAAAATGCCCTTAAGATTTGCTTTACACATTTTGGGGCCTCCCTGGTGGCGCAGTGGCTTAAGCAACGCACTATGAAGCAAACCGCAGCCACTGCAGCACGAGTTCGATCCCTGCCACCGGCCAGGGAGGGGACCCACATGGCGCAGCAGACCTCTCCTGCTGTGCCCGCTGCTCCTCTCAGCAGTGTACTTCTGTTGATCTGCCTGTTCTGTTCCCTGCTCTGTCTGTGGTGAATCCTCTCACCCTCCCCCCCACACCTCTGACCTGTACCCCAGTGCTTGTGTGCATAAATAAATAAATAAAAAATAAAAGTCCTCATTTAAAAAAAAAAGATTTGCTTTGCACATCTTCAGAAACACTGACTTAGTGTGAGGAGCAGCTAAAGAGAAAACTGGTTTTGTTGCATAATATGCTATAATTTGGGGGCGGAGGGGAAGGGAATAATAACACTATCCTGTGTGGAAAGTGACTGTTGAAACAGTCACAAACTCAAAGCTTTCCAAAGATTTTCTCATTGGGTGGAATTCTGTTTCTCCAAACCATGTTAGAAAATGTTTTTGACTTTCTCATTTAAGAAAAGAATGATGTCATAATGACTTCATGCTAATAGGTAAAGTCAAGGGCAGAAATATCACTAACAGGAAACCACCTGATCAGGTAGAGTTAAAGAAAGTAGGGTAGTGGGAAGAAAGATCAATTCATGTTTCTTCTCTAGCGTAAGTATAAATTTATAAATCTTATCCATACTTACATCCAAGATTCATAAAGCTGATAATGAATTGCACTTCTCTCTGCACTGAAGAATTCAGTCAAATGTTTACCTGCTAGCTAAATTGCCTCACAATGTGATAAACTTCTTATCTTTTTTCTCTTATTCAAAGTTATTTTATTCATTGTTCTTTGAATTTAAGTATTGATTTCCATCCCCAAATGGAAAACCTTTTGAATCTTGAAATATGTTTTGTCACAAAGTAGGAAATATTTATAATATCCAGTCAATTTTTTGTAATAGTAGATGCTCATTTAAATATTGAACTTATCCACCCAGGATCATCATCAGTAATCTATCTTATTACTGTGAACAGTTGTATGCACTCTCACATGTGTTAATGTGTGTGTGTGTGTTAATTTTATCCCCATACTGTTGCTATCTTGAAACACTAAGTGGGACTTAGAGTAGACTCTGAATAGCGCGACTTCTAAATCATGTTGCTAGCATAGCTAGGAAAAGAATTTAGTTCTGGCTTTGATGTCACTATTTCTCTTTTTTATATGTATAACTTATTTATTTATATATATTTTGCATCATTGTTCAGTTTTGTACAATGTTTGCTTTCTCCTCTCAGGTGTAGTCCCCATAAAATTCCCACCACCAGCTCACCTATACACCATCACCATAGTCCCTTGAGCGCTTTCCTCCCCTGTTCTGATTCCTCTCCCTCCCCCTCCCTATTTATATCAGCAGGTACATTTTTGCCTTTGGAATACAAAGTTTTTGGTTCCTGCTGTTGCTTTGTAAACAAAATAAAATAAAAGCCAGTTGTGATCATTTTCTCCAATATTTCCACAATAGCCATGACCCTCCAAAATTCAACATAGGTTGCTAAACACTTTTGGCAGAGTCTGTCTGAGAGGATAGGCGGCCGGCCTAAGAGCAGGTTAGTTACTGAATGCTGCAAACCATGGAGAGGTATAACATCGACATAGTAATTGTTCAGAGAGTAGAACTTTGTAACTATGGAGACATGACCTCGCAGGGTTCTACCAGGCAGGGTGCACCAGAAGGGAAAGTGGTTGGTTGGTCATAAAGGTGGCTCTTCTGGGCCACCCGCTGCCTCCTGTCTGCTCCCAGTGAACGCACACCACCTCCCCTTGTTTAGTCTGAGACATTAGCCATTATCAGGATTGGCTATGTCAGTAATTACGTGTCCACATTAGAATCCCGGTTTGGGCACCAAGAGGGCAGAGAAATCATTGCACAGGTGCCTTAAGGCACTGAGATGAACAGATGAGACTGCTGGAAAAAAGAAATGTGCCTTTGGACCTTAGCTGTGTCCCTGGTTTGTCCCTGGTCTAACGTCTAACGGCATGATTTGTTTCCCCAGGAAAGAAGACAGACTCGCCTTCTAGCCAAGATGAAAGGCAGGAAAAGCATCCAGGGGACGCTGGGGCCCCAGCAGAGTGGAATCTTTGGGCTGGATGATAAACTGGAGATTCAACCACAGTAAGCGCACCCAGAGGGAGAAGGGTTTGAGTTTATAGGATGATGATTGAGTACTTGACGTCCTGGTCCAAAATGTCTTGTAAAGTTGTAGAATATATCTTATACGTTTTCTAGAATGTATGACCTATAATGCACAAACCACCTTTTTTTTTTTTTTTTTTAACAAAATCCCCATCCTTGAGGAACAAAGATTCACCTGGACAGATTGTCATCCTATCAGACCTGGTTGAGAGGTCAATGCTCATCGATAAAGGCAATTTGCTAAAAATTTCTTTAGAACAGCTTCTCTAACCTGAGGACAAGAGTTGGCAGGAAATTTAAATTTGGGAGATATCTGTGAGGATGTTATTACTAATGTTATTATTGTTGTTGTTGTTATTTTTGAGATATGTCCATTTTTGTTCAGACCACACAGTAAAGATTCGGTACATTCAGAGGTTAGATAAAAATCTGGTTTGTATAGAAACGTGACAGCTGTAACCAGGAAAAGAATCACTTGCAGCCTAACCAGAGTTAACCTGTCACTAGAACTTGTGGATTGTACAGCACCTTCTATTAGAATCCAACCGTTGACTCAGTTGACATGTGTTATGCAAGCAGACATTCAAGGTGTCCACAGATTATCTGGACATATTTCTGGTATTTTCCATAGTCATTCATTTCCTTGATAATTACTGTTCAGCTCAAGTCCATTTTTCATCGATGTTGTGAGCTGTCGTTGAGCAAAGGTTAATTTTAGTATTATCAATGCAGTATCTCCCAAAACAATATTGAAATGTGAAGGTTTCTGTAAATGACCTCGGTTTAGTGCTAGTCAATTACAGATGAGGCAAAACACCAACAAAGAAGGGGCTCAGCACATTACAGGTGGGGGAGGGAAAGCTAGGAGAGCACTGGTTGTCTTCCAGAGGGAGCCCAGCTGATCACAGACCAGGGATCAGAGCATGGGCTGCTCACACGCCTCAGTGCTGGGTGCTCAGCCCCCCGCAAGGTGTGGGCAGCTGACAGACACTTCTCATGCAACTGAGAAAATAGTCGTGGCCCGTGGCCAGGTTTCTTTGATGGCAGCTTTTGCACAGACTTGATGGGAATCTTTTGAAAAATTAAATTCATTTGGAAATGCTATTGTTTTATTGGAAGAAGAAAAAAAATATGGAGCTTATAAAGTGAACATGCTGAAAAGACATAGCCACTTGGTCTGTAATGGAACCCAGATGTAAGAAGCTGGAAAAGAGAAAAGTCCGTTTCCTGCCTTCCTCTGGCCCGTGTCGGGAGGAGTCACAGCTGGCCATCCTGTCTCAGGCTGGGTGGGGGCTTTCCACTGCCACCAGCCGTCCCCCATGTGGGTCTTCCTGGGCGGAGGCTTGTCTCCCAAAGATGAGTACTCGGGCTCAGTGCAGCCTCAAAGCCAAGGGCTTTAACTTGTTTAAAACCTTCTTTCCCTGGAATCCCTTCAAATAGTACATTTGCAGGATGATCTGGTTTTGAATACCAGGTTCTCAAGATACATATTTCTTTTTTTTTTTTTTTTTAAGATTTTATTTATTTACTCATACAAGAGCTGGGGCACAGGCCAGAGGTTCAGGGTGGGGCTTGGTGAGAGGATTCACCAGAGTCGGACCTGGGAGCAGAACAGGCAGATCAACTGAAACACACTGCTGAGCAGGGTAGAGGGCGAGGCAGGAGAGGTCTGCTCTGCCATGTGGATCCTCCTCCGGTGCTGCATTGGCTGTGGTTTGCTTCATAGTGCCTTGCTTAACCCCTTGCACCACCAGGGAGGCCCTCAAGATACATATTTCTGATGAAGCAACTTACAAAAACTGTAGACAGAATGATGGTGAATGCATCTTGGTAAACAAAGAGATCCAGACTGATGTCTGCAAGACGTGTGAACCCAGGCCCTTGTTTCCTATGGAAACATTTGAGGGGGGAAAAAAACAACAGCAACTAGAAGTTGGATGGAATGACTTCTTAGGAACTCTGGGACACGAGGAGATCAAAATGGAAATAATCCAGGGGGACAATGCCGAGCTTCTGAGTCACAGTGGATGTCTGTGGTGCTTAGGAAGGGGTGCTGTGCCAGCTGTTCATGCTGTTTTTGAGCTTGCTGGAAGTTTGGGGACCCCAGAGTTCTGTTCACAATGCCGGCATTACACACACTCACTCGCATGTAGGGCTTTGAAATTACTGAGAGCCTCCTGTGACTCACACAGTGGAGCTGTTATAGGCCTTGCACAGGCCGTGCCACGAGAACTTTCTTTTTTTTTTTTTGATGTTCACTTACTTTAATAATATTACATTTACCATATATCACCATGGAATGTAAATTCAGGTTAGACAAGAGAATGCCACAAGAGCAATAGTTACTCAAAGTTTGTATAACATCAGATCCCACTAGTTTTAACCACTTCCATTAAGTAATTTTAGTTTAGCATGCATGATTCTTACAGAGAAAAACATACTGTACTCTGAAAGAGTATTGTTCATTTATCTTTCAATTAATGCTTAAAATACCCTTTTGTTTTAAGATGCCATCTAAAAACCATTATAAATAACAGCAGCAAAAGTATAATTCTGAATTACAAAAGCACTAAACTGGAAGTCATAATTAATTTTTTTCATGTTTACAAGTATAATTTTTAAATAAAGCAGTTCTATTGTCAGTTTTTTGGGTTTGGTTTAAACACACACACATTTTCAGTTGAGGAAGACCTAGAGTGGCACAATCCATGCACTGTACTATTACTCAAGGAGACAACTAGCCCTAGAAACTGAAGTCCTGATCAGTTCAGAAGGCAGGCAGGAACAAGTTAAATGAGCTAGGGTAAACAGGACTCCTTTACAATATCCAAAGCATATAATATTCTGCAAAAACTGGGAGTACTTTAGAATTGGATTGTTGGGCCTCCCCGGTGGCGCAGTAGACTGAGCAACGCACTATGAAGCAAAATGCAGTCACCGCAGCATGAGTTCGATCTCTGCTTCCGGCCAGGGAGGGGACCCACATGGTGCAGCAGACCTCTCCTGCCTTGCCCACTGCTCCCCTCAGCAGTGTGTTTCAGTAGATCTGCCTGTTCTGCTCCCCACTCTGTCTGGTGAATCCTCTCACCACACTGGACTCTGGCCTGTACCCTAGCTCTTGTATGCATAAATAAATAAATCTTTAAAAAAAAACTTAAAAAAATAATAAAAAAATTGGATTGTTGTCTTATTTAGAACTAATTTCATCAAAAGAATTTGGAAGGGGGAGCCTCCCTCGTGGCTCAGCGAGTTGAGGACCAGACTGTGAAGCATCCGCAGCACAGCAGCACGTGTTCGATCCTCGGCCAGGGAGGGGACCCACATGGCAAGGCAGAGCTCTCCTGCCTCACCTGCTGCTCCCCTCAGCAGTGTATTTCAGTCAGTCTGCCTGTTCTGCTCCCCACTCTGTCTCTGGTGAATCCTCTCACCTCCTGTGACTCTGGCCTGTACCCCTGCTCTTGTGTGCATAAATAAAAAATGTTTTTTAAAAAAAGAGTTTAAAATTTAAAAAAAAAAAGTATTTAGAAGGGGGATGGTTACCACCATCAAGCACTGACATGTTTTTGGGTGCCTACTTGACTCCCCTGAATGACTTGGCTAGTGAACTATTCACTAGTGATTTCATTACCGGGCAAATCAAGTCTGTAAGCAAGGAAGTCAAATTCCAATTACCGTGTTATTGTCTGACCCAAATAAATTATTTATTTTCAACACAAACATATAACCTCAATACGAGATATCTAACTAAAGTAAGTATCACCAAGACCAACACGGGATCTCTTCTTCTAAGGTTTAGGTCTTGCCCAGAATTCCTCATAATACTGGAATAAGCCACACCAAGAGTCTTTGCTCCCACAACAAAACCTTGGGCTGCCACATGCACGTGGATGAGGTGAATGGACATTTTAGCATTTCCTCTGCTCTTCAATTTATACAATCCATATGCAACAGTTGCTACAAAGCCTGCCATTCCAATGGGGACAAATGGTGCCTCGTTAGCTTTTCGAACAAGCTTAGACCCCTGACCTTCATCTTATGATGACAGAGATACATCCGAGTTGGTTGACATCGTGATTGAAGAATCTTCCCAGGACTTGAGCCCCCTTAGACTCCAGCAGCCCTTGCCACGAGAACTTTCATTGTAAAGCAGTTGTTCTGTGGTTTAAGAGCCTCATTCAAATGATTGCACGCTAGTTAACAAACACTTTTCTTTTTATCAAAAAGGAAAATCTTTGTTCCAAGTAAGATTTATTTATCTGCTTGAGATGTCCAAAGAGAGAAACCACTGTGGATTCTGTGTTTATTGTTTATGCCCTACTTTATGTGAGGTAAAGGAGGTGTCTTGGAGAGGGTGTATTAAAGAGAGCTTGATAAAGAAGATTAACCTCATGGGGATGAAAAATATACACTGTACAAATATGAAAAATAATATAATAAATATATACATATATAATTTAAAGAAAGAAGATTAACCTGACAAAGAAGTTAGGTAAGAAAGAGGCATTGGGGTAGTGCAGTGGCCTGGCCCCAGAGAGGCAATGCCCCAGGCTTAGCCCAGGAAGAGTGAGCAGAACCTGTTTTGTGTAGGAAAAAGGAAATAAAAGAAGCAGATTTGAGGATGGATTCTGGAGCTCTGTGAATTTGAGGCTAAGAGCTAAAACTTAAATTTGTAAGTGGCATGAGCTGCTTGGGATTTTTGGCAAGTGTGTAATAAGTGACAGGATTTTAGGGAGAGTATAGTCTGGTAGGAATGACAGAGTGGACATAGGCGAGACTGGATAGAACCAAAGATGGAAGATTTGGTGGTACTCAGGAGGCGGGGCAACAGCCTGCCGTGTTTGGGGCGGGGGAGACCGTCATAATGCAAAGTGAAGAACTGGAAGTCAAATCATGGGTAGGTCTTACTGGAGAAGAGGATATGAGATGGAGGAGGCAGTGAACTGTATCTCTGTATCTTAAAAATGAAATCACAATATTGAAAATAACATCAGTATTTGCGGAAAAGATTAAAAAAATATTTACTTACACAAATAATGGTCGGAAATGGATTCTTCTCCCTCTTTCCTACCATTTCTTCGATAATCACACACACACACACACACACAAGTTCACACACACACGGACTGTATTTATAGTTATTGCTTTGCAGAGTTGATTAGAAAGTAGATATTAACTGCATCATCTTTGTAAATAAAGGAATATTAGTTAAGCACCAGCAGGAATTAAAGGAAAAGTGTGTAGTAAATTGTTTTCAATAGGAATTATATTCATGTCTCTTTTTTTATTAATATAAAATATTTTTTTAAAATTTACATATACTTGCCATCAATTGTAATCCCCATGTATTCCCCATCACCATCTCACCAGTGTTCACGTCTCTTTTTATGTTAAATAGTTTATAATAGGGAAGATAGGAGCTAATAATTGATTAAAAAATATGTTATCAATGACTTACAGAGTCTCAATTCTGAATAGAAAATGCATTAAAAAGCCTAGCAGAAAATGGTAAAGGTTTTGACTGATTGGTGGCATTATAGTTATTTAAATTTTCTTTCTACTTTTATACCTCTTCAGAACCATTGACAGTAGGAATTTGAGTTTTGAATGGAAAAAAAAAAGAAAAAAATGTCTTGACATTAAAGTGTTTACTTGTATTGTTAAAATTACAAATAGAAAAAATAATAATAAATCAACAAGAACAACAACAAAACAAAATCAAACAGACAACTACAAATCAGAGACATTCTACAGGAAGAGGGATTGAGATCAAGGCAGGGACCGGAAGAGCACAAGAAATTATGATGACAGTGCACAGGTGAATTGGTGGTGGAAATTCTATGGGGACTACACCTAGAAAAGAAAGCAAATGTAAGAAAAAGTAAATAAAAACATTTTTTAAAGATTTATTTATGCATACAAGAGCTGGGGTACAGGCCAGAGTCATGGGAGATGAGAGGACTCACCAGAGAGAGAGTGGGAAGCAGAACAGGCTGATCTACTGCACCACACTGCTGAGGGGAGCAGCGGGCGTGGCAGGAGAGGTCTGCTGCTCCATGTGGGTCCCTCCCTGGCCAGGGATCAAACTTGCCCTGCTTCACAGTGCGGTGTTCCACCCGCTGTGCACGCAGGGAGGCCCAAATAAATAAATTTTTTTTAAAACTACAAATAGAGATAACCTCACACTCATCTTAGAGGTGTAACTCCTTCAGAAAGCAGAACTTTGGGTAAACGTGATAGTTCCTGTCTGGTGTTCCTAGTCTGTTCATTCTGACTTTCCTATGTTTACTCTCCTCATTTTTATACCCAGAGATGAAGTCACACCTGCCCCTGTGGTGGAGAAACAGCATTCCGTGGTACATTTTTATCCAGGCATAAAAGACTCAGAATCCACTTTAGTGCCAGTGTCGCAGACATTCTCTAGTGAACTGCCTCTCACTCACTACCTGTCCAGCTCTCAGATGAGTGGAGCATCAGTATTAGGACAGAAGGACGCTACATCTGATTCCACATCAGACTACAGCCCAGGTAAGCAAAATATTTGAATACTATGCATTTGAAGGAGTAGTGTTAACTGCCCTCCTCTGAATGCTGCAGGGAAAATTAAGCAATGCTTTGTGTATTTTGTCCTTTAGGACACTTAGCTAAGGCTTACCTAAGAAAAGAAGTAGGAGAGAAAGGGGAAAACTGTAGTCAATAGACGATGAAGAGAAGAGGAGGTGGGGGTGGCAATGAAGAATGTGGAGGAGAGGAAATGAAACAGGCTATCAGAAGTCAGATTGGACCAGCCATCAGCAGTGCATGCAGCACACACACGAGAAATCGGAAATTTGCTCTCACATGTTCAGGGAATTTTAACGGGCATGATAATCATGGCTTACTGAAAAGATGAGCGTCCTTAGAAATGGAGGGTCTAGGTCCAAACTAGTTTTCCACAATGGAAGCATTAAGTATTTAGCATCTCTGAGTCCCATTTCTGCAACTGCAAAATGGGACTTTAAATAGCAACTTCTCAACTAAAGATTCAGTGAGCTGTCTATGAAAATCACTTGTACACCTATCGAGTACAGTAAATACTGAATAAAAATCAGTTGTGACTCTGGACATGTCTGTAAGTGTCTTCTTATAGAGTAAGCTAGATTTGAAGGTCTGTGTTTCAGTTACCAGTCAACTAATGATGTTTGTTTCAAAACTGATACTGGATGCTTCCATTCTCTTCTACATTCTGTGGATATTTACAGGTGATTTTTTAAATCTATATTCCATTTGTTCGGTATTTGCCTAAGCCTTTGACAATGTCATATAGGATTTTGACTCATTGCTGTTTTTGTCATATCCCAAATTTTCATTATATACCTAAGATAAAAATTTCAAAGCAGCCTACATTCATACTAACCTTCAGCAATGATGGATGTTCGTATGCTTAAAAGTGCAAATATAAATTTTAGATTCAGGGAAGGAAGAGTTCCCAACCTTTGGCATTTTATCATCATGATTTGTGGTCTTATATTTTCATTAAACTTCAAAAACTCCTTAAGGACAAAACACAATGCAGTGGCTTCACTTACAAGATGAACACTGAGCTGGGATTCGGTGTTCTCCTTCAGTTACTGTAGATTCCATTTCTATAGGTCAATGTCTGGTCCCCTGAGAGTTGTTGCTTTGGATTCATTTCCACCTGTTGCTCTAGATGAAACTGGGACCAAGATTAGTGTGTTTCCTTTTCTTTCCGAACACAAGGGTTTTCATTACACAGGATTAGCTGTTCAAAAGGATTCTCTGTATTCTCCTCCCCCAAAGGAATTTAAGGATTAAGTAAATAAATACCCTACTGGGAATAAACTAATTTAATTCCAAACATTTCTTCAAAACAAAACACTTTGAGGCGCCCTCTTCAGGAACACTATGTTTGTTCCTTTCCACCTTTCACCCTGATTTGGCCTTGTTAAAGATACGGAATGTAAAACAAACTCTAGGTTCTCTTAATACTTTGATGATTTCAGACTCAGAGTCACATAGGCATAAGTATAGCCATCATTCGATGAGTGCCTGCTCATCATTCAATGAGTCCTCACATTGCCTTCCAGTGTGGTGTTCCCCTTACTTTGTGTTTTGGAGAATGAAATATTGAAAAGTTTAAAACCCTTGGCTTTGAAAGTGGCAGGTCTGTCTGAGTCAAGGACATGGTTGTCCCCACCACTTCATCATGATCACATCATCTTTATTGTGACTCTCTCCTTGCACACACATCATGAGATTTATCAACCTGGTTCTTTCTGTGCCAAATCATCAAACCTAGTTTGTATTTCAATCTTAATAGTGAAAAATTTAAAAGAACAGATTGCTAATAGGATATTAGAATCAGATGAAGCATTTTAATTGATTAGAGGAAATTTTAAGTCTTTACCTGGCGTAAGTACTAAGTATTGATGGGAAAGGACTCATTTAAGGCTTTAATTTATGTGTGTCAATTTGGAGAGAATAACTAATTTGAAATAACAAAGTTATATTCATATATAACATCAGTTTAGGAGAATCAAATATTTTATCTACTCAAAAATTGATGATGCTTTTAGTACAACTAAATAATCACTTAGATACTCATTTGCTGATATAACTGATAGGTTAAGATAATTGTAATCATATGTAGGAATTATCACTTAAAATTACAAAGTATTTTATAGACTTTGGTTTCAAGTTTTGAACTATCTTTGTTGAGTTTTACAGTGACAGTAAAATGTATAAAGAATATAATTCTAGGGCCTCCCTGGTGGCGCAGTGGGTTACGCAATGCACTATGAAGCAAACCACAGCCACTGCAGCATGAGTTTGATCCCTGCAGCCGGCCAAGCGGGGGACCCACATGGTGCGGCAGACCTCTCCTGCCTCACCTGCTGCTCCCCTCAGCAGTGTACTTTTGTTGATCTGCCTGTTCTGCTCCCCGCTCTCTGTGGTAAATCCTCTCACCCCCCCACACACACCTCTGGCCTGTACCCCAGCTCTTGTATGCATAAATAAATAAATCTTTAAAAAAATGAAAAAAAAAAGAATATAATTCTGCAGAAGCAAAGATTAAAGATAGTGGCCTTGATTTAATGTTCTTGTATTCACCTCCCTGTCACTTGCCTCCTCTCTTTAGTTTTCTGTGACAGATCCAGTGCCTTCGCAATTTCAAAGAAACACATGCTGTCGTTAGGTGATATAGAACCCACAAGGATCGGGGAAGGGGAGGATTATTTCTTTTCTTTGTTTGGTGATCCAAATAAACTATCAGCACACCCATTCCAAAAGGAGAAATTTTGGATGCACTTTTCCATGATTCTTGAAGAAGTAGGCCAATCTCGATCCAGGTAAATATTCCTCTTCAAGTATTTCATATCATCTATTAAGGTTGAGCCAATAAATCAGTAAGAAACATAGGTGTAATCTATTTTTAGATCCATGATTATATCTAACAATCTAACACCCTAAGCAATTTATTGAAATAAATTGTTGCAATTTCTGAACAATAAAAAGTAATAAGTACAACTTCCTAATGAATTAAACAATGTACTAATTCTTCAAAGATGCCAGAGAAAATGCACAACTAAGTGTTTGTAATTAAAGTCAGCTAAGAATAGGAGAGAAAGATTGAGACAGAACAGCATTGATGTAAACATAACACAGAATTTTCTCTAATCAGTGAAAGACCTCAAGCCACAGATGCAAGAAGCACTACCAACGTTCAGCAAGATACAGGTTAGAAAATACATTTCTTTAGACCCTGGATACACTGCATAAAATCTCTGAAACAGAAGACATAAAGAAAATCATATATCTATAAAGAATAAGAAAACATACCTTCAAATAATTACTAAATTGGCAGTGGATTTAGCAATGGAAGAATAATACACTGGAATGAATCTGTAGTGAGGGCATCAGGACCAAAATGCAGGCAGCATTTCTAGCACACTGATTCTAAAATTCATGAGAAGTATATACTGGTTTTCCATTATTGCCAGCTTAGCCACTTAAAATTACATAAATAGCACCCATTTACTACACAGCTGTGTAGGTCATATGACTAGATTGGCACAGCTAATTTCTCTTTTTAGACTCTCTCTAGACCAAAAGCAAGATGTCTGCTAGCTGGATTATTATCTAGAGAATCTGTTCCCAAGCTCCTAGAAGTTATTTACCAAATTTACTTCCCATGGTTGTAGGACTGAAGTCCCCATCTACTTGCTGTCAATATGACACCTCTTTCTGATCTTGCACTGTACCCGTACATCTCAAGCCCACCGTAGCAGACTGAGTCCTTTCCATGCTCAGATTCTCTTTGACTTCCTTCTGGTGCATCGTTTTTCTGCTTGCAGCAACAGTAAATTTTCTGATTTTAAGGGTTCATTTGATTATGTTGGGTCCACTTAAATTGTCCAAAATAATCTCCCTATCTTAACATCAATGTATTTAATTATTTCTGCAAAGTCCTTTTTGTCATGATAGTCACAGGATCTCTGGTTATGGCATGGTCATCTTTGGGCAGCCATTCTACTTATCACAAAGGATGAAAGTCCAAAAAAAGTTAACATACTACTGAAAACAAAATGAAGGAAGATGTGTGTAAATCAAATTAAGACTTAATATAAAACAGTATAAATTGAAACCATTTGGTATAGAATGAAATGGACAACTGTATCATTAGAATAGAATAAAAAGCCTTATAATATTTAGAGCCTCTGATATGTAACAAAGTATCAAAAATAGCATTAAAAAGTACCAGGGAGATGGCAGACGATTTATTATACCTAACTAGGAAAATTAGCTGCTTATATGAAATATGCCCTATACATATAAGTTTAAACTGTCAAAGGTAGATTCTTGAAATATGTAGAAGAAAATAGAGCATAAAAGTAGATAAAGGTTTCTTATATAGGACACAAATAGTAAAAACTGTAGAAATTTAAAATTTCTGTACCATGAAGATATCACAGCTATAGTTAAAAGATTCTTCTTTCAGAAATACATATATACTTAAATAAGATAAAAACTGAATGACGATAAATATCTTATTCAACTGCATTATAGTAAGAGAAAACAAATGAAAATAACAATGAGATGCCATATTGTATCCATTATATTGATAGAATTATCTAAAAACGTCAAGTGCCATAGGGAACAAGAACACTTACCTCCGCAGTGGATGAAACTTGCAATGGCATGCATTACCGGTTTTGCAAGAAATCCTTTATGGCTGTGGTTTAAGCAAAACGTAGGAAGGAGGAAAAAGAGAGTAAAAAAATAGACAGACTAGATGGGGCATTGTTTCCGAGTTATGAAGATTGTGTTTTCTCTGGAAATGGTAAGATATTGAAGGGTTTCCAACAGGGAAATGTCAGTGTCAGGCTTTTGGGTCATACGAAAAGGAGGCTGATCTGTCTCAGGCAAGACTGGAAAATCCAGTTAGGATATTAGCGCAGTTTCACATCAAGGTGAGGAGAACAGCAATATGGATGAAAAGAAGAAAATGTATAGAGAAAATGCAGGAGAGGTAGAATCAATAGAACTTGACCACAGATAAAAGGCATGAAGGTTAAGAGAATGGGAAATTATTAAAAGTTTCATGCCTGACCAACAGGGATAAATGATAATACAACTCACTAACTGAACCAAAATAGTGAGTCCAGTTTGAGGCATACAGATTTAGAAAGACCTTCGGGTTTTGTGGTCAGTTGTTTTAATGGGCCCCGAACTCAGCAGCACTCTCGGTAAGAGACTGAAATCTAGCATCATCTGTGTATTATGAGATGGTGAAGCCTTTTTCATGGACCATGCCGCATATTTAGTCTGATGAGAAAAAAAGTGCTAAGGACAGAATCCCAGGAATCAACCTCTGAGATGTAGATGAAGAGAAATCTGAAAGAAGACTGAGAAGGAGCAACCAGACTGATAAGAGGAACAGTCTTCTGTAGGAAACAGTTTCAAAGAAGAGGAGATACCTGGCAGAAATAGCACAGAGATGGAAAGACGAGATGGAAAAGTCACTGCTCAGTTTGCCAGCGGTCAGGGCATCGGTCATCTGGGTCTGGAAAGGAAGTAGACGGAAGTGGGGTGAGGAGTGAGTAAGGGGGAGAAGCCAGTTGTGTGGTCTTTCCAAAGCGCTGGCTGTGATGACGAATGAAGCAGAAGCAGGAAGAGAAGTGGTTTCTATTTTCTCCTTTTGTAAGGTTGTAGCACTTTGAGAGTATGTGCACATTTGGGAGAAAGTGTCCTACAAGGAGGCTGTGGTTAGAGGAGCAAAGGAAAGTAACCCATGGACTGAGATGCTGAGGCAGGGGAGGAGAGGAATGAGATAGTGCAGTGCTCTGGAAGGTGTCACTTCAGATGGGAGAAGGGCCCCCTTCCTTTGAAATGAGGCAAGCTGGAGGCGAACAAACAGAAAAATATGTGAACTTGGTTTAATGTGTGAAGCGGGAAAACCCACTCCTCTCTGATGACCCTGTTTTCATGGGAGATCAGGCCAGGAGTGAAGATGGAGATTGGGGGCAGGATTTGAGCATTGCTGAGTGGACCACAAAGGGAAAAACACAATTCCATAAGGGCCGAGGGTTGGAGACCACTCATTTATTTGGTGGCAGTAGTGTGTGTGTGATTGTGTGTTTAGCAGTGTTCAAGAACCGTTTTAATGGTATTAAGGTAATTTGTGTTTTTTTAAAAGATTTATTTATGTATACAAGAACTGGGGTACAGGCCAGATGTGTGTGGGGTGTGTGTGTGTGAGAGGATTCACCCAAGACAGAATGGGAAACAGAACAGGTAGGTTGACTGAAATACACAATTGAGGGGAGCAATGGGCCCAAGGTAGGAGAAGTCTGCTGAGCCATGTGGGTCTCCTCTCTGGCTGGGGATCGAACTCACGCTGGAGTATCTGTGGATGCTTTATAGTGCTGTGCTTAAACCCTTGTCACCAGGGAGTCCTGGTATTAAAAGAATTTGAATGGTTAGATCAAATGGCAGAGATTTTACTGTGTGTGACAGAAAACAAAATGTGAACGTATGTTGAGTGACCTTGATTTGGGATTTAATGTCTTGAATCCTGTTTCCTAATCTGTAAAACAGAACCTGGCTGGTGGGATGTTTTGAAATTAAATGAGATAGTGTTCCTCAAATTTGTTGACTGTGACCTTCAACAAAGAATATGTAGATTGATTGTGCCTTTACCAAAATATTTGATGACTTAAATATTTCCAAATTCAGAATTTAAAGGATTTGGGGAAAGTATTATGGAAACTGTAACACATAATATATCACATCTCACCAGGCCTCACAGAAGTAACCAAAGTCAAACATTAATCTTTCTGCAGCCATACATATGAATATCCACACAAACCACAAATGAAAACTATAAATAGCCTCATCTCAGCTTTAGGTCAGATTTTGCCATCAAAGGAATCCAGCTCAGTTTGCTTCAGATATGTTTAAGAAACTAAGATTTTTGCTTTTTAGACCTTTTTGGCTTTTGGAGATGTGGACATGAAAATGCATATCTAGATTTAAATCTTCTTCTAAAGACCTTGGTACATAATAAGTGTTAATTGTTAGTAGTAGTATTAAGGGTGTTTTTTACTTTAAAAATGTACCCAATGAAGTAGAGGGATTTTCATGATGACTAAGAGCCTGTGACCCATACTGTGAAACGTGTTAATATGTATTTACTTGGCCTGGTCCCTGGTAGTCTAAGCTCTCAACACGTATATACTGTTTCAGTGTGATAGAATTCTCTTGGGCATGTAATTGCTACTTATCTTCATAGTAACTTTATCAGAAAGGAAATGAATGGTTTAACTTTTCTCTTGGCTCTCTGAGAATTCTGTGTGATGGTTTTATGATGAACAATAAGAAACTTAAAGAAATCCGTAAAGAAAACTTCCTTAAATTTTCCTTAGTTACTTTATGCAAAATAGATACTTTTATTGCACAAGTAAACAAAAGAGATCAAGTCATTTGTCTTAAGTTACAAAGCACACTGTTTCTACATAGAATTTTCCCTCTGGAATATACATCTAAGGAATGACATCCAAAACATAGTTACTATTCAGATCTGAAAATGAACTAAAGACTTGCTTTGTGAAGTCACCTTATTACTCTTGTGCTATATTTCCTAGTGCCCTTGGAGACATTAAAATAGCTGAAGTGGATGGCAAGGGTTTGTTTGTGAAGCTCGTTAACTCTTCGCTGGACAAAGAACTGGAGATTGGAGATCATATTCTTCAGCAAAATGTGAATGGACAAAGAGTTGCTGTGTACAGATTCCTTCCAAATATCATAATGCCAGCCAACTCCACAGTAATAGTGAGTATAAGACATAAATACTATGAACTAGAGTTGTAAGTTTTTCACCTGTTTAGCTTTACCTGTTCAGACTGTGGCTCAGTGTCAGTCTATCTCTATGTAAAATGTGGCTTTTGTTGGTGGCTAATTGTGCCACTTTGTCCATCTCAGGTGTAAGTCCAACCCTGTAATTAAATTTCTATCACTTTCTCCAACTGGGTATACAATGCCTTTTGTTTTTGTGATTTAAGTGTTAAAATACCCAAGTTCCTAAAATTAAGCAAACATAATCCTGATGAGAAAAACATCATTAGCGTAGAAAACAGATAACTAGTTGGTGCTGGAGGGTTGTCCTTCTTTCTTGTGCTTTTCTTTGAATCACATACAGTAGCTGTTGGGGTTTACATAGCTTGCCATTATATATGTATATTTTATTTTTTAAGTTTTATTTTTATTTATGCATAGACGATCTGGAGTGTAAGGCAGGAGTTGGGGTTGGGAGGGGAGGGATGAAAGGATTCACCAGAGAAAGAATAGGGAGCAGAACAGGCATATCTGCTGAAATACACTGCTGAGGGGAGTGCCAGCGAGACAGGAGCTGTCTGCTGCGCCATGTGGGTCAGCTCCCTGGCGGAGGATTGAACCCAGGACCCAGCAGATGGACAATAGTGCTGAGACCCAACCCCTATGCCACTAGAAAGGCCTATTTTACCCTAATTGTAATTTATTGTTCAAATATATAACATCTATGAATAAAATCTAAAAGTTCCAAGAATGTTAAATAATGTGGACAAATTGTATTTAAAGCATAGCTATGACTCTGAAGCTGCAGAGAAAAATGAGCCAATCAGCAAACCCTATGGAAGATCAGTCTGTTTGGTGACGCTGTGGAGTTGGCATATTTTAAAGCTTCATCTGTACAGAAAGCTACTTTGACATTTACAAAACCAAGTTGAACTCCAGTTCCTTTGTCATTAGCAGATTATATTCTTACAGGTGTGGGCAGCAGCATCTGAAGCAGAACACCAACCACCATCAAATTTTCTATGGAAGGATCTCAACAAGTTTGGAACGAATCCAAATTGTACAACTATCCTGTGCAAACCTAATGGTGAAGTTAGTGTCCTTTTCTTAACAATGTCTTTCTAAAGACTCATGACTCTCTTAAATGCCTCTTATCCTCTTAGGGCAATTAATTATTTTTCCATCCTTAAACGTTTGGGTGGGCCCTAATAGTCTGACAGTGGAATGAGCTGAGAGCTACTTAAATTCAGTGAAATCATTTTGATGTCCCATTTTCCTTAGAAGCTACAAAACAGATTCAAGCTTCAGAGTCAAGAGTAAATTGTTATAATATTTAGCATGAAGAACAGAATAGGAAAGGAAAATACCATATGCCAACCTTTTCATTCTCTCATTTCTCAAATATCTATTGATAATCTTCTCTAGGCTAAGAGCTGTACAGAATCTCCAAACTAAAGCTTAGAGCAAGGCAGGAGGACATTTGAATCAAGTCTAATGGGAGAAACTGCAGTCTAATTTGTGACAAGGATACATCATTCACCACAAAATTAAGTATACACAGAGGAATATCTTTGCGTGACTCCCACGACTTGGCAATTTAACTTTTTCACTCTACCTTTTTCTCAGGCTAATGAACATAAATACATACATCCAAAGACATATCAGTATAACACCAAAGTTACAACAAAAAAGTTACTCCTTTTTCAAACACCGTTTTTGACATTTTACTTAAATAACTATGTTTTGTTTTCCCATGGTTCTCACTATGTCCTGTAACTATTGTTCCACACAGTGTGTGTGTCAGAGTCTTTCTGAGACCTTCTCACTAAGTTCTACCTGATGCTTAGATCAACTCTCCCATTGCAGTAAGCAGACTGGTCAGTGTGCTGTGTCATTTAAAGTCTTTCTTCAAGAACAAGCAGTTGCCATTAGACTGGCAGAACACTCATGAGCTGTAATTTTGCACTTAACTTTTGATCTTCTTGTGGCCTTCATTTGAATTTTACTTCTGATCATTTTCACTAATGTGGGAAATAAGGCTATGAACTCTATATGGTATTTACTTAACCTTAACAAAAAGTCATTAGCAAAACCCTGATTAGAATCAAGGCATTTTTATTTTAGATCTTTTTCTTAAGAGCCCACTCTTGTAGCCTGTCTTCAAATTTGGGGTGTCTACTTTGTATGCACGCTGTTCTGGCCACAGAGTATCAACCAAGAAGACCAGGCCCCTGAGCTCCTAGATGTACATTTGAGTAAATTGTCATTCCCTGCCATTGAATTAAACTTTGTTCATAGACTGTTCCTTGCACTGGGTGATTTGAACTGCTTTGTACATATAGGATCAGACAATTTCTGAGAGGGCAATATAAACACAAATAATGGTGTTTGCTAATAAGTGAACCTGATGGATTAATTCATATGGGAAACATTACAAATATGTAGTATCTGCCAGACATTGTGCTGGGTGCGAATTAAAGAGCATAACCATTGCACGGTTCCTATCCCCAGGAAACTCAGAACAGACATTGATGTATAAAAAAAGTAATTGCATTAGAGAAAAACAATGCTTTACTAGAAAAGTGTGTACAAAGCATGGCCATCCAGATTAGAGACATCAGTTCTGAAAGTAGAACTTCAAGAAAAGCATCAGAATGGAGAGGCTTATTCTGAGTCTACAGGTAAATTTGAGCCCCAGTGGTCTTTCCTTTTCCTCCTCACTAAACTCACCCCACCAACTCACTGTGCTTCTTCTCTAATCACACTTGCCTTCTCTATCTTCTTTCATTGCCCAGAAGAACTTGATTGCCACAGAGCCTTTGCACATACTATTCCTGCCCCCAAAGTCTCTTTCTTCTCATTTCTAATCTATTCAATCTGACTCATTTAGTCTTAATCTCAGTTTTTTTCAGATTACATCCTATTAGAATTCCCACCACATGATCAAGCAGTCAGCATTATAATTTTAATGAAATGGAAAATATTTCCATTAAATGCACTGAAATGTGACATTAAGTCTACCTGAAGCCCTCGTGTAAGCAGATCTCTCTTTCTCTCCCCTTCTCCTTTTTGCTATTCACACATTATTGAAAACCTTGTTATTGGTGATGGCCAGCTTTTCATTCACAGTTTGCTACATCCCCGTAGACATGCTGAAACACAGCCAGACCTGAGATTTCATTATAATCCTGGAATTTATTTTTATGTATCTAGCTTATATATAGAAAATAACTCACACCTGTGGTCAAGATTATAGAACCTATACCCTTCTGCCTAAAACAGCAACTAATTATTAGAATAGGTACCTGGACTTGAGTTTTGTCTTGGTTTGTATTTTTAAGATGTGGCAAAGAGAAATTACATTATAGTCAATGAAAATAAGTCTAAAATAAAGTAGTGCAAACTATTTCTTGGTCATCACTAATGTGGTAATGGTTAGTATATATATAGCCACAAGTCTTAACAGGGTAATGTAAGGTAGACTTAGTCTTGCCATGAGTTAACTGTAATGTTTAATTTATTTTCTGATCTGTGACATGAAAGACTATACAATATTTTTAGTAAAATTTTGTAAACTTTTAAAAAGGGATATATTTTTTTCACCAGTCACCTTGTTATCCTATATTTGTAGCCTCTCTATTTAGTAAGACAGGCAGACAGAAACAGAGATAGATAGACAAATATAGCTATATAGAGAGAAACATATATGCATAAAGTAATAGGCATCTCACATTCATTCAATGCCTTGTACTTTCTCAAGACGTTGCTTTACACTATTGAGTCCCAGGATGGAAGAAATTGTTCCTCAGTTGCAGGAATTTGGTGTTGGGCTGTTTATGGGTACATGATCTCATCTGATCATCAGTATTATTTCAGTGTCTTACAAAGGAGGAAAGCAGGGCTTGGAAAGTTAAATGGATTCTTTGGGACCACACATTTAGTGAAATGGCAGGACTAAGATAAAGCCAAGTATTTGAACTTCCAGAATTTCTCCATTGTACATAGAGTAGCCTGTAAGGTTCTTGTGGCCAACATTCTAGAGGTGAAATTAAGGCCATATCATCCTATTTTATTGCATTATTATTGTCATGACCAAATATAGTAGAGCCTCTACAGTACAGATAGAGATAAGAGATTGCTGTCATGTGGGAAGGGCTTGCAGTTCACTTGAGGGAGATCGCACTAAAGAGTGCAGTCACAAACATATCTCAACCCATATGTCACTTAGAGCTGCCGAAAAACGGAATTCCTAGCAAGATCTGAAGTAAAAGTGGGACCTTCTTGCCGTGGTCCATGAAATTAAAATTTTTTAAAGACTTCATCTTTCTGATCCTCTGCTGTAGCCTTAGCCTTCCTGACTGGCCTTTCATTGCCTTTACTTTGTCATGGCAAGCACAGGGATTTTCTGTGGTTACCGCATAAAACCCAAAACCTCTGTCTTCATAAACTAAAAACTGATCACAGGAACAAGCAGGATGTTAGGTTATACTTGGCCACTTAATTCTCTGATGTTCAATGAAATCTCATTGTCAGTCCCGGTGCATGATTTTCCTAGATAATTTCTGCACGTATATATTGTGCACATCCCACATAGGAACCCAAGCAAACTCCAACAATGAGTGTCCATAGGTCTCCTTATGACTCCTACCTAGGAGTCTAGCTGGAGCATATGGTTTCACTTCCCATTTCCCCATCTCAAATTGATGGATGGGTGGATGGGTAGATGGATATATTGTAGTATGTGCGTATACACACATTTTCATAGTGTTTTATATATATTTACTACATACTTATGTAGTAAATATTTTATATGTATATATAAATTTAAAAGTTAACTGTATTTACAACTACCTTCACAAATTTCTTTTTTCTTAGTAAATTCTTTTGTAGGTAACATTGGTTGGCAACATTAGATAACTTGGTCTCTGATGCACTGTATGTCAGGATCGCCACCAAAGGTCTAGTCCTCATCCATCACCATGCAGCCAACTGCCCCTCTTTACCAGGATAACTCCCACCCCTTCACCTCAGGCAAGCACCACTCTGTTCTCTTACACGTGTGTTGTTGTTTTGTTTTGCTTGTTTGTTTCTTTGCATTCCACATATGAGTGAACTCCCTAAAGTTTTGTCTGTCTCCTTCTGACTTGTTTCACTGAGCATCATCCCCTCCAGTTCTATCTATGTTACAAATGGCAGGCTTTCATCTTTACTCATAGCTGAGTCTTCTATTCTATATAAACCAAGTCTTCTTTGTCCAGTCATCCATCTAAGGGCCCTTAGGGGGTTGTAAATAATGCTGAGATATAGACTAGGGGTGCAGAAATCTTTTTTCATTGGTGTTTTGTATTCTTTGGATAAATACCACAAGTAGAATTGCTGGAGCATATGGTATTTCTACTGTTAATGTTTTTGGGGTCTCTATACTATTTTTTGTAGTACCTTTACAACTTTACTTTCCCTAGAACAGTGTAGAAGGATTGCCTTTTCTCCACACCCTGACAACACTTCACTAAAGGTCCTTTTCAGGGGTGCAAGGTAATATCTCATCATGGTTTCGATTTGCATTTCCTTGTAGTAGAAATGATGAGCATTTTGTCACATGTCTGTAGGCTTCTATATGTCTTCTGCACAGCTCTTATACTAGCTTGACCTAATCTCACAACACCCTCATATAGCAATTCCATCCTCCCCACTATTCATATGGAGACACAGTCCAAGACAGTAAGTGCCTGCTTGACTTATACAGCTTATAATTTTCAGAGGAAACCAAAACTAGGGTGCCTCATTGCATTCTCATTGCATGTTTCACTAATGCACACATACACAGTAGGTAAGTGACTTGCTTGACTTTGAAACTTTATTGTAATAAGCCTATGGCAGTTAAAAAAACTATCTAACTTTAATAGTATTTGATATTAATGAATTGTTTTTGTTAGGCTGTTGCCTGGTACACTCCTATTCACTGGAAGCAAACGTGGGAGAAATTAGAGACTGACATTGAATTTGACAGATCCTCAATAGTAAGTCCAACATCTCAATGGCAAATGTTTCATTGGCCAACGTCTACAAAGACACCCTCTAAAGAACAGCAAGATGAATCAAAGAAAGACACTGAAAACTTTGAAATGAAACCAGTTAAATCTTTTCTTAAGAGGTAAATTTTGCTTTTTTTTGAGTCCTTCCCCTAGTCAGTACTGAGCAGATGGAATGACCTAGTGACCAGTAGGTATGTGATGAAGAGGTAAATTAAACGTGACCAAGAAAATCCTATTTTGAATAAGACCATAAAAAGCATAATAGTTTTTATGTTTTATCATAAAACAGAACAGGCAGAGAGTTACTCAAGGGCCATTAAGTCACTGGGTGATATGGAGACCTGCCTGTTCATTTCACTTCTCAGTAGCTGTGCTGTTAAAGGCAAGACTATGGTGAGCTGAGAGATGAGGTCATGGCCAGAACTTGAGCAGAGCTTAGGTGGAGGGAGAGGCCATCATCTGGGGAGGGGTTTCATCTTGGAGGGGCCTGTAAAGCCTCTAGTATTCACTGGTAGGCAAATGCTTCTGATGGTGTAACAATGCTGCCCACCGGGTCTAGAGAAGCTGTAGTCTCTGGTTTTGAAACATGCTTTCACTTTCATTGTCTTCATTATTAACTCCACTGCATAAAATGCCTTTCGGGTTCAATTTGGATTTCATTTTTCTTTTACAGAGAGAAGGAAATCCCGCCAACGCTGTTCCCCACGTGCAGCCCTTGGTGCCGCAGTCCCGATGTCCCTGCACATCCCTACTGTACTTTAATTCAACCTCCCAGTGCCTGCTTGGCTGTGAGAAGCTCTAATAGACAGCCCCAGCCTCAGCCAGCCAGGCCTGGCCTCACCCAGGTAAGTCAAAGGGATACTTACTCCAGTGGTGTGTAAGTAGTAAAATCCGCAAGGTAATAAAAGCTATTCTTACCTCAAGGGTTCTAAAGCAAGTGCATTCACTTAGACAATTCTAGCATTGTCTTCTGTTCTTGACAAATGTTTGTTGAATGAATATATGATTCCCAAGAACAGCATGGTTGGCAAGAGTCTGTAGGTTTCTTGAAGTTTAGTCAAGAAAACATTTTGATTTTCATTGCATGGGAAAAACTGGTTCTACAAGTTATGCTGTGCTAAAAATTATCCATCTTTTCCCAAAATACTTTAATGCTAATCTCAAATTCTTACTCTTTTTCAAGCAGAAGTTTATTTTTAATCTTTTTGATAAGGCTTTTAGGGTTGGTGTTATTATCATAGGATCTGTGAATAGATTTCAGGAAATCCATGAGCTTACTAAATTTGGGGCAAAAATCTATGTGTTATAATGTTTCTAAGGACACAGTTCATGAGATTCATCAGAAGCCCCTTAGGTTTAAGTAGAGCTGATTAGAATACAAGGGCTGATCCTCAGCTTTGTGAAAGACTCCTTCAAACAGCAGATACATCCTAAAGTTATCATACATCAAATATCATCCCAAAGCAAAATTTTATTTAGCAAAGGGAATGGAATCTTGGGCAGACTCCCAATATATCAAATAGCTGAAAGCAGTCCTGTCCAAGTGGAAGAGGAGGGGGTCCTTCCCTGGGCACACCCCACCATTCTACCCCCCTTAGTCCCATGGGCTCTCTCTCGGGCACCTCATCACAATCACAGGATTCTGTTTGAAAACAGCTATGTTAGTGTGTTAACATATCATTGAAACAGGCTTCCCAAATATTATCTTATACATAGTGGGATAAGATTAATTTCTGAATATATTCTACTTGACAAAATTAAACGCCATAAATCTTAGTGCTTGAGTTTCTTCATTAGCATACTAAGAGATCTGGGTCTGAAATTTAAAGGGTCGTTTCAGCCATAACCTTATTTTATAATGTATAAACACCCATACTATATTGCTTAGGTTTGAGACTCTCAAGAAGTATATTTGTTATGTTTTCTTGAGTTAGTGATAACCCACTGTATGCATTCTGAGCAACTTGTTTTCCAGAGAAACTTTCTTTCAGATTTTTTTCTTTTTTAAGATTTATTTATTTATGCATACAAGAGCTGGGATACAGGTCAGTCGTGGGGAGGTGAGAGGATTTAGCAGAGACAGAGTGGGGAGCAGAACAGGCAGATGGACTGAAATACACTGCTGAGGGGAGCAGCAGGAAGGCAGGAGAGGTCTGCTGTGCCATGTGGGTCCCCTCCCTGGCAGGGGATGGAACTCGCGCTGCTGTGCAGTGGATGCTTCACAGTGTGGCTGTCAACCTGCTGCACCACCAGGAATGTCCTCTTTCAGATTTCCTTGATGCTCTGTTCTATAGTGGTGTCAATTCTACTGGATTATTTAGTAACCTTTCAATTCAACACAAAACTTTTCAGTATATGTTCTATTCTGTAATAGTATTAAGAAGATAGTTCTTTTGATACTGTTCAGGCCTCTGCTCACTATTGTATGCCTTTTAAAGTGTTCATTCATTAGATTTTCAATGTGAATAGATAGGCATGCAAATTGTGAGAGCTTTTCTTTAAGTTAGGTTGTGGATAATGTCCGCTAAGAGACAGGTGTTTGACCTGGCTGGTTAATGACTGACTACATAACAGCTATCTCTGTATCATCCATTCATTTCATTGGAAAAGCATTTAACATAATTCTTCCAGGGAAACTTACCTACTTGTTAACTGTCCTCTGAACCTGCCTACCTTCCAGCTGTTTCTAGCACTAGTACACTCCTCAAGAATGCCAAGAAAAAAAGAGAGCAAGCAAAAACTTGTCCATTTTGTCCATAGGTTTTCAGTCCTGCTCCATTCCCCTACACTGATATGTAACCCTCTGTTATTTCAGCAGAAAGAAAAGTTTTAGTTGTGTATCTGAGAACAGATCCTTATTTTTAACTGGGTCTCTCAAATACGTTGTAGAGGAACCTGTAGACTTAACAATGAAGGTAAATGTAAAGAAACATCTACGCATCAAAAGCCTCAGTCATGCCAAGCCCAATTTGTTTTGTGAAATATGTCAAAACACAGCAAGTATAGTGGATAATGTAAAAAGTACCCTGTGCTAATCATGCAGAAGTCCTGCATGTGAACATTTTATCCTGTTACTTTTGCATTACCAAGAAACCTCCATACACTTCAAATCTCTGATTTCCTTCCCTGTTCTCATATGAAATTGGAATAAGTAGTTCTTTATTTTATGTTTTAATTACCTATACTTTACATATACACATTACATATATTACATATATATTTTATTCTTTAATTACTTATGTGTATCTATAAAGTACATATAATATAATTGGTGTATTTTTAATTTACATAAATAGTGCCTTGCTAAATATGTTTGCTTTTTTTGACTTTTAATAGGATAATTGTGGGCATTTAACTATAAGAACAATTCAGTCACTAGGACTACTCTATGGTATTTCATTGCACAATTTACTATGTCATCCCCCTATAATGATTTGCTCCACAGCATTATATTTTACGCAAATGCCAGAGAGTTTCTTGGCAGTTTACAAACCTCTAAAATTCCTGCATGTTTTCTCCATTGTGTGGTACATGCATCTTTAACTTTATTAGATTTTGCCAATTGCTTTGGAGGAGATTTTACTAATTCATACTCTCACCACCTTTGGAAAAGACTTTTTGTTTTCTGTATTCTCATTTAACTTTACGATCAGAAATTTTAATTATTTGTTAAGCTGATGGTTATTAACTAGTGCTCACTGTGGTTTTAACAATCAGGTTTTCTATTTTCATACATTAAAAAGTAAGTTAAAAAAAGGAAGTTTTCTGTATTTAATAATACGTTTATTTGCTGATACTTATTTCTAACAGTTTTTAAATTGTGTGTGTGTTTAATGCATTTGGTATTTACTTTTGTGTTGTTTGGAATGCAGACCTAATGTTTTTCTATGTGGGAAACCATTTGCTGCGATACTAGATACAGTTTATTTGCACACTGATTTTTATAACTCAGCTCTGACTCCCTCTACATGTTTGAATCTGGATCTGTGCTTTCCAGAATTTTCTGTTGATATGGTTCTTCAACAATAATGCTGTTCAGATTGTTATTTATATATGCTATGTCTTTCTTGCACTTCATTATCACATAGATTTTTTTTTTCAGTATCATGTGGATTTTCTTAAACTTTTACTCCTATACAACAATAATAGGCTTGTCAAGTGTAACACAGAATAACAATGCTATTTTTAATTTGATTGAAAGGATAAGGTTTTATAGATTCATGAGAAAGTTCACACTTGTACAATATTGAGTCATGATGTATAAACTCATTTGCCCACTCACATTTCTTTCATGTCCTTTGATGTTTTATAAATTTTTCCATGAAATTCTTGCATATCTTTTGTTAGACTTTTCACCCAGGTAGGTATTTTCATTTGTTGTTATTGATGATGTTGATATTTTGATAATACTTTTCTTTCTATCAATTTTTATTTTTTTTATGTTCATCCTGTTTCAGCACATTTTCTACCATTAAATATGTATCCACGGTGACTAAGAACCCTCATGAGTCACAGTACTAGTTCCAGAAACGCAAGAACAATTAAAGCATTCTCCCTCTAGGGTGAAAGACAATTAGCAAAGCAACCAAAGATAGTAGGAATAGTGACTTCAATTATTTTTTCACCATAAAGTACTGCAAGAAAGATATTTTGTATCAGTACTTAATATCCACATACATATTTAACTGAAACAAAGTTTCAAAAGACAATACTTAATCTTCTTAGCATAAGGTATTTTGCTATTTCTTATTTTTTCTATTTCATCTTTCAGTAGTTGTCATGACCAGATACATTAATTTCATAACCAATGAAAGGAGTGGGATCTGCTGTTTAAAAAATGCCACTTTAACAATGACAAATCAGGGACACTGTGGGAAGAGGGGAGGGAATAGGTTGAGGGCAGAAAGAGCACAAGGGACTGAGGTGATGGTGCACTGGTGCAATGGTGGTGGGAAATCCATGAGCACCACAATTGATGTCAAATATATATAAATAAAGAGAAAAAAATAAAATAAAAAATGCCACTTTAAAAACACTCCCTGGTGGCGCAATGGGTTAAGCAACACACTATGAAGCAAACTGAAGCCACTGCAGCACGAGTTCAATCCCTGCTGCTGGCCAGGGAGGGGACCCACATGGTGCAGCAGACCTCTCCTGCCTGGCCTGCTGGTCCCCTCAGCAGTGTACTTCTGTTGATCTGCCTGTTATGCTCCCGGCTCTGTCTGTGGTGAATCCTCTCACCCCCCACACCTCTGGCCTGTACCCCAGTGCTTGTGTGCATAAATAAATAAATCTTTAAAAAAAACACTTATAAAGTGACATGAGGGTAATGGAAAGTTATTGAAGGCTGAAGAAGAGTTATTGTGGTTGAAAAGAGGATGGGGAAAAGCATTCTGAGTAGAAGAAACAGCTTATTTAAGAAGTATGCAGAGGTAAGAACAAACTTTATGTGTTCAGAGAACAGTGAGAAATTGTATCTAGTGGAAATATTAAGTGACTATCGCCTTGTCTGCCAAATTTTATCTGCACAAGATTTTAAAGACATTTGCATTGAGGAGACACTGCTGGTTTTTAAGCAGGTGTTTCATTTAGTTAGATCTGTGTTTGAAAACTTGAAAGCAATGTGGGACATGAAACAGAATAGGAAATCTTCCAAAATAATATTTCCATTCTGAACTCCTGATTCCTGAGGTCAATTCCCTCCATTTACTTGGATGCCTCACAAGTGTTTCTTACCCAACACATCCAAAATAAAATTCATCATATTCTTTCCCCCTAAAGTTTCTCATTCCACAACCCCACCACCTCCATATCTCAGGTCCCTGGGATCTGACACTCTTTCTATACTCCTTTGCTCTCTCATCTCCCACCCATAATCAACCACAAAATCTTATTTATCCTAATCTTATTTATCCTTATTTATCTTATTTATCTCTTCATTTTATATCTTGAAAGATCTTTATTTCTCCCCCTTTGTCTCCTGATGAAGCCCAAACTCATGAAACTGTTTCAGTATTGTTTTAGCCTGGCTCTCACATTCTTGCTTCAAACATCTTGAGGTTCTTCCAGTTCCTCCAGCATGACATAACTACCTCCAGGATTCACAAATGATCTCACCACTGTCTTTACATGAGTAATTCTTTTCCAGCCTTGGAAGTTCCACTACATGTCACTGCCTCCAGAAATCTGTCTCTGATCCTCACCGGCCAAAAGTTTTATGCTCTTCATATGTGCTCTCAGGGACTTCCTATATGTCCCCTATCAAACTAAGTGCATTTGTTGTACTTTATCCTATTTTTCTTTTAGCATTGAACTACAAGTTCTAAAAGGATAAACTAGCTTCTGCACTGATCACTTTTCTGTCCCCTGTATCATGCACAGTGTGTAACACATACTAGTTACTTATTACAGTTTTAGTATCCTTTTCTCTGAAATGCAAACAGAAAAGGAGATGTTGCAGCTTTTAAGCAGGTACCTCAGAGGCTTAGAACTGTGTCTTAAAAAAATTTTGGAAGCCATACTGAAAATGTGGTGAAGGGAAAAATATTCTAAAATCTAGAAAAGATGAAAGGAAAGAAAAGAAAGCACAAAACAGGACAAGTAAATCTAGGAGAGTTGTAATTTGAGTCCCAAAAGCAAAAAGAAAGAAAGTTGGGACAGGAATAATATTTAAAGAAATAAACACAAAAATTCATGAACATCAAGTCACAGACTCAAGAAGGATGAACCCCAAGTAGCATAGATTCAAAGAAAACCATACCTATGTATAGTATAATAAAACTTCAGAAAACAAACAATGGAAGTCAGGACACAGTGGAACAAGATCTTCAGCATGTTAATATGTTAAAAAGAACTGCTAACCTGGATTTTAATACCTAGTAAAAATTTCTTTAAATGGTGAAGTTGAAATAAAGACATTTTCAGAGAAACAAAAACAGAGAATTCATCAACAGCAAACCCATACTGAGAAAGTATTCAAGAAGAAAGAAAGAAAATGTTCCTAGAAAGATGCACAAAGATGTGGGAAGAAATGAAGAAAAAATGCAGAATCAAAACATAGGTAAACATAAATGAATACTCAGTTGTACACAACATCACTACTTATTAATAACTTAATAGTATTGTTTCATAGGACATTACATTATATAGAATTTAAATGCATAACAAATGTAGTAGTTTCTCATGAAAAACTCATTATTTTTTCATGTTACAGAAACTCTTCTGTAACGAAATACCACAGAGTGGCTTAATTTATTCTCAGAGTACAGGAGACTAGAAATCTGAATTCAGGGTGTTAGCACGCTCCCTCCGAAGGGTTTAGGGGTTTAGTCTTCCTTGCCTTCTCCACCTCCGGTGACTCCAGATATTCCTTGTAGCTGCAGTCTCCATAATTTCTGCCTCCATCTTCACGTGGTCTTCGTTCCCAAGTATTAGCCTCCAAATGCCCCACCTCTTCTATGACCTAGCAGGTCCTCAACCCGATGCCATCCACAAAGGCCTTATTTCCACATAAGGACACATTTATATGCTCAGGGACTGGGACCTCAGCATATGTTTTGGGGGAATACAGTCCCCCTGTAATAGTAATAGTACAAAAATTGGGACAAGTTTCGATAGAGTTAAAATTCTCTAAATTCTGTGCTTTATCCAGTAAAATGTAAAAGTAATAATTTTATATTAGAATTTAATAATCGAGGATCTGTATTGTAATCTAGGATAGATGCTAAAAGAATAGTATGGGAATGTCATGTTTATGGCATGACATGTTATATTTTCATTATCATTCAGCTCAAAATATATTTTAATTTTCACTGAGATATCTTCTTTATATGTGGATTATTTGGGGAGAATACATCACAGACAAAGTGGGTTTATTTCAGGAAAGCAAGATTGGTTTGAGCCAAGTAGCCAAGTAAAAAATTTATATCACCTTCTCAAAATATGCAAAAAAGAACTTGATAAAATTCAATGCCCATGTATGAACAAAGTTTAGAACATTAGCATTAGAAAGACCCTCCTTAACCTGACTAAATGGTGTCCAGCCACCTAAGGCCCTGAACTGAAATAGGGACTTGAATAATAAAAGAACACAGATGATTGCTTAGGATTAGAAGTGATTAGAAGTTTGGTGATATTTTTGTGGCTTAACTCTTGTTTGTATCAGTTAGCATCGGCTCACCTTTATTTCACTTATACTCAGTTTCTAGGTACCTATCATCAATGTTAAGGTGCAGACTTACTGTAGTTGGCCACTTCCAGTTCAGTCATTTCTAGGAACATCTCAGGCAGAGATAGCTAATCACTTTCTCTAAAACACTGTTCCTTGCACGTAATTCCCATGGTCCAGAGATGGTGATGGTGCATAGGTGAACTGATGATGGGAATTTCACAAAGATGAGAAATATACACTGTACAAAAATGAAAAAAAAAAAGTAAAATATATATAAAATTAAAAATTTTAAAAAACACTCACATTGTCCCTTGGACACAAAACCCACTGTCCAGGGATACCTAAACACACATTCACTGAGAGTAAAGCCTTTTTTCTGTCTCTGCTGCAGCCTGGCAGGCCTGTGTCTACAAAGCATAGATGGGGTCTAAGGAAACTGTGTCTGCCATACCTGGATCATGTTCTGGGGGGGTGTGCTCCCCATGCCGGCCCATGCCATCATGGTGGGGTGAGAGGGCCATCTCTCCGCTCAGAGGGAGCCTCGTGTTGAGCTGGGGAATCCCCAGGGGCTCTGTGCTGGTGCGTCTCCAGACTGTTTACTGTTAAGTGAGAGAGATGATCGTGTGTCAGTGGCTGTTCAGTTGTGTCTGAAGCAGATGGCCTGCATCATCACTATCATTTAGCATCATTTAATGGACTGCTGTTACAAAGAGAACGAAATCACAGCCAGGCACTCCTTTAAGAACTAGGTACATCTGAACATAGAATGACGATCAGATGCAGACAAGTCACTGTTCTTTGCTCGTGTGTGCTGTGCTTACGCTGGTGCATTGATTCTCACGGCAGTCTTTCCTGGCTTTCCGACAGCTTGATAATACAAACAGACAAGACAAATGTGACAAAACACTCACGATTGAATCTGGGTGATAGGTAGACAGATTTGGTTGTATTATTCTGTCAGGCTTTCTGTATGCTTGAAAAAAAATTTTTTTTAGATTTATTTATTCATGCATACAAGCACTGGGGTACAGGCTAGAGGCGGTAGGTAAGAGGATTTATCAGAGACAGAGTGGGGAGCAGAACAGGCAGATCTACTGAAATACACTGCTGAGGGGAGCTGCCAGCAAGGCAGGAGAGGTCTGCTGCGCCATGTGGGTCAGCTCCCCAGTTGGCAGCAGGGATTGAACTTGTGCTGCAGTGTCTGTGTTGGCTCCATAATGTGTTGCTTAACCCATTGCACCATTAGGGAGACCCCAAGTTTGAAATTTTTCACAGTGAAAATTTGATAAGCAGGAAAGTCACTTTTGATGATGTGTGGGAGCATGTTGAGCTATTGGGGCGCAGAGGCCCACACAGCTGGCACCCAGCGCAGCTGCTGACGTGGCTGTCCAGAGGGCTGCAGAGCCTCGAGACAAAGCCCACGGGTGTGTGTGCCACTGCACGGCCATCCTGCGCCTGCAGCGGATGCACTTTCTTTTTTTTTTTAAGATTTACTTATTCATGCATACAAGCACTGGGGTACAGGCCAGAGGTGTGGGGTGTGAGAGGATTCACCACAGAGAGCAGGGAGCAGAACAGACTACTTGAAATACACTGCTGAGGAGAGCAGTGGGTGAGGCAGGAGAGGTCTGCTGCACCATGTGGGTCCCCCTCCCTGGCTGGGGATCAAACTCTTGCTATAGTAGCTGCGCATGCGTCACAGTGAGGTGCCTAAACCCTTGTGCCACCAGGAAGGCCCCCGGACGCACTTTCTTCTGCTGAGATGAGGTGCCAGATTGTGGACATCGTTGCCACATTTCTCTGTGACTCAAGTGAAATGCAGAAACTAGCCTGAAGGGTGTTCTGCGGGCATGGTTTTAAGCTGCAGCGTGGGCATGCGATGCTCTCTGTTCGTCGTCTGTGATACACACTGCGCCCTTCATTGGGGTTCATTTTAATTGTGGACTCTGCAGCTGCCACTGGCTCCCCTGAGGGTGTTTTTCTAGCAGCAGTAATAATAGTAATATTCCTTTGTTCCTGAGGGCTGCAGAGTCACACTATAAAACCCATTTATTAGAAAATAATGAAACTAGAACACAAATGATATTGTGCAGGAGTGAAACATTCAAAATCTCATTAGCGTGAGGTTCGTATTAAGATTCCATTTATGGACTTTTACTTTAATCAGACTGTGGGCATTATTCACCACAGTTCAATAGGCCTGACTTGTCTGGGATCAGTCAAAAAAAGTGGGTTTTTTTCCCCTTAAAAGTCCTTTCTTCCCTTACTCGGTCCTTACTGTTAACAAAGAAAAAAACCACAAGTTTGAAATAAGTGTTCTCTCTGTAGCCTTTGTACTAGGATTTGTTCTGTTTATTGATATTTAAATTTGTATTTTATTGTTTAAATTTATTAGATTAAGAATTTGAAATGTTGAAGGTGACCTCTCTATGGGTAGGTTTAATTTAATATTATTTCATATATTCCCATACATGGCAGAATTATTCAATAATGTAACTATTAGAAATTATATGCATCGGCATGTACAAATTTTTAAACAAAAAAAGTCTCTTTATCCTGAGAAATAGAAAAGGTCAACTACTTGAATCTCTTACAGTCAGACTGAATAGAAAATAATTGCTTCAAGTAGCTCTGCAAAATGACAAGTATTTTTAATGTTTTGTTACCACATAGTAGCATCAAAATTTAGTAGATTTTCTATAAAAGGAAAATCATATTACATCATATATTCAAGGGCAATGAATATATTCTGTTACTTGCTTTCAGGAAATGTAGAGTTAATATCACCGTATTGTGCAGGGCATTTTTAAAGAGAATAGATGGCGAGAACCATCATTGCAGCTCTTCATAAAGTTGGAATAAAGGTTTCTTTAATGGCCATACAAAGAATTCCAATATATTTAGTCCTAGTGACAAAACTATTGGGTAACTTCATGACTTCATAGCTCTTTTATTTCAAAATATTTTAACATTACAAAACAGAGTATATTAAATTGGGTAACTTCATGACTTCATAGCTCTTTTATTTCAAAATATTTTAACATTACAAAACAGAGTATATTAAATTAATTGTCCTTCAGTTGTGAAAGATTACAGTCTCATTTATGGAAATGTGTGTCATTAATGGTTCATTTCTTCATACAAGTAACAAGTACTATGTCAGGGAGTCATAGCGTTCAGACTAAAGTGACTAGGTGCTAAATGTTTCAGGTTAAAATAACCCAAAAAATTGCCATCACCCACACAATTGAAGCAAAAACCATTACAGCTGATAATCCTGTCATTAAACTTTGAGAAATTATGGACAGGAATTTCCTATGAATGCTTATAATTCTAAGATACAATACTTTGCCAAAGAACAAGCTTTCATGGTGCATTGCACAACCTTCATTCTCAAGCTAGTATATCTGGAAGAACATGCATAACATATTTACAAGATGTGTTTCATGCCAACAAATTGCTCCAGAAGCTGAGAGGTGATGAGCTGGATTCTTCTTCTCTCTAAGCCACGGTCTTTGGACGAGATCGGGCGCGTTCAGGGTGGTATGGCCGTAGACATAAGCCACGGTCTTTGGGAAGGAAAACATCTCAGCCACCTATTTATATGCCAGGTCTTTAACTCACTATTTAGAGAGCTTACTCTGATGTGCCAAGCAGCATCTTGACTCTCTGGATTCAGAAATATATCACTGCACTAACTGTAACTCCAGGAATCTTTGTTCATCTTCCTTCAGGTCACATTTTCACAACCAGCTTCTGCATATCATTTCTTAGCAATCAAATACTAGGACTTTAGCCTGATTATTCTTCCTTTCAGCTTACAGAGAAAAAGGGTTAGACAGGATTGAGGCATTTCCCCACAGTTGTTTATTTTCCAGAGGAGCTTGTTGTTGTTTAATACCTGAAATATTGTTTTGCTTGCTTTTCATCTCTGAGCTAGACCTACTTTCTACTTGGGATCATTCCACTCACCTCTATTTTGGTTTGATACATTAGTTTTCTATATAAAAACTCTATTTAATAAAGTGACCATCGATCCTGCGTTACATATAGGGGTAGATGGGAGGCCACCCTATTTGTCATCTCCTTTGTCACCAGGATAGAGTTGGCAAAAATGAGAGGTTTTCAGCATCTGTTTCTTTCCACACCTCCTCATGTAGCCTCCTCAAGCAGCCTGATTCCTGTGCCTCCTTCCCTCTTCTCTTCATCATCTGGAAGTAGAGGGAACTTTTGAGGGATTTCACAGACTGGTAAATTACTCTGAAACCTCAATTTAAAAAAAAAAAATATATATATATATATATATATATACCTTCCAGACAGATACTCCTTCGCTCAAAGTTTGGATGAATTATGTATTGAAATATGTTTCTTTTAAAAATGATTCCTTCAAAAGTTGGTCTTAAAAAACAAACAATACTTTTCAAGTGGTTTTTAAACCTCTTGGTTCAAATTACCATTAAATATTATTCTTAAACGTTAGGTTTCTTCTTCAAGAAAGTTGATCCTTTTGTTATTTATTCCAGGATTTGCTTAGCTAGAGAAGATCAATGTTTAGAATATTGGACTGAATTCCTAACCTATTATCCTAACCATTTTTCTTTCTTTCTTTCTTTTTTTTTTTTTTTGGTGTTTGCAGGGACCAAGAAAAAAAGGACAAGTGAATTACAAAAGCAATGATCAGTCAGCTCAGCCTCTAAAGGTGAGTATTACCTTTGCTTTCTTTTTTCTTTTTTAAAGATGGAGTATGGTCCATAGGCATGGGGGTTGGGGATGGGTGTGAGAGGATTCACCAGAGACAGAGTGGGGAGCAGAACAGGCAGATGGACTGAAATACACTGCTGAGGGGAGCAGCCAGCGAGGCAGGAGAGGTCTGATGCGCCATGTGGGTCCCCTCCCTGTCCCGGAATGAAACTCGCCTTGCAGTGGCTGTGGAAGCCCCACAGTGGGTGCTTAACCCCTTGAGCCACAGCTTCACTCTCTCTGCAGAAAAATGACTAAAATAATTTGCAGATACAGTTTTAAGAACCATCAAAATATGTTTTGTTCTCATATACCCTGTAGTCACTAATTTTGTCACACATTTATATGGCTTTTAAAACGTAAGTTTTTGTCTTCCCTGTTGTATATTGAATTTTCTAGAATGGGAAACAAGGAAATATGTATCCTGTATCCTCATCCTTTCCCTGTTGATAGGCAAGTAAGAGAGATTGAAATCCAAAATCATTTTAAATACACAAAAAGTAATTCTGCAACTAACTCTGCCAATACATTCCACTTCCTGTGAGCAGCATTATTAACAGTATAACAGAAGAGATTCTGGCTAAAGAGTCTGCAGAGGCTCTATCAATGTGTATCCTCCAAGAGCGCGGAGATTAGAAATTCTGACCTCTGCTGTCCAGCTAATGAATGGCCTGTGTCTTTAAAAAGTCACTTCCTACATTGTCTCATCTGTTCCTTGCTGATACCAACAGTTCAGTAGTTAAGGAAGCTCTCCATGACTTCCTGGCTTCTAAGAGCTAATGACACCATGATTTGATTATTCAGGGAAATTTCTGGTCAATGTCCAACTCTACCTGTCTTACTTTTGTTTCCCAAACCCCTGAACTATCCATTTATATGTTTTCTTGCTCTTTTTCTGACTAAACCTTAGATTCAGTCTTTGGTTTAAGGCTAAATTAAAGCGATAGCCACCCAATCCCTAACTTGTTAGTATTCTGGTCTCTGCTTTCAGAAATGACTTAATTTACTTCTACACACAACCTGCTGACCTTTCCTCATTCCCCCAATCACCCACATCTGTGAACCAAACTTTTGGGCTTTCTGTGGTTGCTCAGCTGCCTAATTTCTTTCAACTTATCTCTCCCTAAATTTTCCCTGGTCGTCGTCATCTATTTTCTGAAGGTCACCTACTCATTTTCAAGTCCACTCTCTCCATTTCTGTAACATCATTACCTCAAACTTCCAGTTTCCTAAAAATGTGAGGCCCACCACCTCCCTATTCTTTCTGAGAGGCTTTTTAGACAGCTCCTGTAGGATCATGGGGATATAAAGCGATTCATCCTGACCACCTCATTTAAGATCAAAGGAACTAAAACTGTACCAACAAGTTCCCCAAATTTTCCCGGTGATCAACCACAGACCCCAAAACTAAACCCAGGCCTTGGAACTGCCAAGAGTTTGAGAGGCCAGCCTTGGCCCCCAGACTTCTTGGAGTTCTGCATCCACTGGACCAGCAAAAGCAAACGATGGAGTCTGAAATCTGCCACAGACACTAGCAGCCACCACTTCCACATGGCAGTTCCCTTCGTTCCTTACAGACAGAAGGGAACTAGCCTGAATCCTGAATCTGCATGAGTTGGAACACAACTGCATATGAGCTGGCACATTATTATATAATAAAACAAGAATCCTTTTTGTTGAAAAAAAAAAATTGTGAGTCCTCTCATTGTTTAATGAGTAACATGATTTGGCACAGATTTTTAGCCTCTGCTGATCTTCCTCGGTTATTTTGCTTAACTGCTACAGTCACAAATTTGTTCATTAGGCCTCTCTGGGGAAGACTCATTAGTAGGTCTGATTTGTTGGTTTGCTTCTATCCACCCTGTTTTGAAACATTCTGGTCCTCTTAAGGCTGTCTTCTTTCTGGAGAGCAAAATTTGACTTTTGTGAGGGAATGAGTTCTTTCTTGCAGCCAGGTCTGAGCCTGGCACGTCTGCACACAGAATCTTGCTCAGGGACAAAGTCTTCATTCAGTCTCATTGGTATTCGTGGCCATTTCTTGAGGCTTGTCACATGGCACGCTTGTGTAGCATTCTGTGATTTTCAGATTACCTTGTTTGAGCCTAGCTGGGTGGGCTGATAGAAGATCTCCATTTTATGGTTGAAGAAACGTTAGCTCAGTGAAATGAAGTGACTTTCCCGAAGGCACACAGATTGTAAGAGGCAGAGGGATGACGAGAATCCTAGTGTGAAATCAGGGCTCTTGCACAGTACTCTGCCAGTCAAACACTAAGATCATCTTTGTCTTATTTTGCTCTTCAAACTTGTCAGAAAGGAAAAAAGCACCACAGAAGTGGGACTAGAAACGATGCTTTTATTCACCACCACTGACAAAAAAGAGCTGGTAATGTGAGAATACTAAGGCTGCTCTCCCCAGCAATAAAGAACCAGGTCCTATTTCCAAAATTGCTAATTTAACGGAGTGCCAATTATTGGTTCAAACACAGCAAATTAAAGTTCAGTCTCAGGCGTCTTTGACTGCTAATCACATTTCTATGCTGCAACTAATTAAAACCACGCAGCTGTACTTAGAGTCACAGCTCTCAGATGCTCCTTCTGCCAGTAACTTGGGAGCGTGTGGGAGTTCTGTTGGGTGTCCATGGACGGGAGAGGTGGGTGCTGCCACAGATTGCCTCCAAATAGAACTTTCCACAAGTTAGAGAATTCTGGAAAAGGCAGATCATTTCCCGTGTGTCTGCCACCTGCCACATGAATTACAAGATTTACTCAGAGACTGAGGAAACTGGGGTGGGGAAAGAAGGGAGAAGGAGCAGAAATGGAACTTAGCCCCTATCAATAGCACTGCCCTCAAGGACCTACAAATAAAGACCCAACTGCCAATGTGCAATATTGACTTTAGAGACATCTGTCCCCAAATGATGTTGTTAGGTAAGCAAATGACAAATTCATAAAACTGAAGGGGGAAGAGTTCTCGCACCCAGGAGCACTGGTGTGGGTGGCACTCCGCTCTCCTGACCTACTGCGGTGATGAGTCTTTTCCTCACACTTTGCTTACTGTTCTGCGTGGGCCAAACTGAGGCGTCTTCTCAGCCTCCAAGGTCCCCACTAGAGGCCCTTTCAAGAACCCAGATCTGTTTCTTCTTTTGGGGCCAGTTTTTGTGAGTGATAATATCTAACTGCCTGCAAGGAGGGATAATGGTAAATATTCTTTAACATGAAACCATAAGCTAAAGGAATTTCAAATGTTTAGTGGTTAAAAGTTCTGGTGTAAGCGTTTTCTGCTTATGGCTGTTGATTCTTCCCATCTCCTTACTTATAGCTTTCTTAGTTTTTGTAGAGTAAATGGACAAGTTCTCAGGCTTTGCCACTCTCCTGCCATGGATGCATGCCTAAGTGGGCATGTGCAAGTGGGTGCGCCTGGACTTAGACATGGGGCGTATAAGGGCAGCATCACGAGGATGCCAGCAGAGAGAAGACAAGTGAAAAGGGAAGAAAGAGAAAGAGGAGAGAGAGAGAGAGAGAGAGAGAGAGAGAGAGAGAGAGAGAGAGAGAGAGAGAGAGAGAACCCAGAGAGTGAAGATGCACCAGGAGCTAGGAGGCCTGCCAGCCTCCTGGCCCCTGGCACCCCTGCCTGCCATGTACCTGGTCACCTCTGATATAGTGGTGCAATAAAACACTAAAAAAGCCACCAAGGGCTCCAGGACTCCTCCTTGACGCTTCTGCTCAGAATCATCGAGAACTTGCTCCATGCCCCTTGCTGGCACCACAGTCTTCCAAGTGATCTGTATCCAAAATACTTCAGTGAGTTGAAGTTTCATGAATATTTGCTTCCCACAGCCTCCTTCCTTCAAAGTCTGTCAGTCGCTTCATCCCACTGGGTGGCAGTCAGGGGGATGAAGGAGAGGAAAGACCTGCAGCCTGGATGCCTGACCACGCTGGGTCAGAGGAGGCCACAGAGAAAAACTGCCTGCTGCAATCACAGACGTGCAGCCCCGCGTCCACACAGAGGGACAGAGAGAACGTCTCAGGCAGGGCGGCCCCTGCTGAGAGCCCAGCGAGGACTCAAGGCAGTCACACACGGAAAAAGCTGCTTCTCCAATGACAGGTTCATGTATGTTACTTGAGATACTTTAAACCAAGGGCATATCTTAGATACTTAATGAAAAAGATAATTTGGTACTGAAGGGTGAGAATATGCAGAAATGAATCATTAAACTGGTCACCTCAGGACATTTGGATCTTCATGTTTTCATCCCTCTTGTGACTGTCTCCTCCATCCACAATTATGCTCAAGATCTGTTATATCCAAGTCTTAATTTCAGTTTCCCGAGAAGGAAAGACTGACTGTCTCTACTGTCAATCACTGGCACATTTGTGCACACTCACGATGTGTCCTGTATTTCACACACATACACGAATCCTCATTTGGGCCTCCCTGATGGCGCAGAAGGTTGAGCGCTGCACTCTGAAGTGTCCACGACACAGCAGTGTGAGTTTGATGCCCACCAGGGAGGGGACCCACATGGCACGGCAGACTTCTCCTGTCTTGCCCGCTGCTCCCCTCAGCAGTGTATTTCAGTCGATGTGCCTGTTCTGCTTCCCGCGCTGTCTCTGGTGAATCCTTTCACCTCCCACGACTCTGGCCTGTACCCCAATGCTTGTATGCATAAATAAATAAATCTTTAAAAAAAAAATACCCATTTGGTTGTTTCGTGCAGGTCAGCAATAAGCCTACAGATCACAAGGATGACTGACGTGGACCAGCCAGCCCATCATGCAGCAGACGAAGCTGCAGCAAGCAACAACATATTTTCTTCTAAAGAGAGAATTCCTCAGACTTTACTGTGACCATTTCTTGAAGGAGGCGTGAAAGGAAGACAAGTGAAAACACTTGTTTTCTAGGCTGCCAAGAAGAAAAGCATCGGTGAAAAACAAAACCACCAGTGTTCATTTTATGCACATAAAGTTCCCAATCAACGAATGTTAGATTTGCCTAACCTCCCCCACTGTAAGGTCCAGAACTCCTGCCATGTCTGCAGACTCATTTTCCAAAACCTTGTGTTTCAGGAATTCTGAATCTTGAGGTCTGATTCTCTACACTTGGAATCTGTCTCCTTAAAGTATGGGTTAGTTTAGCTTCCTCGAGACTGGAAGTCATAATAGATGAGATTTCTACAGTGTAACTAGTTGGACGTTTTTAAACCTCACCTACAGGCACATCAGATTCAACCAAAATAGTGTCCTCTTCCAGCCTCTGATACTACATCCCATGGAAAGGAAATGCCAAGGGGCCAAGGATCTTTTAATTAAATAATGTGATGGAATTAACTTTTTAAAAGCCATTCTCCCTCCTTATTCTTTAGCTGTCTTATTCTATACCTGTCAAGAGATAGAAGTTGAAAATAGTGAAATACACTCTGAAATGTTGACCCTGTCTGCTGTCAGAAGGTTTGATGGCTTCAGTTTCTGAAAACAAATCCTATCTATACCCGTGGCTCTGCTTAATTTAAACCAATTTATTGTATCTATATAGTGCACGCAGGAGGATGGGGCATGTACAGTCGGAGATGAAGAGGAGTGAGAGAGGTGAGGACATTTTCCTAACATCTGTTTAGAAAAATAAAAGTCAAGTAACTCAACAGTCCATCATCAGTGACCGCTGAGTTTGTTTTACTACATCTAAGTACCAAGAACTAAACTTACTCTAATTTTAAGGTCGTGTGCCTAAGGGCTGAAACATACACTGTACTCCCCTGTTTATGGCAGCTTTAGTCACAGTTGCCAAAAGGTGGTGGCCGCCACGTCCATCGAGAGATGAATGGATGTTTAAAATGTGGTGTGTACTTACAACAGCATATTATTCATCAGAAATGAAAGTCTAATAGATGCCGCAACATGGATGATATTTGGAAACACTCTTATGCTTAGCGGACTAAGCCAGACAGAAAAAGGACGAGTACTCTAAGATTCCATTGATTTAGATAGTAGAATAAGCCAATTCATTGAAGTGGATAATAAGAGTGTTCCAGGGACCAGGGAAAGGTAGGGATGAGATGTTACTGCTAACACGCTGTGAGTGTACAAGACTCCTTTCAAGTGAGATAAGAGCAGGACACTTGATGCCCTGATGGCCCTAGCATGGCGGGTGCACATCTCGAGGTATGATGGGGAATGGGTCCCTCTCATCATCCCTGTAAGGTAAGTGGAAAAGTTCTCAGGCTTTTCCGCCCTCTTGCCTTTGGTGTGATGATGGACACCTGAGGTCCTGCACGCATGGCTAAGTGGGCATGCGCAAGTGAGTGCACCCGGGCTGAGACACGGGCGTATAAGGGCAATGTCATGGGGACGCCAGCAGCAATTTAAGCAAACACGAGAGGCTAGAGAGCCCAGAGAGTGAAGATGTTCCGGGAGCCGGGAGGCCTGCAGCCTCCTGGCCCCCCGGCCCCCTGCTTGCCTGTACCTGGTCGCCTCTGATACAATGAAGCAATAAAACCCTAAAAAAGCCACCAAGGGCTCCAGGACTCCTCCTTGACGCGTCTGCTCGGAATCATCGAGAACCTGCTCCGTGCCTTCCTGCCACTACAGCCCCCCTCTCCATCCTGCCCCCGCTCAGTTGGCTGCCCTTCACATCCCAGGGACTGACCGGCTGACCGCCTAGTCAGTAAGATCGGAGCCATGGGTGTGCGTGCGGAGTATGTCAGCAGACTCACCCTCCCTAAAGCCCTAAATCCAGTATTCAGTTTGACCCACTCTGTTCTCTGTCAATGAAAAGGCCAGGCTCTCCCGGGTACAGGACGCGGGATGTATCAAGCATCCTGTACCCGGCCTGCTTGCTCCACGACTTCTTTATCACTCGCTGTTGCTGACGCAAGTGTAGACTCTTGCCTCAGGATAATGAAAAAGTTCTAGAAGTGGATAGTCACGCTGGCACACAGCATTGTGAATGTACTTACTGCCACTGAATTGTGTACTTAAAAAGAGTTAAAATGGTTTTTAAAAGCTCTAGTAAAATATGTTTCATAGTTCCAAGATGAAACAATACTCATTTGTCAGCCTGAAGCATCTGAGAAGACGTCCATTTGCTGACAAAGTAATTTGTCGCATCCTTTTCGGCTTGATAGCAAGAGCAGGTGTCGTCATGGAGATGGCCGAGCATGCAGGCAGGTGTCCTCCCCACGAAGCCACGGCCAGAGAAAACTCAAAGGCAAACGGGACTCCAGTGCGCCTGACGCCGGGAGACGGGGTCCCCGGATGCTGTGTCTCTGAAGGTTGGTGGCTCGGGGCTCAGGGCTTGGGGGCGTGTGTGGAGATGCCTGTCAGCACCCAGGGTGCCGGATAGAAAGTGGGGACCGCTCACCCTGCGACCTAAATGGTTTCTAGGCTCCAGGCCTGGCTGAAGTGTTGTTTCCTCATTCTTTGGACACTTAGGCGTCGACTTGTGTGTGTATTTTCGGAAATCTGTCGATAGCACCCTAAGGGCACTTGGAACCGTTAGGAATGACCTTTGAGTCACATGTTGGCTAAAGTGCATCGCCTGTGCTGCCTTTTTCTTGGTTACTATAGAAACGGTGTAGTCGCCTGTGTGGTGAGGAGACTGAGGAGACGTGGGCATATACGATGGAAGGGAACTTATTTTATGGCTTAGAATTTTTTCCAGCTGTCTCCCTTTGTGATTATTGTGCTCTCAGCGGGACTGGCACGCCCAGGTAGAGGACTCCGAGCGCTAGGGGGGAGGCAGGCTCACCTGGACCAGGTGCACCCTCTTACCCCAGCCCTGCCCCTGCCTTCCTCCCTCAGAGATCTGTAACAGAAACAGAATCGGCTCGTGAGCTCAGATGTTTCCAATTACCCTGCTCACGAGCAGCAGGCAGCGGGTTCTTACATCCAAAGCATGCTTCATCTCAAATAGTTCTCCTTGTACTTCAAGGCTGTAGTTCAGCTACAAGTCTGTGATTCATGGACACTTCATCAATAACTTAATATCGCCTCTGACACAATCGTTTCCTCTCTGGGTGGTCCAAATGATGGTCCGTTTAGGCACGGCTGACTTGTGAAGCGCATTCTTAGAGAGAATATAACCTCTTGTCCTCGCCAGGACAAGTCTTAAGTGCTCGGTTCCGGGAGTTGCAGGGACGCCTTGCTGGTGTGGTCACTGCCTCCGTCTGCAGGGGCCGTGACTCTTCCTGCTCAGAGGCCAGCGGTCCCTCTCTGGGAGGCACCGCTGCACCCACCTCCACTGCTCTAAGTCATCAGCTGCCTAACTGTGAATTCTCAAACAAAGCCGCTCCCAGGATTAAGCAAACGATTGCGGTTTGCAGCATTTTGTTTTCCCAGGTCCCTGGGAATGGAAGCTCTGCCGTTGGTCCTCCAGGCTTCGGCAGCCTGAGAGCAGGAGCTCTGTCTGAGGGGCCAGGTGGTTACCACCTTTGAGGGTCCAGGGCAGCGAACAAAGTTCTCTGCTTCTTGTTACTTTGTAGGAATTGTGAGGACTGTGTCATAAAATGTTTGAGTAAAGCATTGTTATTTAGTCGAGTTTAGGGAAACATTTAAATAGATGAATTACAAGACAGCCAAGACTTTTGTACCACTCAAAACCCCCCAAAACAGGTGAACATTGTAAGCCATACCTGCACACTCCCTAGCGTGCTCCAGTGTGCGTGCTCTCTCTCTCTCTCTCTCTCTCTCTGTCTCTGTCTCTGTCTCACACACACACACACGCATTTTGTGATTTGGGCAGGAAACAGTGAAAGAAAGGGTTAAAGAATAAACATTGTTCTCATGATGAAGTGTTTTTGGTTAACGGCCAATGAACTTTGAAGAGAAATCCAATTTTCAGACCAGTATCAGAGCCGGAACCCTTTCAGGGAGGCGTAAACTCCTACTACTCTTGGCACTTGATCCAAGTTCCAGCCAAGGAGTCCCTAGAATCTCATCATCTGAGTAAGCTGTGAGTAGTTAACAATATGACTTTGTGCTTGAGGTAAAGTAAATGGTGACTTCTCAGTCATAATGTCTGTGAAAATGCTGTCTTGAAGGGTTTCTGTGTAGATGTGTTCATTATGTGTTCATATTCGCTGGAATCCATTAGAAGATAAACCAGATAGAAGCAGGAACTTTGTTTTATTTTTAGAGAAGTTTTGCTTTTCTTATACTGCGCTTCTCTTAGGCTAAAGATAGTTTCAGTTTGTTGAACGCCATGAAATGATCCGTCTGTTACTTATATTTTACAGCAATATGAGCAAATGTAAACAGTTTGCAGTTGTTTGGAAACAGTGGTGTCTGTTTTGATTAGATCGTGCATGTGTCTATTGTGGTCCTAAGACAGAGGGGGGAAGTTTCTTTAATTAGAAGTCAACACAATTACCAGGTAGCCACATTTTACCTTAATATCAACAGATGCTTAAGGTGAGTAACAATACTCTTACCTGCCTTCTACCTACCTCATGCACTGTGTTTTACAGATGTAGTTTTCTATTACAGAACCAATACTTATTTAGAAAGAGAAACATACTTTTGTGTTGATGGTACTTCTGTTGTACAAAAGCTTTTTATTTTGTAGTTCCACTTGTTTAATTTTGCTTTTATTTCTGGTGACATTGGAGTGAGAGATCCAAAGACATCTCTAAAGCCAACGTGAATGAGCATATGGCTGGTTATCGTCTGTGTATTTTCTGATTTTTGGATCCGATCTTGAAAGGCTTCTGCTTTGAATTAATTTTGTGTATTGAGTTAGTGGTCTAGTTCATTCTTATGTTTGTGCTGTTCAGTTTTCCTACCACATTAATTGAAGAAAAACTTTTTGCTTCATTGTTTGCTCTTGGCTCCTTTCTTCTAAGTTAATTGTCCATATATTGTGTGTGTTTATTTCTGGGACTTCATTTCAGTTCCATTGATCTGCGTGTCTGTGTGTCTGTTTATACCATACTGTTTTGGTTACTGTTGCTTAGGCCAGTTTGAAGTCAGAGAATGTGAAACCTCCATTTTTACCCTTATTCAGAATTCTTTGGTTATTCAAGGTATCTGACAGTTCCAAGTAAAATGACATAATTTTTTGGTTCTATTTCTATGAGGGATGCTATTGGAATTTTGATAAGGGTTTTGCACTGAATCTGCATATTGCTTTAGGTAATATGATTGTGGCCTTGTTCGACCTCCACTGTGTGTAATCACCAAGAAAATATATACTTTTCAACTTCACTTTGCCTTTTAAATTCAACCTGGGGGGGCCTTCCCTGGTGGTGCAATGGGTTAAGCAATGCGCTATGAAGCCAACGCAGCCGCTGCAACACCAGTTTGATCCCTGCCGCCGGCTGGGGAGGTGACCCACATGGCGCAGCAGACCTCTCCTGCCTCACCCATTGCTGCCTTCAGCAGTGTGTTTCAGTCAATCTGCCTGTTCTGTTTCCTACTCTGTCTCTGGTGGATCCTCTCACCTCCCACACCTCTAGCCTGTACCCCAGTGCTTGTATGCATAAATAAATATGTCTTTTAAAATAAATAATAAATAAAATTCAACTGGGAATGTCTGGCACAATCTTCTAAGATTTTGTGCAGTCTTCTAAAAAAAATGTACACGCTCAAGTTCAAGTGGTAGATTCCTGTTTCAAAGAACAGCATCCAAACAAGTGAGAATCTGTGCTCTCCTTATCTTTATCTGGGACATACTATAGTTGAATTGAAACAAGGAAAATCTAGTTTGAAATGTTCCTGGAAGCAGTTGTTGGCTCTGGAGGTTATAAACTACCTCTTAATTCCTGATCCACCTTTCTAGAGCCCATCAGTATCCTCCCCTCTTTCTGGAATCACTAATACCTATGTAAATTTGCTGGAGATGTGCACTTTTATTATCATATTCCCACCATGCATTTATACTCAGTAAGTATTTCTTGAGCACCTACTCTATGCTAAGTGTTGGCATTTTATTTTATTTTTTTAAAGATTTATTTATTTATGCATACAAGCACGGGGGTACAGGCCAGAGGTGGGGGGGTGGTGAGAGGATTCACCACAGCGGGCGGGGAGCAGAACAGGCAGATCAACGGAAGTACACTGCTGAGGGGAGCAGCGGGCACAGCAGGAGAGGTCTGCCGCACCATGTGGGTCCCCTCCCTGGCCGGCAGCAGGGATCGAACTCGTGCTGCAGTGGCTGCGGTTTGCTTCATAGTGCGTTGCTTAACCCACTGCACCACCAGGGAGGCCCAGCATTGGCACTTTAAAATACATGGTTTGTGCTATAATGGAAGTCACAGACCAGTGAGAAGTATTTGTGTAACAAAATATTTGTAGAATCAAGTACTCCAGTAAAGCTAAGTTTAAAATCCTGTGGGCTTTTCAGAGAATGGAGAATCCCAGACAGGTGTGTAAAGCTAATAATAAGAGACAGGTTAAGATTTTCCAGGCAAACAGAAAGAAAAGGTAGAAACTGAAGCACATGTGGCAATGACTGAAGGGCTCTAGGTGTTTTTGAGAAAGGTCATGAGCTGCTTTTAGAGGATGGAATGAAAAGAAGGGTGTAGTGGCAGGAAGGCAGCACAGAGCAAATTCTGGGTGATTCTAGCAGATGGGGTAAAGGAGTCTTAGAGCCCTCAGTGGCTTTTTAGGTTTTTATTACAGAGGGGGCCAGGGACATGGCAGGCAGGGGAGCCAGGGGGCCAGGAGGCTGGCAGGCCTCCCGGCCCCCGGCACATCTCACCCTCTTGGCTGCTTCGCTGCTGCTTCTCTCTGCTTCTACTGCTGGCATCTTGTTCCTCCCACTGCTGCTGCTCTCGCTGGTCTTTCTGCTGCTTGTTGGTACTGGCGTCCTCATTACACCGCCTCACAGGCCCATGTCTAATTCCTTATAGGCTCATGTCTAATAGGCCCATGTCCACCTAGGCATGCATGCAGCACCGCAGGTGTCCATCATTATATCAATGACCAGAGGGTGGAAAGACCTGCTAGTTTTCTCTGACCCTACAAAGGGGCATGGAAGTGGCAGGTTGAGTCAAATCGTTGGCTTTGTGTTCTGGGACCCAGGTCTAGATAGGAAGTGGTAATTCCACATTCTCCTGGGGAAACTCATAGCACACCAGATATTGAGAAAGGGAGATAGAATTAGTTTCATTTAATATGTGGTTGTATCTCTGGGAAACCCTGACTTGCCCAAACTTTATTTTTATACAACTTCCTTCCTTGAAAAACGTTTTTTCCCAATGACAAAAAAATACAGAGTTAAGCATTTCTAACTACACACATATTGTTATAAAACCCAGACATCATTGAACAAATAGGGTGTTTGATTACATCTAGCTTTGGCTGCAGAGTAAAGGTTTGTCTCTTCTCTCAGCATAGGCCTCCTAAAAGTCTCCTCACCTCCACATAGCCTAAAGTACACAGCAGGCACATACTCACAAAAGGCAGTCGTGGTTATTGTCCGGGTGCTTCCTCCACCCAGAAATTCCATGGTAAGCCGCATCAACCTGGACATCGCAACTCCTGTTTCCTCATGAATAAATCACATTATTAAGGGGAAAGAGAGGAGGTGTGAACCACAGCTGAAAAGTTGACTTGGATTATTCTGAGCATATGCTGTCAGATTTTCAATAAATGGGGGATAGGAAGAGATTCTAATTTCCATTCACCTGGAAAAATGTGCCAATAAGATGGAACGCTATGCTTTCCTAAATCTGTCCTACTTATTTGCCAAAGTGAAAATCTGCACTGTCTCCCATCACTGGTCAATATCCCACAATGATCTGGCCCCCCTGTAGTTTGAAACCTAATGTGACTCTAAAGTGTGTTAAGTCTTCTGGTTGATTTTTGTTCACATTATGTTCCCCCTTCTGTATGCATATGCAGTGACTGCCTCAACTAGCACCTTATTTTATTTAAACTGTCAGAGCACCAGATGTTCCCTAGGACTCCAGTTATCTTGCCCCAATCATGGAAACCCACCCCCTCCTCCCCACATCTCATGAGAGCTCACTCCAGGTACTGTCTGTACCTGGCCAATGCCCTAGGCTCACCATTCAATTGTCTGCCCATCCCATGCTCACGAAGGCAGGCATCTTTGCCTTGCCTGCTCTGGGCAGTGCCAGGAGTCAGAGTTCCCCAGAAGGTTGTTGGCTGCCCATAACCTTGGAATCCTCTCCAGACCTACTGAGTTGAAGTTCACTGCTGGGTACTTAGCATGCCTACCCAAGCACTAACCTCTTTCGATGACAGAAGTTTCACAAATACCTGTTTGTTTAATCGACCAGGATTGCTGGCTCAGTATAAGAGGACGTTGCTGACCCTATATCCCCAGAAAAAAAAAGCAAAATAGCTTAATCGTGCAAAAGTAAAGAGAAACAAAAAGTTCTGAATTCAAAATATGTGCAAAACTTCAAAAGTGATTTTGTTTCTAATTCTGTCATACCCCTATAAAAATAAGGTTTTCTTTCTTACACACCTCAAATGTAAGTGCTTCACATTTAACTTTTATAAATTTACCTATTCTATCCAGATGACAGGTGTATTATTTTTGTTCATTCACAACCAAAGAGTATACACCTTGTTAAGATTTGCAATTGCCAAGTGTTTCAGAAATCGTGTCCTTGAAGGCGGTATTATAATTCAAATTTCACCTACATGTGGAAAGTTTGATAAATATAAGTGAACGCGCTTTGAACCGACCAACTGGAGTTTGCTAGTTCTTTTGCAACTAGCAAAAGATCCCACTATTGTTCTGTCCTTACCCATAGTATTTCTTTATTTCTTGCTATCTTTTTAAAAAGGAGAGGTTAGAGAGAAATGTAGGCTACTTTTATAGAAGAATAAATTACACATTATAGGCTTATTCAAATCTTTAAATGTTGGGGAAATGGAGGTAGAAAGGAGAGCAAAGAGTTCAAAAGGATATTTGCTGAACTGGTTTTTATCTCAAGCCAAGTAGTTTAAAAGGAAACTAAACTTTCTGGTTTCCTTTAGATTTTATCAGCAAGATTTTCACAGTCTCTCTTTGGTATAAAATAAATCTAACATGTTATTTCAAATTAAGCCAATAAATGTATAGCTACATCATAAAGATTATGAACATTGTAGAAATAAGTATACTTGAAATCAGTACAGTGATCTTTATATTCTGATTTTTTTCTCCTTTTGTTTTTCAATGATCTCATTAGATTTTCTTCTGTAATTTTATCTTAAGTGTAGTACATGTTCATAGTCTTCATCACTACTTTAAATGGTCATTGGGTAAAATCTCAAAATTTATGATATATTTAATATCTTGCCAAATGTTTTCAATTATAAACATTACCTGAGGAAACATACATGTATTTATTTATCTTCCTGTGAGATTACTCAGATGTTGCCCAAACAATTCTAATGAACATATTTAGTTTAAATTTTTTTAGTAAGGGAAAAGCATTTAATTGAAAAATCGAATTGGATAATATATGACTATTTTCTAAAACTGACTCTCCCCATTCTCAACTCCCCCCAAAGTGTGTGTGTGTGTGTGTTTTATTTCTGGAAGAGAGACCCAAAAATAACTATCTAGATAACTAATACATTTGCTTCTTTTTTTAATTTATGCATACAAGGGCTGGGATACAGACCAGAGGTGTGTGTGGGGAGGGGTAGGTGTGTGTGAGAGGATTCACCAGAGACAGAGTGGGGAGAAGAACAGGCAGACTGACTGAAAAACACTGCTGAGGGGAGAAGGAGGAGAGACAGGAGAGGTCTGCTGCACCATGTGGGTCCCCTCCCTGACTGGGGATCGAACTGGCACTGCAGTGGCTGCAGAAGCCCCACAGTGTGGTGCTCAACCCCCTGTGCCACCACGCAGGCCCTGCTTCTTACTTACCTGTCCAGTTTGAGGTTAACTCTGCCCTGGCTGAACTCTGGTTTCCATCAGCTCTGGTAGGGTTAGATAGCGCTATGAAAAGCAGTGGTTCTCTACATTTTATTTAGTTCTTCAGACTGTCAGTCCACACAGAAATGTTTCACCCCAGGGGTTAACTGGTTGGAATACGCACTGCTGAGGGAGGGAGACCAGCTTCGGCCACTCAGTGTTCTTTTTCAGAGGACGTGCTGGTATTTCCTAGCCCAGCTTTATTCTCTCCATTTGTCTTTCATTTTTAAGTGGTGTGTCAAAATCAAGGAGAAATGTCTCAGATGATGAGCAAGCGATTCTCAAGTTGGGAGAAAAATATGAGTGAATGATTGGGCCTTTTAAAGATCCCATCTCTTCTTGAGTCCCTTCCTTGTGCTTTTTACCAGCCCTGCTGGGACTGGGCCCGTCCCGGCAGCCTGGTTTCTGTAAGCGCAGACTTGGGGGCCTCAGAAGGCTGTTGACACGTGGTAATTAAGTTAATTGTGAACAGCTGCTTCCTAAGCCGGGTGCCGGTCCCAGCAAGGGGGCTGCACGTGAACACCCCGCCAGTCACATACCCAGGCGTGGGCAGGGCGCTGGGGACTCGCGGGTGAGCACCAGGAAGTGAGTGTGACCGAATCTGCTTGCTCCTGTGTCTTCATCGAGGGCATCATAAAGAATACTCGAGTCTCTCTGGAGAGACCCTATAAGAACTTCAAGGCTTTGCACTGGGAGTTAGCTTTGTCTTTTCAGGCCTGGTCTAGCCGAGTTAAGTTCTAAACTTCACAGGACCGTGCTGGCTATGATCCATGCTCTGTAGTTTTTCCCCTTTCCTTGTCTTTTCTAGGTCTTCCCAAATAATGCAATATCAGGACCCAAACTCAGTGTCCAGGTCGCACAGAAATCTGAAAGTGACTTGTCACACCCAATTCTTTTTGGTCTGGAATACTTTGGTGATGGCACACGTGACCCGCAAGAGTGGCACGTGACGCCCTTGCAGGCAGTGCCTTCAGCATCCGTGATGGAAACCCCGCCTGGCCTGGTACAGAGCTGGTCTCCATGCTTGGGTGTCCTGGGCAGGGCAGACAAAGCCCCAGCCATCCAAAACACGGTGGCTTCATGCTTTTGATACTTTTGATAAAGTAATGAGGGGAGTGTTTTCCCTTCCCTTATTTCTATTTTGGAAAAGTGGTTGTGTTTGGTGCTCCAAAGAGACTAATGTGGAGTCCCTATGCCCACTCAGGCATACCGAATGCCGGTCGTGTCTGGGGTGTAGGTTTATCTTCTCACTCTGCATCTCCTCTGACATCTATCCCATTACACACAGGCCCTCCAGCCCTAGACAAAGCCCAGCCTTTGCCCAGAATCTTGAAAAGTGTCACAAACACTATATGTTTTTTACTGAGGTACGTTGGTTTAACTGCTCACAAAAGCTGCTGTAGGTGACTTGACCAAGGCTCAGGCCTCCACTGTATTGAAAGCAGGATTCCACTGTGTCTGGAAACATTTCCAAGTGGATGAAAATCACGATGGCATATGCATTTGGGGCAGGCAGCGCCCTTCTGGGAGACGTACCGTCGGCTGTACTGTGTTGCTTCTTTCCTTTTCTCCGTTTCCCGTCCAGAAATCCTTTGTCTAGCCTCAAACTGCTTCATGTTCTTCCAGCTCTCTCATCTTATTCTTGGAGCGCTGGCAAAAAGCAAAGTCCTTTTCTTATGATCTGCTGAGCCCTCCCTTCCCCCATGTCGTGAGGCTGGAAAACTCGAGCTACTTGTGATAGAAAAAGGGCCTGGGGGCAGTTAAATGCAGTGGAATGGACCCCAGTCTTGCAGGTGTCCAGTGTCCAGTGCAGTGCTGGGGTCAGGTGTGGTCAGCTCAGCAGAGCAGGTAGATTTGCACATGCAGGATGAGCGCACTATCTGTGTGTTTTGATAAAATTTACAATAAAATTGATTAATATCTCAATATAGTATTGTGACCATAGGTAAATTGGTAGATCAATACAGACAAAGATACGGATATATTCTGAACAAAAAGCATTAATGGAAGTTGTCTTGATCTCGTAATTACAGGTAATTTTCTCCCATTCATTTATCCATATCTTTAAAATTATCTACCACAAACACTTTAAAATTAAAAAAACAATTTCTTAAAGTTTCCATTCAAATGAGGACAATAATTAACAGCACAAGCAATGGCCCTGTTCTGCTGCCTGGTGATGATTTCGGGTTGATCGGTGGGGAATTCTGAGCATATCTTTACATGACATTGTGGTCACGAAGCTCCTTGGCACAGAAACAATTTCCACTCTTGGGTGTACATGTGCACACTCGCTGGAGCCAACAGAAAGCTTCAAAGACCTTATAGGAAGCAGAATGCTTTTCAGTCACCCTTGCCAAATCACAACCCTAAGTATTTGTACAAGGAACCACTTAACATCAACTGGGCTGATGGGACCTTCAATGAATAGAAAGCAGTGGGTTTTTAAAGATGACCCAGGCAGCACTCCCACGTAGTCTCTCCCCGTGGCTAGCATGTGCTACATCCAGCCAGGGCTGCTGAGGAGACCTTGAGAGCAGACAGCGTGGTTTCTGGTGTAGACCAAGTTCCCTCTCAGGCCGCCTCCCTCGCACCCCTTCCACCCTCCCCTGCGCATCCTCAGCCATACACACATACACCTGCACACACATACACCTGCACACACCTGCACACACATGTGTGCACATATGCACACATGTGCACATATGCACACATGCACATACACACTCATGCACACAAGCACACACACACAGCTCAGTTCCTTGTGTGAGAACTGTTCTTTTCCTATTCTTGCTTCTGGCAGGATGACATGAAATCCCCATCTTTTTTGACAAGTATGCCTAAAGTAGCAACCCCAAGAGATTAAGTGGTGATTAATGTCGCTGAAGACCGTTCAACCTGTTACCTGTAAACAGGATTCTGGATGGCGAGGTCTTCAGATGAGTGGGAGATGGGTATTTCTGGGGTGCAAGGAGTCATCTCTGACTCTGTGTCAGGAGGCACAGTGACCCCGCAGCTGGCTCAGCCCTCTCTCCCTGGATTTTCTCCCTTCACATGGACCAGGTGCTGAGGTTCAGAGCTGGCTTACAGCACCAGCGGACACCTCCGTGGCCCTGTGCACACCCGGCCTCCTCCTGGGGGCCCAGGGCCAACGGTGCAGACACCTCAGTGGCTGAGGGGGGTCCCCTAGACTGGCCCAGGCATGATACCCAGGCATAGATACCAGTGCTTTGAGTGCTTTCGAAATTCCAGAGCCCTTTAACATCCACAATCTCCAAACACTTCCTCCAAATACTTTCGAGAATAAAAATGTCATGGCTTTCAGAGAGCTAATACTTGGAGCAGTAGGAGGGGAGAAGCAATCATTTTCTCTCCACCCTTCTAAAATCTGCCACTGAGACCCCATGTAATGTAAGACATTAGTGGGGGGAGAAAAATCGGTTTCCTGCGGGAGCCCAGAAGAGATCTAGGAGACTGGCTGCCACCTGAGCACAGGAGTCCAGGCCTTCGTGGGGAAATGTGTGTACAGGCCCCTTTTTCCTGTTTTCAGAACTTCTCCCTGTGTCTGCAGTTTCTCAGGAAAATCAGCGCCAGGTTTTTCTTGCGATGCAGAGGTGTGCTCTGGAGTGGTCGATTCTGCTGGGCTGACCTGAGTGCGCACCAGGAGCTGGGCTGAGTGCTTTGTGTTGGTTCTGTCACTTAATTTTCTTTTTTTTTTAACATTTATTTATTTATGCATACAAGAACTGGGGTACTGGCCGGAGGTGCAGGGGGTGAGAGGATCCACCAGAGAGAGTCGGGACAGAAAAGACAGATCCACTGAAATACCCTGCAGCGTGCGAGGCAGGAGAGGTCTGCTGCACCATGTGGGTCCCCTTCCTGGCCCGCGGCAGAGACTGAACTCGTGCTGCAGTGGCTGTGGTTTGCTTCATAGTGTGGTGCTTAACCCACTGCGCCACCAGGGAGGGCCCCTGGTTCTGTCACTTAATTTTCACATGAGCTCTGGTAGGGAGCTATTGTGGCATCACTCGCTTTACAGACGGGGTTCTGCAAGGCTTAGTGACTGTCCTGCAGACGATGAGAGCTGCTACTTTTTTGGGTAGATGTGGGATTAAAGTGTGGGTGTCCTTGAGCCAGCAAAGATAGATGTGAGTGTTGTCCCTGGTCAGTTTTGAGAATATTCTCTACCTGGCTCTCTTAGGAAAGAAGCACACTGCTGGGGGAGCAGCGGGCGACTCAGGAGAAGCCTACTGCGCCATATGGGTCACCTCTCGGGATCGAACTCAGCTGCAGCGGCTGCGGCTGCTTCACAGCACAGTGCTCAACCTGCTGCGCCACCAGGGAGGCCCTCAACAGCAGTTCTTTAGTCAGACACTCACCATTACGGGAGGAGAACACAGGCCCCTACAGGGCCATATGGAGGCCACACCAGGGCAGAATGAACCAACCCCCAGGGCTGGGAGAGTGGGCCTCGGTTCCTGTGGGAGCAGGTGACTGATGGCTGGCGAAGAATTTCTCAGCCCAGAGGCTCCCTCCGTGAGTCAGGGCTAAGCGCACGTGTGCCTCGCGCCCTAGTGATGGAGCCGTGTAGGGACCTTGTCCTTGCCAGAGCAGTCGGGGGCGGGGTTTGGGCACAGCAGTCCACAGTCCCAGCTGTACCAGCTGTCGAGGAGCAGCGCCTCATCTGACTTTAGGCCTTACACCCCAGAATGTGAGCACAAAGGGGAGTCTGTGAACAGCAGCTTTTGGCAAACACAAGCCGATGAAGAGCAGGTGAAAAACTTGAGAGACAGAGTCTGCCGTGTAAGGCCAGATGTTCTTCTTCAAAACCACAAATAGCATAGCGCGTGGTGTGCGAGAGCCTTCCCCTAAAGCAAAGTTCTGCCCCCCAAGGCTGCAAATACTCAGCTTCTTGTTAGCTTTATTCTTTTCTTCTCTCAGAAGTTTCTTAGGGTTGTTTTTCCCCCTCACTTTGCATTAAACCTAGGCAATCGTTAGGGAGAATATATACTATTGCAATTATAGAGGGTGCCTAACTGGAAAGTGTGAATTATGGGGAGTCACATTAGCCTACCAAGCCAGCAGCAGGAGCTCCGTTTTCACTGGGATCTTACTGTGCCCTCACAGACCAGGTCTTGGTTTGTTCTCATGCCTGCGCTGCAAGGTACATGGTATCCCCAGCAGGAAACAGATGCAGGCTCAGACATTAGGAAGTGACAGGGCAGTGATTTTAACTAAGATTGCAAAAACCTACAATTTTTTCACGCTTTCCGAAGACCACAAGTCAAGTGCTCAGTCTGTCTCCGCGGTGCTCAGTCTGTCTCCGCGGTGCTCAGTCTGTCTCCGCGGTGCTCAGCCTGTCTCCACGGTGCTCAGCCTGTCTCCGCGGTGCTCAGCCTGTCTCCGCGGTGCTCGGCCTCCCAGACTGTGGACAGCATCCGTACCAGCATTTCCAACCCTCGGCAGGCAGCCTGCCCCATCTTGACCCCGTCCCTAGACAGTGGTGTGCTGGCAAGTTCACAGCCTCTGAGCTCACTCCCAGGACATCAGCGTGAGGGCAGGGCCCAGGGAGACGGAGAGCACAGGGAGGGCGAATGTGGGCTGGCATGGCCTCCCAGGAAAACCCAGTGCCCTGCTTGGCCACACAGATGCCTCCAAGAAGGCCACGTGGAACCCCTGAACCTCAAGAGGGTGACCCAGGGAAGAAGGAGAGAGGCTTTCTGCCCCGGTGTGCGCCTTTCTCCCGGGGCTCAGAGTCACACCTGCCCTGCACTCCAGCGGTGTCTCCGCCCTGGCAGTAGCTGAGACCCGGGGCCCTGGAAAGGGGAAGGGAAGTGGAGCAGGTGCACCCAGGGCAGCTGAGGCAGCAGTGGAGAGAAGCAACCAAGCCCCTCGTGGGACAGGTTGCCTGGGGCCTATGGGAGACTGGGGTGAAGTTAGCCGGGGGTGTATCAGTGGGTAGGGTCCACCCCGCTCACAGGTCACCAGCCTAGGATTATAATTCCCTCATTTCCTCTAGCCCTTAAAAAACCACAACAAACATGGGGATACCATGTACCTTGCAGCGCAGGCAACCACAAAACAGACATTTCCCAAATCGGTCCTACTTGTTTGCCAAAGTGAAAATCTGCACCGTCTCCCGTCACTGGTCAGTATCCCACAATGATTCTGCAGGGAAGAGGGAGGGAGTGGGATCAAGGCAGGGTTGGGAAGAGCACAAGGGGCTATGGTGACGGGGCACTGGGGAATTGGTGGTGGGGATTTTACGGCGACTACAGCTAGAAAAGAGAGCAAACATTGTAAGAAATAAACAAATATGGTTTTTTAAAGTAGTAAAACATTTAAAAAGAGAAGTTAACCCTACTTTTAGTGTAAGTGGTCAGGGATACACACTGCTTCGGGCAGACAGCTTTGCCTACCAGCTGTGATTTGGCAAGCTTCTTTCTAGAATTGTCCTTTACTCATCTTTAAAAAGATTTCTTCTTTATTCAATACTTGTCAAATACTGTAAGAATGGCATGTTACTACTGCAAGCAGTGAAATAATGCGAAGGGGGAAAAGAGAAATAATGCGAAGGGAAAACTTCCTACCTGAGTTCCCTCAGTGCCATCGTGGGTATGGAGAGTCTGGCACCTGCTTATTTATGTTTATGAGTGTGGAGAAGGACGTACAAGGAGGAGGGCCAGGCTGTTTGGACATTGTTCCCTTCTTCACAAGGGATTGCACTGCATAGTCCACTCTACAGTTTGGTTTTCTTATTTAGTTATCTGTCGGAGACTTCTTCAAGGCAAATAGGTACAGATCTCACTCATTCAAATAGACATGCCAAACTAACCCTGAAATGTTCTCTTTTGGTGATTGCCACTTTCGTTTCTTTTGTAAAGTTATGTATTCTTACCCATTAAAATTATCTTTAGGTTCTCTTTCTCAGCAAAAATGAAGCAATATAGCGCCATGCTTAAGCATGTAACTGCTGATGCTTGGATGCTATTCCTGACTCTGCTATTTAGTTGTTGTGTGACTTGGGACAAGTTACTTCTCTGTGCTTTGGTGTCCTTGTCTATAAAGGGGGTTGTGGTATTTACGTGCTGGATGGTGTTAGAGGGTTAAAAGAGCTCATGCAGTCAAAGCATCTAGCACATACGAAGCTCTGGGGATGAACATTGGCCCTCACTATCTTGTCAGCTTCTCACAGGGTCTCCAGGAACAGAAACACATCCATGTAATAAAAACACAAAGTGAGCTCTATCTTTGGTCATGTGCTTGGCACATAGGGACAGCCAAGATAGGGTCTCTGCTCCAGAAGAACGTGAAGAAGATGAATGTGGGGATGGGTAGATGACAGCAGTACGTGACAGATGGTCTAAGAACAGAAGACTAAGAAGTGGGGCTCGGTGATGGGTGTGAGTACTGGTGCCTCTGGGAACATTTCAGGTCTGAGCTGGTGGGGCTTGAGAGATGAGTCATGGGAATTTGCAAGTCAGAGTGGGTGCCTTGGAGTAGGCCTGCCTGGTCCAGTGAATACGTGCAAAAATGAAAACGTTCTAGCAGCTGATAAACATGTTCCCTGGGGAGATGGGAAGATAGGACCGTTTTCTTCCATTTTCCAAAATGTCATATCTCAGAGCATTTGGTCAGCTGCCAGGCAGTTCACTAAATGTTTTGGCTCCAGTGACTCATCGCCAACATCAGCTAATCAACTTCCTTGACTCATTTCAACCCTCTCGGGATTGTGTCACTGCAAAGCAGAGCTCTGCGCGAAGCATTAGGGGATGCTCACATACTCTTGTAGAGGGCCACTCGGGCAGTCACGGGCATCACTGGGCACAGCAGCGGGATGCTGCTTGGTGCTCTGTGCTGCCAGGGCTCTGTCAGGGTGCAGGCAGTCAACACTGGGCGGAGGTGTCAATGAGCAAGATCCACATGAAGCAAAGAGTTCCACGTTGCTGCCTTTTCATACGGGCCTTCTTTGGGAAGAAGAGTAACCATGAGCTCCTCTTGGTCCTAGTATACCAAACACATCGGATGCACCTCCTCCACTCGGAGACCTCCACACTATACTGAGGGTACACCATACTCAGACCACCACACTACACTGAGTGTACAATATACTAAGATACCATGCTCAGACCTCCACACTATACTGAGGGTACACCATACTCAGACCACCACACTACACTGAGTGTATCATATACTAAGATACCATGCTCAGACCACCACACTACACTGAGTGTACAATATACTAAGATACCATGCTCAGACCTCCACACTATACTGAGTGTACACTATACTCAGACCACCACACTATACTGAGTGTACAATATACTAAGATACCATGCTCAGACCACCACACTATACTGAGTGTACAATATACTAAGATACCATGCTCAGACC
>JAGFMF010011760.1:9723267-9749320 GCA_019455555.1 Galemys pyrenaicus | reverse complement strand
CCACACTATACTGAGTGTACAATATACTAAGATACCATGCTCAGACCACCACACTATACTGAGTGTACAATATACTAAGATACCATGCTCAGACCACCACACTATACTGAGTGTACACTATACTCAGACTTCCACACTATACTGAGCTGCTTATGTAACCCAATTTCCAGAAACTTCAGGCCCTAACTACCTTCACGGTCTGAAGTTTCCACAGGTGCAGGAAATCACGTGCATTCATCTATGTACATATCTTGATCCCTCTAACTTGCAAAGGTTTTATAAACGCTTTGCTTCCTGTAGAATGTGTCTTTCTGGTTTAAAAATGGGAGGAGGGGAATGTTTTCTCTACCCGAATCAGTCCTCTTTCTCCCACTCTGTCCTGGTGATGTTTGTCATAGTCTCCACAACATTTCAGCAAACACTACAGTGCCCAGACAGCGCTTGCCGCACAGGAAGAGTCAGTGATGCTTTAGTGACAAAGGACTACGTGAACAGATGGCACCGCTCAGGCCGCAGCAGGTGCTTCTCTCCTGTGGTCACCATCAGCACCTTTCAATTCACTTGGCCTGCTGCAGGGCCCACCTCTGTCTCATTACCTTTAGCTGGAATTTCTAGCGGAAAATAGGAGATGTGATTTTGTCCGTCCGTCCTTTTTGTTAGGGAGGAGAAGGTTTTTGTTTTGCATTGTCACCTTTTTTTTAAAAAAAGGTGGAGAATATAACACAGAAGAAATCATGATGTATAGATGAGTAATTTAAGAACACAAAATGGACACTCATGTTCATCCCTACTCAAGATGTGAAGCCTTCCTGGCAGGCCCAGAGCTCCTCCATTCTCCTTCCCAAGCATGCTCCCTCTCACCTAAAAGTCTCTGTCATCCCAACTCTGTGACACTCAATTCTTTGCTTTCTTGGTAAGTGTCCCCCCCAAGTGTTAATTTTGGAATAGTGTAAGTTATCATTCCTGTTCTCTGAATTTTGCATTAATGGAATCACAGTATATGTTTTCCTTTGGATCCTCTCCTTTCAAGTAACAAATTATGTTATTGTCACTTGGAATCAAGAAACTCAGCACAAGAAATACAATTATTAAATAAAATAGCTGCTTGAAAGTCACATTAATGCTAAACACAATTGGAAATATCAGAATAAACTCGTGATGTACTTTTTTCTTTCAAAAGTATCATTTCCTAGCTGTACTCACTGAAAAGGCCTAAAAAATAAATGACCAACATAGGAGCTGCATGTCCTGTGGAACTGAGATCTCTCAATCCTATTTCCTACTAAAAGGAACCAGGGGTCATGGGAAATTACTTATTCGAGATCAGATGATAGCCAGAAATGCACATGATGAGTTTGGATCCAAAAGCAGGGAAACTACCAAAGAACATTGGGTTCAAGTCCAAAGACATAACTAGTTGAAGTGGGGTCAATACAGGAAGTTTTTAGGATGAAATTAATTATAATTATAATAACAACGGTAGATAGCTTACAAAATTATATGATAGTTGCCAATTTAACTGATCACCTCTAAGCATTGCTAGTGTGTTGATTAATTATGAGGAAAACTAAAAAAAAATAAATCAGGCAGTCCTGTACAAACTATTTCATGGAAAACAACACTTAAATGAAGTTCCTTATAGATGATTTACAGCTAATAAATGCATCAAATTGGCCGAATTCTAATGTCCCTATTTTCTAAGTCCTGTTGATGGTTTTAAGCAATTATCATAGACAAATTAGGTAAAAACTGAAGATAAAATTTTTATTAGATAATCAAATTGGCAATGTCTTAACACATTAATCTGCCTTCACATCCCAAAAGGAGAGAGAAAGAGGCACTACAAGCTTCTTGGTGATGCAGTTGTCCCAAATGCTCAGCTCTGTCTCTGAAGTCTTCATGTCTTCCTCCTCACCCATCAACTGCTCATCAACTTTCTATAAGATTGTAAGAAATACAGATAACAGAAATGCCAGATTATAAGAAATACAGAGGGAGAAGATATTAGATATTAGCAAAATCTAGTACATGAAAAAGCATATAGAATAAATATGGCATTTTTTTTAAAAAAAAGGCAAGATTAAAAGAGGAGCAGATCAAATCTACAGATCAAAAGAAACAAGTTGTAGAGCCAAATTCAACAGGTGAAACTTGTTAATTTTGTGACTTAAGTCAACAGTAAAGTAAAACTTATATAACATAATGGGGGGCAGAGAAATGTGAGCATGGCTAAATATTTGATATATTAAGGAATTGTTTATTTTAGGGGTAAAATATTTTATTGTACAGTTGTGCTATTTTGGATTTTTTTAAGTCTTTTGAGATATAGGGGAGTAATTTACTGACCTAAATAACTTTGGAAATCAGTGGAATCTATAAGACAAAAAGCAAACAAACAGAAAGATAGTATACAAGAACTATAGTTTCACTGTTAAAGTTGATTCAGTTGCTGGTAGGGGTCACAATTAAGAAACCAGCCTGCATTTATATTAGAACTAAATTACTTTGTAAATGGTGGGAGCCAGGATTCTTCCTGCTGGAGGGAAGGTTTGCAAAAGGGGAAAGCCTAGAATGATCTACATGATAATGACAGAGCTAGAAATGTCCACCCGAATTCATTTTGGGCTTCATATGCATACCTGAGAAATACAGTAAGTGTGCACATGAATGTATTTCCTTGGCTCCTAGCTGAGACCCTTGAAGAAGTGACACCTCGTAGGAATAAGCACAATCAGTGCCCAGATCTTGATCTTGTCACTGGTACTGTTCTCTGAGAGGAGACGGAAATGATAGATTTTTAGGACTGGGGCAGGAAATATACCAGCTGAGCCTGAAACACGGTAAGAAAACATTCAAAAACAAACAGAACCTTCACATTGATGACATACATCAATGGGACACAGAAATAAACAGAACTCCCAATGGTCAACCTCAAGAAACAGGATAATGTTCGAATCAGATTATAGCTCAAGATGGAAGATAAATCTCCCTGAGTGCATGTGGATATAAATAAATGATTGAATAAATAAATGGATGGAGAACACTAATCTCCCAGCAGAAACAATTCCAAATAATATTTGTAGATATTTCCCTTCAAGAAGGTGGAGGGTAACTCCTACCTACTACGTGATTGGCTCATTTTGACCTTCTTAATGGGACAGTATGGACCTGGTGGGGGGGAGGGGAGAGGAGCTTGACAGTGAAGGAAGCAGCAAACCTCCCTCAGCCAGGGACTAAGGTGAACATCAACAGAAGTATGTCAGGCTGTAGATACCATTGAGACAGGATCTTTACTGCTGAGCGTCTCCTCCCTCCCCAAATCCCATAATCCCAGTCTAATTTTGAGAAAAACTGACAAATACCAACTAAGGGAATTTCTACAAAAACACATTACCAATGTTCTCAAAACTGTCAAGTTCATCAAAAAATAGGGATCATCCTGAGAAACACCAAGAGGCATTTTAAGAAGATATGATAACTAAATGTAGTTTGGTGTCCTGGATAAGATCCTAAAACAAAAAATGGACATTAGGCAAAAACTGAGGACAATGGCATGAGCTATGAACTCTAATTAATAATCTAGCAACTTTAGTTCACTAATTGGGGCAGATGTGTCACTCTCTTATAAATTATTACATAGGGAGAACCAAGTAGAGGAATTATGGGAATTCTCCATCTTTGTAAGTTTTCTACACTCTAAAGTGATTCAAAATGAAAGATTCATTTGAAAAAGATAATGGACAGAAACAAAAATCCTTAAGGAATCATTCAGAAATCAGATGTCCAGGTCTTGCCTTAAAGTGGTCCTGTTATGGGTTATGGGATGGGGCTGAGAGGAGGTGGGAAAGGGTATAGGTTAAAAAAAAAAAAGATAGACCTAGAGTTGATAATTGATTAAGCTGAGATTATGGGTAGGTCAGGGGTCACTCTTCTTCTGAGGTAGAAGATGAGAGTTTGTACTCCATTTGACAGGAATCACTGATCAGTATTTAATCATGTTGATAGAGAAAACAAATGAAGTGTGATATTTCTGGTCAAAGTAAATGATACTTGAGGTCAGGGAGCATATCATCAAGTCCAGAGACAGAGCAACTAGTTGCCTGGCACATCTGAAGCTCACCCTCTGACCCCTCAGCAGGTCTCGGTCATGATGCTTTCCAACAACAAAGGACTCCTGTCTCAGAGGAGAGCATAGAATTGCATTTACCCTGGAATTTGGTAGAAATTTCAGAAGACTTCTGGTGGGAGTCAGTGTGATTTTTAGTTCATGAGAAATTTTATGAGTCTGAATCCAATTAACACATTTCCTACAAGCAACAGATTTTACAGGATGCAGTTTCACCTTTACAATCAAATTCAGGTAAAAACATTCATGCAAAATAGTGATGGGGGCCTCCCTGGTGGCTCAAGGGGTTAAGCACTGTGCTATGAAGCATCTGCAGCCACTGCAGCATGAATTTGATCCCCAGTCATGGTGGGGGCCCACATGGCACAGCAGACCTCTCCTGTCTCGCCACTGCTCCCCTCAGCAGTGTGTTTCTTTCAGTTGTTCCGCCTTTTCTGCTATCCATCCTGTCTCTGGTGACTCCTCACCACCCCCACACCTCTGGCCAAAAAATAGTGGTGGCCAATAAATCTATCCCATGGAGGAACTTTCTGTTTTCATAACTTCATTGTCCTTTGATATAAAATATTCCTAAAAGTAGCATTCTTAGAAGCTGCGAAGCACTTCATTACTACCGTCGGTAGAACAACGCACATTGTAATTTAGGTCAGAGGGTGTAGTTTCTATTTTTATTATGCTTACTTTTTTTCTCCCTTATATTTACCATTTTCCTTTTTTAAAAAGGTATGATTTAAAGTTGGTTTATTCTAGGTAATTAGTTTCTTCCATAGGGAATAACAGAATGAATAGAACCTAATGCTGTTGTCTTTTGTGAAATGCTTTGGTGAGTTATAAAATGATGCACCCGTGACCTTTTAGGGTGACATAACTAGCAGAGTCTGGAAGGCAGCATCACGTGGTGCTGTTTTGTGCAAACTGTTCTCCATATCACTGTACTAGAAGAAGAAAAGAATAAGGAAAAGAAATGTACAGGGAGATAATATCTACAAATTTTCTAAAACCAATGAAAGATATCACCCAGATACAGGAAATTCACTGAGCCCCAAATAAAATAAAGACAAAGAAAAAAACTCCTAAGAACATCATAGTTAGCTCCTTAAGACTAAGGATAAAAGAAAAATTTAAAAACAGAGGGAAAAAAGAATACTTTCAAAGGAATGGTGGAAGCCAAACATAATTAAATGATTTCTTTAAAGTGCTGGAAAAAACAAATAAAACTGCCAACCATCCAAACCCTTTTTGAAGTGAAGGTGAAATAAAGACATTTTTTAAAAAAAACAAAGCTAAGGGAATTTATCACCAGTAGATCTGCAATACAAAAAATTCTAAAAGAAGTTCTTCAGAGTGAAAGGAGATGATCCCTAAAGGAAGCATGGAATTTTAAAAAAAATGAGGAGCTCTTAAGAAAGGGAAAATCTATGGCTAAATGTCAAAGACTAGCTCTTTAACTTTTTTGGAAGATGGAGATTTATTTGCATATAAGAACTGAGATGAAGGACAGTGTGGGGCTGGAGTGAGAGGATTCTCACTGGGTGCAGAGACAAAGTGGGAAGCAAAACAGGCAGATGGACTGAAATACACTGCTGAGGGGAGCCGCAGGCAGGAAAGGAGAGGTCTGCTGTGCCACAGTGGTCAGCTCCTTGGCCTGTTGGGGATTCAAGTTCACGCAGCAGTCGCTGGCCATAGCTTAGTAGCACGGAGACTTTAACCCCTACGCCACCAGGGAGACCCCAACACATAGAATTTATAATCTAGGTAGAAGTTTAAATATATGACTACATTAGCAAAAAGGGCAGTCATAAAGGAAATTGTAGAAATACAAATTTTGCCTTGTTCATGAAGAAATAAAATACTACTTAAAGTATGTAGTAAACATGCACAGTGTACTCTAGTCTAGAGTAGTGATTTTCAAAATATAATCCCCAGACCAGCAAAATTGGCATCACCCAGAAACTTGTCAGAAATGCAGTCTTGGTCTTGACCCAGATGTACTAAATCATAGACTCTGAGGACTGAGTCCATCACTCTGTGTTAAAAAGTCCTCTAGATGATCCAAATGCAAACTAAATCTTGAGCCCCTTTGTACTGGACCTGGAAATAGGGTGAAGAGGGACATCACCCCAGTATTAGAGCTGTGAACGGTACAAACCAGTCATGTAATTTGGGTGAAAGTACCAATGACCCATTTACAATTGAAACAAAAAAATCAAATACATGGGAATAAATTTAATTAAGAAATGAAGGGCCTATACAAAGAAAATTATAAGATTGTTAAAAGAAAACACAAAGAAATGGAAAGACATCCCCTGCTCATCAATTGGAAGAATTAGCATTATTAAAATGGCCATCCTACCAAAAGCAATTTACAGATTCAAGGTAATCCTGATAAAAATCTCAATGAAATTCTTCAAAGAAATAGAACAAATATTGATGAAATTCATATAGAGTGACAAAAAAGACTTCGAATAGCCAAAGCTCTCCTGACTAAAAAGGAGAATGGAGCTACCACACTCCCAGAGTTCTAACGATACTACAAAGCCATAATAATTAAAACAGTATGATACAGGAAGAAAAACAGACATTCAAGCCAATAGACTCTAATAGAAACCCAGAAATTGATCACAAAGATATACAAAGAACTCACATGACTCAACAAAAACAAAGTAAACAATCCAGTCAAAAAAACAAGCAGAAGAACTTAAAAGACACTTCTCTAAAGAGGAAATGCAAATGGCAGACATGAAAAATTGTTCAATATCCTTCATAATCAAGGAAACACAAATCAAAAACACAGTGAATTACCACCTTACACTAGTAAGAATGGTACATATTTAATAAACAGGAAACAACAAATCTTGGCAAGAATGTGGAGGAAAAAGGAACTGTCCTATACTGCTGGTGAGGATGCAAACTGGTCCAACCACTATGGAAAGCTGTGTGGAGGTTCCTCAGATTACTAAAACTGGGATTTCCATATGACTCACTAATTCCACTCCTAAGGATGTATCTAAAGGACACAAAAACATTAATTTGAAAGGAAACTTCCTCTCTGATGTTTATTGCAGCACTGTTTATAATAGGTAAGATGTGGAAACAACCCAAATGCCCCAAATAAAAGACTAGATCAAGAGGATGTGGTATATATACACAATTAATTAATATTCAGCAATCAAAAAAGATAAACTCATGTCATTTGCAACAACATGGATGGAACTAGAAATGATTATGTTCAGTGAAATAAGTCAGAAGGAAAAAGAAACATATCAGATGGTTTCAATTATAGAAAGAATCTAGGGGGACCAAATAAGGGATCAGGGGAAAAAATAACAATAATTTTTTTAAGATTTATTTAATTATATTTGACATCATTTGTAGTCTCTAGGGAATTCCCACCACCATTTCACCTGCGCACCATCACTTCAGTCCCTTGTGAGCATTCTGCCCTCATCCCGGTCTATACCCCACCCCCCATGATCCCTTTGGTTTGTCTTTGTCCTTTTGTTCTTGTTGTGCTTTTTGTTTGTTTGAATAACAATGAATTTTTGAAAATTAACAGGGAACTATAAATCAAAGACATTCTGCAGGGGTAGAGGAGGGAGAGGGATCAAAATAAGCCAGAGAAGAGCAAAAGGGACTAGGTTGATGGGGCACAGGTGGATTTGTGGTAGGATTCTGTAGGGATTACACCTGAGAGGAGAAAGCAAACATTGTACAAAAATGAACAATGATGTAAACATATATAAATAAATTATTAAAAAATTGAGAGAGAAACATTAAAAAATAATCTTGTCTAAAACTGAGACTATAAATTCCAAGGAGGCCAACTTCCCTCCTCACATGAAGAACTTCCACTTAATAATTTAGTAACACAGCACTTCTGTGAAACAGAAGAAAATGAAACATTCTGGTTTCCTTTTCATAAAACCACTTTTATCCGTGTTTATGTGTTACAAATAGGCCCATTCCCTCACAAGAGCTCTGCCATACAGCAGGAATGGTATGATGTGGTAAATGTGATCATTTCATTACTTGAGAAATAAGATAATGAGTCCCCAAGTACTTGATAACATTTCAAAAGAGCATGTGCAGGAATGTATAACATTGTAAGGGTGGGGTGAGGTGGGGTAGTGGGAATAGACAGAGTCTAGATTTAGAATTGGTTAGAAATCTGGAGCAAAAATTAACATTTATCTTTTATTAAATTAGTACTTCAAGAAATCAAACACTTGGAATGTAAAAATAAGAACAAAATGTAAATAAAGTAGACTCTAAATGTACTTTATTTGCTGGTTGAAATGAAATTGAACTAGATCTCCAAAAAATGCTGCAAAATTCTCTTTTGCTGCTTCTTGAAATCATTGCCAATAATGCCCTCTGGTGGTAAATAGGTGGGTACTGAGGAATTGAAAAAAGGAAACAACTAGGGGGGCCTGTGAAACTCATTGGTAAGATTTTCATGAAAATATGAACTTTTACACTTCCAGTTGGTAAGGGACCATTATATTTGGCAAGAAAATGAGTCTCCACAAAGTATCACAGCATACACCTTAAAGCACGAGCATTTCAAAGCCAATTTCCCCTGTGGTTTTCCTGAGCAGATGCCAAAGAATACATGGAAACAGTCATCTGTGATGTCTTATGGGGGCACTTCTGGGTCACAGCTTCCACCAGGAACCTGAAGAGAAAGCAAAATCTACTTTTATTGAGGGTGAAATCCATCTTCCAATACTTCTGCTTTTAAACCCAATGATCTTCAAGAATTATAGCTTCAGATAACAATCATGACTCTTATTACCCCTTTTTCAAGATTGTATCTGAATTCTGAACTCATCAACCAGACAGTCTCTTTGCTTGAGAATTCTTCAGACTGTAGCTCTCCACCACTCGGTTAAGCCAGTCAAAACAACAGTTCTAGTTCCGGGAATGAAATTTCTCCAACCCTGGCTCAACAAAGAGCTTCCCAAAGGAACTGCAATAAAGGAAAAAGAACGAAGACAAGGCATTCAACTCACTCTCCTTTAATTCAAACCAGCCGGTTCCTGGCTTCAGTCTCTGGCTCAAGACTTCAGTGTCTACAAACTGTTCCCCTTTCTCTCTCCTTTGAGCTGCTCTCTCTCTCTCATACTTTTTAAACATTCTCTCTTCCCTTCAGTAACTGATTATGTGTGTGACTTTAAGACACTTAGCTCTTCTTATGATAACTATATTTTCATGAAAATAGTTGCTTTAAATGATTTTGACTATGGTATTAACTCACTACTCTGTTTTGTGAATTTGTCTATTTAAATAGAAACTCATCCGCATGTAGCCATGCTGGAATTGACAAGGGATTAATAGAAATATTCCCTTAGAAAGACTGAGATGAGCTCATTCTGTGAATGCTAATCCTTTCCTGTTTTTGCCTTGCTAAAATGAATCCAAATACTAAGTATTTTGCCTTCAAAGAACTTCTTCAACCTTAGACAAAGTTTCATGCAACAACCTGAACTTTGGTACTATTTTCTCCCTTACCATTACCTTCCAAAAAACCTCAACTTTTGGAGTTATATGACTGGCCAGGGTGTAAATCCCACCATTACTATTGACTTGGCTAGGCTGTCGATCTCTACAAAGATATATAGATTCCAAAATGGCAGCACATACAACTGTGTTCTACGAAGTATGTCTATAGAATAAGCCTAATTTATTTGATCTTGGGATTTTTTTAAATCAAAGCATTTTGGGAAAACTGTTTGAAAAAAACTTCAGGAAATGTTCTCTAGAAGTTTTCTAATTCGCATTATACCTTTCAAATTTCCTCAGTTGTGCTAAGCTACATTTACGTGCTTAGCAACCATGTGCGACCATGGCTACCATGCTGGACAGTGCAGAAGTGGATGTTCCATCAATGCAGAGCATTCTATTGGACATCACTAGACTAGGGTTTATTATGAGGACTAGTTCTTCATAGTTTTGTAGTTATACTCAAACTCCAGCCCTCAAAAAAATATAAAAATGTATATAGCACATAAAAGTCTTAAGCAACATCTTAATCAAGTGATCCAAAATAATATTCTGAGTAATGGTTCAAATAGTATCATATACCTATACCCTGTGTTGTAGTCTAAGAATGCAACATTTCCTGCATAATATTTCTGACAGCAATATGTAACCTGATCATTAAGAATCATTCTCTTATATCCAAAAAAGCACTGGAATATCAAAAGGAAATAAAATCTTAACATCAGTAATAAAGTGAAAACTCCAATTTTCAAATGAGTAAAAGATTTGAACATTTTATTAAGGATGCTATACAAGTAGCAAGATACTTAATATCACTACCCTTTAGTATAATGCAAATTGAAATCACAATGTGATGTCACCATATACCTATTTGGTCAAACATTTTTTTTAAAAAAATTGTAGTATCGGGTCTCTGTGGTGGTGCAGCTGATTGAGCGCCACACTGTGAAGCATTCACAGAATAGTAGCGTGAGTTTGATCCCCAGAGAGGGAGGGTACTCACATGGCACAGCAGACCTCTCTCACCTCACCTGCTGCTCCTCTCAGCAGTATATTTCAGTCGATATACCTGTTCTGCTCCCTGCTCTGTCTCTGGTGAATCCTCTCACTTTCCGTGCCTCTGGCCTGTACCCCAGCTCTTGTATACATAAATAAAAAAGATTTCTTGGGCCTCCCTGGTGGCACGGTGGGTTAAGCAGCGCACTATGAAACAAACCACAGCCACTGCAGCACGAGTTCGATCCCTGCTGCCGGCCAGGGAGGAGATCCACGTGGCGTAGCAGACCTCTCCTGCCTCTCCCGCTGCTGCCCTCAGCAGTGTATTTTGGTCAGTCTGCCTGTTCTGCTCCCCACTCTGTCTCTGGTGGATCCTCTCACCTCCCTGGACTCTGGCCTGTACCCCAGCTCTTGTATGCATAAATAAATAAATCTTTAAAAATAAATAAATAAAATAAAAAAATATATCTTTAAAAAAATGATAATATCAAGTGCTAGCAGAACTACTGCATTTCTAATATTTTGCTGGTGGCAATGCCATAGGGTATAACCACCTTGGAAACAAGTTTGGTAGTTTCTTATAAATGTAAAGAATAAATTTATAAATTATAAATATAAAGATATATTTACCCTATCACCCATCAATCCCATGCCTCTATATTATGTAAGAGAAATACAAACTTACATTGGTATAAAAACCTGTACATGAGTATTTATCACATTCCATTGACAACTTCCTACCAAAAACTTCCTCAATATCCATCAAAAGGTAGATGGATAAACTGTGGTACTTTCATATAATGCAATGCTACTCAGAAGCAATACAGAGAAACAAACAATTGACACACATGGCATGAATCAATCTCAAAGGCACCATGCTGAGTAAAATAAGCCAGTCTCAAAAGTTTAGCTCGATCTCACATGATTGCATTTATATGACATTGTGAAGAAGGAAGGGACATGACAGATCCATGATTACTGCAGAGGAGGGATGGGGCAGCCTAAGGAAGGTTTCTGTGTTCATGGAAATTTTTGCTATCCTGAACATGGTAATGGAAGCTTAAACACAGAACTATACATTAAAAGAAAAAGGGAGTCAGTATTAATATGGGTATTTTTTAAATTAGTAAGAGTAAAGGATCATGACGGCTACAACTTTCTCTCTAGTGGCTCAGAAAAATGAATATGTAGGTAGATGGGTAGGCAGCCAGCCAGCCAGAATGGATAGAATGATATACCAAATGGGAAAAAGTGCACTATTAATGAAGCTGGACACAAAAGCATAAAGCGATTTTTTATGCTATTTCTGAAACTTTGAAATGATACCAAAATAAAAGTTGCCAAGAAGTATATTTAAAATGTACTTCCAATAAGGGATGTTTTAAAAGATCCTTCCAAAAGTATCATGTGACATATGAGATGCCAAACTTTTTTTGTTCTCCATGCTCAATGATCTCTCTCCTAGACCTGAACTGGAGAAATTCCATGCAATAAACCTGTAATGGCATATTGTTTTTAACTTGTGTGCCTATTTTAGAGGTGTGGGGGTGGTGGTGAGAGGATTCACCAGAGACAGAGTGAAAAAAAGAACAAGCGGATTGACTAAAACACACTGCTGAGGGGAGCAACAGGTTAGGTAGGAGAAGTCTACTGTACCATGTGGGTCCCCTCCCTGGCAGGAGGTTGAACTTGTGATGCAGTGGCTGGGGATACTTCATAGTGCAGTGCTTAACCCCTTGCACCACCAGGGAGGCCCCTGCATGCCTACTTTAACAGATTTTTTGTAGAAACTATGAACACTGAGTTGAAAAGGATTCCCAGGCTTAGTCCAGGTTCATGAAGGGAGAGTTCTGCTATTGATTAGTGATGCCTCTCACAGGTGCAAACTAGGGTTCTAGCAGTCTGTGTGTCCAGAATATCCTCTTAGTCTTTACCATATTTCTTCTTCTTCTTCTTTTTTAACTTGGTATACATGTTCTTTAACCCACCAACATAGCTTTAGGTAGCTCTTCGAGATGGTTTATAAAGCTGTTTTTACTTAAAATCTTAAATCACTATCTTTTCATATTGCCTTATCTTTCTTTTTGTATTTTCTTTAGCCAAGTGTAATTCCTTATTTGATGTTGCCTAAACAATTGAAATAGTCTCATTTCTCTCCTCATTTTTTCTTTCTACCTTTCAGTTTGTTCTATATACAATGGCTGCCTGAAGCAAAGATTGGCTCCTATTAATTGAGTCTCTGTTCAGCATGAGACAGAAGCTCTTAGGGTTCAATCCCTACCCACATAAATTCAGGTCCAGAGGTGGAGCCCAACATGTAACAGATGATGATAACACATGGAAAAATTCCTACTGCAGTCTTCTTAGCTATAAAATTGAAACAACGATGATACATTCCTCCTACAGTATGGAGAGGATGAAATGATTTATAAGTAGTAAAGTGCTTAGTTTTTGATCTACTTGTAGCAACCATGCAATAAACACTAGCCATTAATATGATTGCTTCCCCACCCCAAGTGCCTACCATAGCGATATGTACTTGATAGTCTAACTTTCAAAGATAGTGAATATAAATCACTTTTCTAAGCCACCCAATGGCCCATGGAATCCTGAACAGAGCCAAAACTCTGAAGTCTGTTTACCCAGATCTCACATAGGGGATTATGATTTTCCATATAAACTAAACCATGTCCTTTTAATTTTATCATCTATTTTCAGTATGCTCTTGTTTCTGTGATATATTTTAGCAGATGAGTCTCATGTTCTTCTCAGTCACACAGTTTATACAGAAGAGCCCAGCAATATAACCCCCATAGTCTATGCTATACGCTGCCATATAATCCTTGCCAGCACTCACAGCTCAGACTTTATGCCCCTTCCAATAGCCATACATATTTATCAACATACAATGAAATCTCTTCTTCAACAAAATAAATTATGAATATTACATATAAAAAATAATAGCAACAGTAAAAGGAAGAGTAGAAAATAAGACCCCAAACTCATAACACCCTGAGGATTTGAGAACTAAAAGGACATATGCTTTGCTCAATCCCAAAGATAATCTCTGAAAGTACCCAAAGAAAGGAGGATATGGATAAGAATTGAAACTATCATCCATTTCCAAACATGCCCAGAAAAAAACATGTTCTCTCCAAGCTGCCAAGATGAATGCAAGACACAGAGTTGTTTTTTTTTTAATTTTTTTAATTTCATATGGCTTTTCAGATATGTCCCAGAATAATTTTTAAAAAATAGACAGGCTGTCCTTATAAAAAAGAAATATAGACATTTTCCTACTGGGCAGCAGTGTGGAAAGACAGAAAGAATGCTGAGACCCGAGTTCTGAGTGGCCACCACCCAGAAACACCACATGATCCTGTGCGAGGTGCTGAGGAATTTTGACCTTTGGTTTCCAGGGTTACAAAAGTTAGGGATACTGACATCTGTTCTGGCCTAATTCGACAAGTTGTTATTGAGAATAATAACTAGCACTTGTGCAGCAACCTAAAAACTGCCTTTTCACTTTAAACTACTACAGAGTGCTTTAAATGCTTTCATCATCATTATATTCTTTTGACAAATGAGGACACTAAGTTCAAAAAATTGTTAAACTACCTACCTAATGTCAGAGTAAGTGACAAAGTGGGACTCAACCCACATCTCCTAACTCCACACCTTTGCTTGACCCATGGGATTATAATTATATGAATGCCAGGTCTTCTTATCATTTTATCAAGGCTGAGCACATCATAACCATTCAGTAAACATCTGAGGAACTGAGAGGAACCAAGACACTGTCGTCTGGTTCACCAATGCTTGACCAGAAAGACACCCAGAACCACTGCACCCTGTATCTGAGGGAAGATTCTAGATCAAAAATATTTCCATTACTTAAACATAAAGTGAAATAGCATACCAAAGCAATATTTATGCTCTGTATCACTTTTAAGTCTTCTTGTTTTGGTTGGTTGCATGAAACAAAAATTTACTCAATGGGAAAAATGTGAAAAATCTTCTTTACAGAAAAATTTGAAATATCTTAGACTTGGCAATGTTCGTTCAAATGTGACACATAAAAATACAAGCAACAAGAGAAAAAAATAAACTGCACTTCATCAAAACTTAAAATTCTTGTGCTTCAAATGATACCATCAAGAAAGTGAGAAAACAGATTACACACTTGAAGAAAATATTTACCAGTTACATACCTTATAAGAAAATTGTGCTCAAATATGTTAGAAACACTGAAACTCTAACAAAAAAAAAGATTAATAAGGCAATTTTTAAATGGACAAAGAATTTAAGTAGACAAGAAAAAGGTATAGGAATGGAAAATAAGCATATGAAGAGGTAGTTGACATCATTAATCATTATGGAAATGGAAATCAAAACTGCGATGAGACATCACTTCACACACTAGGATGACCTGGACTTAAAAATGTAAAAAGCAAGTATTGGAGGAAAGAAGGAGAGTTAGGAACCCTCACATTATTCTTGGTGGGAATTTAAATTGGTGTAGCCACTCTGGAAAATAGTTTGGTGTTTTCTCAAGGAGCTAAACATAGAATTACCATATGATCCAGAGATTCCTAGTATTACCCAGGAGATTTGAAAATATATGTTCAGACAAAAGCTTGTACATGAATATTCACAGACGCATTATTCATAGTAGCTCAAAATAGACTCTAAATGTCTATCAACTGATAAATAGCAAACAAAATACATGACTATGGGACAAAAATAGGGGCACATCATTTGACCTTTGGTCAAGCAAAGATTTAGATATGTCACCAAAAAGACATGAGAAAGAAAATTTTAAAACTGATAAGTTAGACTTTATCAAAATTAAAAACCTTTTCTCTCTAAAATACGTTCAGAAAAAAAGTAAATAAGTGAATCATAAACCTGAAGAGGTATTTTATTTTTCTTATTTTTTTAAAGATTTATTTATTTATGCATACAAGAGCTGGGGTACAGGACAGATTTCAGGGAGGTGAGAGGATTCACCAGATTCACAGAGGATTCACAGAGCAGGGGGCAGAACAGGCAGATGGACTGAAACACACTGCTGAGGGGAGCAATGGGTGAGGCAGGAGAGGTCTGCTGCACCATGTGGGTCCCCTCCCTGGCCAGCAGCAGGGATCGAACTTGTGCTGCAGTGGCTGCGGTTTGCTTCATAGTGCATTGCTTCTCCCACTGAGCCACCAGGGAGGCTCATGAAGAGGTATTTTAAAAACATCTCATAAAAATATTCAGGATATATAAAGAACTCTTACAAGTCAATAACTATAAGATAAACAGCCCATAAAAATATGGGTATATCACTACACACCTGTTAAACTAGCTAGAGAAAAAATTTTCAGCATCGACAATATCAAATGTTGGCTGGGATACGGAGAAGCTGAATTTCTCACACATTGCTTGTTGGAACATAAAATGTTATAGGCATCCTGGATAATAGTTTGGCAATTTCTTGTGAAATTATACATGCACTTACAGAAGTTGTATTGAAAGTAGATTACTCTTTTTCTCAAATGAAATGTGTTCATTGGATTGCGTAACCAAGGGGAATAACTAGACCTTTGCCTAATTCATCCGTCTGTCTTTCATAAACATCTGTGTCAATTTTAGTCTCAAGTGGTCCTTCCCAAATGATGGAATGGTTGATCTTCTTTTGCTGAGTCAATCTGGTCCTCCCAGCTAGCAATCAAGAGAGAGGGCATTTCTCTCTTCTTTGAGATTTTGAGCAGAAGTCCTGAGGGTATGGAAGAGTAGAACGTGGATCACATACATGCCTACAAATGAGCCCAATCCGAGGCCAGGAGGTTGGGGAACACTAATTAGTGACTGACGGGTAGGGGCCTTCCCTGTGATAAGGGGTGAAGAAGAGTCAATCCTACCCAAGTGCCATGGGAGACACTCTCCACAGCAGGGGGTTCTGTCACCACAAGTGGGGTGTGAGGGAAAGTGTGCTGGATGAAAACGGCGTCTCACTGCCAGAGCTCACTTCCGTTCTTTGAAAGCAGCCAGAGTTAATTTATTTTTAAGTTAAACCTGATGTTATATCATTCTCCTGCTTCAGATTGTGCCATGTTTTGTATTTCTCTGAGAATAAAATTAAAACCTCCCAGAGAGCTCAAAGGCCTTCATACTCTAAGCCTCCCTCAAAAGATTAAAATTTCTGTCACTCTCCCCTCATGCTCCAGAAACCCCAGGCTTTTTTTTTTTTTTTTCAGTAATACATACTGCTTCTTCATAATTCGTGTGCGTTCTACACACACTGTTGATGTACTTGGACCTGCCCATGGAAGACATCTCATCATTTGTAGGGCTCAACTCAACTCTCATTACTTAATGGAGTTTTCCTGATTCCCCAGATTAAGACGATTCACTCTGTTAAATTCTCATACACGATACCTGCATACCTTCCTTACAGCATTTGCCTCAGGTGTGATTATGTGATTATTTATATAATTATTGTTTGCTAGCTGATCCCCTCCTGTTAGAATATAAGCTCCTAAGACCCAAGATTTCCCATCTCTCTCCCCATATAGTCTTAGCTCCAAGCCTAACACAGAGAAAGCTCTCCATTTTCTCCTCAATAAATGAACAAATTTGGTGAGAGACCAGAGAGGGCTGATCAATTTGGTAGGAGACAGATTGAGTCAGAAATATTGACAAGTCAAGAAGTTAGGAAATTTGTAGTCGAGGTTGGCAGGGAGGGGATTCCAAGGTGAATGGCATCCAACATTCCAGGGGACTAATGTCCTTCCAAAAACGATAATGAAAATATCAAAAATGTATTTTGCTGTCCCTCAAAGGAAGATTGCTTTCCATTCAGCTGTTGTGAGTTGATGAATCTGGGGATATAAAAGGCCCAGGTCCATTCTGAAATTATTTACTGTCTTAACACCTACCGCCTTCCTGACAGGCTCAGGCCAAGCTGCAGGCCCAGCCATGGGCAAAAAAGGAGGGAAAACATTCGCACAGAAACCTGAGGTCATTTCTGTTTTATTTACTCTGGACATTCACCTTAGAAACTGAAGTCAGATTTAGAGAGTCAAACAACCCTCTACCGGGTACATTTTCTGCCATCCTTTCCCTTGGTAAACAGCTTCTAGAGACACTAAAAGCATAGGGTTTCTCTCTAAGAGGAGTCCAGTGTTCTGTGTCTTTTTCAACATCCTCTTCTCCTCCAGACACACTCTGCCCAACACAAAGGTTTTGCTTGTTCAGGGCTATTCTGAGCTTAAGGACTACTTCTGAAGAGAGCAGGCTAAGGGGGTGTTTCTGTATTTTCTTCCTGAGGCGTGTGCAGGGAAAAGATAGAAAAAAAAAAAAAAAAGCTCTCCTACACCTACACTCCCATTCAAAACAACCCAGCAATCATTTTTCTTAATATTTAGCAGTGGGTTCCAGCGTGTGAGTTCTTTAATAATGAAGAATGTGGCTGCTATTTTCATAAACCAATTTTCATTGTAAAAGACAGCTATTGGGCTAATTTTTAAATTATCAAATGTCTAAACTTAAAGAAAAAAATGACAGGGAGGAGGACTAAGCAGAAGGGAGAGGAAACAGCTGTGCTTTAGCTTTATCCCCAAGTTCAACCAAATCCTTACTGCACTGGCAGTTTATATTGTCAGAGGCAGATGAAAAATCCCTAGAACCAGGAAAGAGAAGCTAATGAGAAACCCTAAGAAGAGAGAAGGAAAGGAATTACTGAGAAGTAAAGGAAAAGCTGTTAGAATGTCTTGGAAGCTGTTTGGCCTCCACTATTGTTTCATAGCTTATCCTCTGAGAAGTCTCTCCACATACAAGCTATGTGAGATGCCTGCCTCATTTGCAAAGGACGAAAGTAGAATAAATATTTAACTTGAGCTGAGAAAGGGGAGTCCCTCAGCCTCAGGTCCTCAGCTGTATCAGCTTGTTTAATGCGATTTGTCCCTTGCGTTTCTCAAACCTCTGTCCTGGCCTCCTTTATGCCAGAAATTGAAGGCTTAAAAAGCAAATATTTGCCTTTCTTCTTCTGACTTATTTCACATAGCATGAACCTCTCCATTTTCCTCCATGTTGTTACAAATGGAAAGAGTTCAGCTTTTTTTATGGCTGAGCAATAGCCCATTTGTGTGTGTGTGTGTTTATCAATCCGTGTTCTAGTATAATTCAAGTTTGAATTATACTGTCACACACTGTGTAGTTATATTTATAAATTCTTCTGAAAATCCAACTCAAAATACAAAAACACAGGCTTACCTCTTGGAAAAGTTTCCTCTTCTTTCAAATAGGAACAATAAGCTCATACCGCTGTCTCAACTCTATCTCCTAGAGCTATAGCACATAGAACGGCACTTTTCAGAAAGGTTCCTTCCTCCTCTACTTCTGTTTTAAAGTCTCACTAAGCAATCATGACTCAGTATCTGCAAAGGGAAAAAGTGTAATATTATTTTTGTGAAACAAGGAAATACACCTCAGCCAATGATTTAGGATAAGATCCCCAGAAGAAGATATGTCAATAGTCTTTGTCCCCTGAAATGATATATAGGAAAAAAAAAACCAACATCTCTCTTTGGGCACTCTTAACAAAAATGTAGACTCTAAATCTAACCTTAAGAAAACATCAAAGAAACCCAAAGTGAGAGGCATTTTACTAAATAATTGACCAGGACTCAGAAGTATCCAGTCACTAAAGACAAAGAAAGAATGGAGAATTGTGACAGAGAAAACTAAAGAGGAAATACAGCTGTGGAATTCTGGAATTAAGAAAGAACTCTAAGGGGGAAAATGATGAAATCTGAATAAGTTTATTTAATAGTATTGTAGTTTCCTAATTTTGATAATTAAGTTGTAACATTAGAGGAAGTTTAAAATTATTTCCAAATTAAAAAATTTAAAAAGAAGGATCAGAAGACAGATTCTTAACTTACTTTATTTGATAGGAAGGAGGAAATGAGGACCTAAATAATACAAACTGAATTATGCACCCCCCCAAATTCATGTGTTAAATCCCTAAACCCCCAACATGGCGGTATTTGAAAGCTGCCTGTGAGAGGTGACCAGGGCTAGATGAGATGATGATAAGATGGGTCTTCAAGATGCAATTAGTGCCCTTTGAAGAGGCTGGGGATGAGTGACAGTGCCTCTCTGCTTTTTCTCTCTTTTTCTTTCTCTCTCCTTCCCATCCTCAGGGTGCACTAAGAGGTCGTGTGACATAGGTTAATATAAAATTCATTAAATGGGGTGCTTGAAAATTGAGCTTAAGAACTAAAGAAAGCTTTAAAAATACATTTCATGACAACTAAATCAAAACAAGCCCTAGAAATATGGCTACAGAACTAGGGAGGGGAGGGAGGATGGGAGTGGGGGTGGGGAGGTCTAATGACCGTGGGAGAAGGACTGTGGGTGCTTTGATGATGGAGGTGATGGTAACAGAATATCTGGGTGTCAGCCTAACCCCCCCCCCCATTTCCTGTGTGGTGTTGTAAACCAATGTTACCTCAATATAGAAAAAACAAAAACACAAAGAAATATCTTTTAACAATATCGTTTGAATATTAAAATACAAAAAAAATTTTTTTAAAGAGAAGTCGTGTACACCAGGCGAGATGGCAGCATCAGCCAACAAGGGAGAAAACTGTCACCAAACCCCAACCCTACTGATACCCTGATCCTGAACTTCCAGCCTCTAGAACCATGAGGAAAGAAATCCCCATTTTTCAAGTCACCCCTTCTGTGGTGTTTAGTTATGGTGACCCAGCCATCACATCAATCAACCTACCAACTGGTGATTTTTATAGCAATATGCTATTTCAAATCTAATACAACCTTCTATACGTCTCAGTTGTTTCCTAAGTGTGTACCTGCTATGGTTGTAACTGTGTCCCTCCAGAATAATAGAGATGTGTTGGCTCTAAATCACCACTCATAGATCTGGTCTTTTTGTGTGTGTGTTTTTTAATTTTTTTTAGATTGATTTATTTATGCATGCCAAAGATGGGGTACAGGCAGAGCTGGGGTACAGGCCAGAGTTGCGGGAGGTGAGAGGATTCACCAGAGACAGAGTGGGGAGCAGGACAGGCAGCTGGACTGAAATATACTGCTGAGGGGAGCAGTGGGTGAGGCAGGAGAGGTCTGCTGCGCCATGTGGGTCAGCTCCCTGGCAGGTGGCAGGGATCAAACTGGTGCTGTGGTGGCTGTGTTTTGCTTCACAGTGCATTGCCTAACCCATCGCGCCACTGGGGAAGGCCCCCCATAGATCTGGTCTTAATAGAGAGTTGGCTCTTTCCTCAGTCTTCCCCCAGATCCATTCTCCGTGCAGCTCTGTGCTCTGTGGATGGATAGTCCTATCCTGCCCAGACCCTGCCTCTGTTTTCTGGGTAGACTGTTAGTAGTTCCTCCTGTTTACACTTCTGCCCAGCCCTCTGCCAGTGTTGGTCCTCCCTCAACCATCCTCTTGCTGGAAGCCCCCTCATGGTTACCCTTTTCTTATCCATTCTGATGTGCTCTTCACCTCCTGTCTTCGATCTAAGAAGGCAGTGACTTCCTGCTGTCAACTAACCCATGGATGCCTTAACATCCCTGATGAGTCCTGTCATCCCTTATCCATGCACACCTCTGTAAACAATCCTTTCATAAAGTCATCTCTCAAACAATCCCCCAGTAACATATTATAGGATGAGTGAATTCTGGAGATGTAATGCGCGGAATGTTGACTACAGTTAATACGACTGTATTGTGTACTTGAAATTTGCTAAGAGCATTGATCAAAAGTGCTCTCACTACACACACACACACAATCATCACCATGTGAGGTGATGGAGATGTTCATCAGCTTGATTGTGGTAATCACTTCAAAATGTGTACATGTATCAGAACATCATGGTTTATACTTTCTGTACAATTTTTATTTGTCAGTGGTACCTCAAAAAAACTGGTGGGAAATTCCAGCTGAGTATGAGATTTTCTGTCAGGATTCTAACTGACACAGATGCTCTATATCTGGGGAGTTTTGATAACTTTTCTTCCCTTTCTTTGTCTTATTTTCTACTTGTAAAGAACCACTAGTACTATGGGTACCTCTGGATTCAAGTCACGTAAACCACCATTCTCCACTGCACACACTATAGAACAGCATTATAGAACAGCAACATGCATTGTTACCACCATACAGAGATTTTACAATAATTTTCTTATGGAAAATTGAAACTTCATGTATCCTAAAGACATTACCCTAAAGTCTGTAGAAGATGTAGTCACTTCTAGCAACAAACTGGGCTACAAATCATAGAAGAAAAGAAAAAGTGTACTGTGTGACGTAAACCCGGAGGCAGCAAGGCCAGGTGCTTCATAGTGCAGGCCCAGCTGTGCAGACCTGGCCTCAGGTGTCTCAAGCTCTCTGTGTCTCCGCTTCTTCACCTGTCATTAGACCACAGGAGCACAGCCTGGAGAGATGGTAGGAGGATTAAATGAGATATTCCAAATTTAGTTCTTGACAATGCTTTATACATAGTAAGTGCTCCCTTGTTATTCATTGAATAGGCCTGCTTTTTCCTATAGTTAATAAGATATGATCCAAAAGGAGGCAATATTCAGCCTCAAATTTTATTGAATTGTTTGCCCAAAGATTTATTAGATCACGATGTAGTTCTTTTCTCTGTCTGGCTTATTTCTTTCACTGTAATGTCCTCTGTGGTATTGTGAGGGGTTATTGTGAAGAGTAGCAGGATGTCCTTATATTTGTGATTGAATAAATATTCGTGTGTGTGAGTGACACCTATATTCCTACAAGTGGGATTACTGTATTCTATTATTTTTGTGGGGAAAATGGAGAGATGTATAAACTTTTAGTTATAAAATGAATCAGTCCTGGGGAATCTAAGGTACAGGTGGTGACTATAGTCAACCATATACTTAAAAGTATACACTTAAAAGTTGTTAAGATGGTATATCTTGATGATCTCGGCACATATACCTAAAAGTACTATCTTAATAAACCTTAACATGGTCATTATTTCCCAATATGTATGTATATAAATTTATCACTTCTTAAACCTTAAGCTTATACAATGTTATTTCCCAGTTATATGTCCATAAAGCTGGAAAACAGATTTAGTAGAGCTCATTGGCATAATGCACAAGTGTGTCAGTTACTAGGAAAATGGAAGAGAACTCTTTATTTTCTCCTGAGAATACCTTACAATGTCTCAATATGGGCAAATATCTGCATGTGATATGAAAAGTCTTTAAAGTCTGCTGTCTCCACAGAGAAAGAGCAGCTGCCTAACTGGTGGAAAGGCAAAAGTAGAGAGACTGGGCTGGAAGAGCCACTTAAGAAAAAGTGGATTATTTTCCTTTTCTGAAATTGCCCTAGCCCAGAAAATAGGGAAATAGGTAGGAAAAGGTTACAGGGCCGAAAGGTAGGAGGTCAGGTCAAGGGCATCCATTTTCATGACATCCATTTTCATTTTGAAATGTCTTGAGTTTCGGGTATTTATGATAAAGAAACATGTATTGTTTTCCCCTTTATCATAAAAGGAGTACTTATTTGTAATAAATTCAAAGTTACTGAAGTGTATAAAGTAAAACATGACAGTTACTCTCTCAACATTCTTTTAAACTCAAAACTGCTGCTTCCCAGTTTGGTCCACTGGAGTTCATAGAAACATAAATGAAGACATAAACAAAGGGAAGGAACATGCCTTACTATAAAATTAAATTAAATGAAGCTTAAATTAACTGAAAAAGTTAATTAACTTAAAAGTCACTCAAAATAATTCTGTCTGTAGGAAAACTCAACATGTATTCTTTCAGCAAACATGTTTCCTTCCCAGGCTTGGCCTAACTGAAATATGACTGCTCCAGCAAACCCACCTCCCCTACGGTCCTCTTAGTGCCTTTTGCCCTTGACCTGACCTCCCATCTTTTGACCCTGTAACCTTTTCTTACCTATTTCCCGTGTTCCTGCCCTATTCCCTCTGCCCTGTCCTTGTTAATGTAATTTTCTCTTTCTTCCCTGTAAAATATAAGCTCCATGAGGACATAAATCTACCCTTTTGCTCTTCTCAGCATTCAAAACAAAACCAAAGAAAGCACTCAAGAAATATTAAGTGCATGAATGCCTCCCCTAGGATTTGACAAGGATAAGGAAACAAAAACAATAGTCCCTCCCCTCAAGAAGTCTAAATGGATGTATTCTATACATATGTTAGCTCAGGCACACAAATTTCAGTTGTTCATACTTGAACCAACTACCTTGCTCTTAGCTTATTTTAAAAATAATTTCACATTTTACTAGTCTCATATCCTTATACCACATTTGGGAAGTCCTGACTACCGAGAAAACCTTTTAGACCTTTCTAAATCTCTTACATATCATAAGTAATAGTGTCAGGCAGGGCCCTCCCTGGTGGTGAAATGGATTAAGCAACACACTATGAAGCAAACTGCAGACCGAATTTGAGCCCTGCCCCCAGTCAGGGAGGGGACCCACATAGCGCAGCAGACCTCTCCTGCCTCACCCTCTGCTCCCCTCGGCAGTCTATTTCATTCAGTCTACCTGTTCTGCTCCCCACTCTGTCTCTGGTGGATCCTTTCACCCCCACTTCTGGCCTGTACCCCAGTTCTTGTGTGCATAAATAAATCTTTTTTAAAAAATAGTGTAAGGCAAGAAAATATTAAAAATTAATTAGCTATTTTTTAATCTATCTTAAAAATTCGGCTATTGACTCACAAAACAATGGACTGTGATGACACTGGTCATGCATGAGGAAGGACGGCAGGACTTTCCTGTGACCCCACCTGTAACCTAGTAGTGCTCCAGCCAAGCGCCATTGTCTCCAGCTTCTTGCCTACCCAACATACATTTCTCTTGTAATAACCAAAGAAATGCATCCTGGCTAATTGTGTAAGTGGCTCCCCTGAGTATTATAGGATTTGACAGTTGAAAAATACCAGCTTACCTGTTATTTCCAAAACGTATTTGATCACAGAACCTTTGTATTTGATCACGGAACCAACATTTTCTGATCAATAACTTGAGAAATATTGCACTAGGGCACCATAAAAAGTGGTTTCTATTTCAATTTTATATTTTAACAATATTCCTTGAGAGTACCTGGACTCAAGGACTTGGTTTCTAACACTAACTTTGGGCAAGGGACGCAAGCAAGTCAGGTTTATGTGTTATAAGCCTCATTTGTAAAATATAAATAGCAGTGCTGTCACAGGGCAGGGAGAGGGACACATGGAGAAGCTGTGCTTGCTTCTTGGTCTTGGACTGGTTGGAACAGATGCGGGTGAGAGACCCGTGGGGGGCTTAACAAGGGCAGCTTTCATCTTAATTTTAATTTTGCTCTTTTCCTCCCAGATTTGTCTGACCCTTTCTGACCCTTTTCTATGGGTCTCCACCGAAAGATCCTTTTGACTTGTGGCAGGCTTATGGGCCTTGCTTTGGGTTAATCCTGTTTGACTGGACTTTTGCCCTCAAGGGATGGGTAACTCTGGGTGCTTGATTTAGTAGCTATATTCTTTGTCTTTCCTGTATTGTTCCCTAATTGTATTAAAGTTCCTTTCCATTGAAGGCTTTATATGTTTGTCTTGATGTGGCAGATAGCAGACCCATTTAGAGCGGCCAGGTTTGGGGGTTCTGGGGTGCCCCTCTTCCTGCCCTGTAACAGTACCACTGTTATAAGAGTTATGCAAATCTTGGTGTGATTCCCAATATATGCTGACATCTCATTCTGTGGTGATTCCGCTAGTCGTGTTCTTCAGGCCATATGATGTAGACTGTAAAGTTACATAAAGAGAGGTATGTTTGATTAGAAGCAGAAGCTTAATTTTGTTTTTTGGTTTTTTTCAATGGGAAGAGAACCTTTTAATGAACATTGATAGGACAGTTGAACAATTGCAAAAAGATAAACACTTTATACCATGCACAAAAATTAACAGACACTATTCCTATATTCAGGACCATTTTTGTTTTTATTTCCTTTATTTATATATATTTCACATCAATTGTAATCCCCATGTATTCCCCATCACCATTTCACCATTGCACCATCACCTCAGTCCCTTGTGCTCTTATCTGCCCTCAACACTCTCGCTCCCCCCTCCCTACCAAGTGTCCCCAATTTGTCCTTGTCTTTTTGTTTTGTTGTGTTTTTATTATTATTGTTGTTGTTATTCTTTTCCTTGATCCTTATTTAGTTCCCTTATATTTCTCCTAGGGGGGAAACCATCTGGTATTTTTCTTTTGCCTTCTGACTTACTTCATTGAGCATAATCCCTTCCAGCTCCATCCATGTTCCTATGAATGACTCTATTTTATATTTTTGATTGCTGAATAGTATTCCACCATGTATATGTACCACAGCTTCCCGATCCACTCATCTGTTTTTGGGCATTTAGGTTGTTTCCAGGTCTTACCTATTG
>JAGFMF010011760.1:9653700-9712308 GCA_019455555.1 Galemys pyrenaicus | reverse complement strand
CCTGCTCTCTGTGGTGAATCCTCTCACCCCCCCCACACCTCTGGTCTGTGCCCCAGTGCTTGTATGCATAAATAAATAAATCTTTAAAAAAAAAAAAGAGTTCAGGAGTTGACGTCAGACATAAATCCTTTAATGTATAAAGAAATCTGCCGTAAATCTATTTGGATTTCCCTGCAAGTGAAATGAACAGATTAGGAATGCTGTGATTTTTCTTTTTCTCTCTCTTTTTTTTTTGCATGGAAGAACTGGGGTGTTGGCCAGAGCTGTGGGGATGACAGAGTGGGGAGCAGAACAGGTGGATTTACTGAAATACACTGATAAGGGTGAGACGGAAGAGGTCTGCTGCGTCATATGTGGGGTCGCTCCCTGGTTGGGGATTGAACTCAGGCCATAACAGTGATGACATTGAGACATAACCCCTATGCCACCAGGGAGGCCCCAGAATGTGCCTATTTCTCAACATCACATGTAGCATATGTAACTGGTGGAGCACAGCTTGATGGCACTGAAATGCTCTACCCCCTGCCCAGTCCTCAAGCCACCAAATCTAAGCCAGATTCTGTAGCAAATTAAGACTTCTGTCTGCAGCATGTTCTCCATTATCAGTAGCAACAACTGTTACCATTTGCAAGAAACTTATACTCACCAGGAATCACATAACCATTTTTTTTTTTGTATGTGTGTGTGGGAGGGGTTAGTGGAGAGGAAGAGGAGGAACCTAGTTAGGCTTGGCCCTCCAACCTCTAATATTGTGTGTGATTAATTTGGTAAAGATGGCATCATAGAACGAGATGCTATCTACAGTAGATAAAGAGTTGCGCATTAATGCTCTAGAAGACTGCTGTGAATGACTGGCTGCCAGTTTTACATGTGCCATAGTTTGGCAAAGTTTTGGTCTTCAGGAGAGGGAGGGCAACCTGTTCTCACCAAAGGATTTGCCAACTGACGTGTTATCATTTTCTAGTCCATTGTGGTTCAGTTGAAACCAAATTGTCAAACCAGTTACTTTATCTTTTGTGGCAAAATTGCCTTCTAGTTAATTAGTTATGTGGTGGCTATGTTTGCGGTGAAAATATTTGTGGCAAAGAACTTCCAGGGAATCTACCAGATACCATGACCCCGCCCTTAAGTGGATCTTGAAATGATTTTAGCAAGTTAAAATTGCATTTAGAAAAGTAGACTTGAATCCAAAAGAAAATATCAAAATATCTTATGTCACAAGGATAAATGCATGCATAAGCTTCCTGGGCAGTTTCAATTTTTAATAAATTCACTTCTACAATAGATTTGAATTATCTTCCAAATAAAATTGATATACTCAAAATTTAGCATGCGTTAGTGCCTATGTTTCGATGCAGGTGCCATCGTCTTGGATATAAAGCTTGGCAGGGCTGAAACCATTAAATACAATGTAGAGTTTATTACCTGGAAAATGAAAGAATAAAATGAGAAAAAAGGAATGATTCATGGTTGGATTTAAATCATGAGGTAGTTTCCTCTTGGTTGCATTTTACAAATTGTATCTTAGATATAAACTTTATTAAAAGTTTGAACTGCAGAATCCATATTCTGGTTTACCAGACAAAATGTATTTCTTCACAAGTGTCAAGGTCCTAGAAAGCTTAACAACAAAGACTTGGTTGGGGTAGTGACTATGGGGTAAGAGATAAAACAAGATCAGAGGATATTCTGAGGTAAAATTAAGACTTGTTCACCAACTGGAAGTGGGAGTGAGGAGAAGGGAGTTAAGGATAAGACTCAGCTTCCTAGTGGGGGTTGCCAAGACACCTGGGGTGTAGCTCAGCACCTTCAACCAGTGTGTCTTGATAGGAAGTACAGAAGCAGGAAAGGAGGAGGACAGTTGGTTGTGGTTTTGGGGATACTCGCTCATGGTGAAAGAGACTCACCCAGGGCGTATTCATAAAAGATGGCAGAAACAGTTGTAGCAATATGTGCAAGATGCCACACCAGCTTGGAGAAAGCCCAGCCTGGGTCCACAGGCACTTTCTGGAGGAGATTCTGAGCTGAGTTGTGAAAGAGAGTTCAAGTCAATCGTGAGTAAACAGGTGGGAAGAAGGAGTATCAGAGACTTGAGGAGGAAGTGGAGGATGGTGTGTGTGAGTGGCGGCTAGGCCTGGTTTGTGGGAGCCCATGTTACGAGAACACTGGGAGGCCTGGCTGAAGCTGCAGGATGAGGAGTCATGCTTTGTAAAAGCTTTGCCTGTCATGCTCAGGAGCTTAGTTCTAAGAGAAGGTGAAGCACCATGTAGGGATTGCTAAGAAGTTCAGTTACCATCAGGTGATTGCTTTAGAAAATGCACTCTGGCCACAGTGTGGGAGAGGCCTTCGGGGGAGCTGAACTGCAGACCAAGACTAGGAATGGGCATATTAGCTGAATCCCCATGAGAGGTGCTGGTCTTTGTTGGGCCCTGAGGAAGCGAGGAGCACAGAGCCTCACCACCCCCTCAGGGAGCAGTGGTCGCGGACTGGACCCAGGGGACCTGTCCCCTGCCTGTGTCTGCTGAGGAGTGCACAGCCCATGCCAGCAAGTTTGGCATAAAATGGAACTTGGGGATGATTTTAAAATGTCATAAAATGAAAGAACAAGTAGGAAAGTCTGAGATGAACAGGAGCGGGACATTTCCCTAAGACTGACAGGACCACAGGAGCTCAGGAGTGGTGGCTGCCAAGAGGAGCCAGTCCAGGAAGGGATGCTGTCTTGTGAAGCACGGGGAGGGCAGAACTGCCCTGCCCAGTCCTGTCAGCTCTAAGGGCCCAGCCTGAGGAACTGTCTGCTGGGGAGCTGTGGAATGTAGCTCACCCTGTTTAGTCTTCTGCAGGAAGAGCAATGCAGAGGAAGGTGAGAAAGTAGAAGTGAGCATAAGTCAGCCAATGAGCAAGGTCTGAGGACCAAGGCGAAGTAGAGCGATGCCTCCCTGCCATCTTGTTGGCTTGGAGGTTGGGTGGGAGTGTGGATGGAGCCAGGAGGTGAGGGGGAGAGAGATAAAGCAGCAGCCTCACTGTGATGGTACCCAGGACTAGGAGGTAGACAGAATAAATGTTCTAAACAGCTTTGTAACCACAAATGTCTGCTAGTATGGGGGTGGTGTGGAGGAGGGCCCCTCAGATGCTCAGACCCTGGCAGGGTGGGCAGAGCAGTCTGACTGACAGTTCTGTCAGCAGCCCAAGGAGCTGGGGAGGGAAGTTGCCCAGAGCAAGGCCTATCAACAGAAAAGTCACAGATTTCCTCTATAGAGAACAGATGAACCTCTCGTTTTATCTGCCTATTTAAAATAGAGTCCTGGAAATATTTCAAGATGATTGGATAATTGAGCATTCTGTTTTTCATTTGCACTAAGAAGACATTTCCTCACACTTCTTTTTTTTTAATAGCACTTTTACTTGGCATTCTAAATGTCTTTGAGTGCTAAGGCATGAGGGTTAGATCTGAATCCAGAGCCGCTCTAGCCTAAACACCATTGTTTCCCGCTAGCTCCCCTTCAAATTCCTCCACGTCTTTCCTTGAGTTAGCTGAACCTTAAAATTTTTGAGATTCTCAAGAAAGCCACTGGGCTACATTAGGATCTCAATGGTCTTCGGGGTGCCCCAGGGTCAAGGCAATGTTTTGGCAATCTGTCATACCTTTTTGTTGTTTTGGTAACTAAAGAAGCTTATTTTATTATCCAAGTATATCAAGTTTCAAAAGAAGCCATGAATGGCATTCGATAGCAGCCATCTGCTCTTTTGCCATCTTTAGTCCACACTTGGTTTATTTTAGAAACCAGTCTAATGACCTAGATTATTCTCTAATACGGAGACAGGGCAAGGCAAATGCCTCACAGATAGTAGACAGGGCCCAAGAGCAAAGAGTTTGTTTTTCCTTTGAGTGCACTTTAAAGAGTAAGGGTTACGATCGGAGATTTGAATCTGTCAGTACATGTTAAGTATGTCGTATATGATCATTCATAAGACTTGCTGTAACTTGCTAAGACAGCTAGCAGGCCAGATGTCTGTGTGAATGAGTGATTCTCCTGAAAGCATCTGCAAACGGGGCAGGGTGCTGGTCTCCCCATGAATGGTCTTCTCCATACTAAATAATAGTTGGAGTTTTTCGTCCTGTAGTGAGATATTTAAATGTAAATGCGGCAGTCCAGACACATCACAGGAACTGGAGCACCCGCCAGAGAGTCCCCTTTCCCTGGTGTTTTCACTCTGTGGAGATGCTCTCAGCCGAATCTGGTTGCCTCTTTTGGAATGAAAAGGTAAAGCCAGTTTTGGCTTGAGAGTTTGTTGTTGCAAGCTTTATGTTCCTGTTTATTTAATTCTATGCTGTTACTGTCTGGGTGGTTAGGACTTCTAGGTATAATCTATTTTACTTTTGTAGCCAAGAATGCTAAGTTACATATTAAGACCGTTTAGTTTCTTACAGCTAAATAAAGCCAGTTCTCTTCTTTTTTTTACCATCTTTGTGCTGTGTTTTCTAACTCTTTAATCATTCTGTGCTCTGCTCTGGTCCTTCCAGTTTTTCCACATTAAAAACAAAATAATAAGAAGACTTAGACTGGATATGAGTTTTGAATATGGGTTTGACCAACCCCACGTATATTGGGAAAGTGACTTCATGGTGTTTGTGTGTCATTTTTCAGTTAGTTACTGTGAGACCATTCAGCTCTTTCTACACAGTAGCTCTGCATTGCCAACATGTTTGCATGACATAACGTGAGCCCCTGGTGGAACCCTAAGAATTCCTGAAGGTTGCTATTGTAGCTCAAACTGCCACTCAAAAGAGTATCCTTCAAAATGGGGCGTTTTGATCATATTCTACATTTAACATTATTTTTTCTTCTAAATGTTTAAAATTCTTCGCAATTGGTTGCCTAGTCCCCATTAATTATATGTCTTCAAAGTAAAATTTGACACTTCGATCCTGAGTGTGTTAGATCCCCAACATACATAGCAAAACGTTTTATGAAAAGCTCCCCTTTTAATCTACTGCTTGCAGAAACTTGCCCCATTTGTTCTTGGGGGGTCCTTCTTTCAGGGATGGCTCCTAACAGGCTTTGCTTAAGACTTCTTTCTTGTCACTAAGTCAGTAGATTTGCCAAGTGTTAGCGTATTTGGAAAAGTTTCTACTCAAAATGGTAGTTTATTACATGATTTAATCACTTATTTCCTTCTCTCCTACTACTACTCGGTCATACATAATGTTGCTTTTATTTTTTATAGATTTATTTATTTATTTATGCATACAAGAGCTGGGGCACAGGCCAGAGTCACGGTAGGTGAGAGGATTCACCAGAGACAGAGTGGGGAACAGAACAGGCAGATCGTCTGAAATACACTGCTGAGGGGAGCAGCGGGCGGGAGCAGCGGGCGAGGCAGGAGAGGTCTGCTGCGCCATGTGGGTCCCCTCCCTGGCTGGGGATCAAACTCGTGCTGCTGTGCCGCGAATGCTTCACAGTGCGGTGCTCAACCCACTGCACCACTTGGGAGATCCTAATGCCAATTTTAAGCAGCTTTGTCAAATACATCATAAATGTATAGACCCTGATCAATGCTTATTCTGAGCAATATTCAAGTGGGATGCCATGTTTGCCCTTCTCTGTGGAGTTCATTGGATTATAAATAGACAAAGAATATCTTATGTAAACTTAGAATGTAAACCCATTCCTTTTAGCTAGCCATAGGAGTCACTTTGATCGACAGTATTATGCTTTTATGTATTTGATTTTTGTCTATAGATGTCTATAATCCATTTCATTTCTGTATTGATTGGTACTCATTTGCAGTGAATTAAATCTTCTCCAGCTAGTTCAAGCAGGAAAGGATTTATTATAGGGTATTAAATGACTTAGGAACCATCGAAGTGGTGGCAGACATAGACTGCAGGTGAGCTTTTAAGGATAACTCGCAAAGTCGCACTACAGAGCTGGACCACCTACTTGGCTCTTGCCTCTTCTCCACTCGGGGAATGGTGGACTCCAGAACGCTCGTGCCCCTGCCATGTCCGGGGAGCTCTTGTCACGGCTGCTGGCTTCAGAGTCACTTTATAATCATGACGCTCCAAACCAGCAAACCACCACCTCCCCTTTACACCATGACCAGAACAGGGACCAGACTGGGGGGTGGAGGGGTGTTGCTAAGACTGCCCCAAAAAGTCCAGCATCCCCACAACTGTGCCAGCAGAGGCAACAGAAGTATGGTTTGTTCTTATGGAAGTACATCTCCTTGGCTGATCCTAAGTGAATTCTGGGACCCAACTCCAAGGGATCTGGGAGACTTTCCAGCCCCTGCAGAATTGGCAGTCACCTTCAAAGGATGACAGAAAGCATGACGAGCACCAATCTACAAAATCCATCTCAGCCCATTTCGATGGCATCAGCAATTCATTGGAATTTAAATAAGTTATGTCTCCCAAACCTTGCACGATAAATGGAAATACATTTTGAAAAGTAAAATGACATCACTTCCAAGTATTATTTTGTTATTAATGAGAGGAAAAACCCTTCCTCGGGACTTACTATACATCCAAAAAGATTCTGATGTAAGATCAAATATTACAGCATCATAACTATTTTTTTTTTAATTTTTATACATACACGAGCTGGGGTATAAGCCAGAGTCACAGGAGGTGAGAGGATTCACCAGAGACAGAGTGGGGAGCAGAACAGGCAGATGAACTAAAATAAACCGCTGAGAGGCGAGGCAGGAGAGGTCTACTGCACCATGTGGGTCACCCCCCTGTCCAGCAGCAGGGATCGAACTCATGTTGCAGTGGCTGTGGTTTGCTTCATAGTGTGGTGCTTAACACACTGCGCCACTGGGGAGGCCCTAAAAGTCATCCTTTTTGATGTGCAGTCCAGTGAGTTTTGACAAATGCACAAAGCCGGGTAGCAACAAACACAGTCAGGATACAGATCATTTCCATCAGCTCAAAAAGTTCCTGGTGGGTTGTGCCCTCTGGCTCCTTCTGTAGCTCCGGGTTAGGTTTGGTCTGATGCAATTTGTGTTCCTAGAGACTTGCTTTTCTAGATCATGGTATAAGTGAAATCATACAAAAGGAAATCTTTTGCTTCTGTCTTCTTTCATTACAAATCTTATATTTTATTACCTTTTATTATAATGTGGACTTCAGAGATCTAATAAGCTTTTAACTTTTTGCAGATATGTGGATACATTTACAATTAGGGGTCCTTTAATTAGTTCTGGACTTTTACTTAAGAACTAACGCTTTCCCACTCAAAAAACTTTTATATTGTTGACAGTCAACAAAATCCATTTAACAGAATTACTTATTATTGTTGTGGCTGTACCAGAAGTAAAATACTGAACTAAACAAAAAAGTCAACTTGCATATTTTAGAGCAACTGTTACAGGGATAAGGTGACCTATAGGCAAATAATGACCTTGTAAACCTCTCAAACAATTAAATGCCAGACCTCTGGTCTGCTTTGTTGTGGTTACAGTAATGTCTCTGAAAGGCCTACCCATGTCACTTGCAAGAGTTTTGGTTTTATGCTGTCCATTTATCTTGGTAGTAACTGCAAACAGCTGTGTAGCTATTGCCTCTTCAGGTCTGCCAGCAAGTTCAAAGTCTATCAGATGCTTTGAGTACTGGCTGAAGCATATCCTTACACTTAAAAAGGCCTCCTGCTTATGTTTTTCGTTAGAGTTTTCTAAGTGTACCATTGGGGCATCTTACAAATTGGGTTTAGCTTTCCTTGTGCAATTGTAACCACCCAGAAAGCAGAGGAAAACAACTTTGAAATTAGAATCATTTATTTGGTGACCTTTATTGCATGCTGCTAATCCATTCACTGAATATTTTCAGGGTATCAGTCACAGTCTCTTAAAATTGCTTTATGGAGATAATTTGTATTGCATAAAATTCACCTCTATCTAGTGTGCAATTCAAAGGTTTTAGTATATTTACACAGGTGGGCAGCCATCACCATCATTTAATTTTAGAACATTTTTATCACCTCCCAAATGAATCTTGAACCCATTAGCTATCATCCCCTATGACTCCACCCCAATGGACAATGCCTTTTAACTCAGTAGATTTTTTTTTTACCCTGTAGCTGAAATGGGGGTTCACTTTCATATTTGCCCATTGTAAATTTTATCATTTTAGATATTACTTTGAGACAATTCTCTGTTACCCTGGTTAGAATATGGACATTAATTTAACATGCTTTGAAAATAGTTCTTCTTAGAACATACATCTTTCCCCTTTTTAAAGCTCTTCCTTTAATCCTTTGGAGACTGAGTCAGGCCTCAGTTGGTAGTCAGGAAACAAGTATTAGCAGGAGTGGTTCCTCAAACCCCTTCCTTTAGCAATTAACAAGGAGTTGACTTAACTAAAAATACTTCAGTAGCACACATTTTCTCAACAAGTTACTTAGTGAAAGTAAACAACAAAAATTCTGAAATCTCTTCACAGCAGCACTTCTGTTAAATGTGTTTTTAAAGGTTTAGGTTTGGCTGTTTAGTGTTTAAAGGAAAACCTGATGGGTGGGGTAGAGAGATATTGACAAGCTGCTACTCTATTCTTTTACTAGCCTCTTCAGAGCTGGTAATGAAAACAGAGTTTCTGCTTTTCTCTACGCCACAGGTCTCATTGGCTGAAGACAAATGCTTAATTATTAGAAATTGAGTGCCTTAGAGATAGGCACTTCTCAGAATAGTAGACTCAGCAGGAAGACGGAACCAGAAAACATATTCCATTTGTGGTCATGTGGTCTAATGTAACGTGACATCGTAAGGTTGACTTAACATTTTAGAGGAAAAGGCTGCCATTAAGCTTACTCAGATAGATGTATTTGTTAAATTTATTTTGTTTGTTTATAGATTAGTCATTGCTGTGTAACTTCGGTGGCTTAAAGCAACAGCCACATTCATTGTTTTCCCTGAATTTATCCTTAGACCAGGATCGAGGCGTGGTGTGACTGGGAGTTCAGGCGCCGTCTGCTCAAGAGGTTCTCTCAGGTGGCTCCTGAGACTGACGTCATAGGAAGGTTTGACAGGGGCTAAAGGTGCCACTGACATGGTTGGCAGGTCGGTGGTGGCTCTTGGCAGGACATCTGTGTTTCTCTCCACATGTGTGTCTCCTTCAAGCTGCTGTTTGATCAGCTTTAGAATCTTCAGAGCGCTGACTTCCAGAAGGGGGAGGTTTCAAGCCACACAGCTCAAGCCACATTACCACAATATAAATTTATTGGGGAGAAGCCACATTATGATAAAAGAAGCTCACAGTTCATTTGCCAGGATAAAGGGGGAGGTCATGAAGCTCTTGACACAAAGCTTGAACCTCTTGGCAAAGTTGGCAGACCTGGCGACACAGAGTGGGAGGACCTGGTCCCGGGGTTCTGGCATCCTTCCCTCTGAGAGGAGAGGGGCCACTTCTCATAGCAAGAGTCCTCAGTGCCTCTCACCAAATATTGGAGGAGGCTTCAGAGCTGCAGGCGTGATGTCCATAAGCCTCAAATCACCTCAGACTTGGGACCTACCTGTGTTGATAACACTTGTCAGAGCCGTCGTATCGGGGCCACCTGCTAACTTTGGTTTGGGCAGGGCTCCTCTGCACCTCTAGGTCTTTACGTGCCCTTGCTCTCCCCACATCTGTCAACAGTGTCCTCATAAACAGTGGGTGCTTCTTCACGGATAACTTAGGTCGTGAAGTCTATCTCATCTGCCCAGTCTTTCATGCCGGGGTCCTTCCAGTGTCAACACACATGGCAGCTCTTTGAAGATCCAGGCCATGGCTCTGGCTTCCTCCAGAGGGAGTGTGAATAGGTGCAGCTGGAGAGTCCCTGGCCTCAGAAGCCATTACATCTGTCTCACTTTATGGGTCCCACAGGGAGCCTTGGTTTGTTGTGGAGAAAAAAATATGACAGCATGAAGACCAAGGAGGTGAGAGTCCCTGGGGTACCCCTCAGAAGCTGGCTACACAGCTCAGACTAGAAAGCCTTGTAGGTCACTTTAAGACATCAAAATGCAAGGGCTGTAATACTTTCTTGATGTGAAAACAAATAACTTTATACCTCTCTCTGTATGTCTAGTGAATAGCAGAGACCTGATGCAACTAAATACTTATTTTACATTCCAAAGCAATCAATCACCTGTTCATTTGAGAAGATGCTCCCTGTCTGCGCAGTGCTGGGAACATATGTAAGGGATTTGCAGAAAGACCATGGCATCTCAGAATTTCACCTTACGGGTATCATTGTAACATCTTGTCAGTCTGATGTCCCCTGTCAAACATCAGGCATGAAATGTGACCCCTATCCCTCCACATTCCTTGGGGGAAATTCTGGTCTTCTTGGTTCTGAAGGAAAGCAGAATGCCACCTATTTGAAGAGGGACATTTTGTGCCTTCATGGTAACACCAGACAGAGCAACACATGTCTCATGTTCACAGAGAGAGCTTATGCTTTGTTTAGAATGTTGGGACATACCTGGCATGAACCCGTATATTAGAACATCCATTTTTTTCTATAGTTGCTCATCAGAGGATAAAACCTAGAAGGTTTGCACCAAACTTTTTACAGGACTTGGAACAGTGACCGATTATTTTCTACCTTTCCTTTCTTGTTGTAGCAACCCCATGCTAACTGATACACTGTTCCTCTACTTGTTCTTACCAGTTGTTCCCATGGAAGGCACCACGGTCTCTGCAATTCTTTTTTACAAAAAGATTTATTTATTCATGCATGGAAGAACTTGGGTACGGGCCAGAGGTGTGGGGAGGGGAGGGGAGGTGAGAGGATTCACCAGAGACAGAGTGAGGAACAGAATAGGCAGATTGACTGCTGAGGGGAGCAGCGGGCAAGGCAGGAGAGATCTGCTGCGCCAGTGAGTCATCTCCCTGGCTGAGGATCGAACTCGCGCTGCAGTGGCTGTGGATGCTTCATAGTATGGTTGCTTAACCCCTTGAACCGCCTGGAGGCCCTGGTCTCTTCAGTTTTATTTCTGGTCCCAGGAACTTGCAGATGGTTCTTCTCAGAGCCCTGGCTATGTTGGCAAGTTTAGCAAGTGAGACTAATCACAGTGCTTCCCAAAGCTTCTTACCTGCTGACTACGAAGTGGAGGAAGGCATCTTCCCTCTGAAGTCACATAGTGATTCGTGTCCTGCTGGCAGCCAGTTTCACCCCAGCAGAGAAGAATCAGTCTTGGAGACTGGAGTTAACATGGAGAGAACAGTGGAGAAGACACAGGGCTGCTTGTGCGGCCCGGACTCCAAGTCCTCAGGGCTCGCTCACACACGCGCCTCCAAAGGCTGGGTTCCAGGGACCAGTCAGTCTTCCTATTTGTTCAAGATGAATCAAATCAGTAGTCTGCCACTTATATCCATAAGCCCTGATTAGTTCCTCGTGAGAAGGGGTGGTGGGAGGATTCTACTTTCAATGCCCTGCGTTGACTGTACAGATCGGATTTTTGACAGTCAGCAGTGGGTCCTCTCCTGGAGCTGGCACACACAAAGAGGGAGCGTCTTGGATCATGTTTCCAAATGGGGACGGCCTGGGTGGAGCTGGCCTGAAATATCTTCAACCAGGGATCTAATACCGATAGAACACTGCTCTTCTCCTCTCTGGACCGCAGTTGTATTCCTCCTTACTTGTGGGCTTGTTTTCTTCCACTGGGGACAGGGCCATGCTAGCAGATTGTAGGTTCGTATCTTCAAGTACCTGAGAAGAAAGTTCTTCCTGCCCCAACCTGAGTTAGCAAAAATCATAGAGAAGGATGCTGATTGGTCTGCCTTGGGCCACATCCTTATTCCTGCACTAGTTTCTGTGGCCAGGACTGTGTCAAGAAAGAAGGTAAAAATCAACATTAGAGTAAGAGTCGTGGGCCTAAGGAACCGGCAGGTAGCAGCAACCATGTGGCCTCGACCAGGTGGCCAGGGACATGGAGTCCACAGGAGCATGGCAGCCCCTCTCTTGAAGCACAGCGGGAGTGAGGGAATTGGAAATGTGCTTCACACAGCAGGAGAAGCTGGCTCTGACAGGATTCCTGGGATATCACCGGCAGCGTGACAACGAGGCCTGGGTTTGTGGGTACTACAGTTCCACACTGTCCAGCTATTTGTAACTAAAGATACTCAATCTCTATGATGTATTTGGTTTTAATATTAATTGCTGAAGGGGACTCCCTGATGGTGCAAGGGGTTAAGCGCTGCACTGTGGCGCTTCCGCAGTCACTGTAGTGCGCAGTCACTGTAGTGCGAATTCGATCCCCTCCAGGGAGGGACCCACAGGGCGCAGCAGACCTCTCCTGTCTCGCCTGCTGCTCCCCTCAGCAGTGTGTTTTGGTAGATCTGGCTGTTCCATTCTGTCTCTGGTCAGTCCTCTCACTTCCCACCTCTGTCCTGTACCCCAGCTCTTGTATGCATAAAATAATAAAATCTTTAAAAAAATTAAGTGTTTAAGTAACATCAGATTTGTGGGAAACTTCAAAAATCATCTAGTTTGACTCCTACTAATATGATGTACTCTCTTATGTTGTCCTGACCGGGGACTTGAATGTCATCATATCTGCAGTGATGTGAAGGATGAGTGAAAATACATCGCTCTGGGGGACCAAGTGTTGAGACAGAGGGGCACAGCTGAATAAACCAGCAACTATAAATTGATCTGCAACTCTTGAGTTACCTTGGAAAAGTCAGTCTCTTATTTCCTTTTATTAAAAAATGAGAGTAGCTATAGTAACACTAATGCTATTTTAAAATACCACAGAGGCTGTGGAGGGCTCCAATATCTTACAAACATAATCTACCAGTAGCAGTTTTAATCATTTTCTTTGTCTTAATAGCAAAATGAAATCCATTCAGTTAAGGTTAAAAGAAAAATAGCCTAAATGCTCAATGATCGTCTTAGATGAGTTGGTGTATTCTGTAGCATTGATTAAATACCAACTTGTTCCAGATCCCTATTAGGGCACAAAGGTAGCCTGTGTCCTCCTGGACTTTTGAGTTCTTCAGCAAGAATCCTGTTTGCTGCTCAGGGGCATGGCAGTGTTCTGTGCCTGAAGTAAACTGAAAATTTTAAGGTGTGAGTGGTGTTCCCAATGGCGAACATTTGAAAGGATGATAGATTGATAATATCTCTCATAAGTGTTTAGAAGAATATGACATGAAGTGTGAAAGCATGAAGAGGGTAAAAATCAATGTGAAAGTAAAAATTAAAGACATTTATACAGCCTATGTTTGTCCTGTCTGAGTACCCAGGCAAAATAATAATAAATGCCTATCTCTTTAGGTGGGCAGGAAGAACTATGTCATCCCTGAAATTTCAGAGGGACTTTCACACACCTGAAACAAGCTTCTTAGAAAATGGGTTGGAGGTGAGATTGTGACTGGTGGCCAGGGTGATCTTGTAGAGGGTGGCCGTTCTTGGACATCCAAGTCCTGTACACCTACCTATTGGCGGTGTGACTTTGGCTTTGGTCATAAATCTTAGTTTCCACATTGAAATTGAAGTATACACACACGTGCATGTGCATACACACAAGTAGATGTAAATATATGTAGAGGGAATAGGTATATATTCTATAACAACAACTAACTTGCACAAGTCTTCGTGTGAGTTCCATGAGGTGATGATTACATGATGTATAGTGCCTGGAATGTATTTCTCTGTTCTGTCATGAGACAGCCTTACCTCCCTAGAGAATGATATGGGCTAAAGAGCAAACTGTGAGATTATGAAGACAGCGAGACTCAAGAAGCCAGGTTCCTGGCCACCATGATGTACCTTCCCTCCCGCGATGGGGTGGGCTGGAGGTACACACTGCCTTCCGTCTGTTTGCCTTGGTCATTCTGTCTGCCTGGTGGTCTACGGAATACATCTAGACCTGCAGCCTGGAAAACCAGTGCTTCATCTGAATGATGTCTTCCCTTTACTCCCCCATCTTCCTGACCCCTCTGTCTCTGTCTTCGACATATTCATTAGCTTCAAGAAGGCTGAGGCGGGAGCATGACCTCAACACCAAGCACATTGCTGAGTGCCATGCTTTAGTTGTGGCCTGCTTCTGTTTTGAAAGAACCTGAAAACCAATAAGATATGAAACTAGGGCTCTAAAATGAATTAATGTTAATTAGCAGAATGCTACATTTCCCAGTGATTATAGTTTGAGGGTTACATGAGAGAACTGTCATTTAGGGAGAGTTTGTGGGGTGCAGGTCCTTTAATCTAGCAGCACCTTGGTGGGGTCACTGCCTTCCAGAAACTGGTCTCCAGCTTTGAAGAGCCAGCCAAGGCCCCCAGGAAATGAGGACTCTAATATTGCTAAGTAAACTGGCCAGAGGCTGCCTGGAAAACAGAGCAGCCACTTTATTTAAATGAGAAACGCAGCTGACAAAGGGAGCCTCCAATAGTTCACCCAGGGCCTTCTCTGCCCTTGAGTTGCTAAAGACAGAAGGTCCCTTAGTGAGGGAAAGATGTGCAGGTGGTAGCCAGTCCTGGGGGATGTTTCACTCAGCCCAGGTGAGGGACCTGAGACGCCCCTGTCCCTCACAGACCCCCCAAGTCTCTCCTAGCAGAGGTGCCACACTACTAATCATCCACTTGGCTTTCAAGGCTCTTCTTGTTTTTGTCAACAAGCTCTTTCTTGGTCATTGTGTAGACACACTCATTTACATTTTGTCTTCCTTCATTGCAATCACTCTCAGGCCTTCCTCAAATAATACTCTAAAAACCTAGACTGGGATTTGTTTTGCGAATTCATTTCCCATAAAACAAACTGTTTATTCTCTGTTGCCAGCACTCTTTTTTTTTTTTTTTTTTTTTTCTGCATACAAGAGCTGGGGCACAAGCCAGAGTCACAGGAGGTGAGAGGATTTACCAGAGACAGAGTGGGGAGCAGAACAGACAGATGGACCGAAATACACTGCTAAGGGGAGCAGCGGGCAAGGCAGGAGAGGTCTGCTGTGTGTCCCCTCCCTGGCCGGGGCTCGAACTCGCGCTGCTGTGCCCCAAATGCTTCACAGTGCGGCGCCCAACCTGCTGTGCCAGCAGGGAGGCCCGTGTTACCTGCGTTCTTGATGGTTGTGCTTATGTATCACAGATATCGTCTAGCCTTTCTAGCAAAAGGGTAGTCTTATTTTTTTATTTCTACGTTCTTAGAGGCACACCTTCCTTTGCTCTATCAACAGTAGACGTGAACCACATTTGTGCTTTGTGTAGTCTGCCAAGTTCTGGAAGAAGTCACTAGCTGATTCTAGGTGCATAAATTAGAGTGGGTGAAGATTTTTGCCTTAGCTTGCTGAGTCCCGTGTTGAATTGTGTAGACTTCAGTACATTTGCTCTTCAGCAGCTGGACTGTATGTTTAGGCGGCTACATCACTGATGTGAGCAAACTTGCAGACTATCAAAATTGCATCTTCATGACTTGGGACTAGCTATTTCACCCCTTGTGACTATGTTTGGGAGGAAGATTTTAAAACTAATTCTCAGGAGGCATGCTCACCAACACAGTTAAATGGTATCCGAAAACTGCTGCGTCTTTGTGGTCTTGGGATTAAAAGGATTTAGAAAGATTCCAGGGGAGCTTCTGGGCACTCAACTGAAATTCTTCTACCAAAGTAGCTATTAAAAAAAAAAAAAACAACTATCAAAACTGGAATTCTTCAATGTGAGAGTAACAAGTGGAAAAGGTACGGACTCTGAGATAAGCGCTGGGAACCAGCGTGAGCCTTTCTGGAGTCACCAAAGTCCAGATGTAATTATTACCTAGCAGTGCAGTCAACAGTGTGCTCTAGCTTATTAGTCAATACTTCCCAGATTCCCCTAGCCCTTGTTTCATACTCCAGCATCATTTTGGCCAATTACTTTACATTCCTCCCTTCGTATCCCACTTTGCACATTAGAGATCTAATGAACCCCCATTCTCATTTTCACCATGGTTGGAGAGTCTTTTCCTGCGATCTCTCAGTCCTCTCTCGGTGTCTCGCTCTGCTTCATAGCAGGACACCCAGGGATTCAGGTGACTCTGAGCACTTTCAGCGTCAGGAGGTCTTCAAGATCTGCAGGATGTTACGCACACTTGAAAGGTCACTGCTTGACGAGTGAGACAGACAGATAGTAAGTGGTCAGAATGGATGACAGCACCGTGATGCCTGAGCCCGAGTCACGGTGCGAACAGCAGCAGCTCGCACCTGTGCAGTAACCTTACCTGTAACCTAGCCCCGGTCAGGTGCGCAACCGAAGCCTCTTTCTCAAGATGTAGTCTATGGAAATCAGTTTCTCAAGCAATAAACTCGGTGGCTCTTTGAAGCACCTTTATTATATATATATTTTAAAAATCATATCTTTTTATTTATTTTTTTAAGATTTATTTATTTATACATACAAGAGCTGGGGTACAGGCCAGAGACGCAGGGGGTGAGAGGATTCACCAGACAGAGCGGGGAGCAGAACAGGCAGACTGACTGAAACACATTGCCGAGGGCAGCAGCGGGCGAGGCAGGAGAGGTCTGCTGCGCCATGTGGCTGTCGGCAGGGATCGAACTTGTGCTGCAGTGGTTGCGGTTGCTTCATAGTGCGTTGCTTAACCCGCTGTGCCACCAGGGAGGCTCCATATCTATATTTTTAAAATGATACTTTCATTTTGAAATAATTGCAAATTGACAGAAAAATTTTAAGACAAAAACAGGGAACTCCTATACATACTTTACACAGCTTTGCCAGTTTTTAAATTTTGCTGTGTTTTATTGCTAATTTTTTCCCTAGCACAACACATTTATTTTCCAACCAAAGGGATGGTTCTAATGAGACCAACACTTTGAACTAGTTGTGATAAAGATCATTGACTACAGAGTGAAAATTTAAAAACAGACAAAAGCGGTATGGAGATTTACACCTTGAACTGAACTTGTTCATCCTGGCAGCTAATTTCTGGCAAAATGATGAAGAAAATTTATATGCTGTCTCCCCCCCCCCCCCAAGTCCAGGTGACATGATTCTTAACACTCCACCACTCATTTTCCTGTTTTCTTGTGATTGTGTTTTCCTCCCCACACCCTTCCTAACGCTGACTCAATGCACCACCGTTTGTAAAATTGCAGAGTCTGAGTTTTTCCGCATCAGTGATGCTTTCTTCAATTTTCTTTTCAAGATGACATGAAAACTGTACTGTTTCCCAAGTGCGCTGAGTTTTCTTGGTGGGGTTACAGCCACCAGCTCCAGCATAGGCTGTTTTGGTCATTGCACCTAATCCTTGCAGAACGCAAGTCCCTTGGAATTGCACGCACTTTCCTTTGGGCATTCACCAGACTTGCCATCGTCCCCAAGGGCCATCCCTGCTGTGGCAGCAGGGGTGGGCGCAGAAGGGGCCCCAGGAGAGCGTGGCAGCGTGCCTTCCTCACCCCGGTTATTTCTGCACCACTGGCAAGTGGGAGGTGTACCCCCTGCCCCCTCTCCTCACACTTTCGTGCGCGGATTCCTATGATCAGTATTCTTGTGCAACTGAGGAAATTCAGCACTCTGGAGTGCTTTCACCAGTGGCCGCTCAGTGAATTTTGTCAAATGACTCAACAGTGAACGTTACAGCACTTTCGCCCTCTGGGGTGGTGCGTGGCATTCAACCTCCACTTCTCTTCACCCCTCTTTCCTCGGAAACAGATGCTCAACCCTTCTGCTGTCCTTCACGGCTTGGACGTGTCAGTTTGACAGGTGCTCATTTTATAACGAACTCAGCTGAGTTTGTGGCTGTTTCTTCATGAGCTGCATCAGCTCGCGCAGTGCTGTCTCAGGGGTGCTCTGCCCTTGCCTGGCATTCCAGCCACGCGCGTGGGCCGTTCTCATTGCTCCTTCGCTTGGGTCACTCCACATGCTGTGTTCCAGATTTATTTTTTAGACATGTGTTTGTAACCATCACATATAATTCAGTGCTTGTCTGCAAACTGCTAAGTCTTCGTGACCTCAGGGTAAAAGGGACTTAGAAAGATTCTAGGGGTGCTCCTGGTTATGTGACTGAAATTCTGCTATCAAAGTATCTTTTTTTTTTAAAGACTTATTACAGGCCAGAGGTGTGGGATTGGAGAGGGGAAGCAGAGTGAGAGGATTTACCAGAGACAGAACAGGCAGGTCTATTGAAACACACTGCTGAGGGGAGCAGCGGGCAAGGCAGGAGAGATCTGCTGTGCCATGTGGGTCAGCTCCCCGGCTGGCAGATGGCAGGGATCCAACTCACACTGCAGTGGCTGCTGCTTGCTTCACAGCATGGTGCTTAACCCATTACATCACTAGGGAGGCTCTCAAAGTCACTATTTTTTTAAACAAATGTCAGGAACATCATAGAATTAAATTTTTTTTCCAAATATGTAATGATTTCTGCCATGTTTCTGCAAAACTTAAGTAGTGTGTCTGTGTTGATGTTGGTGTGTAATAGAGAGCAGTGGTGAGTTATTGAGCTGTAGACCCTGGGGTTGGACAGCTTAGCCTGGAATCCCAGGTCTCCAATTCTTTGTTGGGAAACGTGGCAAGTTACTTTCCTCCCTAGCTTCGATTCTATCACCTCTGAAATTTAGGAGATACAAATGCTGTCCTAGCTGGTGGTACGGCTGTGGTACTGAGGGAGTCTATAATATGTGGCTGGCACATAGCGACAAGCACACTACAAATATTGGCTATATATACTTATTCATAATATATGCCTTTTCGGGATGCTCTTAAAACATATAGTACAGTAACTAAAAATCACAGTAATGAAATCGCTTTTTCCTATGTGGCTATTATTCTTCCACTACCAGATCCAAGAGATAAACTTACCTAGATATCATTTTTTTAAACCCTTACACAAGTGTTTTGAGTTTCTTATTCATTTCTTAAACGAGTCTTAAACGAGTGATAACCAGGAACTACCCCAAGGAAGTTATATTCCAGCAGAGGATACAGATAAGACACAAGTAAAACATAAATTAAGGTAATTTCAGGTTGTGCTAAGTGCTCTGGAAAAAATAAAATGGGGCAATGCACTTGGGAATGTGGGTGGTGATAGGTGACTTGTGACATCCGTGTTGAATGTCTTTTCAGAGCTCATCTGAAAACTTTTATAGACATATGATTGAAACTGACACAACATTCTTTCCTAGGATTTAAGCTCTACATAAATACAGCAACATCATGGTTATGTAATGTCTTTAGTGTTGCAGGAGATGTGCCTGGTAAGCTGATTTTGAACAGTACTGCTCATAATTGAAATGTGCTCCTCTATCTGATCTCTTCTTAATTTAGCTGCTAATGTTGTTGATTGCATAGTTCTATTTAGAAACCAGTTGCATAAACACTCCTTCCTACCTTCAGTGTATCTTCTATTCTAGCCATTGTGGGTGCAACTTGTTCTTTCAAATATGCTTCCTACTGCCCAAAAGTCAACAAAAACATTGAAACTTACCTCACAGAGCTTCATCATTTCATACTATCCCAATATTCTCATGTGCCCCTTCAGGACCACATCAACCTCAAAGAGCTTAGAATAGCCCTAGATTACTTGTCATTCCTCGCAAGAACGCTCAGACATTCTCCCATGATCCTCTTGGTGGTGAGCTATTCTGAGCTCCAAGGTCAGATGTTTCATTTGAAACTTTGGGATTTACCACTTAGAGCTGTGTGAATGGGGAGTAACTTGACCTCTCTAAACCACAGGGTGACTGTGAGGCTTGGAGGAAATCAAGTGAGAAGACACATGTGAAAGTTAATCTAGTGTCTTCCTGGAGTGCAGATGCTCTTCAAGATGGCATCCCAGCCTGCACTCCTCTACAGACCAGTGTGCAGTTAGCAAGTCTCTCCAGGGAGCCTTTGAAACTGGTCCGATTCCCTTCAGGGCAGAATTTCTTGTCCTGGGAGGACAATAAATACTTGCATTATGAGATCGGTTCCAAAACTACCTCAACAAACTAGCCCAGGTTTTCTTAACCTGGGAACCCCAGGCCCAGGAGCACAGGCTCCTTGGGGAATGCACAGGGAAGCTGGAGGCATGATGTGGGCTTGGGCGTCAGTAGGCCTGACTTCAGATTCTCACTGTACCCACCCAAGTGAGGGGACCTGAGGTCTCGGTTTGCTCCCATGCAGAAGGGGCCTAATTTCTCGCAGGAGAGTGAGGACTCAACGTCACGATGTAAAGAAAGTGTGCAGTGCAGCAAAATCTTGATACATGTTCTGGAACAACTATCCTTTCTTTCCCTTAAGCATTAAACACCTATTCAAATGCAAACCTGAGAGGGACAAGAGTGGAAGTTCCAACACTGAGCCAGCATTTGGCCGGCCTGGGAGCCGGCCTGAAGTTGGTTAGTAAGCAGGTAGCTGCACCTGGCCCAGGCTCTAGGGGAGGTTGTGAGTTCTAGCACCTCCCAGACATCAGAGAGAAGGTCTCTGAGAGTCTAGGATGAAGGCCTCAGCCGTAGCAATTGTACCAAACAGAAATCTTGGCTTTCTAACTCAGCAACATGCACATGGTTATTTTTACGTAGAAGTGATGCTTGTTCCTCCCCCAGACTCCGTGCTCGGCCAGCACTCTGGGCAGAGGGACGGCCTTGTGCTCTGAAGCCTCCAGTGCTCTGGCTGGGTCCACACCCAGTGGTTGGAGAAGCACCATGTACACTCTGAAGAGCAAAGCCCACGTTGCTCACGCAGGCTCTTCAGAAACCAAATGGTATTTCCCTGTCTTCTCTGTCCCTCCCAAAGGCCTCCCCACTCCCCCAACAGAGCACATGTGCCCTTTCTTTGCCTCCCGCCTTGACTGATTCCTGAGGGCTGCCCTCACTGAAGTGAAGGCACTTCACTTCCACTCTCCTCCTCCTCCCCACAACCAGCTCCACTTCCAGACGCAGGCAGGTGAGGTGACCCGGCAGCCAGGTGCCAGCCTCCTCCACCAGCCTGATCTCAGCATTGACAACACCACCCCTCTGCTCACTGGTTAGGGGTCTCTCAGCAAATAGTCGTGGGCCTAACCGGTTCACAAAGGGAAGACAGCTGGAAGAGGCAGTGCTTTAAAAAGACTCTTGTCTTCCTCACACCCAGATTGACCCTTGGGTGAAGAGCCTATAAAAGAGTCCAACATTTGGGCCTCCCTGGTGGCGCAGTGGGTTAAGCAACGCACTATGAAGCAAACCACAGCCACTGCAGCATGAGTTCGATCCCTGCCCCCAGCCAGGGAGGGGAGCACATGGCACAGCAGACCTCTCCTGCCTTGCGCGCTGCTCCCCTCAGTAGTGTGTTTCGGTGGGTCTGCCTGATTTGCTCCCTGCTCTGTCTCTGGTGAATCCTCTCACCGCCCACACCTCTGGCCTGTACCCCAGTTCTTGTATGCATAAATAAATAAATATTTAAAAAAAGAGTCCAACATTCTATGGGAGAAATTTGACTGATACTGAGACAGAAATGTGGACGTGGACCCTGGAGAGCTGGCACAAGAAAAGGGCTCTGCGGCTTGTTATGCCTTTCTTGTAACTCCTCTCGCACTATATATTTTTAGAGAAAGACAACTCTTAAGTTAAATATTTTTAGCTTTGCACTTGGATTGAGGCTTTAGAAAGTGAGGTAAGAGATGATATGCTGCATCCGGGTCACTTTCGTCTTTATATTTTTAGTTTGTTGGAGCAGGCAGAATTCAGTGCTGCTCTAGTTTGTCTCAGAAGTTTACCCTCTAAGTAGATAGGAATGATGTGGAAACACACACACACACACAGACACACACACACACTCACTCACACACAACTGTTGAGAGAAGAAGCAGTGAAGGCATTACAAGAAGCCACAGCTCTGGGAATCTCGCTGTATTTGGCTTTAAACACACAATAAGCATTGGAACCTGTTAGATATGGCAGTTTGGTTCATTTAATTGCAGCTACCAGATATAACAACAACCAAGGAAAAACAGCAAAAGAAAAAAAAGTCCATTCTCAGATTGGTTTGCTCTTGAAATGTGCCCCGTCCTGGGGCCCACATGGCCCCTCCACGTCCCGGCCCAGAGCGGTTGCACCTGGCACCGTGGCACAGCGACAGCACAAGAAGCATGGCCGGCGTGTGTGTTTATTTTTAATTTTCATTCCTATTCTCACTGATCCTTAGTCTAATTGTTTGAGAGCCAAGTTCAGGAATTATTTATCGAGATTCCATTATCTGTGAGAGGTCTGTTCATACTTAATACTTTTAGTCCCTGATCTCTAGGAATTCAGTCAAGAGAGAGAGAGAGAGACAGAGACAGAGAGAGAGACAGAGGTGTAAAGAATTACAATGTGGCTCATTCATTAAGTCCAAGGGCCAGAACCTTCACTAACTGACCTAATTAATAAATGCTCTTTCTTTGTTAGAAAAACCATATCAAAAAGTCCTCTAGAAATCTCAAATCCACCTGAAAATTCTTTTTTAAAAAAATATTTATTCATTTATTTATGCATACAAGAGCTTGGATACATACAGGCCAGAGGCATGGGAGCTGAGAGACAGAGCCGGGAGCAGAACAGGCAGATGGACTGAAATACACTGCTGAGGGAGCAGCAGGCGAGGCAGGAGAGGTCTGCACCATGTGGGTCCCCTCCCTGGCTGGGGACTGAACCTGCGCTATAGTGGCTGTGGAAGCCTCTTGCGCCACCAGGGAGACCCCTGAAAATTCTTATCTGTAGAAGTCTATAAAGAGGCAGTAGAAAAGATAGGTAATTGAATATTAGGGTGTTTTTTTTTTTAATTAGGAGACATAAGATAAATTATTACAATATAGTCTTAGCTTTTTTTTTATATATAAAGATTTACTTATGCATGCAAGAATTGGGAAGCAGGCCAGAGGTGTGGGGGGGTAAGAAGATCCACCAGAGATGGAGTGGGGAACAGAACAGGCAGACTGACTGAAACACACTGCTGAGGGGAGCAGCGGGCGAGGCAGGAGAGGTCTGCTGTGCTGTGTGGGTCAGCTCCCTGGGCGGTAGGGATCAAGCTTAACTCGTTCTGCAGTGGAGGTTGGTTTGCTTCATAGTGTGTTGCTTAACCCATTGCACCACCAGGGAGGCCCCTATAGTCTCAGCTTTTAAAAGAGACTCATTTTAGGCAAACACAGTAATAATGCTTCCCCACTAAATTGTAAATTAGAAATTAGACATGTAAAAAAAGAAAGTTTTTGTAATCATGCATGTTTTCCTCAAAACTTTGCCCCTTATTCAACCTTATTAAATTACTTAATGTTTTCTAAACTAGAAACTGTCAGCTTTTTCAGAGATGTTTTCTTAGGTTACTAATTAATAAGCAAGGAATTTTGAATAAGATTGTTTTCTAGTAAGTATGCATCATTTCTACGTGGTTCAGGGTATTGCTGAGTTTTAATTATGCTTTTCCTTTGTTCTCAGCACACATCAAATGATAAACCTCCTAGAACAAAGATGCAGAGACCTCTGTGGTAGAAAATTGATCAAAGCGCATTTACAATGTCCAGAGAGAAACATGTGAGGCTCTAAGGTGAATATTATTAAAATCCTCAGCCCTTGGATCTCAGACACATAAGCGCTCTGTAAATGTTGAGAGAGACTGAGATTCCTAGAAATTTAAGAGAAAAATAGCCACTGTGAAATGGCTTCAGAGGTCATGACACAGAATCTATGTCCAGTGGGAAACTTGGCTTCCAAAGACATTGACAGCAAATTCCAGTAAGAAAATCAAAATCGTTTTATGTGATCTGATTTCCCTGGAGGAAAACAGGATTGGTGTTTGCCAGCATTTTATTTTTGCCCCATCCCCAAAAGATCTGCATGGAGATAACTTACTCATAGACACCGCGACTCAGGCTTGACTTAGAAAATGACTGTCATAACCATTCTCATGAGAAATGGTGTTTGGGTTAGAATCAGGCATTCATCCTTACACTTCTGGGTGTAGAAAGGAAAAAGGAAGCTTTGGTGATACTAATGGAGTTCTGTTTCAAAGCTATATTTGAAATCATCTGCTACTTATGAAGTGGAATTGTGCCAGAAGGTAGACATCCCATAAATTCCATTTTCATTAAGTTATAACTGATTGGGGGGGGGCGGTGAAGGGATCACAGTACTCTTGTTTTCACATATGACACTGAACTTATTCCTCTTGTGAAATTGTCCCTGTTGCACTCTATTCTTCCATACACCTCCAAATACACGTTAATATTTCTGAAGGCACAAAGGCTACCTTATTGCTTCTTGGATTTCCAGTTGCCAGTCCACTACCCAGCACATGTTAAGTCCTGTAAAAAGTAGTGGTTAAAAGAACACATAGAGAGCCATTGAGGTGTATCCTGGCCACAGCATAACAGTGCCACGTTGTATGTCTGATGGGACTCTTCCACTAGAACTTACTTCTCTCTCCTCCAGGAACCTTGATTTTTATTACCAGTTTGCAAATTGAACATAAGTAGGCAATAGTCTTGTTGATACAAATGAAGTTATATGTAAGACCCGTCTCAAAGATTCAAAGCATTGCAGGAGTTCCTTATAAATTACAAAACAGGAGAAGACTGTGCATTTGATCTTTTCATTTAAGTCCAAGATATCTTCGAATATCCTTGTACCTTTTTTTAAAGATTTATTTATTCATCTATTTATTTATGCATATAAGAGCTGTGGTACAGACCAGAGGTTTGGGGGGCGGGCGTGAGAGGATTCACCAGAGACAGAGGGGGGAACAGAACAGGCAGATCTACTGAGATACACTGCTGAGGGGACTAGCGGGAGACAGGAGAGGTCTGCCGAGCCAAGTGGGTCCCCTCCCTGGCCTGCGGCAGGGATCAAACTTGTGCTGCAGTAGTTGCCATTTGCTTCATAGTACATTGCTTAACCCATTGTTAACCCATTGTGCCACCAGTGAAGGTCTGTACCTTTTTTTTTTTATTATTGCAGGTGTCAGTAGGTAATTTTCTGCAAAATATCTTTGCACACTCGTCCAGGAGATTTTTCTTTTTAATGTCTTTAGGACTGTATCTGGAAAAAGAAATAAAGAAGTAAACATTTATGGATTGCTGCACTGTGCCCCCAGATGCTTTATTTCATCACAATAAATTGTAGAGTAGCTATTAAGTTCCTATTTATAGATAAGAATACTGGCATCGCTGTCTGTAAGCTCCCAAGGAATAGGAACTGTCTGGACTGAAAGAGGCCCAGAGCACAATCCTGAAGTTCATCAGTGCTAGAAGATTTCTGGAGCAGGTGACATAGGTCAAGACACTGGTCCCCAAGGAATAACCACAAGTCGCAGCATCCGCAGCAATAAACACCGCAGTATTGTTGACAATATTCCCACAGGGTCTTTAAATTAATTGGGGTGGAACTAGGAAAATTCAAGCTCTGTGGGTGAGATTGCTTCTGAAAACTAGTTGCTCACTTCTGAGGCTAGGCTGCTCTCTTTTGGGTCACAGAAAAATGCCAGCACACTTTTCCCCAGCGCCAAGGGTCGTCCTTAGACGTCTTTTAATGCATCCCAAATGTATACATAATTTGGCTCTATCTACATCCCAAATTTGTGTTTTCTACTTCCACTTCCAACTCTCCTGAGTTCTAGGTGTGTAGGCAAATTAATTCCTAGACATCCCCATTGTTCCTTGTGTTGAGATACTGATATTTTCTTCCATAGTCTCCTTCTCCATCAGCTTTGGAGACTGCTCATATCCAGCACTGTTACCTCTCCATGCTCACCTCCTGCTATTCTCTGTTACAGTCACTTGTTTCCTTGCTATTCCTGGAGCACAGCTGGTTCCTGCCTCAGGACCTTTGCATTTGCACTTCTCCCTATTTGGGATGTTTTCCCTTAGATTGCTTTCTCCATTACTATCCTAGGTCTATACATGCATGTTCCCTTAATAAGACCTTCCCATGTACAATTGCAATTTCTTCCCACCCTTCTCCCCATCATCACTAGCACTTCTGCTCCCTCCCCCTTCTTGTTTTACTTTTCTGTTTTATACTGAACACTCTAACCAGCATGTGTTTTTCTTAGTAACTATAATTTATCAATCTAAGATGCTTTTGGTTATAAGATGCGATGTTAATTTTTTTTTATATAATTAAGAAAGAAAAAGTGACTGGTGGTAAATGGAAGATGATTTGAATATCAGTCACATTACAGTTCCAGAGATGTTGAAACATGAAAAATTGTGTTCTGGGCTTTATGAAATAGGATCTTATCTTTTTTGTATTTCTCTTTCCTCAGTAGAATGCAAACTCTATAACGATGTGGATGTTCGATTCGCTGCTTTATCACTTGACAGATGGTAAACAATAAATATTTATTGAATGACTATCAAGGAACGAATGAAAAATGAGTAAGTGATAGACCGTTACATGAGTAGAGAGCGTCTATCCTAATTGTCTTAAAAGATTGAGATTTAAAGAGAAAAATTTAAAAATTGAAGTTTGGTCTGACTTTCCCAGAAATTCCTGTGATCTCTAGAGAAGACGAGAGTCTGGTATTAATCCCACAAAAGTCATGGGTTTTCTCTAGTTGGATGGACACAAAGATCATTTTACCTTATTTAAAGATTTGCCTGGGAAACTTTCACCCCCAAATATTTACCTAACAATCTGTATCCTCAGATTCTCAGCTCAAGTGTCACCTCCTCAGTGAACAAGTTCAAGACTTGTGAAGCTGAAAAACCAGTCAGCTTCCCCCACCACGCCTCCCTGACCCTGACTCTCCCCACGCCTTCTCTTCTCCCTCATCACCTGCTGTCTTTTTTTCATAGCACTTATCACTATAAAATTGGAGTCCATCGCCTCCAAATCCCGCAAGAATGCAGTCCTCTCAAGAAGAGCCATTTCCTCTCTAGTTCCCCTCTACTGTCACCCTGCCCAGAGCAGCAATGGCTGCAACACAGAAAGTGCTGCTTTGTCTTTCTTCACAGAATGAATGATGTTCTTGCAGCGTTCGAGTTCCCAGACTTGCTTCGCCCCCCCCCCAGACCTAGCAAAGTTTCAGAGAATTCTCCTGTTACTTTTCTTTGAATCAAGTTATAAACACCCATGAGAATCTGATTATAAAGCAAATGTGCTATCTGGGCAGAGGTAACATTAGCCAGGGGGTGTTCATTCACACCTTAGTAAGTACTACTTGGTCAGATTTTTATCCAGTGATAAGCAGGCCCTGAGGGACCAGGATGGGATGGTGAAGGTGAGACAGTGTTGCTCAGAGTGGGGATGGGATGGTGAAGGTGAGCGTCCTCAAGGGCCAGCAGCCTGTGCCCTGAAAGTGAGGTGGTGGCTCCGAAGAACTAGATGGTCACGTTGGCTCTCCTAGTCACTTTGACTGAGCTCAAAGGCCTCTACCTTCCCTACCTTTCCTTCCCTGTCAACAGGAAAGTCTTCTCAGCAACTTCTCAGTTCTCTCAGTAACCAAGAAAGAATCGTCTCATTGTGTTTTAGTTTCTCCTTCCAGAAGAAAAGATAATGTATTATTAATGTAGTGCCATCTTAGAGCTCAGACTTTTTCCCGGCAGCTCTCCTGATGGCCTGTGCCTGTGCAGGTGCTTCTCTTCACTGGTCCTCTCCCTTTGCAAGCAGCAGTGGCAGCTCTCCTCCAGGCTGCCTGCCTGTGACCGCAGCCTCTCTTTTAACGAACTGTCCCTGTCAAAGGTAGCTCTTTCTGTGCGCTTGTGTCTGTACAGTGTCCTTTACTCTTCTTTCCTTTTTAAATAATAAGCCTGTCCTTTGGGATTAAAAAAAATTTTTTTTCCCAATGTCCACTTCTAATCTTCCTGCAATGGTTTCAACTAATTCTTTCTTTGCCTTCTGTCTGGTGGATATTCACAGAATAGCTATCCTTCTGTTCAGAGACTCAAATTCTATACTGAACAGGCCAGCTAATGAATAAAAAAATCATTTTTTAGAGTAAAAAATAAAATTAAAAGAAACCATATTTGGGGAGGGGGAGGTTATTGGAAGGACTCCACCCAGTCTTATAAGCCAAATTTAGTCAAACCACTTTGTTTAGACTATTTACCTTTCATTTTTCTACAGTTTAAACATTCCAGGTCTTCATACCTTTTCCTTTGGGAAAACATTCCAGGTCTTTAAACCTTTTCCTTTGGGACCTAATTTACAAATCTTTAATTAGTTTTTTAGTTCTTTCAGAAAGTCATCTCAATTATTTTTTCTCCCAACTATATGAAAACTTTCCAACCAATGAATTTCTTTTGAATTTCTGAATTCTAATTCAGACATAACATCTCTTAGCAAGGATATAAATGTATCTTTAATTATTTTTTTATATAGCTATAATGCCAATCAACTCATAATTCAGAATGTGTTCTCTAAATTAAGATTTAGGAAAATAACAATAAAGATTAGAAAGAAACATTGAAAATATATATTTTTAAGGGTAACTGTATGTGGTTAGTCATAACCTAATAGTTATCAAAACCCAAGGCTTGTACATTTGCTTTAATCCTGTGTGTAAAGTTGTGTTTTTAAAACATTACATTTGGGCAGGATTTTATATTTAGACAAGGCTGTTCAGAATCCTTTAATTAAAGTTATGAAAACTAAACATTAGTTTTTAAATTGCATATTATTTCAGTTTACAAATAATATTCTAAATCCAGTAAATATTTCCAATCATATTTTAGGGCTATTGATTTCTTTAATTGAGGTACTATTGGTTTATAACACATTTAAATTTTAGGGACACAGTTTTATATTTTGACATCCTATACATTATAATCTTCACCCAGAGTCTGTTCTTAAAGGCCATCAATTATTATTTGATCTCATTACAGTTAAATAAACTCCTTTGACCCTCTTATGTCGTATTTACAAATTTGAAATATTCATTGTTTTTTTGACACTGTAACATCTGATTTAACAAACAAAACCTTCCTGCTACCAAATACATCATAAATCTAATGAAATTAAACTTACTAGTGCAGGGAACTGAAGATCTCTTCACTCTTCTAATTGTATATCAATAAGATTTCAACTTAAAGCACAAGTGGAAATCCATGACATATTACATGTTTTAAATTGTAACTAAAAAGGTGGCTTGTTAACTTCTATAGGTCAAATTCCAAGCATTGAAAGTACCAGACTACTAAGCAGACACAGATTTCCTAACACAAAGTAGGTGGATACCATGGGAAACTTTTTAAATCCTCTAGAGTTGAAAGATGCTTAACCACCAAGAGAGCCATCATGTGATTCTGAACAGTTTGCAGGGTTAGCAACCCTATGTAATTATGTTGTTGTCTTTTGTTTGTTTGTTTGTTTGATTTAGGCTTGCTAAGCTTCATAAGGACCAGATGGTTCAGACTAAGGTGATGCTGGTTCCTTGTCTGTGGTGCCAGAGAGACCTACTGATGCATTGAGACTTATTTATAGCTGCTTTCAGAGAGGACATCCTTTCAAACAAAAGGTGGTCACTTAGATGAAGGCCTTAGATTTGAATCACTTTATTACCTAATTTTCAGGTTATGTTTTGATCTGAAACACTCACTCTTGAAACAGCCTCTCTTGGGCTGGAATTTGTGTTTATTTGACCTGAAATATTTAAATATCTTTTGGTTAAGCACTTTTCATTCCACGTACTTTTAAACTTTTAGAATCATTCAAATATTATAGACATTGATATAATCATCCATTTAATTCTATCTCTGTCTCATGGATTTGTCTGGTTGTTTTATCATAAGTTTAAGCTCATCAAAATGACACCTATAAATTCATTTCTAAAAATGTATCCCAAGGAAATATTTATAGGTGAGCAAAACTTTAACCACAGGGATTTCATCATAGTATTATTTTTAGTAAAAGATGACCTAAATGTCAAACATAGTTGATATTTAAAAATTCCATGAAGGCAATGACCAAAATTTGTTCACTTTTGTCTCTTTCCATCTAGAACTATCTTATGAAATGGCACAAAGATGTTCAATAAATGCTTGTTAACTAAATAAATAATGAGAAACTACTGTGAACATTCCTCTGTGGCAATTGCAGACCCATAAGTGTGGCTTGGGAGAACTTTACAGTCTAACACATCTCTTCAAGCTATTCATTTTTGTTTTTAAACAAAAACGTGTGTGCACATGCGCATATGTGTCTGATTTTTCTTTACAGGTGCAGTCCCTGTAAAATTCCCACCACCAAATCACCCATGTGCTCTTCCCTCCCCTGTTTTAATCTCCTCCCATCCCAATGTCTCTAATTTATAGTTGCCTGCTAGTTTTTTCTCTTGATCCCTTATTTGGTTCCCCTATACTCCTATAAGTAAAACCATCCAATATTTTTCTTCTTCCTTCTGACTTATTTCATTGAGCATAAACCCTTCCAGCTCCATCTGTGTTGCTGCAAATGGCATGAGTTTATCTTTTTTGATCGCTGAATAGTATTCCATTGTGCATATATCACATCATCTTGATCCAGTCATCTGTTTTTGGGCATTTAGGTTGTTTCCATATCTTCCCTACTGTAAACAGTGCTGCAATAAACATCAGAGGGCATGTTTCCTTTCAAATTAATGTTTTTGTGTCCTTTGGGTAGATCACTAGGAGTGGAATTGTTGAGTCATATGGTAATTCCATTTTTAGTAGTCTGAAGAACCGCCACACAGCTTTCCATAGTGGTTAGACCAGTTTGCGTTCCCACTAGCAGTGTGGGAGAGTTCCTTTTTTACTATGTCCTCCCCAACATTTGTTGTTTCCTGCTTTTTTAATATGGGCCATTCTCACTTGTATAAGGTGGTATCTCCTTTGTAGTATATTTGAGGCCTGGGAGTGTGATACCTTCATTCTCCTCCTTTTTAGGTAGGAGGGCTTTGGTTATTTGAGGTTTTTGTTTTGTTATGTTTTTGTGTGTGTGTGGTTCCATATGAATTTCATCAATTTTTGTTCTATTTCTTTGAAGAATGCCATTGAGATTTTTGTAGGAATTGTGTTGAGTCTGTAAATTGCTTTCAGTAGGATGATAATTTTGATAATGTTATTTCTTTCAATCCATGATCAGGGAATGTCTTTCTATTTCTTTGTGTCTTCCTCTATTTCTTTTTTTTTTAATGTATTTATTTATGCTTCGAAGAACTGGGGTACCGGTCAGAGCCATGGGGGATGAGAGGATTCACTAGAGACAGAGTGGGGAACAGAACAGGCTGATCTACTGAAATATACTGCTGAGGGGAGCAGCGGGTGAGGCAGGAGAGGTCTGCTGCACCATGTGGTACCCTCCATGGCCAGGGATTGAACTCGTGCTGCAGTGGCTGCACATGCTTCGTAGTGTGGTACTCAACCCCTTGAACCACCAGGGAGGCCCTCTTCTTCTGTTTCTTTTAACAGTTTTATCATTTTCTTTGTATAGGTCTTTCTCCTCCTTTGCTAGGCTTATTCCTTGGTATTTGATTTTCTTGTTTGTTTCCATTGTAAATGGGATCGTTTTCTTGATTTCTTCTTCAGATTGATTGCATATAGGAAGCTTATGGATTTTTGTGCATTGATTTTTGTATCCTGCTACTTTACTGAACTGGTTTAGTATTTTAATTACTTTTTCTGTGGCGTTTTAAAGGTTTTCTATGTGTATTAATCATATCGTCTGCAAATAGTTATAGTTTCACTTTTTCTTTCCCTATTTGGATTCCTTGTTTGTCTTTATCTTGTCTTATTGCTCTGGCTAAGACTTCCAGTATTATATTGACAAGCAGAGGTGAGAGTGGACACATCCTTATCTTGATTTGGATCTTAAAGGGAAGCTTTTCACCATGAGAATGATATTGGCTGTGGGTTTGTTGTATATGTTTTTTTATTATGTTAAGGTACTTTCCTTCTATCCCAAGAATTTCAAGGGCCTTCATCATAAATGGATGTTGAAATTTGTTAAATGTTTTCTGAGCATCTACTGATATGATCATATGGTTTTTATTTTTCTTTTTGTTTATGTGTTGAATTACATTAACTGATTTTCTGATGTTGAACCATCCTGTGCCCCTGGAATAAATCCTGCTTGATCGTGGTATATTATCCTTTTGAGGCATTGCTGGATTTTGTTTGCTAGGATTGTATTTCTCAAGCTACTCTTTAAGGTGAATAGTTGATACTTTCTACGCAAGTACAATGCAAACTTACAGCTTTAATTCTCCAATATATAAGTATATTGGACATGGCTCCTAAAACCCTCAGTAAAATTCTATATCTACCACTTCTCTATAAGATGCAGTTTGAAAAGAGAAAAAGGAAAAGTGACTTCTTGATACTTATTGTCACATTTGTCCTTTAATAGGAGTAGAGGATTAGGGAAGGAGGGAGACTCCCAAACCAGCAAAAAGATGCCTCCTCTGTGTTACCAAATATACCAAAATGTGTACATTTTCCAAAGTTGATGCAATAAACATGTATTCCTTTTGTAATGAAATGGGCTCTAATGTTATGCTGAAAAAATCCTGCCCTCAACTTTTCCACTAATCATGTAAAAATCATTGTTGATCAATGGCAGGGCCAGAATAGCTTCCCACTGGCTTTAGATGCTGATGCTTTCCTGGGGTATTTACTGTCATTGAGAACTTTCCTACTCTGCCCAAAGAGTGAAAGTGACATTTCAAAATCACAAGAAAATATCCCAAAGCTTCCAGGGACAGGATGGTCCTGCTCCCCAGGATCTCTTCCCACTTCCTGGAAATGGAACAGCTCATAGATTCACAAATTCAGGACTTTCTCAAGGCTTCAAGTAAATAGTGAGGTAGTTTTGCTTTCCAAGCTGAGACAGGAATCAGGTTAACAGAAGTGTCCTATAAAAAGGATGTAGGCATTGAAGTTGCTAATGTTGAATAATGGGATAGATTTGAATGAATAAAACAAAATGCCAGGAGTCCTGGAGAAGAGGAGTGACAAATGGGAAGTCTCTGGAATTTGCTACTGTTTTTACATGGACCCTGGAGGAGTCAATTTGGAAATGACTATATCCCTGGCAATAACCCAGGAGGCTGATTAGGGTTTCAGCAACTGGTGCTCAGACCAGGTATCAAGGAAATCAGTATACTATCAAATTATGCCCCTACCAAAATGATGAGATCTTGTAACTGTATAAGAAAACAGAAAACATGTTTCTGAGGTCTTACTGGTCTTACTTCAAGTTTGGTGCCTCAGTGGCCCCTTGGACCATCCTCTTGGAATATGGTGATGATTTGATCGTCTCCTGCCCACCTGTGCTTTGTATCAAACCAAATTTTGTCTTCTGCACTCCCACCTCCACCTCCAGGAGTTTCCATCTCCCTCCAAACATCGATTCCCCTACTCTGTGCCTCTCCCATGGTTTACCCATTTGAATTTTCAGAACAGCAGTAGAAAATCATTGTGATGTGTGATATGGACATGGATATCGCACACAGGCCACATAGTGCGGTTGAAGGCACCAACATCCCGTTCCTACTCCTAGTTCTGCTAGGCCACCGAGCCTCTGTCATCTTAATTATGGCGAGGATAATCGCTTGCTAACATGTATGCTTGCTAACACAGCCGTCCAGGCAAAATGGGATCACATCTACCGCAAGCAGCAGGCTTAGTATATGATTGGGATAAACCAGTATTTTTTTTTCCAAACACAAAAATATAAATATTATGTGAGTTTTGTTATTGACTGATAATTTTCGTTCTTTAATCTCGCAACAGATCTCCCCTCACCTCTTTCTCATTTCTGAACAAAACAAATTTTTGTCACACAACTACATCCAACTTAAACATGGAGTTAAGAGTAACATGCTATTCCTGTGGTGCATGAAAAAATAGAGATGTGGGGCTTATGAGCTTTCCATGTAATTTTAGCTAGTAGGAGCTTTGAGTCTTAGTAAAACCTATTAAATAACAATATTCCAGCCAAGTTCAGTTTAAAAATCTAATTGCCTTTATTTAATGATTGGATATTGGGCAGCATCCTGTCTTGCAAGCTGAGGGGCTCTGCGAGAAGATGTGCAAATTGGAGGTTTTCTAACCAGAATGTGGGGTTATTAGCAAAGGAAAAGAAAGATGATTGCAGGCGGGCACCTTCCCTCAGGGGAGGAAGACAGGCATCTCCTCAGCAGATAACTTCACTAGTGCAGACCAGGTAACTCCAGATTAATTAGTTTAAATTTCCATTTTGGGCAGAGGTTGAAACTGCAGTTAAAGTCCTAAGTCTTAACGAAGCCTCAAATGAGGAGCTTCATTTGGGGCCTAATGTTTCTCGTTCTTTTTCTTTTAACAGATAAGAGAGAGGGTTCTTCCTAACCAAGCTTCTGCTCACACAGTTGCTCTTCCTTCTTCCCTTCCATCCCAATCTATTACAGGGCAGGGAGAGAGGACACCCCAGAAACCCCAAACCTGGCCGCTCTAAATGGGTTCTGTCATCCGCCAGGTCAAGACAAACATATAAGACCTTTAATGGAAAGGAACTTTAATACAATTAGGGAACAATACAGGAAAGACAAAGAATATAGCTACTAAATCAAGCACCCAGAGTTACCCATCCCTTGAGGGCAAAAGTCCAGTCAAACAGGATTGACCCAAAGCAAGGCCCATAAGCCTGCCACAAGTCTAAAGCACCTTTCGGTGGAGACCCACAGAAAAGGGTCAGAAAGGGTCAGATGAATCTGGGAGGAAAAGAGCAAAATCAAAATCAAGATGAAAGCTGCCATTGTTAAGCTCCCCATGGGTCTCTCACCCGCATCTGTTCCAACCAGTCCAGAACCAAGAAGCAAGCACTGTTTCTTCACATGTCTGATCCATGTGCCTCTTCCAGGTCTCCTTGCTGCTCTCCATCCTGCTTCTTCCCTCCCACCCTCCCTCCCTCCTTCCCCCCCTCCTTCCCTCCCTCCTTCCCTCCCTCCTTTCCTTCTTTCTTTTTCCAATTTCCTCTCCAGCCTCTTCTTATCCCTGCTCAGCTCCACCCTACTTAGGTTGGGGCAGGGATCCTGGAACTTCCCCTTTTCCTAGGGATCACCCTGTTAAAAATCCATGGCCTACAATCTACTGCTCATGGAGGTCTTGCTCCCAGGAGGACAAGGCCTTTCTTGTTTCTCTGGACTACCCAGCCCTTCCCTTGTTGAGTTCTACTCTTAGCTCTTTACTAACAGTGAAACTCCAACCAAAGACTTGGGCATGAAGGTAATATTCATTGTAGAGTTCCCATTTATGGAGCACTTGATATTTATTTGTTCTCCCAACCATCCTGTGAGGTGGATGTAATTATCCCTGTTTTGCAAATGAAGGCATGGAAGATTTCATTGCATTAGGTATAATGTATCTGTTCCATTAGGTAACAATGGTAAAGCTTGGATTCAACGCATGAAGTTTCCTCTGTACCAACCTACCTTGCAAATATGCTTATTATTTATTCATTTGGGTTTTTTCTTTTAATATGTGGGCTAGTTAATTAATTTGAGTCCAGAGATCATAAACTATTAATGGCAATACCTCTGACTTATGTTACAATGTTGTTGACTTGGTTTCGTTCATCTCTTCTAAGTTACAGTGTCCTGTTAAACAAAGCTCATGCTCTTCAGTTCTCAAGTTCTATCATCGTTAACTTTCTGGACAAAGCTAGGAATGCTAAATGCTATCTCTGTAATATCTGAATGTCTGAACAAGTAACACATAGGTAAGCAACTAACTGAATTCAAGAAGAGAAAGAGAGCCTACATTGAGAGCTCCAGATCACTTGCATCCTTCAATCTGGAACCCAAGAACCTAATTCAGTATGTATTAATATTGACGCAGCATCTAGATCAGTACTGACAATTTTGCAAATGAAGGACTTGAGCTGTTTGTTCTTCATGATGAAATGAGTTAATGCAAGGACACCTCAAATCCCTGCTTCACAAATGTTTTTTTAAAAAATAAAGTTGAGGAGCCTCCCTGGTGGCGCAAAGTATTAAACGCACCACTGTGAGCATCAGCAGCCACTACAGCACAAGTGTGACCCCTGGCCAGGGAGGGGACCCACATGGCGCAGAGACCTCTCCTGCCTCGCCCCGCTGCTCCCCTCCGCAGTATAGTTCAGTCAATCTGCCTGTTCTGCTCCCCACTCTGTCTCTGGTGAATCCTCTCACTGCCCCCCATACCTCTGGCCTGTACCCCAGTGCATAAATAAAAATAAATCTTAAATTTAAAAAATAAAGTTGAAGGTTGATATTTAGTTATAGCTAAGTACATGCAAAAAGCAGCAGACAACCAATGATTTTTTGCCACCCTATTTTTAAAAATAGCTTACCTATGTGCTACTTGTTTAGACATTCAGATATTACTAAATATATTCTCTTGCTAAAATGCTAACTGCCAGGATTCAGCCCACAGGCATATTTTTATAGGCAAGTTACATATCCCTGAAAAATTACCATAGAAATACACAATAACGCCCACACGACCAAGGCCAAGATCCACCAGCAGCTTCTACAGACCTATGTGCCATGGGAGGTAGCAGTTAGCCCCACTAAGAAGCACTCATAAAAATCTCAAAGGAAATGAAAGCACCTTTTAAAAACATGAAGCATCAAACCATCCAGTCTCATAGGGAGAGAAAACACAGACTGAAAATACACCCCTTGTTCCTTCCAGTCCCACTGAATGTACTCACAAATAAAAGTGTCCTATATATTTTATTCATGCATATACCATAAATATTTATTCACATGTTTTCAGTGGCAACAAGGCCAGAGGGCTGTCCCTTTGTGGCCACGTGATTTATTCCTCCCCCCACCTCCAGACTTGGTTATGATGAACAAAAATCATGCATGTGAATTACAGTGGGGCTCAGAAATGACATCATTAGTCAGCTATCAGGCATTTAGGGAATGTTAATAACATGTAAGGCACTATAGCCATATTCAAAATTTAAACTATAAATGTGAAAACGCGTAGCATTATGATATGTGCATATTTCTAAAAAGATACATTCTTTGGTTTAAATTAAACTAAATTCAGACATTATTGGTCTGTGTTTGATATGGTACAAACAAATAATGATGTCTATAGACTTTTGAAGACAATGTCATGGAAAATAAAAAGGAAATTTTAAAAAGTGAGTTGAAAATTTGCCAATCAAATATTCTGAGAGGATCAGCCTTTGAAATGATGAGGTTCTCTCTGGCTGTCCTCTGCGTATTGTTGTTTCGACCGGCATTCACCAAAATGCATTTTAGTTTGAACTGAGAGAAACAAAATTAATGAGGATTTCTCAGAACCTTTAATGTGGAAATGAGTTCCCCAAGCATCGTCAGCAATAGATGTTTTTACAGCACATTCATTAAAATCTAATGGAAAATATGTCGTTCTTGTCTTCTCAGGGGTTTAGAAGTTCAAAGAGAATTTTTGAAAAAAATGTTGTATTTTCTTTCTGTTATCTGAAGCAATTAAAATGAGTATCTTTTGAATCATCAGAATGACTACCTTATATCTGAGCAGTTCATGCAATTTCAGTTGCTCATTGCATTTGTTTATGAGAGGTTAATAGCAAGCCAAATGACGTCATTCTGTTCTGCACAAACAAAGGTTTCCCAGGAATTTGAATAGAGGAGAGCAGTAGGAAAATTGAGTCATTTTCTGAGCGTAGTGAACAGATTTGTTGGACTCAAGGAAAACCTAGTTGACAATGCAGGTTGTCCCCTCCCAAGAGGAGCACCTAATGACCTAATGTACCTCTCTGTGTGCAAAGTACAAAGTGTTTTTCAGTAACATGTTTTCTGGAAAAATTTTTCTTCCTTAAAATTCATATTCAGCCTTCATTTACATAGTTGGCTGTATGCTAGATCAGGAATCTATTAAAAATATATATGTACATATCTATATACTTATATATGTAGAACGTCTTTATACCTTCCAGCTTATGATTGTTTATTAATTTTGGCATAGTTTAAATTATAAAACATTACAAAATTGTTTTATGGACTGTACTGTGCAGGACATTTGAAAAATTATTGGCAGAAAAAGTAACTGCAATGCTAATGGCAGCGTTTCAAAGCATTCATCATAAGGGAAAGCAAGGAATCATGTAGACAAGTAGAATAAAACCCACAAATGCATCTTCCCACTCTTTAATTTGACATTAAAAATTTAGTTTCAGCAAAACAACAGCAGCTATCATGTTCATGTGAACTTGTATTGGTTTCATTTTGCTTTGATTTATAAATTCACTTTGGTTACATTGTCACAGAGAGCCACACTATTTACAAATTTTTTCTTAGTCATATTTGTATATATTTTAAAATAATAGTATGATAAAAGTAATTAAGTCTACAATTGGAGTCTTCAAGATTCTTGCTCCTCCTTTATTCAATTTTGAAAAAACTGATATAGTAAATAGAATTTTAAAATTTCTCATCTGGAGTAAGTAGAATAACACTAAAACCACCTTTTTCACAGAACTATTGGCTAATGGTCAGTGTGCAACACATAGTTGGAGTATGGTAAATAATTGATATTTCATCAGTAGCAACTTAGAGATTTATCACTATAATTTTTATAGTTCAAATTTGAAAATTATTCTTTCTATTAGATTATATAAGACATTAAAATTGGGCAGCAAAGACATTAATCCAAGGACAAAAGAATGAGTTAGCTAGTATCACAGTACGGCCTATTGCTTATGAAACAATAATACATAAATGCATATAGACATGAACATATAGGTAAATATAATCACCAATACACAGGCTGGTCAAATATTGAAATCAGTACTGGTGCAGCAGACACGTACTATCACCATTATAGAATCAACTTCTCAGAGACAAAAATAAAGCTGGGGTGTTATTTTTTAAAATCATTTTTATGATTACAATATTGTGATTAAAAATTAGACAAATTTTCGAAGTTTGATATTATAGTTGAGCAACAATTCTTTCTTAGCACTGAGAGCTGTCCCCTGGTCCCAGAGTTCTATTTGTGTGATGGGAGAGGGCCTGGCAATGACATCACTCATCAGTCTGTGTGCAGAGAAAGTGTTTTCCAGTAACATGTTTTCCGGAAGAACTTTTCTACGTTAGGATTTATAGTTGGCGTTCATTTACATAGTTGGCAAACTCTAACAATCATTTCAGCAAGCATTTTGTTTATATATTTTGAACCCTTAGACTCAAAACCTTAAGAAAATATATTAAGAAATTCTTACAGAGTTTGAGGTTTGAAGTTTGAGGAGTGACTACAAGTTATATTTTGAGTACTTTCTCTCCTTGAGATTCTCCTCTTCCTTCTTACACTTTGTCAGTTACATCTTGGACTTATTTTGGGAGCTTTTTATCCTGTAGAATTTATAGGTGGCAACTTTGAATTGTTTTAATTTATCCTCACAACATGTAAAGAAATCCCAAATAGAGATTTTTTTTTTTCTTGAAAGATAGTCTGGGGCCTCCCTGGTGGCGTAGGGATTAAAGTCTCAAGCTATCAGCAGTCTGAGTTTGATCCCTGAGTTTGTGCCTGAGCGACCCACGTGGCGCAGCAGACCTCTCCTGTCTCCCTGCTGCTCTCCTCAGCAGTGTATTTCAGTCGATCTGCCTGTTCTGCTCCCCACTCTGTCTCTGGTGAATCCTCTCATGTACCCTCCACCCTCACACCTCTAGCATAGACCTCAGTTCTTGTATGCATAAATAAACTTTTTAAAAATTTTAAAAATTTAAAAAAAAACAAAGATAGGTTGAATGGAATTGAATGGCTAAAAATTAAATACTATTCTAAAATTTTTGTGTGATGTTGTGAATTCTAGTTCAGAAAGTGACTATTAACCCTAGCATTCTACATACCAAAATTTGTCTCTCTTTTCCATCTGAAACTGTTCTTTTGTATTTCTGAACATTTGTTCATAAACATTTGCTATTCTTCCTAAAGTTATCTAGCTAATGTCTCTTAAATAGATCCATACTCTCCTATTGGGAGCTTAAAAGTCTGAGAAACAAAAGATATTTTCCTAACTAATTTGGTCACAAAATCTGTTTGACCTGATTTGAGAATTAGAGGAAATATTCATGTGTTTCACTGTTTTGTTTCTCAGTTCTCCTCCCCCACCCCAGAGTTCATAATACAGAGCATGTCATATATTCTTTTTTAAAAAAGATTTTATTTATTTATGCATTCAAGAACTGGGGTACAGGCCAGAGGCATGGGGGTGGATGTGAGAGGATTCACCAGAGACAGAGTGGGGAGCAGAACAGGCAGATAGACTGAAATATACTGCTGAGGGAACAGCAGGCAGGCAGGAGAGGTCTGCAGTACCATGTGCGTCCCCTTCCTAGCCAACTTAAAAAGTTGCACTGCAATGTCTGCGGAAACCCCACAGTGCAGTGCTCAACCCCCTGCACCACCAGGAAGGCTCTGAATTCAACTCTTGTCTATGTTTCTCAGAGAGCTGGGGAGCTGACCAGGGTGGAGACATTCCAGAGTGTGCTCCCAAAGCAGGAACCTCCCCATGGCTGCTGGTTATACAAATGATTCCTCCAAATGCATGCAGGGATGGGTTTCGGGATGCTTCGCAGGGCTTGGGAGGGTTCTGGAATTCAGCCCATCTTGCATAAATTTCAGTGCCTACCCTTTATTTATTTTTTGAGATTTTATATATTTATACACACAGGAGCTGGGCTACAGGCCAAAGGCGGAGTGGTTGAGAGGATTCACCAGAGACAGAGCAGGGAGCAGAACAGGCAGATCAACCAAAATACACTGCTGAGGGGAGCAGTGGGTGAGGCAGGAGAGGTCTGCTGTTCCATGTGGGTCCCCTCCCTGGCCGGGGGTCGAATTCGCACTGCAGTGACTACGGAAGGCCCACAGTGTGGTGCTCAACCCACTGCACCACCAGGGAGGCCTCTAATGTCAGTGCTTCCCTTTAAATTTCAGTCCCTGAATACAGTATGGGAGAAGCAGGAAGGTCTGCTACCTGGACGTCTCTGACCGGGTGTGTACAAAGATATTTCTTCTTGCCTGGAAATAGGACACATGGAGTGTGGGGGACACTCACTGAAACTAAGAACTTGCCTCTCGTTTTTCTAGAAAATGTAATAATCCCATGCTCAATTAAGTGATTCCACTGTCATTTTCAGGAAATCATCAAAATCTCATTTTGTGTTCTTTGGTAGTTTTTTGATGAGCTGTCATTATATTTTATTTATTGATGGTTTTTGCTACCCTTGCGTCCTCTTTGAATATTTTCTGTTTTTTCCCCATGAAATGTTAAATTTATTTCACAAGTACCAACAGAAAATGAGAACATTTTAGAGAACTGAAAATAAAAGGAATCTAGCCCACTAAGGACAGACAAGGGAAATAAAAGTCTGCAATCTGTGATTCAGCAGATTCTCCTGTGTAGGGAAGGAGAAGGCCGAAGAGGATGGCTAGATTTGCTCCCCTCCTTTTAGCGATCCCTTGATCCCCTCAGCTTCACCAGACCATTATTTGCATCTGCTTTATATATTTTTTAAAGATTTATTTATTTATGCACACAAGAGCTGGGGTACAGGCCAGAGGCGTGGGGGGTGAGAGGATTCACCAGAGACAGAGTGGGAAGCAGAACAGGCACATGGACTGAAATACACTGCTGAGGGGAGTAGCAGGCAAAGCAGGAGAGGTCTGCTGCGTCATGTGGGTCCCCTCCCTGGCCGGGGATCAAACTTGCACTGCTGTGCCTGGGCTGCTTCCCAGTGTGATTCTCAACCCACTGTGCCACTAGAGAGCCCTGTGTCTGCTTTATTTAAGAAAAAAGAAATGAGCCAATAGGGTCCTCCTTCCCCGTGCTGTCTTGTACCTCACGTTTCCTCGCGTCTCTGAAGAGGAAGGGGCTCACTTCCTGGCCAGACCGGGCCTCTCATCCACGTGTGACCTCATCCTTTCCATCTTCCGTCTGCCCTGTTCTCTCCATCAGTCAGCTCTCTATGGAATTTGACCACTCTGGCTGACTTGATTTCACCTTCTTCTCTCTATAACTATGATCTAATTTTCTGCACTTTAATGCCTCTTCTGTTTTCCTTCCTAGGTACCAAACCTTCACCTTCAGATCTAGATCTGTTCCTCCTACTCTCCCAAGATAGCTCTTTTGGGTCCCACTGGCCTCCCTACATGATCCTCTGGCCTCTCTGTTCTTGCTCTGTGTCTACTGACATCACTCCTCACTGAAGTTCTCCTCCTGGAAGCCTGAGACCCTTCTCTGTACCTGGGACCTCACTACGCTCCACAGACTTGCAGTGCTGTTCGACCAGTTACATGAGGGAGGTGCTCTTCGGGGTCTTCCTTGACCCTCTTTTTTGTCACTGTTTCTCTGTGGTCTCCTTTGGAGGGTCAACCCACTGAACTTCCTCCACTTCCAGCAGATGATTCCCAAGGCATCTCCAATTCTGACTTCTAGTTCAGCCTGGATTTCCAGTCACCTGCTATGTACCTCCACATCTCAAAACAAATGAAAACTCAATAGATCAAGAGTCATCCCTGAACCTTTCCCACCTGTATGAATGTGTGTCCAGCCTGTAAGAGCATCTGCGAGCACCTTCACTTCTTCCTTCTGGTCATGTCCTTCAAGAACTAAATAAGTGAAACAAGATCAGACTTTGGGACCAGATTGACTGGGGCTGAATCCTTGTTCTGCTGCTTTCTAGATCTGTGACCTCAAACTCATCATTTCATATCCCTGAGTTTTTCCATCTGGACTAACAAAGCACCTATATCACCCAGTCTAGATGTTGCAGCAACTAAATGAGATAATGTTTACAAAGCACTGAGTATGCACTGACAGATAATAAACATGCAAATCATTTCTCTACATTTCCCTTTTATTCATTTTGCTTCCAGATAATCTCCACTGCCTTAGCATTTTCCCTTTCTCCATCCTCAACATCGTCACTCCCTCAATTTCACATCTCATCCCTGGCCTAGATCATTGCAACTTACTGAAAAATACTTTCTCGCCCGTGTCATCTACCAGTCCCATATGTTATCTTCCTTTCTGCTGACGTCATCCTGTTTACCACATGGCATACAGAATGGACTGAAACTCCCCACCTTGGTATTCAACTTACTTTACAACCTCACCTTTCAACCTTTGAAAAAACCTTCAACCTACTACAAAGGCATCCCCCTATCCCAGTGCTTGAGACAGACTGAACTCTAATGAGACATTCTTTACCCCCTCAGCTCTTTACCCGGGCTTGCTCCCTGCTCTTCGCCAGCTAGTGCTGTCTGTGGACTTCGTTAGGCGTCATAGGGCCTTTGTCTGCTGTTTAGTGAAATGGGGCAGGCAGGGAACCACAAGGAGGTAACTTTTATTTAACGCAGATTCTCTCTGGCAGCAACATGTCGATAGGTTTTGGAAGTATTAGTTCATTTAGTCCTCATACTACTCTTGTGAGTTAAATCCTATTATAATCCAAATTCAAAGGATTGGGTAAGTGAGGTATACTCTGAAAATTATGCCATGTGCCCTGGAGCATGATAAAGAGCTAACAAATAGCAGAGCCAAACTTCAACTAGAGATGGTCCAGCTACTTCAGAGTCTGCACTCTTAACTTACCACCAGGCTGTCTCTGCTAAAGCTTGACCGACACATGCCTGCATCAACAGTTCTAACCGAGGTGACCGGGCTAAGGAAAGCCACACACTACAGTCATGCCCAAGACTGTAACAGGGTGGTCCCCAAAAAAGGGAAAAGTTCAAAATCCCAGTTCTACCCTAAGTAAATAAAACTAAACAAAAATTTAAAAATTCTGCAAAAAAAAAAAACCGAAAAAAACAAAATAAAAAACTGCAAAAAGACATGGAGGAGGCACATAAAGCAAAAAAAAAAAAAAAAAAAAAAAAAACATAAAAAACTGTGCTTACTTTTTAATCTAATTAAAACAAATATAAATAAAAAACCATAAAAAAGTTAACAACAACAGCTTTCATCTTAATTTTAATTTTGCTCTTTTCCTCCCAAATTTGTCTAACTCTTTCTAACCCTTTTCTATGAGTCTCTACTAAAAAAAAACTTTAAACTTGTGGCAGGTTTTTAGGCCTTGCTTTGGGACAATCCTATTTGGCTAAACTTTTACCCTCAAGGAGATGTGTAACTTTGGGTGCTTAACTTAGTAACTTTGTCCTTTCTGTATTGGACCCTAATTGTATTAAAGTTCCTTTCCATTAAAGGCCTTATATGTTTTTCTTAATGCGGCAGATGGCAGAACCCATTCAGAGAGGGCAGGTTTGGGGGTTCTGGGGTGCCCCTCTCCCTGCCCTGTAACAAGAGGACAGCCAGGAACGAGAGACATCAAAGTGTGAGGAGATTCAGGTCTGGCGATTGCAAGATGAGCAGACAGGAGTTCCTGCAGGACTCATCGCGCCCCCAGTGCCCTTCCTGTGTGGTCTGAGGGGCCAGGCCACGGCCCGCGTTGGAAGTGGCACAGCACATCTACCCCACTAGCGTGTTTGTGTGTCTCTGGGCCCCTGAAATAGGGGACTCCTGAGGGTGGACCTCACTCTTCTTTGTAGCCTTCATGGAATCTCACGTGGCCTTTTTTTAGTCAACAACTGTTTTTTTTTATTATCATTAAATTAATTTATTTATATGTATTTGACATCAGTTGTAGTCCCCATGGAGTTCCCACCGCCATCACACCCGTGCACCACCACCTCAGTCCCTTGTGCTCTTCTGCCTTTATCAAGTGCCTCTATGTGCTTAAGGGCTTTTTGTGGTTCCTTCCTTCAAAGCGGCTTTATCTGATTTGATGTGTACATTTTATTTGTGTAAGACATCTGATTTCAGGGCCTCTCTGGTGGCACAATAGGTTAAGAACCGCACTATGAAGCAAACCGCAGTCACTGCAGCACGAGTTCGATCCCTGCCGCCAGCTGGGGGGGTGGGATGGTAACCTACTTAGCACAGCAGACCTCTCTTGCCTTGCCCGCTGCTCCCCTCAGCAGTATATTTCAGTAGATATGCCTATTCTGCTCCCCACTCTGTCTCTGGTGGATCATCTCACCCCTCACACCTCTGGCCTGTACCCCAGCTCTTGTGTGCATAAATAAATAATTTTTTTTTAATAAAAAAAGACATCTGATCTCCAGAGTTTTCTCCTGTCTTTGCAGAAGTTCTGTGGATCTCCCTGGAACAAACAGGACTATCTGCGAGTGAGTTGAGGCTGAGACTTAAGAATGGACTCTGAGGTGTTTCAGTGAGGACTAAGGGCATCACACAGATTCCTGGCCATTTGGTGAATCAGACTCCATACAGGTAAAATTCCTGTCCTTGGCTCTTTGGCAAGTCTCGTGCTTTAGCCTTCTCTGAAGTCTGCAGGCTTCTTGCTCAGGCTCTCACTAGGGCAGGCTTGTTCATTAGGCTGGATGGTGAGAAATGCTAGAAACAGTTCACATCTGAACACTCTCTCGATTTTGTCGCTGAAGTTGTTTTCCTGGGGGGAAAGATGACTGTCGCAACAAAAAGGATACACTAGTCTCCAGCTCTACAGTTTATCAATAGTCCAATAATAGCATTAATAGTGATAGTAATAATAGAGTTTGACATGATTATTTCTGTTTTAAAAGCTCACAACGTATCAAGGTGGTGACTGTCAATCTAGATACATGTCTTGCTTGCAGTTGTTAGTAGAAAGATTTTTGATGTCTTCTCCCCAAATCATGTAATGATGGGCATTCTGAAATTATTGTATCTACTCTGTGACCTTCAGGATAAACTGTGTTTAACTGGCTGAGCTATGAGAAGCTGCCATTTTCCTGTTTTCAGATAACTTTTTTTTTTTAAAGATTGATTTATGCATACAAGAGCTGGGGTGCAGGCCAGAGATGTGGGGGGAGGTGGGTGGTGAGAGGATTTACCAGAGACAGAGTGGGGAGCAGAACAGGCAGATTGACAGAAATACACTGCTGAGGGGGCAGCAGGCGAGGTAGGAGAGGTCTGCGGTGCCATGTGGGTCCCCTCCCTGGCTGGGGATCGAACTCGAGCTGCAGTGTCTGCAATGGCTACAGATGCCTCACAGTGTGGCACTCAACCCTTTGTGCCACCAATGAGACCCTATTCTGGCTTTCTGAGATTATTCTTTATCTTGTATTCAAAGGATCTAAAAGAAAATTTGTTTTGGGGATGGGAACTTGTCTATTGAGCCGTGATCCCATATCACTAAGTTATCATAAGAGGGTAGAAAATTCAATGTTTGTGTCTGCCTTCTTTGAGAGGTGGTAAATTCTTCCGGGTAGGGACTCTGCCTCATTAATCTTGAATGCAGGCACAATGCACAGAGTAGGCATTTAGCAAGTATTTAGGGCAATCACAAATGAGTTGTTTATAATACTTAACCTGCTACCTAAATTAATGTGCCATTAATTACTGGTAACTCCTTCGCCCCTTCAAGTATATAGAGAGATGTTTGCCTCCCTGCCCCCCACATTTTTACCTTCTTAATTTAGCTACAGGTCAAACCAGATTGAGTAATATAGTGTATCCTAAATTGTGAAAACTCTTCCTTGTCCTGAAACTGTATGTTTATCCTAAAGGACAAGAAAACACAAAAAGAAGATTGCACAGATCGGTGAGATTAATTATTAGACAAAGGAACAAGTAAGATATTTTAAAAAGAGACAGACTGAAATGACAAAGGACATTTAAATGCAAATACTTTACTTTTCACCAGGGACTTGGTGAAAGCCTTTGAAAATCCGGGGGCCAGTTATGTGAACTTGGACACTGTAGGGAGGATACGTAGAGCTATGTGGGTGCTGGAAAAGAATATGTCTTTTCTTTATCAAGCTTCCAGAGCTAGTTCTCATGAATGCCTAAAATATTTGGTGTGGTGTTTTATAGAGTCATATTGGGAGGGTTTTTTTCTCTTGCTTTAAGAGAAACTATTGTCTTCTGGAACTTTTTTCAAAAAACAGTTTGCTTTATGTTGGGTTAAGTTGTTAGATATTTGGAGCAACTTCGTAAACTCCTTGCAGTTCTCAAGTGGGATTTAGCATTTGATTTAAACCTCGTCCATTTAAAATGCATATTCACCAAAAGGGGTATAACTTAGAACATCTTAGTTTTTTCTCTTCTTGGCTCACCTTGTCACTCTAAAGAACTACTTGAGTTCTCCATGTAGCTCTGGGGGAGATAATGAGTAAGACTTTTCTTTCCTAGAAATCCTGGAAGCTGGGCATCTTGCATTTTGGCCTGTCTGGCTGATGGTCAAAAAAAAAACACCAAAAACCTGGCATGACATCTGCACTCCCCCAGCTGCACAATGTTTTGGGGATGGACACAGTCTACACAGACTGTCCTGAACCTCTGCAGAAACCTGTGTCGGGTCAGAGAGCATTTTGCTCCTTGCTGGGAATGTAACCTTATCATCCCCGACAAGGTAGTTCCATGCCCTTAGCAGGAGATCCTCTTACCATCCCCACTACCATCCCCACTGCAGAGAATACTGAAACAGTTCATGTTTGTGACTTAATTGAATAACAGTTTTGTGCAGAGGAAAGATACACACTGAGCATTGCATGTCATAGCAAGGAGGGCCCTCGGCTTAGAGCCTACACAACCTTCTACCCCTTTTGAAAGTTCCAGATGCCTCTCTTTGATCTAGTACAAAATAGGGAAATTAAGCCATGGGACTGAAAACTAATTTGGAGTCTACTCTTCACTTTTAATAGGATGTCAGGTTAAATGTAACGTTTATCCCAGTAAGGAAAGCTATAATAAAATAAAACCTTTGTTCTTTGTATTTGTTGTAACCATCTTCTGATTTTCTCTGGGACTTATCCTGTCAGCATGGGTCAAATTGAACCAGAATCACATCAATAATTAAAGTAATTGATCATGGTAGTAGTTGTGAGCAAAACCGCTTCCAGTATCTGCAGCACTTATGTGAATACCAAGGTCCCTGTGTTGCTGGGAAGTGGTCATCCAGATAAGATCAACAAAGGTAGAGCCACATTTCTTTGCTTGGAAGCTTGCTTTCCCCTAAAGGGTAGGAGGTGTCTTTGCTTGATGCATTCATAAGAAGAGAAGGTAAACTCCCTGAAACAAGCAAGCAAACAAAACTCTAGGGGTGGTCTCTGGCTAGATACCAGAGCAACATTCTCTCCATTCTGGCTAGATGATAAGGAAGCTGGGTATTTGGGAAAGTGGATCCTTACTGACTGGGGTCAACCTAAGCCAGTGAGTTCCAGGTGGATGCAGGGAAGTGGTGAGGAAGCAGGATCTGCCCTTCAGAGATGAAAATCCCCCAAATACCTTGTTAACTGTATGTCCTCAACGTTTATACTCTTCGTGATAGCTTTCTTTGTCATTGTTCGCTTTGTCATTGTTCAGCCTTTCAGTAAAATGGAGCTGACAGTTATAGATTTTCTAGTTCTCTTAACAATTATAAAGAGAAAGAATGGGTGAGAGTTTTGGAAATGGTGTCACAAAGCTTTAATACCAGAATCACAGCAAAAAACGATGATCAACAAGAGACTCTCAAGGAGGGGAACCATGTGACCCCACTATTCCACCATTCACACTGAACCTAGAAAGGTACTTCTGAGTTGTAGCAGATTGAAAAAAAGTGATCATACCCTGCAGGTAAGATTGGAGCTGAGAATGAGATATTTCCATACGCCAAAGAGATTGTACAGATACAACTGAAGGTCAAGGGACAAATTTTGGTGTTCATGAGACTGTGTAAGTTTTGACTTAATTCTAAATGCAAATGTTTATTAATAAAGGGTAGAAGGAGCTACTGTAATGTTAGAATGTTTATTGCCTATGGACAGTTATTTGCTGGTAAGGATCTAACCATATAATAGGGAGGAGAGGGATTTCTTAGAACATATACTGAACTGACCTGTACAGTGATCATGAGGTCAGCGTGTGGAAGGTGGGAGGAAGGCTGGCTTTTTACCCCAAGGTTTCCAAGAGTGCTCTCAGGGTAGCTGGCATATGGTAGGCCGCCTCAAAGTTGGTCCCCATTGACCCCCACCTTTTGGTAATCATGTCTTTGTGTAGTGTCCTCTTGCCTTGCACCAAGGTTGGGCTAGGTTAGTTGACCAGTAACATATAATAGGAAATGACAGTGTGTCATTTCTGAAACTAGTTATAAAATGATTGTGGCTTCCATATTGGGACCTATTTATACATCCATTCATCCCTCCATCTACCTATCCGTTTGTCTTAGTTTCTATCTCATGGATCACTTTCCTAGGGGGAGGTCATGTCATGAGAACCCAAAGACCACGTGATAAGGGCAGTCACAAAAGTGAGCCTGGAAGCTGATCCTTTAGTCCCAATCAAGTCTTTAGGAACTGTAACCCTGGCTCATTTTGGGACTGCAACCTCACACATGACCCTGAATCAGAACTTCCAGCTAAGTCAACCCAGCTTCCTGACCCTGAGAAACTACATGAGATAACTGTTCAAAGCTTTGTTACACAATGATAGATAATGAAGGTATGGCAGTACGGCACCAAGAAGTCCAGGAGGAATGTTAAAGAGAAGAAAGAGACTCAGATACTACCCACCTCCCAGCTCATTCTCAGCACATCTCCTGATATCTAGGGCTTTTGTTTGTATCTTAGTTGACAAATAAGGTGGTGGATTAGCTTGTCCTCAGAGCTTCGAACCCCAGGAGGTGAGTAGGGAGGTTGGAGAACATGCCTACTGTGGACAATAGAACCTCAACTGGAGAGATCAAGTGGAGGCAGGGCCCAAGCTGAGAGGGAATCTGTTTAAGAGTGGAAGTAACATGGGGGAGGTATAGGTTAGTGGAGAGTCTTTCTTCTACTTCAAGTGAGGGAGAATTGGCCATTCAAGACAAGAAGAGACTCAACTTGCTTTCCCCAGTGAAGTAAGAGGTCATTTGGGGGAGGGGAGATCTGAAAGCCTGAGTGATCCTCCCAGCCTTCTGGAAAAAGGAACAACACAGAAGTCCTTGGTAGCTGCCTGTCAGAGGGAAGCATATCCAGAGATGGGAACTTTAAAACCTCCACTCTAGGAAGTCATTCTCTCATTCTGATTAAAGAAAATTCCTTTATGTCAGCTTTCCATATGGGGGAGGGGAACAAAATCACAAACCGAGTTACAAGTCTTGCTTTGGAAAACCTATTCAGTGAGACATAAGACTCCATGGAAACCCTGGAAAAAATTAACTTTAGAAGAAATCACCTGGTGAAATCAACTCCAGCAGAAGTATGCGAAATGTTCTTGGAAAACTAACACAACTTTGATAAAAGAGCAAGTGGTTGAGCTCAGGGCAGGTGGTAGCTGGGTCTAGGAGGTCTAGGAGGTCCCAGGTAAACAGCAAAAGGACACTACACAAAGACATGACTACCAGAAGGTGGAGGACCACTGGGGACCAACTTTAAGGCGGCCTACCATATGTGTTACAAAACGCATATGGTTTTGTAACCACCTCCCGGGATCTACCTTCCTAAATATATTTATCTACTAAATACATCTAGAAATACTTAGGGGAAAATGAAGCTGATTCCAAAACTCAGGCAGGAAAAATACAAAGTGGGTCTGGTTATCTCACTGTTCTAAAAGTTAGCATTTACTCAAAGAACGAGAGCATAATTAATTCACTACAACAAGAAGTCGTAGGAGCCTGCTGTAAAGGATTCCTCATAGACCAAATTTTGGACAGTTTAAATATAAAAATAAATAGCAATAGCAATGGGTGATAGTTCACTGAGTAAGATGAAAATCCATGAGCCCATACCAGCATCCATACATATGTAAACATACAGGCGTATCCATACCTGAAAGCTCTTCCATGTATTAGAAAGGCAACTAATTAAATGTGGAAGAATAAGAGTCTAAAAATCATCAGTGGATACTAAAATATGTACACTCAAGTTTGATGAGGAAGAAGATACTACATAAATTCACTGTGGACTAACTTAGCGACTATTGCTCTGTTAATATTAAGTTCTCTTGAATAATAGTTTGAAAATGAAAGACATACTATCACTTGTGTAGTTTTCCTGATAAAAAATACATAACAAAGAATGAGATAACATCATACAAAGACCATCTGAGGGACATTCTACAAAAGAACTACTGTATTCCTAAAAAATAACAAGGTTAAGAAAAACAGAGAGGGCCTCCCTTGTGGTGCAATGGATTAAGCAATGCACTATGAAGTAGACCGCAGCCACTGCAGCATGAGTTCGATCCCTGCTGCCGGCCAGGGAGGGGACCCACATGGTGCAGCAGACCTCTCCTGCCTCGCACGCTGCTCCCCTCAGCAGTGTGTTTCAGTTAATCTACCTGTTCTGTTCCCCACTCTGTCTCTGGTTAATCCTTTCACCACCATCACCCTCACCTCTGGCCTGTACCCCAGTGCTTGTATGCATAAATAAATAAATCTTTAAAAAAAAAAAAAGAAAAACAGAGAGGAACTTTTTCAGATTCAAGGAGACAAAGAAACATGACAACTGAATGCTATGGCTACCTTGAAACTGGATCCTAGATTGGGGAAAATAGCAATAAAATGTGTTATGGGACCATTGATAAAATTTGCATAGAGATTACATAATAGTATTGTTAACTGTCCTGCTTAGAAAAAATAGCAAATTTCCAATTAAATATTTAGTAGGAAAGGGCATGATATCTCCAATTCATTATGTGTTAAAGGAAAAAAAAGTTATGTGACATAGGATGGCGAAACAGATAGGGCAATATGTAAAGATTTGGTGAGTCTGAGTAAACAGTGTTTGGGTGTGCTATTGCAGCTCTGACAAATTTCATATTAAATCAAAGGAAGAAGTTATAAAATTAAGGTCAGGCATATAATGGAGTTGATCTGATTTGCACCAGTCAGCAGTTCCCAGTGAATAAGCATCGATGCAACTAGAGATTTTAGAACTGTTTAGGGGAGTTGTGAGAATATTTACAGGTACTTTGGATGCTTCTAAAAATCTGGTAGAGGGCCTCCCTGGTGGCACAAGGGGTTAAGCACTGCACTATGAAGCATCCACAGCAACTGGAACACAAGCTTGATCCCAGCCATGGAGCTGACCCACATGGTGCAGCAGACCTCTCCTGCCTTGCCCGCTGCTCCCTTCAGCAGTGTGTTTCAGTCTATCTGCCTGTTCTGTTCCCTACTCTGTCTCTGGTAAACCCTCTCACACCCCACATCTCTGGCCTGTACCCACTTCTTGTATGCGTAAATAAATAATCTTAAAAAAATAAAATCTGGTAGAATCTTTATTCTGCACACGTGGCATCGTATGTAGGTGTACATCCCTGTGGAAACTTGGGGAGGCCCAGATTTAGCTGGCAAATGCTGGGTCACTGCTTTATTTCTATATACTTAGTCATAACTTTCCATGTCCTTTACTATTCCAAAAATAATTTTTAAGAGATAATTTATTGGTTTAGCAGATACTATCTGCACTCCAAATCTTCTATTGTACTATAGTTTGCCTGGCCTCAGGGGTGTCAGAAATGAGGCCGGAGATGATATGAAAATATTTATCAGTCACACAAAGGCTGCATGATCATCAAAGTCGGATCGCCTTCCATCCCTGGCAAAGTGCTTGAAAGGAAAAGTAGGAGCAAGCACCATGGACTTTCCTTATCCCCAAGTATCATTACCTGCTCCTTCATATCTTAAAGCTTCATGCCATCTCAAGCAATGAGGAAAGATCAGTGACTTTAATACAGAGAAACGACTTTGCATTTAATAGTTGACATTAGTGTGGTGTCATGGAAATAAAATAGAATTTAGTGTCAAAATAGCTGGATTCAAGTTTGACAAACCGCATCATCTGTTTGTGACTCCACTCCTCCATTCATAAAAGAACATAGTTTTATATTTCTAATGGTTGGGTAAGAATTCTTAAAACAACAAACTAAATGAACAAGAACACACAGAGAGGAAATGTTAAATAAATTGACCTACATTAAAATTAAGAACTGCTCATCAGAAGACATCTTGAAAAAAGTGAGAAAGCACGTCAGAGACTAGAAAAAATGACCTGTAATATAGTTAAATAACAAAGGACTCAAGTCCAAAATATGCAAAGAACTTATCGATGAATTGGAAAAAGAAAACTAACCCAGTAGAAAAGTGGGTGAGGAATTTCAACAGACACTTCACAAGAAAAGATAGCCAAATGGCCAATGAGCACATGAAAAGGTACTGGATTGCAATGGCACTGAGCAAGGAAATCAAATTTAAGTGAGACGGTACTATACATCCATCCAAAGGGATAAAGTTAAAGACCAACAATAGCCAGAACAACAGGCACTCCTGCCTCCTGTGGATGGGGGTGTCAATTGCTATAATCAAATGAAAACAGCTTGGCATGATCTAGTAAGTGTACATTCTGTGACTTAATTCCACTACCAGATACATCTACCCTAACTTGTGCACATAAGTGCTCCAGATATAGAGAGTTTCCTTCTATTCTTTTTATTTTTAGATTTATTCATCTATGCATACAAGAACTGGGGTATAGGTCAGAGTCCTGGGAGGTGAGAGGATTCGCCAGAGACAGAGTGGGGAGCAGAACAGGCAGATGGACTGAAGTACACTGCTGAGGGAGCAGCAGGCAAGACAGGAGAGGTCTGCTGTGCCATGTGGATCCCCTCTCTGGCCTGGGGTCAAATTCTTGCTGCAGTGGCCGCGGATGCTTCACAGTGAGGTGCTTACCCCCCTGAGCCACCAGGGAGGCCCGTGATTTTCATTTTTATGACAAAATGAAAATAGCTGCATTGTTGGTTTTGCAGTAGCTATTTTAGAGGGAGGCGTCCCCCGATCAGTAAGAGCAGACCCCACCACGCTCCTTCCCTAGAACTGCACTCAGCACCTCAGCATCCAACCTCCTAGCTTTGAACTGTGCCTGGGAGCCTCTGTACTTGATCTCAATTTCTTTTGTACATCCTCCAACAGTGTGTCCTAGGGTATCAGAAAACCTAAGATAACTCATAAGGGCGTTGTACTTACAAAGCTAGGTATAATTGAGTTTGTTTGCATTGAATAAAACAGAAACATTGTGCAGGCATTGAAGTTGCCTGTGTCCACCTTTCCTACTCTTTAGATGCAGGAGAGAGACTGAGAGCTGTTGGAGTTATTATTAGTTACGCTGATAGCAAAGTGGTCTCTGGCCTCCAATAAGGGATAAAATGGAAAGTCTTTTGCCTGAATGGATTCAGAGGTGGACCAAGTATGGAGCTCCATTAGTTAGCTTACACTTAAGCTTACACTCAGTCTGTCTTTTCAATGAACTGGAGTAGAAAGTCACGGAGGATGCTGATGAAAGTATTGCAAAAGTAGAATTTTGGGTAGTCATAGTTGGTTTCATCAATTTTTGAGCAAAGGGAAATATCATTTCTTAAAATTCAAATTTGTTCCATCTCAAAGAATGGTAATTTCATAGACATTCATTGATGGCTTTACACTATTTAGGCTTGCAAAAGATTTCATAAGAACATTCTGCTTTGGATAGCGGGGGGAACCTGTATTTGCATTAGCCCAAACCTGGAAATGTTCCAAACTTCCATCAGTGTAAAATGGATAAATAAACTGTGGGGTATTCTTTCAATGAAAATACTTGATTGCAATGAAAATGCATAAGCTGCAGCTGAAACAGCATCAGTAAATCTCAAAAACATTACCTTCAGTGAAGGAAGCCAGGCACAAAAGAATACAGAATACAATTCTGTTTAAATCCCTTAAACAAACAAATGAACAAAAATTGCAGTGTTTAAGATGCATCAATGGGTGGCAAAACTGTAGAGAAAAGCCAGAAGTAATGGCCACAGCAGTGGGTACCTGTGGGAGAGAAGCTGGGGTGAGGGCTAAGGAGGGGAGTTTTAGAGATCTGGCTGTGGTTCTTGACCCGGAGATGGTTACGCGAGTGCTCGTCTCAATTCCTCAAGATTTGCCTCTTTTGTGTATTTTATTGTGCATGAGATTTCATAATAGATGGATAAAATTTTATGTTAAAAGACCTAATGCTATCAACCCAGTGTGTATCAGCTATCTGTTGTAAGTCAAATAAGAAATATAAAGCATTTAAAAACGATGCCATGCTGTATATTCATGCTTGGTTGTTTCTGTTAATAACAGTAGGCAAGTACCTTTAAGCAGGCAAACGACTCATCGTAATGAGGACAGTATTAGAGTCACATATCCTCAGTTGAAAAATCACATTTCTCAGGACGTAATGGCTACCAAGCAAAAGCAGTGCTAAAATACATTCATCCTTTCTAGACCAACTCAGCATCAAAAGTGAAAACAGATGACTGAGTTATTTCCTTTTCTCTTTAAAATATGTCTAGTAATGCTCAATGATATGACTTTGGGGCTAACTGTGAAGATTAACTCAGGAAATTCAGTGTAAGAATTGAAAACTAAGGAGGAAAAATTCTACTTGAAGACATAGAAGCATAATTTAAATTCCATGTTTCTTCTGGCTTCTTGTGTATAGCAGATGCTTATTTTTTTTCCTCGTTAGCTTTTTTAAAATTAATTAATTTAATTATATTTGACATTGTTTGTATTCCCCAGGTCATTCCCATCACCTCAGTCCCTTGTGCTCTTTCTGCCCTCATCCTTGTCTTTGCCCTCCCCTCCACCACCTCCCACCATGGTCCACCCCGCCCCCCACCATGGTCCCTTTGGTTTATCTTTGACCTTTTGGTATTGTTGAGTTTTTTGTTTGCTTTTGGTTGTAATTTCCTATTTCCTTTAGCTTATTCTTCTTTTTTTGTTGTAGTTGTTACTCTTTCATATTCCTCCTAAAGTGAAACCATCTGATACTTTTCTCTTGCCTTCTGACTTGTTTCATTGAGTATAATTCCTTCTAGCTCCATCCATGTTTCTATAAATGGCCCTAGTTTCTCATTTTTGATTGCTGAATAATAGTCCATTGTGTATATGTACCACATCTTCTTGATCCAGTCATCTACTTTTGGGCATTTGGGTTGTTTCCAGGTCTTACCAATTACAAATAGTGCTGCAATAAACATAGGGGTACAGGTGCTCTTTTGGATCAGTGTTTTTGTGTCCTTTGGGTAGATCCCTAGGCGTGGGATCGCCAGATCATATGGTAGTACCATTTCTGGTAGACTGAGGAACCTCCATATAGCCTTCCAGAGTGGTTGGATTAGCTTACATTCCTACCAGCAGTGTACTAGGGGTCCTTTTTCTCCACACCCTCACCAGCATTTGTTGTTGGTTTTTTTTTTTTTTTTTTTTTATGTATGCCATTCTTACCTCTTACCCGTGTAAGGCGGTACCTCATTGTGGTCTTAATTTGCATTCCCTTGATTATGAGGGAGTTTGAGCATTTTGTCACGTGCCTGTTGGCCATGTGTATGTCCTCTTTGAAGAAGTGTCTTTTAAGTTCTTCTGCCCATTTTTTTATTGTTTTTTTTACTTTATTTTTTCTTGAGTCTTATGAGTTCTTCGTATAGCTTTGTGACCAGACCCTTGTCCATTGTGTGGAGCTCAAAGATTTTTTCCCATTCAGTGGGGTTTCTCTTTGTTTTATTTAATGTTTCCTTTGCTGTACAGAAGCTTTTTATCTTGATGTAGTCCCATCTGTTTATCTCCTCTCTCATTTTTATTGCTTTGGGGAATGCAACCTCGAAAGTGCTATTGAGATGTATGTCTTGTAGCGTTTTACCTATGTTTTCCTCTATATATTTCATAGTTTTGGATCTTACATTTAGGTCTTTTATCCATTTTGATTTGATTTTGCTACATGATGTGAGATAGTGGTCCAGTTTCATTTTTTTTGCCTATGGTGGACCAGTTTGCCAGCACCATTTATTGAATAAGCTGTCTTTGTCCCATTGCAAATTCTTTGCTCCTTTGTCAAAGATCAGTTGCCCATAGTTGTGTGGTTTTACTTCTGTACTTTCTATACAGTTTCATTGGTCTGTGTGTCTGTCTTTGTTCCAGTACCATGCTATTTTAATTACTATTGATTTGTAGTAGACTTTAAAGTCTGGGAGTGTGATACCTCCATTCTCCCTTTTTTTCAGTAGAGCTTTGGATAATTGGGGTTTTTTGGGTCTCCATATGAATTTCATCAATATTTGGTCTATTTTCTTAAAGAATTTTATTGAGATTTTTATTGGCCTTGCATTGAACCTGTAAATTGCTTTTGGTAGGATGGCCATTTTGATAATGTTGATTCTTCCTATCCATGAACAGGGGGTATCTTTCCATTTCTTTGTGTCCTTGTCTATTTCTTTTAACAGTGTTTTATATAGGTCTTTTGCTTCTTTTGTTAGGTTGATTCCTAGATAGTTGATTGTTTTGGCCTCAGTTGTAAAAGGTATATTTTTCTTGATTTCTTCTTCTTCGGATTGGTTGTTTGTGTATAGGAAGGCTACTGACTTTTGTGCAAAGTATCCTGCTACTTTACTAAACCAGTTGATTGTTTTAATTAGCTTTTCTGTATAGCTTTTAGGATTTTCCAAGTATGTTATTATATCATCTGCAAATAATCATAGTTTTACTTACTCTTTCCCTATTTGGATTCCCTGTATGTCCTTTTCCTGCCTTATTGCTCTGGCTAGGACTTCCAGTACTATATTGAATAGCAGTGGGGAAAGCGGGTATCCTTGTCTTGTTTCTGATCTTAAGGGGAATGCTCTCAGTTTTTCACTGTTGAGGATGATGTTGACTGTGGGTTTGTCGTATATAGCTTTTACCATGTTGAGGTAGAAGCCTTCTGTTCCGAGGGATTCGAGAGCCTTCATCATGAATGGGTGTTGGACTTTGTCAAATGCCTTTTCTGTATCAATTGATAAGGTCATATGATTTTTGTTCTTCTTTTTGTTGCTATTGTGGATTATATTGCTTGATTTCCGTATATCGAACCATCCTTGGGTTTCTGGGATAAATCTCATTTGATCATGGTGTATTACCCTTTTAATGCATTGTTGGATTCTGTTGGCAAGAATTTTGTTGAGGATTTTTGCATCTGTGTTCATTAGGGAGATTGGTCTGTAGTTCTCTTTTTTTGTGCTGACTTTGTTTGGTTTTGGTATTAGTGTAATGTTGGCTTCATAGAACATATTTGGCAGTGTTCCTTCTTTCTCGATTTTTTGAAAGAGTTTGTATAAGATAGGTACTAGCTCATTTCTGAGTGCTTGGTAGAATTCATTTGTGAAGGTCCTGAGCTTTTGTTTTTAGGGAGTGTTTTGATCACTGCTTCAGTTTCACTATCAGATGCTTATTTTAAACAATTGCTATTTATTAGTATTGATAACATTTATAATCAGATTAACGATATATGCTGAATTTCAGAGAATCTGTACTTGCATTCACCGAGTGAGCTTAGTATGGCTCTTTTCTTCAATTCTCTGTGCCAAGTCTCTGTTCCATATTGTTATTAATAAATTATTAATAAATAGCTTTCACTCTGCTACTCTCTTTTCCATGATTTAGTGACACCCATAAACTCAAGGATTTTTGTGGCAGAATCATTTGTATGTCTCCTTGAACTTTAATATTATACTGCCAGGATTAATCCTCAACTTCCCCCTTTCTCCCTCCCCTATGAATCAGTTACCTGGTCCTCCTGATTGTATCTTCATGTGTCTTTTATTTATTTATTTAAAGACTTATTTATTTATGCATACAAGCACTGGGGTACAGGCCAGAAGTTTGGGGGGTATGTGTGAGAGGATTCACCACAGAGAGCGGGGAGCAGAACAGGCAGATCAACAGAAGTACACTGCTGAGGGGAGCAGCGGGCACAGCAGGAGAGGTCTGC